>NW_024121765.1:14744548-15401684 GCF_016745375.1 Pimephales promelas | reverse complement strand
AAACTGATGCCTGAATGCAAGGAATCTCTCTTAGAATAGGAAATATATTATGTCTTTGTACGTATGTGACTGATGTTTGTAAATTGTCAAGGAATGAATACCCCGATGTTTGTAAAATGATTGATATTTTAGTTGAATACATGTTGGAGAAAAATTTGAAATGTGTGTAAATTTTATTTTGATGTTCGGATGATCCGTGTAGATATCTGAAATAAAAATCTGTGTGACATCAAGACAACGGGTCATTATTTTATGAAGAGTGACAGAGATAGTAACATGTCAGAGCTAATGAAAAAAGTTTACTATAACCCCTCAAGCCCCGGAGCTTTTGGCGGTAAGGACAGATTAAAACAGGCTGTGTTACAGGAATACGGCGTAAAATTAAATGATAAGGATATTAACGAATGGTTGTCCAAACAGGACGTATATACGTTACACAAGACTGCACCAATAAATTATAAACGGAACCGTGTAGTCGTATACGGTAAGGATCATCAATTCCAGGCTGACTTGGTCGATATGACCGCATACTCAAAAGAGAACGATAATATTAAATTTATTCTTACAGTTATCGATGTGTTCAGCAAGTACTCATGGACACGCGCATTGAAAAATAAGACGGGTCCGGAGGTGACTAAAGCTTTCGAATCTATCTTGAAAGAAGGACGCGTACCGATAAAGTTGCAAACAGATAAGGGGACAGAGTTTTTCAATAAACATTTTCAACTACTGATGAAAAAATATGGCATACATCATTTTGCCACAGCAACCGATTTAAAAGCGTGTGTAGTCGAGAGGTTTAATAGAACTCTAAAAGGACGGATGTGGAAGTTTTTAACGGCTGTAAACTCCAAACGTTACTGCGATATACTGCAAGACCTGACAGAGGGTTATAATTGTAGTTATCACAAATCCATCAAAATGCGCCCCCTGGACGTTCATAAAGAAAATGAGACGGTAGTGTTTAATAATTTATACGGTAAAATACGTAAAGAGACACCCGTCTTTAAATACTCTGTAGGGGACGTTGTTAGAGTCTCTAAAGTCCGAGGCATATTTACTAAGGGGTATGAGCAGAATTATACGGAGGAATACTTCACCATAACCGCATGCATTCCACGTGTCCCTCCCGTATACCGGTTACAAGACTTAGATGGTGAAATCATCGATGGATGTTTTTATGAGGAAGAACTACAGAAAATTATTGTTAGTGATGATAAAACATTTAAGATTGAGAAGATTTTGCATAAACAAAAACGTGGAAAAGTCACGTACGTCCTAGTCAAATGGTGGGGTTGGCCCTCCAAATTTAACAGTTGGATAGCTGAAAAAGAGGTGATGGATCTACAGGGTCCGTTAAAGCCTTAGTGAATTCATGACAGACGTCATTAAATAATTACCATGGCCGAGGAAGGATTCTACGTCACGCTTCCGTGCAACGCTTCGATGAACATCTACCCTGATAACAAAATATCTAATTACAGAACTAGATTGGCTAGAAGTATAAATTTAAAAGGTCTGTGGGAGGTGGCATTGGTTGAATTTGAATATCCATTGACGTGGTATACATTTAATGAGGATGACTCTGTTTTTATTATTGTCTGTGATCAACGTCTACTACAGAATAACCACGAACTGAGCGATGTAAGAGGCGATGCGTTTCAGAATGCTCTAAAATTATCAACGAGTCGGAATACGTTAAAATGCGGGTATTTTGAGGATGTACCCATTTTGCTCAGGGATATAAATGTCACTCTCCCCCAGAGGGTACGTCTCGCCTACGACCGTATAAAGAATAAGGTATTTCTCAAAGCGCCCCCAGGGACTTCGTTGACATTTTATGGCAAACTAGCGATCATCCTAGGTTTAAAACCAGGGGTTTCTATAGAAACTCTAAACAGTTCGGATGAACATCAAGACACGCACATCACATATGCGCCATTCCAGGCTGATATAAATGCCGGATTCTACACGCTATATGTATACACGGACATAATCGACTATCAAGCGGTTGGGGATGCCTATGTACCTTTATTAGCAACTGTATATATAGATGGTGAGACTAACAAAACAGTCAGTGTCAGATACGACAAAGCTCATTACGTACGTGTTAATAAGAGCTGCATCTCAGAGATCTCTGTTGATGTAAAAGACGATTTAAACCAGGACGTACGTTTCACCTACGGAAAGGTTGTTACCAAACTACATTTTAGACCTGTGAAACACCAACCGTTTTAAAATGGCTCATCACGCACCGTACAAAGTGGATCCCGAACGCTACATATCATACTACAGGGCTCAGGCAGGTAACGGTCTTCCGGGTTACGCAGGGGGCGGAGTTATGTACGGGTCCGGTTTTGCTTCAGGAATCGGTGGTCTTTTTAAAGGCCTTTTTCGAATGGCAATGCCTTTTTTTAGAAGGGGGATCAGTATAGCAAAACCACATCTAAAGTCAGCCGCTAAAAACATAATGAGTGATGTTGTCACCAGTGCTCTAACAAAGTCTTATAATAATAATGATGAAAATGGACAGGAAGGCCATGGTCTGATGGTGATGTCACGTAAACCACCGGGTACCCGTATGAGAAGAGGGCGTGTCCTTGCTGTAAAGAAGACCAGGCGTTCTAGCAAAACACACTCAGTTACAAAAAGCAAGCGAAGAACTAGCACGAAACGGGTGAAAAGATCTGCAGATTTAAAAAGACGGGGTATCACTATTTTCTAAAAATGTCTCTGCTACACTGTATGTCTGATGAGTGCATTAAATCAGAGCTGGATCTGTTTACGGTCCCTTTGACACAAACAGCTATTGAAAAAAATATGTATGTGGAGATATGCCCCGTGTCAGCTTTAACAGACGCATCACCCATCGAATTCTTTATAGCGGGGGCCGGTGAAGATTACACAGATCTGAATAACACGCTCCTATATACGCGCGTCAAAATAACCCTACCGAACGGAAATGACATTCCTGACGGAGCGCCTGTGGCTTTAATTAATTACCCTGGATCGACGATTTTCTCACAGGTTGACGTCTCTTTAGCTGACCGGCTCGTCAGTAACAGTAGTAATACGCATCCCTACAGGTGTCTCTTTGAGGCCCTTGTTAATTATGGAAAAGACACTCTCGAGAGTAACTTTTCAGCGGGTTTATTCTACAAAGATTCTTCGGCTCACATAGATGCTACGGATCCTGGAGGGGCGAACGCAGGATTAACAAAGAGAGCAGCGTTCACAAATGCCAGTAGTGTTGTAGAACTACTAGCTCCAATTCACAGCGACATCTTCTTTCAGTCTAAATTATTATTGAACGGAGTGGATATACGGATTCGGTTAACTCGTGCGAAAGACGAGTTCTGTCTGATACGTAGTGACGCCATCAATTATAAGCTTAATATACTGTCGGCTTCACTTTTTGTGAAAAGGGTCACCGTATCCCCTGCAGTGCGTTTGGGACATGCGCAAGCTCTTCTCTCGACCACAGCTAAATATCCCATAGATAGAGTCTGTGTGAAAAATTTCTCCGTACCGGCAGGAGCACGTGTATCTAACCATGAAAATCTCTTCCTCGGGCCGCTACCGAAATCCATCATTTTGGCCATGACGGAAAACACCGCCTTTTCTGGTGCTTATGACAGGAATCCTTTTGCCTTTAAACATTTTGACCTTGAATATTTGAGTCTGACCTGTGACGGGACCCAGGTCCCTTCGCGTCCCTTTCAACCAGAATATAATAACGGGTCTGCCGTGAGAGAGTTTTATCAACTAGTGACAGCCACGGGTCGGCATCTAAAGAATCAGTCTATGATCATAGATCGTGAAGATTTCCTACACGGATACACTCTCTATGCCTTTAATCTGACACCCGACGAGGAATGTGGTCAACACGTTTCATTGATTAGATCAGGAAATATTAGATTAGAAGCACGCTTCAGAGTACCCCTCGCACAACCAATTAACATTTTAATATATTCAGTCTTTGACTCTATTATAGAGATATCAAATCGGAGACAGGTGTTCGCAGAGCACTACTGAATACAGCTGTAATGAATACTGTGCAACTGACGGGACTGATGGATAAAATTTCCTGTAACACAAATTTTTTAGGTGTACTACCGTGCGATTACCTACCCGAAGACCCTTTAAAGGATACCCCTTGCATGCTAATTTCGAATACACAATCTTCAGACGAACCGGGGGAACACTGGATTGCCATATACATACGTCGAGATGGCGTCGCCTGTTTTTTTGACAGCTTTGGTAACGCACCGGATGCAGATTGCTTTCCTGCATCTTTTCATAACTTTCTAAAAAACAATTCTACGGTCGTTCAGTACTCGGGCAAACAAGTTCAAGATTATACTTCTGATACCTGCGGACAACATTGTGTGTTTTTTCTGTATTATATATCAAGAGGTTATGAATATGAGAATATTATAAAAATTTACCATAATGATTTGTTAAAAAATGATGTCATGGTCTCTCTCTTTGTGAAAAAATTGAAACCTAGTCTCTGTAATGGTAAAACATTTAAATGCATTCAGTGTGTACAGTCCGGTAAAACATTTCAGACGTATTAATGTGATGTATTGTTTATGTGTGTGATGAATAAATAAAATTGTAAAACAGATTAAACATTTTCTTTTTCTTTATTGGTATCAGACATTAGTATACAACTTAAAAATACACTTACATAATTATGATATACACAAATTTACATTCAATAATATTTGTAAAACAGATAAACATCTCCAATTATATCGATGCAAATAATTCTTAAAAATCTAGCCATTGTTTTGCATCTAATTTAGGTGACTTATCAGATGTGTCTGAAGAGGGACGTGGTGGCGAGCTGTGACGTTCTCGCTTTTTCAATGATTTCATCGATGCTGACGCAGGGGTGGCACCGGTTGTTTTTCTTTTAAGTGAATCAATCACGCGTTTAACATGATGGTTACTTATAGTTGAGTGAGGTATGTTTAAAGAGGAAAACGCTTCGAGAAATTCATTCCATCCTGTCGGCCTACGTTTGTCATGTATCGTTTGAGGCATTGTTACGCTTTTCAACAGATCAAGCATATGAGATCCTGCAATGATTTTCCCTTTATAAACAAATTCTCCGGCGTCTGTCCATGAAGACAACTGTTTGGCCTTAGACATTTTATCCAAAATGTATTTTACATTTTTCAAGCTTCTCTGAGGGACGTTGTTTAGCACCTCTGATACGATTACGTCTTCAGTGACGGGTGCTTCTTCATTTTCGCCATCCTGACTCGGCACTGTTAACGTTAAAGTGTTGCTCTCCACATCGTTATGCTTTGACACAGACAGAAATCTCTGTAACATGTGTGTGTATAGTTTTGCTTTTTCATGTGGACCCAGGTCATGTCTTTGTAATATCTCCCTTATAGATGAATCCAGGTTTTCCTCCACGGACGTATTGATATTTTCACGTGGCGGCGCATTCCTTAGTCTATCCATTTGATGCTTTGGTACAAGATACAATTTTTCAGTATGCTGCATTTTTTCTCTTCAGATTCAGTTTCTAGTTATCAGGCTAGTTATGAAAGGTAAGGCTATGCTTAGGAGAGGTAGTAAAAAGCCTCCTTTCTGGTTAATCATACGTCTTTTTCTTGCAATATTGATCTTTTTATTAGCAACGTATTTTATTTCGGTCTTTCTCCTTTTTAAAGATCCGTGCTGTTTTGCAGTTAGAGGGATCTTGCCGTGAAGAATATTGAGGGCCACTTCACACAGAGCCAGTATGAGTTCGTCAGGGGCTGAATGCAAAATAACCTTCCGTTGTTTGGGCGAGCTCTTGTATAATAACTTTAAAAGGTAAAGATTTCTGGAAAGTCTCGAACTCATTTTAAACTCCCTTCTGGACGTAGACCACAGGATAGTCAGACAGTAAATCTGTTCTGAGCCGAAATCTTTCAGGAGTCTGTGTTTTATAATCTATTAGCAGATAGCTGAAAGGAAGACTAGTTGCATCCTGGTAAGCTTCAATAAAAAACTTTGTATTACCGGGAAACATCTGACGACCCAAAACACCTATCTGTTGCTTATCTCGGGGGTTTTTAAATATTATTAAATAATTTGCGTTAAGTCCTATTGTTCTGGTAGATTTTCCCTGGAAAAATAGATTCTGTATCAGTAGCAAACAACTCATATTTTTATGATGGACGTATTGCGTAAATATCTTCTCGACTTCAGAATTGGACGCTGCTTGACCCATAACGTCGTCCAGAATTAATAGGGATCTTTTACCAGGTGGGAATAATGAATCATCATCCAATTTCTTTGGGATGTTTTCAATGAATTTAATATCAAAAGCATGTAACAGTTCATCATATAAAGGCTGCCAGCATGTATAAATGTACACATAATTATCAAACTTCACAGAACACATTTTGTCCGAATTGTACATTAGAGTCTTTACAAAAAAAGTCTTCCCACTATTGCTTGGGCCGCTAATAACAGCTGAAAACGGGTGTTGCAGTCTGCAGTCAAAAACATCTGTTTCACACATTTTCAAAGTATTGTTAAAACCCGTAAGGCAAGGTCGTATAATCTGGTTGGAGTACTCGCTTATTGTACACAAGTCTGAAACTTTTCACAATTGATCTGTTGTGCAATGTGAAGGTCCTCTTATTACGTGTAATGGTCTCTGTGCGGGGGAACAGCTCCTGAGTGTCACCGGTCTCTACATACGCACAGACTAACCCTATCAGACTCTGTAGTGTGACTATCTGTGCATTATTTGCGTTAAGTGTAATACCCTTCGCTTTGAGACACGTATGTCCGTTTGCCGTTCTAAACCCATATGACTTGGGACCTGATGATGCAAACTCAACCACAGTGTCGCCTGTCGCTAATTCGCTCGTTAATTGACCGAGATAAGATCCTGTCTCGGGAATCCAGTCGCCGTTTTTTGACACAAAGATCACAGAATCTGTATCTGCGTACAACACACGTTCGCCTAATTTATCCAAAAGATTATACAGCTCGAGTCGCGCGTAAGCTGTGGTGAAAGCGCCAATAAAGACATTAACGTCTCGTGTCGGGCACGGATCGCGTTCTGCATAGGACCACTGAATCAATGCCACTGAATCAGATACAAATGAAAAGTGTTTTATAATTCGGCCGGCACCTCCAAAAAGACACTGTGTGAATTCTTCAGGCTCTGTCAAAAGCTCTGTGGTAGGCAGATGAGTCCTGAGAGAGAAGCGGCCCCACAAAGTGTTCAAAATAAGCTTGCTTATAGATCGTTTTGCGGGGTTATGGGCTATATTAGCGATGTCTAGCTGAACGCCCTGTTTATCCAGATAATCATCGACATAAGACTGTTTGTCCGCATCTGTCACTACATGTGAGGGGAAGCCTGACGCCACCTGTTTGGATTTTAGGAATGTTTTGACGTAATCGGTAAACAATGTATCAGTCGACTGCGAAAAATGCCAGACCTCGTGTATTTTGATCACATGATACCCGTGTTGAATAGCTCGTTGTAATTCAACGCTGACCCATGTAGCAGTGATACTTCTGTCGACATCAGTATGACTGCATTGGGGGTCCTGAATCTGATTCTCTGCACAAGTCCTGCATAAAGGAAACATTAGTTTACCACCGCATCGATAAGGCAGAACAGGATGAAATAGCTTACGAGGCGGTAGCACTGTCGCTTTAATTAACCCAAAATAATTATCTATTTCTTCAAAATCCTCAAAAATAATCTTCGGGTGTCCGATAGGATAAGTCTTACTCGACTGTACGTACGGGTAGAGCGATGTGAAATCATAATAATCCACTCGTTCATCATCAGCTGTTTTGTGGTACAACTTATACGCATTCGTACGTCCACCAAATAATGCATCCCGGGGTCTGAGCCTCTCAGGTGCTTCGTAAGATTCCATAAACTGAATGACATCATGATTTGTTTGTTTAGCATGATCCCATTCGCATTCCCAGATAGTAATCACTCGTAAGGAATACACTTTACGAAGTGTTTCTATCTTTTCATCCGATTGCCTTCTGAGAGTACCAAAAGATACTTTTGATAAAGGCTGAATTTCTTCCGGCTTAAATCGACAATCGTGTCCATGGTAAAAACAACCCAAGAACTCCAAGGCTGTTTTTACCCCATCAACAGACTCATAATAACCATCAACATGATAAGGTCCGAAGGCTTGCTCTCCGTGGTTTAAGGCATGCTGCACGGGTACACAGTCCTTACTTTTAATAAATTCTAACCACTGAATTGACGCGTTGGAGTACGTTTTGTATTGATTAATGTATGCGTGACTATGTGTAAGTGCAACTGTATCCCGACTCAAAAAGTTTGTTTTGAATACTTTCATGCATGTTCCGGCCAATGTCACAGATTTAAACGGATCAATGTTTGTACATTCGATGAATTCTTTGCGATATTTTATACAGGCCTCTCGAAGGATCACAACGTCATTCCGACAGTAAAAAGCAAGCTCTTTTTCGAAGTCAAAGACGTCGTTCAATACACATGTGTACCACGAGTCAAATCTGACACGTTCGATTTCGCTCATCGTTTCATAACCGTAAAGCTCTTTTGCAGGATAGGGACCCACATAATTTGCATTCTCTAATCTGTTGAAATGATGTGGAAAAAAACCCTTATCATTCACCGTCAGGTTTAATGCAGCCGGGACCTTTTTAAGCGAAAAAGGGAGAAACTGGAAACTGTCCACGTATCTTTGTCTAAACGCCGCATCGTACATATGTAATATTCTACACCCCTGCATAATAACCTTTGGAGTTATGCCTTCGCTGCTAAAATACTGTAACAGAATGTAGGAATCAAACCCCGAAGCATTGTGAGCTATGAATGTGTAATCATTGTATTTTGGACGTCTGAAATGTTTAATCAGACGTGCCACACAATCTGTGCCTCCAGCTTCAAACGTCTCGCCTGTCTGAGTCATTGCACATACAAAATTAGCCACATGTTTATCATCCTGGTACATAGTCTCAAAGTCGTAATAAATGTATTTTTCATCACACATTTCAGACTTTAGAGGCTGAATGTAACATTCGTGACTACCTTCGCTTGTCAAAATCTCGTTGCAATGTACACAGCTCTCTGGAGAGCACTTGTGTGGTTTGGTTTTATCACCAGATCTTGCAACCCTATACAATTTTTGACATTTAGTGCAGTATTTTATAGTGTCACATTGCGATTTTTCAACGGATGTACGCTCTTGTTTATGTGCTTCGTAACAAAAGGTGTTTCTGCAGTATCTGAGGCAGTCTGGGCAGTGTTTATAGTTTGTGACATGTGTGCGACATTCGCTTGTACAGCAAATATTACAGACATATTTGCATTTATGCAGTCTCCTATCGTTGAATCCGCGGTAACAAAATTGACAGACATAACTAGTGCCTAAGAAACCTTTCAAATTTTTGATCAGATAGTAATGCGATTCATGAATGTATAAATTTGCGGTCTTTGGATGTATTTCATCTGTGTTTTTGTAGACCTGTACCTTTCCAGTGCAGTCTCTGTGAAAAACTACAATTTTTAAATTTAATTTTCTCTCGAAAATGTTCAGATCATGAAATCCTATTTTATCGTGCGGTGCAAATCCACACGATGTGTGTATGTCCATTGCTGATTTTTGCAACTGTTGATCTGTGAATGTTGGATTCAAAAAGTATGTCAGACAATAACTAAGACACATGTTGTCGTTCAAATTCATCGGACAAAATAAATGCATTTTATTTCGTTTGATAGTGTCACTGATGGCCATGTCTGTGATTTTCCTACGTGCGCCGCCACCCCCCTGATGATCCATAGCTACAGAAACTCTTAGAGATAAAGAGTTGTCTGTTGACACATCTCTGTTGCTTTGTGCAGCGCGTTCAATTTGGTCAATGAATAATGATGGATCATGATTGCTTTCTGGTGTTAACACAGCATTTATAGACGTAGGTAAGCTGTCACCAGTTAGTGCTATATTCACATAGCCCGTATCGCCGGCCGTCAGTTGAGAAAAATGCACAATCTCGTTTAAAATATTGTGTAGACGATGATTAAAATCAGCCAAATCGTTTGTATCTATTTCACGGAGATTCAGTGTCCTTTGGATTTCAAGTCCGTTGAAACGTGGTCGAGGGGTTATTACGAAGTCGCCTACACGTCCTCCCTCAGTCGTCAGCGTATGAATTTCGTCCTGACTAAGGCCCATATTAGGGAGCTGATGATTATAATTCGAAAACCCATTACCGGACTGGATGGTTTCATGATCATCATCATCCCCGTCTAGCCAGGATCGCTGTTCGGCGATAAGATTTTGCAATCTTTCCCTAACTGAAAGTCCCGTAGTGTCCAGTGCGTTTAATTGTTCACTTATTAAACAACGCAATTGTTCATTATTTCCATCATGTCTCGACATGATACGTTCGTCAGAGTCGATATTAGGAATGTGGTGATGATGATTCGAAAACCCATTATCGGAGTGGATGGATTCATCATCACCCATGTCTAGCCAGGATCGTTGTTCGGCTATAACATTTTGCAATCTCTCCCTTACTGAAAGTCCTGTAGTGTCAATTGCTCTTAACTGTTCACGTATTAAACGTTGCAATAGTTCATTAGTACTGAGATGCCTCGATCTTATGTGTTCTACATCTTCGTCTGAGTCTGACTGCATATCAGTGTAAGATCTTTTAGAAGCCATTTTGTTTTAATGTGTTACTAGTAGACTATAAACGAATACTCCAACACCATCACCATTCATAGATAATAGTAATAGCTGATGGGTAATGTTTAACAACAAACCATAGCAGTATTACAAATAACAGTCAAATTAATAAAAACAAATAAAAAGTAATCATCAAATATGAAAACTAGAGAATGTAAGATTTCAAATGATATGTAGTTTGTCAAGATTAGTCTAGGTAATGGTTTTTGGGGATCCCACCGCTGGGGTTGGTGACGCTGAAGAGATTTTAATAACAACAACCCATACTATTATTACAAATAACAACTGTAAAATAACAGTCAAATGAATAAAAATAATAACAATCAAATTAATAAAAAGAAATCAGTAATTATGATATATTGCATAACTTGCGTTGTGTCTTTTCCATTGATAATCTGGATAACATTCATTTAAAAGGTGCTTTGTTACCAATATTAGTTGCTGTCAGGGGTTTCACGGTTGTCCTTCAGCGCGGTTAACAACAACCTGTTATAGAAATAACATTCAAATTAATAAAAACTAATAAAAAGTAATCATCAAATATTAAAACTAGAGATAGTGAGATTTCAGATGATATGTAGTTTGGACTTAGAATACATTATTACTGAATATAAAGGTAATCTACAGTCCGTACCAATAATACAACAGTCAGGTGAATAAAGTCAAATCAATATTTGTATAATATTTGTTACCTTATCAGCTCAGCTGTTGTTCATGATGTATTTCACGATTCCCCTCTGGTGTTAAGGATAACAACAGTTCACGCTGTAATAGAAATAACAGTCAAAAAACAATCAAACAAATAAAAAGTAATCATCAAATATTAAAACTAGAGATAGTGAGATTTCAGATGATATGTAGTTTGGATTTAGAATACACTATTACTGAATTTAAAGGTAATCTACAGTCCGTATAATAAAAATAACAGTCAGGTGAATAAAGTCAAATCAATATTTGTATAAATATTTGTTACCTTTATCAGCTCAGCTGTTGTTCATGATGTATTTCACGATTCCCCTCTGGTGTTAAGGATAACAACAGGTTATGCTGTAATAGAAATAACAGGCAAAAAACAATCACACAAATAAAAACTAATTATCAAATATTAAAACTAGAGATAGTGAGATTTCAGATGATATGTTGTTTGGACTTAGAATACACTATTACTGAATTTAAAGGTAATCTACAGACCGTACCAATAATAAAAACAGTCAGATGAATAAAGTCAAATCAATATTTGTATATTACCTTATCAGATGTTGTCCAGAACGCTTTTTCACGATTATCCTCCCGTCTTTAAAAACCGTTACAAGTTCTCTGTTTACATCCACTTAACGTTGCGCACCCTGTTGAAATTATAAGACTTCATGTCTCGGATTTCCTTGTGGTGAATGCGTGATATTCCACAAATGCCGAAACGACATAATCCTCAAAATCCAATGAGCTGTTTTCGTGATTCAGAATGAACAAACCTGATGATAAATCCACATATTTCCTCGCGCTGGAGAGGACACTGATAAAACACCCAATGACACGTTTTGTGGATCAGACGCTATGATTGAACAGATCGGTGATAAAGCACATAATCCAATGAGCAGTGCGATGAGGAGATCATTGATAAATTCTCATATTTCCACAGGTGTACCCAGCGTTGATAAAACACATAATCCTTACTGTTGAAATTATAAAACTTCATGTCTCGGATTTCCTTGTGATGAATGCATGATATTCCACAAGAAACGGCATAATCCTCAAAACCCAATGAACTGTTTTCGCGATTCAGAATGAACAAACATGATGATAAATCCACATATTTCCACACGCTGAACAATGTTGATAATCCGATGAACTCCACTTTTAAATTAAGCTCCCAAATTAACACAATAATAAATCCGTATAGATCCAAAATTCAATCCGCAGACCTGATCCTTAAAATCCACACTGTCTGCACCCAGACAACAAATTAGATCGTGCCGACGTTGGGGCGCGCGTGGCTGCCCGACATAAAGTGCCTCGGTAAGATGTCTTATGGAGATCGGTAGCTAATCGGCAAGACATTGGGAAGACGGTGGTTTTAGAACGATCGCCGACCGCGAGCCAACGTATACCCGACATGATCGCCGACCGTGAGCCAACGTATACCCGATATAATTATTATGACCTATTCAGCGCGATCCCACTAGAGCAGGGAAAACATTCAGACGCCTGCCTCGCTCCCTTTGACTTAATACTGGAACAGCTGATTTTCGTCTGCATCGCTGGAAAGGGCACAGCATGCTTGAAAATCAGCTGTTCCGGTGTTAAGTCAAAGGTAACGAGGCTTCTGAATGTTTTTCGCCGCTCTAGTAGGATCCCACCGTTATGTCTAATTATTGATTTGTTTAGGCTAACTGCTGTCAGATTGTTCCAAGGACACAGGTTGCCTATTGTCTATCAGTATCAACAATCAATAACAATATGATTTGTTAATCGTAACATTTCTTCCCTAACAATTTTGACAATTGCAATTAAATTGAAATGAAATTGAAGTGAAAGTTAAATTGAAAGTTAGTGATTGTTTGTGTAGGGTGTAGCCTATTTCAAACACAGTCTGACTACCTGGGAAATGTCAGTCTAACATAAAAAATGAATGGATCAGTGATATTAAAATTAAGTTTGATGGTCATGCAAATTAAGCTAGGAGTTTTCCAGGATAAATAATAAAAATGAGAGCACCGGAAGATGACCTTGAACATTTATTTTTTACTTTTGTTTTTGCAAAAGCAGTATCATTTATTTTAACACTCAAATCACACATAGAAAAGTACAACAACAACAAAAAGAAATTCCCTCCAAAATAGGTAAACAGGAAAAATCAGTCCAATCAATTATTTCACTTTAAGATGCTCGCCCTCTTGCTTCCTGTCCCTCCTCAGCCGCAGCCAGTTTCTCGCAGTCATCTCTACATCTGCCTCAGTGGAATTTTGTTGGGTAGGATTTCTTAACACAGCACCTAAACGAAACAAAATAAAAAATAAATAAAGCAAATTTATACTTTTACTAATTTAGTCTGATGTTCTGAGTAAGAAGTGCAGTAGCATACATTACATATAAAATATCGTACCATTGTTAGTCCTCTGAAGGATCCCTGGAAAAGGCTGCAAAGCACACAGGCCGTCATTATTATCCGGCGGCGTCACTAGAAAATAGAGAAAAAACAAATTATTGGAGTGAACAGTAAGTCAAGTTTATCACAATTATATAAACTAATGTCAGTGAGCTGAGTAATAATTGCCACACATTTCTATCAGCAGCAACTCATCTTAACCCATGTCAAAATAACAGAGCTAACCCAGTGTCACTCCACATCAGTGGTTCTCAAACTTTTTCTGTCATTCCCCACTTTGCATAGAACTGTGCTGTGCTCTATAAGTGTTTGTGTGTGTGTTTGCGAGTGTGTGTCAGTGTGTTCTTTGTCTGCGTCTTAAATAGCTTACAGTCAGGAAAGCCTTCAGTCTATGGAAGCACATGGGTAGCAATATTCAATTTGAATGAAAATTAATTTCATGATTTAATTTGATTAATTTCATTCAAGTGTCTTGACTGTGAGTGTAAACGCAATTAAGAAAAGTAACATTTGAATGATCATTAAATTTGCCACAGTTTTTGCTTGAACATGTTACACATATCTAATCATTTCTGTAATTCATTTTCATTTTGACACTTATAAAGCATTTCAATATGCATATTAAAACTAGTGTATGAAATGGCAAATGTAATTTCATTTTCATTTTGCAACAAACGTTGCTAGAATGTAAAATATAAATTTAAATACACAATGCAATGCCATTTTACATATTGCATTGTCATTTTGCATATTACATTTCAAATTGAATATTGCTACCCATGTGCTTCCATATCAGTCCTCCAGTCCTCCTTCTTGAATATTAACTGCGGCCTCTTGGAAAGACAGAAAACCTTGGCTAACTTATCACACTACCAATATAAACTCCAAAATCATATCTGGAACACCAAACTATGGTATGCGCTGTGGACCTGTGCAGTACACTGTGTCTACTTGAGTTTAGGGACCTGATGCAGTTTACTACAGAGGGGACACTTACCTTTACTATACGATGATGTGGGATGGGCTGGAGGAGATTTGTCGTGCGTTTTCTTCTTCTTTGCCTGTGTTGTTTGTGGTGCATTTACTGTAGGGTGTCTGATGAAGGGCACGATTTAGGGTGTCTGATGCAGGGGATGGTGGTGGTGATGGTGATCCAAGTTGCAATGGTCTGTAAATGAAACGTTTTTACAAAGATTAGTTATCATATTGATCACATCGAACAGAGAGAAATATGACATGGGTGACATACTCTGTGTGATACAAAGAGGATGATCAAAAAGTCAAAAAACATATGAAGCTCACTGAAATTGGAAAACATTTTAAATATACAAAATAAATGAACAAAACAACCAAAAAACAATAAAAGCAATGTCCCGGTTAACAGAAAATGCACTTGAATAAATAGCCAAAATACAAATAAAATGGTTGTAAACAAAACCCGACCATACCCTAAATTATTTGTTATTAAAACATTAACACACAAACCACTGTTAATTTAACATAAAGCAAGCAGCTACTGCGTGCATTGTCTGGCATGACTGAATGGGCTCCCTTAATAATTCCAAAAAAGCTGACAGTTCATCATGATCTCACACATCTCTGTTATTACCAATGAAGCTGACTGCACAATGAATCTCATATAATATCTAGGCTACACTTTGTTTGTTATAATTAGAGGATTTGCCAGCATACAGAATTCATCACTGAATAAAAAAAGTCTGTTTTGAGCAGTGAGGGAAGTATATCTTAAATGCTTCTGATTGGCGTTCAAGAAATCAACATGTGATTGACTACATCGCTCAATAATGCAAACATGTTATAAATAGAAACTCTAGCCTGTAAATCCTTACTACTTTGTTTTAGTTGTTCTTGCAGATGACTAAAAATCTATTAGTTTTTATATGTTTTATAAATAAATATTTCTAGTTTGCGGGAGTACCGCAAATCGGTTTATTCTCCCGCAACCCGCACACACAGAGTGAGTGCATTACCGCTTGCACTCGGCCATCGAATCTAGTGCAGCGCCGCACTCTATTGCGTTGGGAGTGCACGTCTCTAGATCTAAGGCCCGACCCGAGGATAGTGTCAGCCCAGGTCGGGTCAAGTCCTTGCTCGGGCAGAGAATCTAAGCTCTAGTTCACGCTAAGGAACCGGGAGTTTGTCATCCAGTCTCTTTGGTATAGAGAGACAGAGAGAGACGACGAGGAAAATAAACAAGCATGCAAATGTAAATTATCGTGTCCAGAAAAATTTGAGTTTGCCATGCCTCTATCATAGTTGCTGAGTGACAAAAAATACCTTTTATTGACAGTGATAGACAGTTGACAAATATCTATACCAACATAAACATAAAATTTGCAACGTTACAGCACTCAGCATTAACCTGATGTTAACAATGGAGTTCTCCTGTAGCCTTATTTAGGTCAAAGATAAATATTTCCACTACATTACTGCCCTGGCCTACCTGTAAACCATTCCTTTGATACTAGTCCACTCGCTCCACTATAAGGTATAGGCTTTCCTGATGCAAAATTAATAGTACAGACAGTAAAGGCAGAGACAGGTAAAGGTCACATTTTTTAGGATCTTAGGATGCCAATAATCAAGACAAGCAAACAGGGGAAAGTTATTACATACGTGTGTATCAATATGTGAAGACCCTAGAGATGTCCCCTACTCGTCTCAATCCAGATGGATGTGGTGCTGGTCCACTGGGGAGACCATACTGTAGTTCCAGCCGTCGTGTGTGCTGACGCGGCAAGTACACTGCAGCCGTAATGCCGGACAGAAGGGGAGTCACACCAACATATGGAAAGAAGTGTAAATGGATGGAGAAGCATAGTTTACTATAAAGCTACGTCTTAGTTTGTGCTAATCTTGGCGAAAGCCGAGTACAAATCTGCATGAAGTTTTAACATCTACTCTCGTGTAATGGAAATCATGTGCAAAATAACTTTTAACTAGATTAGTTAAAGATAGTGTTTCAGTTGTCTTTGAGGTCAATTAAAACACATACTTACTGTACAAAGGCAAAGACGCTGTGCAAAATGGGCCTGGGCTCTGAAAAGAGCCTTTGGGGTGTATGTAGCTCCTGTTGAGAAAAAGACGAAACATGAAAAGGAGTCAAATATATTGCAAATGCCTTTGTGAATTAATGTGCACTCAATTTATCTTTATTGACTAAAACAGTATGTTAAGAAAATGGCAATTCAGAACTGTAGGATGACTTCTAGATCAATCACTCACTGAAAAAAACAGAAAAGACCATTCTATTTTGTTTAACAAAGGTTAAGGCTCTATTTTTATGAATAGCTGTGTGTCTTCACTTACTATCACTTTACTATAACCACTTCTTTGTATGACTGTCTAGTGGCATGCGCGTTTGTACTAAACTAGGTCTTTGATTGACAGGTCTACTTTTCACGGTAAACGCACAACAAAAGAGCAGCTTTAATTTTAAGCATATGTCACTTAAACAAAATAATGAAAAATCCCTTGAGTGTAAGGGGTTAATATTATAAATGGACAGATGTATGATTGTTTGGAAAAAAGTCAGTCCATAGTTTTATGACCGTTTATTAGTTTAGCCTGGTTGTTTTAGGTTATCCTCAGACTGACGAAAAACGAGTTCCCCTCATGTCTAAAAATACATAGGCTACTGTCAAAAATAACTAATTGAAAATATTTAATGCGAGAACATAAAACAGTCAATTAATAATTAAAGTCAACAGTTAGAAAATGACTGTTGATCCTCCGCCGCCAATCTCTGTCATCCGTATCGTAAACATTTCTCAGAAAACTCGACGTTTTCTAACAAAATTATATTTTTCAATGAAAAAATAAGTACATAAAACAAAATAAACACTTACTGGCCTGAAAACGGTGTGTTTGAAAAGGATAAACATACTCACAGAGTCCGTTGCTGTAGACTTAGCTGTAGGCTGTAGTGTAGACGATGCTGAGATCACTCACGCGCATAGCGCACCGTCATAAAAACGTGTGCACGCGCGTGAAGGTCTTGATGTGGACCAACGGTTGCGCAGATATTATTTATTTAAAAAAATAGAAGCGGGATCGGCAAAATGGTTCATCACGGTTCCTCCACCGATCTCCGGAGTTGTGCATGAGTGGCTATTCATCCCGCGGCCCGCCGATGGTTTACCCACCAAAGTTTTTTGTTGTGCAGGGGAAAATCCCCTCCCGATACTTTGCCGCTGGTGCCCTCCAATTGCCAACGTCGGCAAGACGTTCAGTGCTATCTGGGCACTCAGTCTGTGAGCTCATGGTCTTTTAAAACGGACGCGGCCAGAGTATGGGAGGAGTTTACGTGCGAGTGTGTGTATGTGTGGACCAATCTGTCGCTCGTACAGGTAGTGAATAGAGCGTAGACCAATCCACCGTGCGCGCGTCATCTAGGGCGTGCAAGGAGGAGGAGTCAACCCCTGGGCCCGTGTGCTCTGTTCAGCGGTTGCATTTCGGACAGCTCTTCAAGGTGAGTGGTCGCTTTTCTCAGAGCTAGCGCTGACATGTGCTGTGATTTTTCTCACACCTCTTGTTTGGGAGGGATCTAAGAGGCGGAGCTTGAACCAGGTCACAGTAGAGATGTTGGATATGTCATTCTTGGGTTGCTTCAGGAGTGTTCGGACGTGTTTCGTTGGGCTCCCCGGGATTACATTTACACAACTTTGAACCGGATAACTTTTGGAATTATCTAAAGTTTTGGATATATACCTTTTGGATAAAGCGTTGCAGCCGGATATACCTTTTGGATAACCGCTGCTGTTGGATATATCTTTGGAGGTGATTAATCTTTAAACGGGATAATTTTGTTCTTCTTTCACCAACAAAACAGAACGTAAGTCAGTTTTTATGTTTTTAAGTTTTGATATCCTTTAATAATTGTTTGATGTAATTTAAATACACGCTGTTTTAATACACATTTTGATAACATTTATTAATTATTTATTTTTACGTCTAAACAATTTAACATTTTAGTGTTTGAACATCGATAATTATTGTTATAATCAATATTATTTAATACTTTTAAACGATGTGTAATTGTGTAAAAGTACAACTTTTGCTGCAAAATGTTATTTTTGTGAATGAAAACTTTTTAAAACAGATGTTTTATTTAAAAATGGAGTAATTTATCAAATAACGTGTAAAGGAAAAGACCTGTACTATGTTTTAATGATATAAATTGACTAAATGGTTTTAAACAATGAGTGTAAAAGGACCATTGTTTAATAAATAATAAAAAACATAACCTATATCTGTTTTCTGTCATCATTAAAGTTTGAAAATGTATTGTTTTTCCATCATTTTGAACATTTTTACATTGAACAAGACAGGTGTAACAGGTGTACAGTCTGGTACCGGATCAGATGGGGTTCCGTATCGTGGGAAAATTTTCCCACGATCACGTGACCAGTCCAGAAGAGGTGGTGGTGGTGAGGGGTGTTGGTGGGTGGTAAGAGGAGGGGAGACCGTGGGAATTTCCCACGGTCACACGGTCAGACCGGAAGTGAGCGGGAGGGGTAAAAAAGGGGCGGGGCTTATTTTTATGGGGGGCAATAAATCACTCAAAGTGACACTTGCCGCCCTTCATTCTCTCTAACAAAGCAGGCTTTTTTTTATCCAGATCAGAGTCAAAGTATCCAAAAATGATGTATTTAAAGGTTACTGATATACTGTATCTTGCTGGATATTATCTTTAATAAAATTGCCAATACTTTCCCATAGTTGTTTAGTATAGAAACACGACCAAAATAAATGATAAACAGTTTCTGTGTGAACTTGGCAAAATGAGCATCTTGTGTCAATATTACTTTTATATTTAATCATGAAATATTTAGCAGGGTACAATTTATTTATTATTTTGAAGGATACTTCTTTTACTATATTTGTTAAAAAATATTTTTGTGGTAAGGACCAGATCTTTTCCCAATTAAAATTTTTAAATAATCTACTCCAGTATGAAATTACAGGAGAAACAGAAAATATATCTACAAGAAAAGGATCTAACTTTATTATTTCTATCTTTTTTTCCTGAAAAACAAATTTTACCAATTGGAGTTTTATCTGGCTCAGGAGGAGTATTAATTATTGTAGGAGAGTAAGGACAATTTTTAAAGAGGATACAGATCCCTGTTGGTATAGCTCCCATAACTATAGCAAATTCTCTGTGAGTAACTGGTAAATTGTATTATGAAAGGAACTCTGTGTATGTCATTAAGAAGCCTTGATTGTTAAAAAGCTGACGAACTAAAAATAAACCGTTACTAAACCAATTATCATAAAATAAAGATCTATTTTTATATAAGATATATTGATTATTGATTATTCTCAATAAGAACAATTATGGGGGGGGGGGGGGGGGGGTATGTTTATATATTAAAGCCCATGCCAAAAGTACCTGTTGATGGAAATTTGAAAGTTTGATGGGAATTTTTGATATATGCACATCAGTAAAAAATTCAACCCCCCAATATGTGAAAACACTTGTTGTGGGAAGATATTCCAGATGGAGTCTTGATTTTTCAAATACCGATTAAGCCAATTTATTTTGAAAGTATAATTTAAAGAGTTAAAATCAATGAAATTTAATCCACCTTTGTTATAGTTTAGAATCACCGATTTCTTCATATAGTGGATTTTATTTTTCCAGACGAAATCTGTCAGAACTCTATCAGTCACTTTAACTGTGGTCTTATCAACATACAGAGATTGGACATAAGAGAGACGTGAAAGCCTTAGTGAGCAAAATTCTTCCGTTAATAGACAGATCTCTTTGAAGCCAACAGTTCAGTTTTTTCTTTGTTTTATCAATAATCAGAGTAAAATTTGTTGCACATCTATTTTTATCTTTAGTTATTTCTATACCAAGATATTTAACAGAGCTTTTAACAGCTATGCCGTTTATTGCGGAAACGATAACATTTTTTTGGGGAAATAATTCACATTTATCTGTATTCAGACTTAGACCGGAGGCTTTAGAAAATGACTGAAGGATATTTAGGGCTATAGGGATTTGAGAAGAATCTTCTAAAAACAGCGCTGTGTCATCAGCTAACTGGCTAATGATTAAATTTGTAGTTCCAACAGTTATGCCTTTTAGGTTGCTCCTTTTGATATGCAAATTAAGAAATTGTACTGCAATTAAAAGTAAATAAGGATACACTGGACATCCCTGTCGAACACCACGATCAAGGAAAAATCTGGGAGAAGTACCACTTTTTAGTTTAATAGAACTACTTCCACAGTTGGCAGGCGTTGCAATACTTTTAAATAATTTTCCTGGGAAGATATTAGCCTCTGTTAGGGACAGTTGCGGTCGTTGGATAATATGTGTTTTTGGAATGGAGGATAGTTTTGTTATTTTGGGGAATATATATGGATTTAATAATCAAAACCAAAACAAAACATTGTTTGATGAGGTTATTAAAGTTGTAAAGGATTTAGGTCAAAGATATCCTACTGAAAACTTTATTTTTGGAGGTGATTTTAATATGGTGAAGATTCACAATCTCATCATTTTAATGTTGTTTTTAGTTTTTTATTGTTTTTATTAATAATAATAATCATTAGTATTATGCATGTGATTTACACTTTTCATATACATTTTTTATACTTTTCATATATATTCATAATCATTTATAATCTACATTTTTATGAATCAAACTTTTCTGAATTCTGTATGTGGAAGACTTTTAGAGTTTGGGGACCTTGGGGGGAAGTTGAGTGTATTATGTTTCTTTCCGTGGAGCAGAATATACATTTCAATGATTGATTAAGAGCAGATGTTTCTGGAACAGCTATATGTACTGTGTAAGTTCTTTGTTTGAGAGAGAGGGGAGAAAATACAGAGAAGCACAAGGACGATCTTTGCTGGTCCATTCTACTCTCTCTCCCTTATGTCTTATATAAATTGGTAAAATAAATAACATATATTGGCAGAATGACTGGTGTCTTTTCATTAAATTAAATAACAAGGGGAAACGAAGATTTTAAATCTACATTTTTGGCGTCACGAACAGGATCGCATACCCAGGCATTCGTCTCAATCATTTCAGGTAAGACTTTTTTTCCTTTCTAAAAAGTTTTAAGTCTGCCTGATGATTAGAGACAGTGACTGAAATGCTGAAAAGAACTGTGTTATTTTAAGTACCAGTTGTTTTGCCAATGAATATGGGACATAAGGAAAAATTATATAAAAATTAATCAGATTAAATAATCAAATTGAATTAGGCTTATTTAAGGTTCTCTGAAAAGTAAACCTCAAACAATATTTGAAATGCTGGGATAGAGATGGATCTTTTTTAGAAAAAAGACCATCTAGTCAGAAATTTGGAATTAGCTGTAAAACGGTTAAGCTGGTAAAATTTGCTTGGTTATAACTGCGACGTGGTTGGATAGTGGCGGGACTGTTTAAAGAAGGCAGAGTAATCCCTAAAACATCCAGCACACCGAAGATTCGTTCTCAGTAGGAGACGAGGGAAGTTAACACAAGCGGTACTTGATTGACCAAAGCGGTTAAATGTGGCGGGACTGTTTTAAAAATGATGGCAGAGTAATCCCTAAAACATTGTAACACGCTAGAGTTATACAAGTATAAAAGGCGCCCTTGTAACTAGCTAGGATCGTGGGCATTCTGAACCTGACCGTAAAGCTGTTCAAATATTTGAGGAGACTGATCCGAGTTAACTTTAAGGAGAAAAAAAAAAAAAAAATACCAAAGAAATTAATCTGAGATAAAATCCAAAATATTTGGAAAGGAAAAAAAAAAGAAACCATTTTGAGTTTTAAAAAGAAAACTAAAATACTGAAAAGCATTAGAGTTAACTTTTCTTTAAATTTTTCTTTTGTTCTGTGAGTGAGGGTCAGAGAAAGAGAGTGAAGCAGCCCCTCCCTTCAGAATTGCCCTGTACCTTCACACACACACATCCAGTTGGTGAGGGAGAGAGGCAGGGAGCCCCACACACACATACTTAGACACACACACATAGGCTGCAGCTCTGAGCACATACACATACATATACAGACAGCCTGCAGCTCTGAGCACACACACATACGCATCACATAGGCTGCAGTTTCTGAACATAGACGCACATACATAGCCCCCCCCCGTATAACACACACACACACACATATAGGCACACATACATTCCTGCTGTTCTGAGCAGAAACTTTGAAACACTTTGAAGATGGCAGCAAGTGTCTGTACCAGCAGCACAATAGCTGAATGGTATCTTGAAAAGAAGAAGAACAAGAAACTAACTAAACTTTTGAAAAAAGGACTGGACATTAATGCATCTATGAATGAGCAGTTAAGCTGGTTCGAGTCCCAAAAAGACAAGATAAAATCAAAAGCATTTCCAATTTTAGCAGCTAATTGGATTGTGAAACAAGGTGGAATTTGTTGCGACTTAAATGGAGGTCCGGTACCGCTTGTTGAAGTTATGAAGCCTCAGCTTGAAGCATACCACAAATTAAACAAAATTATGTCCATCACATGTCCAGAGAAGGAAAACACAACCAGTGATGATTTATTTGATCCAGATTGGACAAATATAATAACTGAAGCTGAAAGGAAATATTCACAAGCACCAGTGAAATCCGCGACAACAGTAACGCCTCCACCTTACAAACCAATTTATCCACCCTTGCCTGAACAATATACAAGTTCATCTAAACCTCTGACGCAGCCTCAAGCTTCAAGATCAAACGGAGGTCCAGTTGACAAAATGTATATTGCATCTGCACAAGCAGCTCCAATAATAACAAGATCTAAATCAGCCCAGCAAAGCAGAGACATGATGAGATGTACACCAGCTCATAATTATGGATCTGACTGGGGTGATGAGACAAGAGATGATGACGTGATTACAATTGACAAAATCGGTCCTGAATTTTCTTCACCTGTGATTAAAAGGGAAGAGTCGCAACCTGAGATAATGACCGAAGAAAGACCATTTACTCCGGGAGAACGACAAGCCATTCTCTCAGCCTTGCCTCCTCTGAAGAGACAAGATCCAAACACAGAGTTTTGGCGAGAATTAGACTCTCTGGTTGAAGCACATCAAATGACACTAAAAGACATTCACACCATTGTGAAAGCTAAAATCCCAAGAGACCGATGGGAACGCCTGCCAGCGTCGATAACAACAGCCCAATGGGTATACTTGTGGGTTGATGGCCAAGGACGACCCCTGGGTCTTTGGCAAACATTAGATGTATTCCGAAAGGAAATCCAAGAAATCTTGGGAAGCGGTAAAATTCCATTCACTTCAGTGACATTGATTAAGCAAATGGATGATGAATCTCCAGACGAATATGCTCTGCGTAAGTGGAACACTTATGAGAGATGGGCTCTCTGCGCTAAGAAACAACCTGACAGAGATGATGTACAATTCACTGACACACTTGTGGATGGCTTTAGCTCTAAATACCAACAAGCGTTATCACTTGGAGTCAATCCAGGCGAAACATATGACCAAATTATGCAATGGGCTGGCCGTCTAGAGATGGCGATGAGATCAAACAAGGAAGAAGGAAACAAGACAAATCGAAAAGGAGTGGCGACAGCTCAATACAACATGGATACAAAGAATAAGATTGTTGTTTGCGGCAATTGTGGAAAGCGTGGCCACTCAAGAAAAGACTGCTGGGCTAAAGGTGGTGGAGCAGAAGGTCAAGGTCCATCATTTAAACAAGTCACTGCGAAAAATCGTGATGAAACCTCTCAAGGGAAGACATGGACGGACGCACAAGTCCGTCAACTCATAGAGGGAATTATGCGTCCGCAATAGGAATCAGCGGCCCCCTGTATTAGTAAGAAAAGAGACAATCGCCTTTTCATCAATGCATTAATAGGGGGCCACCCATGTGATATCCTGGTTGACACAGGAGCCTCAATTTCAATAACAGATCTGAACCTACCTACAACAGATGAAACTATGGAAGTTGAAGGAGTTGGAGGAGGTATCACAACATTTCATAAAAGTATCCAAGTTCCACTACAAATACATGAAGATGAAGTCGTATGGACATCTTTCTGGGTGGGACCGAATTCACAAGGAAGCCTCATTGGCATGGACATACTTCCATTGTTGAACATGATCATCTTCACTGACAGTCGTCAAATCGCTACAACAGCTGGGATAATACCACACGAAGATCGCACATGTAATTTGAGTTCAGTTGGTGCAGCAAAACCAATCATCAGAGACTGGACCAAAGACGGTGTGTGGGGTCTTCTGTGCAGTTTACATCCAGAAGTTTGGGCTAAACACAAATTTGATTGTGGCAAAGCCAACATTGACCCTGTTGTTATTGAAGGGCCGACACATGCCCCTCATAAACAATACCCTATCCGACCTGAAGCAAGACGAGCCGTGGAAGAGATAGTGGCAGACTTGGAAGCTGAAGGGATTATCAGACAAACTTCATCAACCACTAATAGTCCTGTCTGGCCTGTCAAGAAATCGGATAACTCATGGAGATTAACCATTGATTACACAAGACTCAACAGTGTAACACCAAAACCGCATCCTATTGTGGCCAATCCTGCCACCATTCTGAATGATATTCCAGGAAATGCAAGAATTTTCACAGTACTAGATGTACTGTCTGCTTTCTGGTCTATACCTATTGACGAAAAATCTCAAGAGAAACTTGCCTTCACAGTGGGTGCAAAACAGTATGTCTGGAACAGACTCCCACAAGGACTTAATATTTCTCCTGTGGTATTTCACAGAACTTTGGATCAGTTCTTAACGGAGCAAAAAGCTGAAATTGAGAGTTCAGGAAGTGTTTGCCTCCAATACGTGGATGACTTGTTAATTGCAAGCCCAGATGAAAACAGCCACATATTTGCTCTGAATATTGTCCTACAAGCCCTTAAGAAAGGAGGATTCAAAGTCAACCCCGACAAAGCACAGCTGGCCAAAACCAAGGTTATCTACTTGGGCCAAGAAATATCTGTCGAGGGAAGGAGACTGACAACAGAGCGTGTGGAGGCATTACGGCAACTTCCAAAACCTCTAACAGTTACAGGAATGAGGAAAGTGATGGGACTTTTCAACTATTGTCGTCAGTATATTCCTGATTTTGCCAGCATCACCAGCCCCCTCATTGACTTGTACAAGGGAGGAAAGCCTGGAATGGAACAGATAAACTGGACACCGGAAGCTGAGGAAGCATTTACTTCAATGAAAGAAAAACTGACTTCAGCCCCAGCCTTGGGACTTCCTGATGGACGATTGCCGTTTCATTTGTGGACCAGGGTGGGAGATGAGACGTACTCAGCAGTACTGTGTCAAAAACCAGGTGATCGATACAAACCAGTTGGATACTTTTCCACAAAGATTCCTGTTACAATGATTGGTCAACCACGATGTATACAAGCTCTCGATGGTGCCACATGGGCAGTGGATGCTGTGGAAAATTTGATAGGAGCACAAACAATCATATTGCATACTCCACACAGTATAGTGACGTTGCTGAACAACACAAACATCAAGACCATTACTGATGCAAGGAGAGCAAAATGGGAAGCAACTTTGTTGAACAAGGATTTGAGAGTGGAAATCATCAGAGACACATCCCTTAACCCTGCAACAATGATGATCGAACCACACGAGGGAACACCACATGAGTGTGAAAAACAAGTAGAAGAAGAAAGTCTTGGTCCTGTTAATCCAACACCTCTTGAAAATCCAGACAAGGAGTTATGGGTCGATGGATCCAGTTACTATGTTGATGGAAAACGACATACTGGATGGGCTGTAGTGGAAGCTGATGGAAATGTCGTGAAGAAAGGAGCTCTTTCTGGGCATTTTTCAGCACAAGTAGCTGAGCTCATAGCACTTGCAGAAGCTTTCGAATTATCGGAAGGACAACGAGTCAACATCTACACAGATAGTCGTTATGCTTTTGGAGTGGTCCATGACTACCTTGCCCTGTGGAAAAAACGTGGACTTATCACCAGCAATGGGAGCGAAATACAACATGCTTCCATAATTCGTCGTTTGATTGCAGCATGTCACCTACCCAGAGAAGCAGCCGTGATCAAAGTAAAATCACATCAATCTGACAAGTCCAAAGAAAGTCAAGGAAACACGGCAGCAGATGCAGCGGCCAGAGAAGCAGCACTACTTCCTCTTACTCCTGTTACCTTGGTAAAGGAAAACACCGAAGATAATCCTGAGCTCCGCCTTCTGTCATATCAAACTGAGACAGATGAAGAGAAAGAACAATGGATAAAAGCGGGAGCGAAAGAGGATGATCAAGGTATCTGGAGAATTCCAACAGGACAAGTGGTGATGCCTATCGGAACAAGAAGGGAACTAATGCAGCTGTATCATGGAAAAGTACATGCTGGAGCAAAAGCAATGAAAGCTCAAATCAGCGAGACGTGGTGGTGGCCACGAATGATGAGAGACATTGATGATTACTGTAGAAGATGCTTGATCTGTCTGAAAGCAAATGTTGGAAAATCTGTAAAGGTGCGGATGTCACATGCACCCAGACCAACAGGTCCATGGACACATCTCCAAATCGATTTCACAGGACCTTTGTCACCCAGTGGAGGGTACCAATACATTCTAGTAATCATGGACAGATTTACTAGATGGGTGGAAGCATTCCCAACAAAAACCTGCACTGCTGAAGCAGCCGCACGAGTGATGGTTGAACAAGTCTTTCCTCGCTGGGGTCTTCCATATGAACTTGATTCTGACAATGGAACTCACTTCACTGGAAAACTGATGAAGGAAGCAATGAAATTGATGGGGATTAAACAGAAGTTTCACGTCCCGTACAGACCTCAAAGTTCAGGCCTAGTGGAACGGATGAACAGATCGTTGAAAACCGCTCTTACCAAGGCCATTCTGCAAACTGGCCAAGGATGGCATAAGTTGTTACCCGCAATTTTGTGGAATCTGAGAGCAACCCCGAACAGAGTAACGGGACTGACTCCTTTTGAACTGATGACTGGAAGAGCAATGGTTCTGCCTCCTGATGCTCCGCCGCCTGCGGGAACAGGAGGAGACTCTACTTTGTTCCAAGAGAAGCTACGACGCTATCTTGCAATGCTGGACAAAGCAATCAAAGACAATAATAAGAAAGTGCGAGAAGCTCAACAGCAATGGGATGAAAAACATACCACTACTGACATTCCACACATTCCTGAGTTAGGCAGTTTTGTTATGGTCAAACGTATTCCCAGGAAAGGTTTAGAACCTAGGTGGGAGGGGCCATATGAGGTACTCTTAACAACAGATACAAGTGTCTGCCTAAAAGGGAAGGGTGTAGGAACAGATAGATGGTATCATTGGTCACAAGTTAAACCTTGCTTAGTGAATGAACAAAATGATGAAGGCTTAGGACCTGAGATTGAGCACTGTTCACTCATTAACTTTGGGAAAAAGGAGTGATGATTAATTATTTTTCTGCTTCCATTTCAGGAATCAATTCCATTGACATTGATTAGAGATGGTCGCAAGTTATTCTCGATACACAACGACAATGGTATGCTTGTTTTTAATTTTACTTGGCATTTACCAAGGAAGCCAAGCTTTATGGACTCCTCGAGTTCAAGAAATTACTCGGAATGCAACCCTGAAATCTGGCCAACGTTTTACTCTACCCTTTATTTCCAGATGGGGATTATGGGATTGGGTGCCACGTAATGATAAAGACCTTGCTAAATATCGAGTGGGCATCTACGGTGGATGTAACTTTCACCACCAATGTTACAAAAGCAGAGTAATTTGGCCGGTGAAAGATGGGGGGTATACCGGTAGTGCTCAAAGACGAGAAATTTGTTCAAAAGAACAATGTGAAATTGTGGGGTTAAACCTCATAACATCTACTGATGTGGAAATTAATTTCATTTTGAATCGTACCCACATGCTTACAATATGGGATTCATTAGCCCTAGGCTGTATCTATCCCATAGTGTTACCATGCGAGGGGTTTCTATGGGATGCTACCTCCAGGACAACTAGATTCAAGGGAAATTACATACGAGTTTGGCATTCGGAAGATGCGAATGAATATTGTGAGACTGAATTAGAAACTGGGGAAATTGGACGGTGTTTTTATCTTTCTGCGGGAAAGACAAACAAAGCTAAAACATGCCCAAGTACAACTATTGCACCAGCTCATGGTATATTGTTAGCAAAGGAAACCAAAACCTTGATAAACGAAGCTCATATGGTGCGACAACGCATTAATTATAACTTGATGTCTCTTCTTACTGTTTATGATCAGTCCTATTGTGGAAATTTCACAAAAATTAGGAGCTGGTTGGAAAAAGAAATTAAATATTATACCTCTAAGGATCCTCTTGGAAGTCGAAATCGCAAACCTCGAAGTATATGGGGAGACATAGCGGGGGTATTTGGCTCTGTCAATTCAATTAGTAATACTGCTCAGCTGAACCAATTAAGTGAGTACTCTCAGTGGGTGGGAACAATGACCGGCAAAGGACTTACTGAGACTCTTCAAGGTTCTCTACATATTATAGCAGCGGGTCAGCATCTTAATGACGCAGCGAGGGAATTGGCAGATGCATTAGTGAAATCGTCTAATTTTGAGACACATCGTGCAGCGTGTTTATTTTTGGCTCAGAATTTGAAGGATCAAATGGTAGAGGATATTCAGGTTATTCGAATGGGTCAAGTTCCTGAGCGAATAGCGGAATCTTTGTTATGGGTTTTTGGAAAACAACTTAATTTGACTTCTGCTAAACATGCTCCATTAGTTAAAATCGCAATCAATGAAGATTCGTTGTCAGGTTCTGGAACATTACCTTTGATTATGGTCTGGCCTCAATATGGGAAACGCAATATTATGACAGTTAGACGATTCCAATCAATGGGGGTTAGACAAGGAAATTCAGTAATTAGATTGGGAAGGAATGGATATTGGGCTGAAGGTGAAACACCAATGATTTCTACTACAGACTGTTGTATTGAGGAACATGAGTGGGTAATTTGCTCATGTTCTACAATGTTTAGTCTGTCTCTTAATGGATCTGCAGTTTGGGAAGTAGTTCCTTTAGATCAAGCCACAGGTGCATGGCAGGTGTCAGAAGCACAGTGGTGTATATTACATGACGGAATAAATGAAAATATGATATACGGAGGAAAGCTATGTCCAATTCCTTCTGATCCATTTTGCGTTGAGATTCTCTATCCTCTTCAATTGGGTGGAATTCATGTTCCACATGTACAATTGTTGCAGTTAGATCCACAGTGGTGGAATAATGATTTGGTGGAAGAGAGGAATTATGAACTCTTTGAAATGGTCAAGAGAGTTAAAGCAAGCGTTAAGGCAGCTCAAGAGGAGGGAATTCAAGCAATGGGTCATGTTATCGTAGCGAATGGAGTAGCTAAATTGATGTCTGAGAGGAAATTAGCTCGAATTCCAGGGAATTTAACATGGTTGGAATGGATAGTTTTGACTATGGTAGGAGTTTTTGTGTTTCTGTTAGTAATAAAACTTATCATATATGTGATAAGAAAGAGAAGTACCAAACCTTTTAGATTGGTTATTACTGACAAAATGGATAGAACCGAGAATGGAAAATTCGGAGTGAGATAGGAGATTTTATACACTACACTACTTACAAAACACAACCTCACAAACAATGAACACCCGCTTACTGATTTACAACCCCAAGGGATAGGACCCTTTAACATCAACGTTTATTTTAATTTCTTATTTTGGCTCGGAACTGGAGGAGTTAATTAATTAACGAGTTAATTAATTAATGAGTCCAGGCACGGGCAGAAGACTTTTTTAGTTTTTCTTTTCTTAGATGATTGGGGTTCATTTTAAATGCTTACACATAGATGTTAAATGACACATAGCATACAGGGACATAACATGGGTTGGGTTTTTGTTTGTTATTTCTTTTCTTTTCTGTTTCAATTCTTTTGTCTTCTATGTCTATGTCTTGGTCTACTATTTCTCCTCACCACTATCACTTCAATAGGCTGGCCACCTGGGGATGATGGTGTGGAACTGACGGCCGTAGTTCCAGAGGAGGGACTGAAGATTCACAATCTCATCATTTTAATGTTGTTTTTAGTTTTTTATTGTTTTTATTAATAATAATAATCATTAGTATTATGCATGTGATTTACACTTTTCATATACATTTTTTATACTTTTCATATATATTCATAATCATTTATAATCTACATTTTTATGAATCAAACTTTTCTGAATTCTGTATGTGGAAGACTTTTAGAGTTTGGGGACCTTGGGGGGAAGTTGAGTGTATTATGTTTCTTTCCGTGGAGCAGAATATACATTTCAATGATTGATTAAGAGCAGATGTTTCTGGAACAGCTATATGTACTGTGTAAGTTCTTTGTTTGAGAGAGAGGGGAGAAAATACAGAGAAGCACAAGGACGATCTTTGCTGGTCCATTCTACTCTCTCTCCCTTATGTCTTATATAAATTGGTAAAATAAATAACATATATTGGCAGAATGACTGGTGTCTTTTCATTAAATTAAATAACAAGGGGAAACGAAGATTTTAAATCTACAATGGTAATAGATGATTGGCTTGATAGGTCTCCTTCAAAATATACAAGACATCATTACAATCCCATATTGCTTAACTTTTGAAGTGTGTTTAATTTGATAGATGCATGGCGGACTAAAAACCCTTGTATCCAAGTCTTCACTTGGTTCAAACCTGATGGCTCAGCAAAATCTAGATTAGATTTTTGGCTAATTTCTGAAGTTGGATCTTGTCTGGAGTCAAGCTATGGTTTCTGCTGCGCCTTTAACTGACCACTGTATGGTTAAACTTGTTATTAAATCTGCAAACACATATCAAAGGACAAAAGGGTACTGGAAATTGAACTCAAATCTTCTGAACTGTGAAACCTTCTGTCAAGAAATTATTGCCACAATTAATAATATAACTGGAGATTCAAATTTTGCAACTTATATAGAAAAATGGGAATATTTAAAATATAAAGTGCGTCAAGTCTCTATATCTTCGGGTAAATTATTAAGCAGGAATAGTAAAAAAAAGAATTGGAAATTATTAAAGAAATAAATAGTATTTGTATTAGGCCTTCCTTAAATGAAAATGACAAACAAAGACTTATTCTCCTACAATCTTCTCTAGACAACATCTATGTTGATAAAGCCAAAGGTGCGTATATAAGATCATGGGCAAAGTGGATAGAGGAGGGTGAAAGGGGCTCTGCATATTTTTGTAGATTGGAGAAAAGGAGACAGGAGCGTAATTGTATTAAATCATTGGTAATTAATAACCAAGAATGCACAGATCCTGATGAGATTTCTAAGGAAATATATGATTTCTACAGTAAACTGTATTCCTCCTCTTATTCACACACAGATGCCCATTTGTAGCGGGTATTAACTCACTAATGGACCAGACAAATAAAATCAGAAGACTGCTTGGTACGAAACGGGGGTGGTGGTGATGCTGAGAGAAACAGGCAGAGACAGAAGGTAGGTTGAACCTTAGAATTTAACTTTACTTTTTGTACTTTGTGATCTTTTCTCTTTAGTATTTTCTTTTTTTTGTTCTCAATCACAAAATAACAATACAAAATAACAGAGGAAATAAATATATACAAAAAACCTTATATACTACCTGGGTGCACCCTCTAAATAACTTTTTGCATATCAATAATCACAATTGTACTCACTGTATCCAAATGATCACAAATGAAAAAGAAGAAACAAAAACAAAACAATCACCAGTGGCCTAACACATTAACCACTGCTTCCAATAAATATCAATTGGAATGTTGATCAATTTTATATGGTCACAATTGTGTAAACAGAGTTACTGTTTCAGTCCCAAGGAAAAAAAAATATCAGTCTCTGAAAATGTGTACTCTTACTTATCCGAGCAGGTGAAACGGAATAATGAGACGGAAAACCGTCCTCTCCTCTAAGTTCGTGATACCTTCAGAATCAAAGTGGGTGGCTCGCCATCAATTGGGGAAATCCATCAGAACAATTCACAGAAGAAAAAAAAAACTGGTCTGTCCATTCACTTTCTCTCTTTTTTTTCCACAGGCACGCGCAGACAAAATGGCGTCCGCAGTGAACACTTAATACACCATGCGATCTTAACACACCCACACGAGCAAATGTAAACTCTGAAGTGCCCGATTGACAATCATAAAAGGTCATCCACTATCTCACTTCTCAGATCTATCCCGTTTGTATGAGCTTTGAACAGTTTAAGAATCAGTTCAATTTTAACACTCTCTCGTCAGATTGCTCTCATCAGATCAGATATCTCCGTCGCTCTGCATCTGCCGTCTAATCTGCGCAAACGCTATTTGTAAGCAAGGGGCGGAGCCAGCAACCAACCGCTCCGATTGGTGGATACTTAACTCAATTCAGATATGCATTTATATTATTTTGTATAGAATTCGACATTTATGAATAATCATAACATTCAATTCAAGCAACATAAAAATAAATAATATCTGTAATTATTTAACCAGGGTTACATCCCCCCCCCCCCACTCCCCCCCCCCTGAAATCATGCAAGACCCCTTGCATGCTCTGAGTGGCTGATTAGTCACTACATTTGATGAAACATCAGGTAAAATGGAAAGGGCACCTGGATTTTCAACACCATTGAGAGAGCTGACAAGGGCAGTGCTTAACACCTGGAACAAAGACTGAACGACAAAAGACAAGGGGTTTCCAAGTTGAAAGTAGGCAAGTCTCTCAGGTTCCTCTCTCTGCCTATTACAGCGTCTGAGCGGAATATCTGAATTATGCCCCCCCTCAGTTTCTGACTGTTGCTCTTTCCCTTCAACAGGAACATCTGATACTTCAGCATAGTTTGTCACTTCAACTTCATATTCACTCTGGACAGGTAGGTCCTTTTCTGTTTCAGTTTGGCCCTCATCAGGTATATTACTTGTTTCAGGGACCCTTGGAGCATCAACGGGTGAGTGCTCCACTGGATTGTCAACATCTGGGGGATCTTGGTTAATCGAGTAAGCATCAGAAATATCATCCACAGTTTCCTTTGATCTACAGATGTCATGGACTGTAGAGAACCGCACTGTTTCCACAACTGGAAAAGCATTAGACCGTCCATTAAGATCTTCATCCTCTGAGTCAGTAAACGAGTCATCATCCAATGGTGAGACACTAGGGTTCTGGCGTGTTCTGGGTTTAGCAGTAGGTTTGGACAAGATAGGGCTTGAGACTTCTGGTGTTGGTAAGAATCCGCAAGGAAGCAGAAGGTCTCTGTGTAGTGTACGAAGAGGACCATCCTTGCTTTCAGGGCGAACTGTGTAAACTGGTAAGTCAGCTGCTCGCTTTACTACAACATACACCTCGGACTCCCACTTGTCTGCTAACTTGTGTTTACCACGCAGCCGAACATTTCTCACCAACACTCGATCATTGACTTCCAAGGAAGAATTTGTCACACCTTTGTCGTATCTGGTTTTGTTCCGTTCTGCACTCTTTAATGCTCTACTGGAGGCAAGCAGGTAGCTTTCTTCTAAATGAGACCTTAGGTGCTTGACATATTCAGAATGGGATTTCTGTGGACTGTCTTTGTGTGCTAACCCAAAGGCGAGATCGATAGGCAACCGAGGCTGGCGCCCAAACATTAATTCATAGGGGGTAAATCCTGTAACTTCATGCTTCGTGCAATTATATGCATGCACTAAGGGCTTGACAAAATCTTTCCAATGACTTTTGTTTTTCTCTTCTAATGTGCCAAGCATATTCAGCAGAGTCCTGTTGAAACGCTCCACAGGATTTCCCCTAGGATGGTAGGGTGTTGTTCGAATTTTCTTAATATCTGATATCTCACAAAGTTCTTTGATTGTGCGTGACTCAAAATCTGGGCCCTGGTCACTGTGAAGGCGTTCAGGGAACCCATAATGCACAATGAAATTTTCCCAAAGACACTTTGCTACTGTTCTCGCCTTTTGATTTGGGGTAGGGATTGCCACAGCATACTTAGTAAAAAAATCTGTGATCACTAAGATATCTCTCGTGTTGCTTCTGTCTGGTTCCAGTGAGAGGAAGTCCATACAAACTAATTGTAACGGTCAAGTGGCCTGGATGTTGACCAAAGGTGCCGCTTTTTCAGGTAAGGACTTCCTTCGCACACAATGACCACATGTCCTGACCTTCTGTTCCACCTCAGCAGCCATTTTTGGCCAGTAGAACCGGGATCTGACATGATCTAAGGTTCTCTCCATCCCCATGTGTCCCATATTATCATGTAAACTGCTCATCACAGTGGACCTTAACTCCTCCGGAAGCACTAGCTGGTAAGTGATAGAATCCTTATCTATCCGTCTCCTATAAAGTGTTCCATCCTTTATCTCAAGGCGGTTCCACTCTTTTAGGAAATAAGGAAGACCAGGAAGTTCCTTCCTTAGCGCTGGTGAAGGTCTCTCTCCCAACTTCAAGTGGAAAATCACCTCTCGAAGAACTGGATCGGCTCTTTGTTTTTCACCAAGATCTTTTGAAAGGTGAGGTATAACAGGTAAGCAATCAGAACTATCTTCTCGTTCATAACAGTCAGGTACAGCGTCAGAACGTAGTGCAAGGGAGCTTACAAGAGCAATGCCTGGCCCGACATCAGCTGATTGCCTAACAAGGTGCTTTTCACAGATGGCCTGGACTACCTCCTCCGTGGCACTGGAAGACTCTTCTGTGGCGGTAAGCTGATGCTCTATGAACTGTTGGATCCTTTCATGCTCCTTTTGCGACAAGGGGTTTTCTGGAAAAGGCTCCTGAGGTCGCTTCGAAAGGCTATCGGCATCAATGTTCAGCTTGCCTGCCCTGTACTGCAAATTAAAGGATAACGTAGAAAGAGCTGCAAGCCACCGATAACTAGTTGCATCTAATCTGGCAGTCGTAAGAACATGCGTGAGAGGGTTGCTATCAGTAATGACAGTAAATTGGCTGCCATAAAGGTAATCACTGAATTTTTCAGTTACTGCCCATTTAAGAGCAAGGAATTCAAGTTTGTGAGCAGGATACCTTGACTCACTGTGCGACAGCCCTCTGCTCGCGAATGCAATTGCACGCATCTGCCCACCTTGTTCTTGATACAACGCAGCTCCTAATCCTTTGGTGCTGGCATCGGTGTGGAGAAAGTAGGGGAGTTTGGGGTCAACAAAACCCAGTACAGGTGCACTAGTTAGTTTCGCGATAATGGACTGAAAAACTTCCTCACAAAGAGGTGTCCAACGACTCTCAAATGGCTCCTTAGGATTGTAGTACTGACCCTTTTTGTCAATCTTCTTACGACTCTTCCTTAATGGAGGATACCCGGAAGTAAGATCATTGAGTGGTTTTACGATTCTCGAATAATCCTTAATGAAACGGCGATAGTAGCCGGAAAAGCCCAAGAATGACCTCAGTTCTTTTAGGTTTGTGGGACTCGGCCAGGTTTTTAAAGCTTGTATCTTCTCGGGATCTGTTTCAACCCCATGCTCCGACACGATGTGTCCTAAATAGCGAACGGATGTTTGGAAAAATTTACATTTCTCCAGAGAAAGTTTCAGTCCGTACTCCTTGAGGCGAGATAGAACATTCAATAGCCGTCTCTCATGCTCCTCTGGAGTGTCCGAGAATATTATCAGGTCGTCCAAAAAGACCAGTACTTCCTTTAGATTAATGTTCCCCATACATTTCTCCATTAATCTTTGGAAGGTACTTGGTGCATTGGTGACACCTTGGGGCATACGGTTAAATTCCCAAAACCCCAATGGACAGACAAAGGCGGTTTTGGGTTTGTCAGACTCTTCAACTTCTATCTGATAATATCCCGATTTCAAATCTAGTATGGAGAACCATCTGGAGCCTGTCAGAGCAGAAAAGGTGTCCTCAAGATTGGGTAGTGCAAACGCGCCCTTCACCGTCTGTAGGTTTAACTTCCTATAATCGATACACAGCCGTATATATCTCCGTTCTTCTTTCGCACCACCACAATGGGTGAGCAAAAGGGTGATTCGGACTTTCGTATGACTCCACTCGCTAGAAGGTCACGCAGATGCTTGCGGACTGCCTCAATATCTTGTGGGTGGATCGGTCGTGCTCTGTGTTTAAAAGGAGTTTCATTGTTCAGATTTATGCGATGTTTCACCTTCTGGGTGTGTCCAAAGTCCAAGTCATGCTGACTGAAAACTTCTGGCATTTCTCTGAGCTTGTTAGTGACACGGTCCTTCCATTCCTGTGGTAAAGGGGACATACCAAAATTTAAGGTGAAATTGAGCTCTTGAGCAGGTGGGTGCTTATCTTTTAAAGAGGTGCTTGGAGGAGGAAGCACTGATGTAATCGCATGGAGTTCTGCTACTATACACCTTGGTGGAATAGCTATATCATGTTCGGTTTCATTTGTGAGCACCACTGGTAGACGGTAAGGCTGAGTTTTAGTAAGTGTAATTAGGCAGCGTTTTGCAAATACCCCACCAGGCAAAAATGGGTTAGATGGATGCTCCACCACAACATACTTATCAACCCCACAGGGCAGTGCAACAGAACCTTCCACCACTACTGTCTGACCTGCAGCCATGACCTCAGGTACTTTACTCTTCAAGCGCACATGACCAAGAACACCATTTGAGTTTTGTTTCCGTCTTGCTTCAAGTGTCCTCAAAACCACTCTGTAACCAAATGAAGATGGTTGATATGTTGGGGAACTTGCATTCAAATGTTGTTCATAGAGAACATCCAAGGTGTTTGTGCCGATTAAAACCAATGGTTGATTGTGAGATTTCACATCAGGAACTACTAGGGCTACGGTAGGCACCTCAACACTCACACCCAGGAACTCCTCGGGAAAGGTAATGTCTACTTCTACATAGCCTTCATATGGGACAGACTGACCATTGGCACCTTCTACTTCCAAGATGTTATTGATGGAATTAATGGGGTACTCTGAGAGATGCTGCTCATAAAAGGATTGAGGGACGGTTGTGACTTGTGACCCAGTGTCCAATAGACAATGACACTTTTCACCGGCTATGCTGACCTCAGCAATGCACCTCGCACCAACTAAACCCTTTGGCAGGCTAGCACTTTGCTTGCTGGAAGATTGACATTTGTTTGACACATGTTTAGCAGTGGGACGGTTTGCTTTACATTCAGCCCCTGTCTGTCCCACAACAAGGGCTGGCTTTAGTTTAAATCAGGGCTGGGGGTGGGGTTCTGAGCATCCCACTGAAGCTGCTTCTCTTTTAGGAGCTTGCGTTTGGTAGTGACGAGTGCCGGATTAGGTTCAGAAGTGCAGGAAGATGCAACGTGGCCATCCTCGCCACATGTAAAACAGTAGGCTACCATGGCCTGGGCCTGCCCATTGGTTTCTTATTGACTGCAGTCACACTCACATTACTGGCAGTTCCAACTTTTGTTTTGTACTGTTTGTCTACTGTTTCCAGCTGTGGCAATTTCTTCTGGGTTTTTGGCTTGGTAATAAGATTGGTTAACTGACTTTGTAGCGTAGCAATCTGTTTCTTGAGCTCTTGTGTCTCTGTGGCAAGTGAAACCACTTCTGGAGCTTCTCTTTGCTCAGGTTCTACAGAGGCCCACACTCTTTGGGAATGCATCAAAGCTCTCTGTTTAGAAGACCCAAGATGCTGCTTCATACGAGTGACCTTTGCTGTATGTTTGTCTTCTTCTGTGCGTAGCATGAGCAGTAGCTGCGCAAAAGGAGGGGGTCGGTTGCGTTTTTGCTCTAGCTGCAAATCAGTAATCAAATCATTATCCCAGCAGCCTCTACAAAACTGCTTGAGGAGGTGCCGGTCTGCCTCTTCAGGTGTGATACCACCTCTTTTGATAGTCACCCTCAAGACTGTCTGCAATCTATAAAGGTAAGCGGATGGTTTCTCACCGGCATCCTGTAGGGTATTGATAAATCTTGCGAGGAGTTCATCTCCATCTTCAACAATGCCAAAAGCAGAATCTAGCAAATGAAGATAAGCTGAGGATGGAGCTTCAGGGCTCAGATGTTTTATAATATCGGCTGCAGGAGACAAAAGACTGTCTACTATCTTCCTGGACACATGCAGATCAGATAAGCCAGGCTCTTTCAGAACAAGCTCAACACTGGAACGCCAAGTATCATAATCGGCCTCATTTCCAGGTCTAGGACATTTACCGGAGAACATCCTGAGCCTTGTCTGCACAGGCCCTTGAGCAGTCATTTCACCGCTCCTCACGTGTTCCACAATGAGCTTCTGGACTTCAGGTGGGCTGTGTATTTGTTGAGAGGTAAAGAGAGGTGGAGTATTCAATCTAATAGGCGTGTGCTGTGACTTTGGTTCATCTACCTGACGTGGCTTAACAGGTGCTACTCCAACACAGTGGCCAGGGAGTTCTTGCACAGTAGGGTTTCTATCTCCAGCCTCAAGATCAGTGGATGCTGGTGTGAGTTCTGCGCTCATTTGAGATAGCATCTGGCTCAATACTGCTTCGAAATTGATTCCGCTCAGTTTTGTTATTTCTCTCAGCCCTTCAAAGTAAGATTTAGTGACGCTACTGCCCAATTGCTGTGTAAAGACACTAGAAAATGCCCTCACGTGGTAAGTGATACCTGGATCACTGGACAGATGGTGAGTATAAGGCAGTTGGGGTTCTAGCATTTCCAGGGCTTGACCACTGTCATATTCAATTATTGTGCTCTGGTAAAACTCTGATTCTCTGTCACTAATGAAAATGGTTCTGGCAAAAGAACCATACTTTTTCAGGATGTCAATTAACTCATCATCACTTTCGTTTTTTGTCAAGCCACTAACAATCACAGAGTTCGGGACTTTAATACCCTCTGCCTCAACTATGTCCATTTTTGCTGGTTAAACGGAATAATGAGACGGAAAACTGTCCTCTCCTCTAAGTTCGTCATACCTTCAGAATCAAAGTGGGTGGCTCGCCATCAATTGGGGAAATCCATCTTGACAGAACAATTCACAGAAGAAAAAAAACCTGGCCTGTCCATTCACTTTCTCTCTTTTTTTTCCACAGGCACGCACAGACAAAATGGCGTCCGCAGTGAACACTTAATACACCATGCGGTCTGACACAACCACACGAGCAAATGTAAACTCTGAAGTGCCCGATTGACAATCATAAAAGGTCATCCACTATCTCACTTCTCAGATCTATCCCGTTTGTATGAGCTTTGAACAGTTTAAGAACTATATCAGTTCAATTTTAACACTCTCTCGTCAGATTGCTCTCATCAGATCAGATATCTCAGTCGCTCTGCATCTGCCGTCTAATCCGTCTATTCGTAAGCAAGGGGCGGAGCCAGCAACCAACCGCTCCGATTGGTGGATACTTAACTCAATTCAGATATGCATTTATATTATTTTGTATAGAATTCGACATTTATGAATAATCATAACATTCAATTCAAGCAACATAAAAATAAATAATATCTGTAAACAATTATTTAACCAGGGTTACACATTCTTTGATCTTATTAAAGATTGGATCCCCAAAGTAGATGAGAGTTTTAAAAATGTTTGTGATGCAGATATTAGTATGGCTGAAGTGGAAAAAGCCATGAAATGTTTATCATAAACAGTGGCTAACTTTATTTTAAAAAGTGGGTGGGACATGTTTGTAAATGAATGAATCATGAATCAATCAATGAATAAAAACATAGATCCAACTTTACAACATGTCCAGTGGCAGTGGAAATAGCCTATACAGAAAGTCATGTAAAATTAAACGAATAAATTGACCTAATAATATGAATAAAAATTATATAAACAAAAATATACATAAAAGTTTTAAAAGTAAATTAACTATAGGCCAGAATTTTGATAACTGATTTTTTTTTGTGGAACGCGCATGATTAAAATTTAAATTGGCTTATAGCCTCTGCATTGTACACACAAACTGCTATACAATTAAACGAATAAATGGGCCTAATAATATAAATAAAGATAAAAAAGTGTATAAACAAAAATGTAAAAAAAAATAAAAAAATAAAGGCCTACATAAACATTTTAAAAGTAAATTTAAAAAGTAACTAATTAACTATTAGGCCAACATTTTATTCGAAATTTTGCACAGCGCGCACAAATAAAATAAAATTATGCTTATATCAATTGTACCAAAAAAATTATGTAAAATTAAACGAATCAATGGGCCTAATTATATATAAATAAATATATACAGGCTACAGGCTGTAGGCTACATCAACGTTTTAAAAATATGCTAAATGAACTATTAGGCCAAAATTCGTATAACTGAACTTTTGCGCAGAGTGCACATGGATTACAATTTAAATGGCTTAGACTATGTTGTTAAACCTTTAAAAAAAAAAATGAAAGAAAATGAATTGCTTTCCTAATCTACAGTTCTTTTGAGTTCACCTTCAAGAACACAAGTTTGGACAATATCTGAGGATTCAGACTCATGCGGTGGTTGCGGAGAAAACCCTCTCTGCCCCTCTGCCAGACTCGTGGTGTGAGGTGAGCGGAGCGAAATTGGAGCGGGAAATAGGGCGACGACACTCCGTCCTTTTAAAGACGCCCCTCTGCGCTCTGTCCAAGATCCGCCCGCTCGCTCAGACTCCATATGCTCTGCACCGGAACGAACAAATAGTCTCCGAAACGGATTGAAGCGTGCATGCATGTGAAGACTGTGCGTGAGCCACAAGATACACTGTAACCGGGCCACCGATCGCAGGCGGCAAGGAGCACTTTGATCACTTGATTTAAAAAACAACATATTTCAGGGCTAGATCGCTTCTTTTATTTTACAAACGAATGAAATGAATGGTCTGCCAGTTGGAGATGTTTTATTTATTTCTACTGTTAGCTATCCGTGCCGCGAGAGCTTTTAAAAAGTGGTGGGGACAATATCGACCATGGCAAAAAGTGGTGGGGACATGTCCCACCCGTCCCACCCGCAAATTACGCCCTGATTAGACAACAAATCACCCGGTTCAGATGGATTAACGAGTAACTTTTATAGGCATTTTTGGGAATATATTAAAGACCTTGTTTTTCATATGTTAAAAAGAAATTTCTGAATCCCGCATTCTTCCAACTATGAAACAAGGGATTATCACTCTCATCCCCAAACCTGGGAAAAATCCTACATTAATCGATAACCTTAGACCCATAACCCTGCTTAATAATGATTATAAAATTTTAACTCATATTTATGCAAACCGATTAAAAGCTGGAATCTCTCAGATTATTTCAGAGACACAAGCCATGTTTCCATCGACACGTTTTTATTCGAATTAAGTGATATCGAATGAAAAAAGCCTTATGGAAACAGTAAAATTCGATGAAATTTCATGAAAATCGACTCAAATGAAAAGTCGGGTTTTTTAAAAGGGCGCTCAATTCACAATAATATACGACTTGTGCTTGATTTATTGGATTATAATTATTTGATTGAAGATGACGGTTTTATTTTGTTTTTGACACTATCGAACACAATTTTATGTTTCGCACTCTAGAATTATTTGGATTTGGAAATTTTTTTATTAATTTTGTCAAATTAATTTATAAGGACACTAACACCTCAGTTATATTACCGCAGGGCACGTCTTCTAGATTTTCAATTGATAAAGGAATCAAACAAGGTTGTCCCATTTTCCTTAGCTCTTTATTGCTGCAGCAGAAATGCTTTCTATTCTTACACTCTCAGAAAAAAAGGTACACGATGGTACAAATAATGTTCCTTGAAGAACATATTTGTACCTTTTTAATAATTGTACCCTAAATGGTACAGAAAAGACCTATGATGATAATGTTTGGTACCTTTTAAGGTACAACTGAAATGAAGGTACAAAATTGTTCTCACATCAAGGGTACATTAACCTTGATAGACAACTCCCTTATTATTACATATGAAAATAGCATACAATCTCTATGAACGAAAATTATGAAATAGTAAAGTTATGAATAATTTCCATAGTAAAATATTTAAATTAACTACAACTGGCTTAAATGTGTTTTAACAGTTCTGAAAAAATAGTGCCAAAAACATGTGAAAACCACAAGGAAGCAGGTTTTGTGATATTCATAAAATAAAATACTTCATGAAGTGTTTTAATAATAATTTTCATAGATAAAATACATGTAAATTTAAGACATAACTGGTATCCATCCACAGAATGTGTCGTTCCCTTTCGTAGTCACTCCGTCAGAAGTGACGGAGAATGGGGGTTTCGCATAGAAAGCCAATCCTCTTCGAGTATTTAATAAGGAGCCAATGGCATGAAAATGCCTTGGGGCTGCGGAATTTGCATAGCGTCACTCCGCCCCACCCCGTGGGTATAAAAAGAGGAAGTGAACGCAACCGCAGTATGTTTTCGCTTCGGAGCCAAGAGACTTCTTCACTCCTAAAGCCATTCTCACTGACAAGACTCTTCGAGACGAGCGTCCTCTTCAGTGTTGGTGTGACGGCGGTACCCAGCGAGACTCTGCATTGCCTGCGATCTGAGCAGTGGTCTGCCAGACTTTGCGCTTCTCCCTGGTCGCCTCAGCGCTGAAAGAGTGAATTTTCTCCTCTCTAGTGAAAGAGCTGCACGCGGCACGTCTTTTTAAAGACGATTCGCCCGTGTTCTTCTGGGTGCGATCAATTCATGTCATTTTCTGATGGTCACGATCGCTGCTCTGTGTGCCTGGGCTTTCAGCATGCAGTAGCAGCGTTCGTGGATGACTCATGTTCCTTCTGTGGGAACATGAGCAGCTCTACACTGTGATCTAGACTCAATGATCTGATAAGTGAGAGTCCCCGTGTCCGTTACTCGTTCTGCTTCTTTTTCTAGAAGCTCTTTGACTCGCGGACAGGGTGATATGACGGTGATTGTGTGGCACAACCCCCAACACTAGTCCCTCGGGCCACACCCACCGCTCCAGTGTTAGAGCCAGTGAGCGCTGTATCGCTTCAGGCGTCTGCCTCTTCGCAGGTACCGTCTGTTTCGTTCAGCGCTCCAGAGGATGATGCGATGTCGATCGCAGCATCACAAGGCGGGCTTGACTCCTCGGGAAGTGAGGATGCGGCTGCGTTGCCTCCCTCGGGAGCGTCAACGTCGCTGTATCTGATCCCGCGATGACGGCCATGCTATCTCGGGCCCCCGTGAGCATCGGGTGAGAGTGGAACTCCGCCCTGTCCCGATCTCTCGCGGCTGGATACTTGGTTGTTGGTGATAGTGTCACGGTTTTTCACAGGAGGCGGTAGCAGGGCCCCTCCTTCCCCCGGTGGAGGGCCGGTGGAGAATCTTTTCTTGAGCTGGTTGAAGAAAAATTGACACTATCATTGAGCACACAGACTCGAATGAGCGCGCACGACGTTCCAGTGCGTCGCCCCGCTCATTCCTCTCTGTCTCTGAGGGTGCGGATGGGAGCATGTGTCGTCCCAAGACTACACCACTCCCCTCCCCCTCTATCGCCAGACCCCCGGCAGAACAGACTCCCGTGGAACGTGCATCCTTCCCTGGTCTCTTCTGTCGGGGAACGGGGCTCGACTGTTCATCCGCACGGGGTAACTCCTGGGCGCATGCCGGTCTCCCCGTACAGCTGCCCCTCCGGGGGGACGTCTGTGGTTTGCATGACTCCGCTGGCTCAGTTCCTGGGAGCTTGGCTAGAGCTCCCCGACCTGTCCCGCTGCGTCATCAGAACGATCAGATTCGGCTACGCGACTCAGTTCGCGAGGTCTCCTCCCCGTTCAGGGGAGTTCGCTCCACGGTGGTCGGTGGCAATGCCCCGGTCATGAGAGCGGAGATTGCGACCCTGCTGGCGAAGGGTGCAATCAAGACGGTCCCTCCAGCCGAGGTGAGGTTCGGGTTTACAGCCCATACTTCACTGTCCCAAAGAAGACCGGTGGGTTACGACCGATCCTGGATCTGCGCATTTTGAACCGTACTCTCCATCGACTACCGTTCAAAATGCTCACAGCCAAACGCATTTTCGAATGCGTTCGGCCTCAGGATTGGTTTGCAGCAATCGACCTGAAGGACGCGTACTTTCATGTCTCCATATTGCCTCGACACAGACCGTTCTCGGTTTGCCTCGAGTCCAGGCATCAGTACACAGTTCTCCCTTTCGGGTTAGCTCTGTCATCTCGCGTCTTCACGAAGATCGTCGAGGCAGCCCTTGTTCCCCTTCGCGAACACGGGGTTCGCATCCTGATTTATCTCGACAATTGGCTGATACTGGCACACTCTCGAGAACAGCTTTGCGAACACAGAGACCTGGTGCTCCCTGAGTAGGGAACGGAGACGTTACGTCTCCCTGCCACTTCGGCTGTATCGCTGGGTGACGCCGGAGTTCAGTCTTGGCTCCTCAGCGAAGACATACTGCGGTTGCGTTCACTTCCTCCTTTTATACCCACGGGGTGGGGCAGAGTGACGCTATGCAAATTCCGCAGCCCCAAGGCATTTTCATGCCATTGGCTCGTTATTAAATACTCGAAGAGGATTGGCTTTCTATGCGAAACCCCCATTCTCCGTCACTTCTGACGTAACGTCTCCGTTCCCAGGGAACGAGGGTTACATCCATAACCGAGACCTTTGCTTTCCACTGCATTCCGGCCAAATTACTGTTTCATGCACGATTGGTTGGTGTGTTATATAATATGCATAACAACAAGCCACTGATTGGTCCAAGGCGCGGCGCTGCTGCCGTAATGGATTATTTTCTGTCGGAATGGAGAGCGGCTGCATACGTTTGGAGCACGTCCTGGCATTTTGTCTGTTTTTTCGACATAAAATCTGTTGAAATTAAGAAGGTGGATTGTAACCATCAACTAGAAGTCGACGAAATGTAAAGGTGAGTTTTGACTAACGTTATCTGTATTTATATTTAGTACACAAGCCAAGGCAAAAACGTTAATGTTTCAACTAACGTTAGCCTACTCAAATCGAAGCTAACTTCCAACCCAATGCTGTTAGCCATTTGTGTAGACATTTTATAACTTTTTAAAGCAGTTAAATGTAATATTAAGTAATTTCGGATGTATACACAATATGGCATTTGTTCTTCACTGCCCACTATTTAACGTTAACTGTTAACTGTTAGGCATAGTAACACGACACTGATTGGCCGAAGAATTTTCAAACGGAACGGAGAGCGGGAAGCAGACAACCATGGCTTTGTCGTCGTTGTCATCAGAGGAACTCTAACAGAGGCCGGACTCGAATTCTCAGAGGAAGAAAAGACCAAATTCAAAGGTGAGTTTTATGTTTAATCAAATCAAAAATGTAATTAAATGTTACAAAAATTTAAGCATTTAGCAGTAGCAATTGTATTTAGCTTAATTATGTATTAATCTAGTACTTAGTTCTAGTTTAACTAAGTCCGCTTATAGTTTGAAGTGATTTAACGTTAGTTCGTGTGCTGCAAGTTTAAAGTAACGTTAACTTGCATAAATTTATTCGGCGGTAAGTCAAAGTTAGTTTAACGTTTGACATTCGACATACGGTTTCATACCCATTAAACTCGTATTTCATGTTTTCATCCCAAACCAACTCTGGTATAGGCCTAAGTTACAAATAACTTAAATGTTATGTCCATCTAACGTTAGTGCATGTTCACAAAGTATATCTTGCAAAAGTCCAGACAAACTTGAGACGCGTGTTCTATTTGGTCTGTACATCACTCCTTCCCTGTGTTTTAAATAATGTGATTAACGTTACCTGATTCTGCCATGTCAATAAGTCATATACAGTTCATTAATTATATTAGAGAAGTTGTTTGCAACTCAGCAAATGTCTCTTTGACTCTTAGATTTTGAAGTTGATGCGGGGAAACTGTCAGTGCTGGTCTCACGGATCACATGATAGCACAGCTTTTTGAGAAGTCTTTTAAGAAACAAGTTAAATTTATCAAACTTATCCAACAACTTAAAGAGAACCAGAGTGAAGAACTATCTGAAATTCAGACAACACCTTAGCTGTGAGGCAAGTATTATCATTTGAGGTCTTATTTAATTTATTTATGTTCCCTTATATTTTCTTCTGATGAGCACAAAGGTTGAAAGTCTTTATTTTATTTTATTTTTTTTAACATTGATGTCAATCTTGATAAAGCACAGTAAAACTGCACTTCAAATTGAAGTCTGAAAGATTTGTCACTTTATTGAGTCTCTTCACCCAAAACTCTTGATGCTTCAAAACGTCCAAGAGATCGTAAAATAAGTCAGAATTAATTAAGTAGGTTACTTAGTTAATTCATTTGTTTATTTTAAATCTGGCAATTATTACAAAAAGTGCACAGTGCTGCTAATTTTATTTGTTTTTTGTTGGTTTCGACATACAACTCTTTCAGTGTGTGTGAGTACTTTTTGAACATTTCAGGAAATTTTAACAATGCTGTTCAAATTCCGAGATCATTTTGGTTACTTTAATCGTGATGTGAACATTTCATACTGTTTCATCTCTATTCTGCATCATTCCTCTGTCTAAACAGCCAAGAGCAAAGAAATCCAACCCCATTTCCTCTTGTCTTCTCACTACCAAAATTCCCAAACGATGTTCAGTTAAAATTGGATAATAAAGAACAATAAGATCAGCACTTATCGGCATAAAATTGTACGAGTACTACACGAGAATATGGCTCAACACACACTGTAAGTTTAATAAAAAACACTTTTGTGTTTTAAATTCCAAACCCTGGTAAAAATTTGTTGTAATGTGTGCACTTTTTAAAAAAAATCTTTTGATAGATATCCTTCAAACAGTGTTTGTGCAGTCAAGGCTCTCCAAATACCCTTTCCTGAGAGATGCAGAGGGAAATGGATGCAAGTCAAATGTTTAATATTTATTTTTTTAGTCATTATAGACATTTTGCTTTCTATTAATTATAAACAATATAACAGGAAAAAAAATGCGATGCAATCTGGGAAAACACTTGTTTTGGGATGTCGCACTTGTACGGTTTTAGTAAGGTCTAAAAATAGGTCAAATGTCAGTTTTTTTGTTTTTTTGTTTGTTTGTTTTTTGGGGGGGGGGGGGGGGGTAAAATTGGTTTGCATTAAATTATTCTATTATGGCAAAATTCACTAGTTTAGTGCATAAAAATAGCGATTTATAGTGGCAAGCTGAAAAGACTTTCTCTTTATAGGGTTAGTTCGCCCATTTAAGACATGAAGTTGTATGCAATCCTTACCAGCACTATAGTGCATACACGCTGACCCACTCTGTAGTCACCTGACAGCAGCGCGGATTGATAGAATGGATGAAAAATAGTGCTGATTAAAACTGAGGTATGAATTTTGTCTGGTGTGTTTTTTGTGTGGTAAATTTATCAAGCTTTGAAACGCAAATAATTGTTTCACGTAAAAACGCACAGTTTTGAGGCCGGGAGTACTTTATTGAAAAACTTCCGGCGGCCAGAACTCTGACCAGGGAGGTGACTACAGAGTGAGTGTGTGTGCACTAGTGCTGGTAAGGATTGCATTCAACTTCATGTCTTAAAGGGATAGTTGACTTTGAAATTAGGCTTGTTTGAGATGCGCCTCGCCTCGCCTGCAATGTAGTCGAGAGTAGGCGGCTGCAGTGAGGGGAGGAGTGAAAAAAGCGCAATAAAGCCGGACAGATCTCGGTTCTCGCAGTGAATCAGACATCTGTGAGATCAAAGGCGGATATCGCGGGATTAACGGGATTCACGCTCGTGCACGTGTTGCTAATAAACTGTTGCTTTTATATAAAAATAAATATAATGAACAAGACACCCAAAGTACTTGTTATTTAATTACATTCCAAATATGTGTTTATCAATCTTTTTTTTCTTTAATACAGACGTGTTTTTATATAGGTAGCCTAGCCTATTGTTTTAACAAAAATGAAATATAACCCATATGGCACTGTCAGAGAGTTTATTCACCCATATGTATACACATAAAACATGATATCAGTTTTAAAATCAAACATTTTAAAAGAGAACAATTCATCTGTTGTTCTTTTATTTTTATTTATTTTACCTTTTTATTAGAATGCAAGTTACAAACAGCCTACCTACAAGCACCACAATTCGTGAAACAAATAGGCCTATTATACAGCGACAAATAAATAAACATCAGAATAAAATTAATAATAAAATAACCTAAATAAATAAATCAAAATAAGCTTAGCTTAAATAGACAGACTTAAAAACTTCATCATCTATAAAATGAGAGCTATTTTTCACTTGAACATTTTAGAGTAGGCCTAGTATATTTGAGTTACTGACTATAGCTTTCTTATTTTTAACCCGTTTAAGAGATTCACAATATAGATCAGTTTCAATTTAAAAAAATAAAAAAAATAAAACATGGCCTTGATTTGGAGAATTTAGCTTAATGAATATGGAATTTACCTTCATCACTGTTGTTTAAACCAATGAGCATTAAGCTGTGTCGTCAGCAAGTCGTTTCCCATCATGCTTTTGATCAGCGCAGTCGGTGGAGAGCAACTGCGCGCGACTGCAGAATCCGACCCTTCCGCCTTGCGCTCGCGAGAGTTTTTTGACATACGTCGGCATGACATCAGAGCCAGGCGGACCGTTCTCGGACACATTTCTAACCGGCATGCATCTCGCGCTGATCACCGGTGATCGATTCTGCGCAGAATTTGCTCATCTCAAACAAGCCTATTAATTTGATATGTTTTAGCTTACCTCAAGGGCATCCAAGATGTAGGTGTCTTTGTTTTCCGCAGTATTTTCAATTTTGAGATTTTTAGGTCAAACTGTTCTTGTCTGTCAGTCATATAATGGAGGTATATGGGGTCCACCTCAAAGAGCATGCACAGAGAAGTCCAAATTAAACATGATTTAACAAATCAATCATCTGCTTTATCTATAGATTTTCAGCTGTTTGATCATTAAATATGTATTATAGGCTATTTTTAAAATACGGACAACTAAATTACATTTGTGAGACATTACAAAAATATAAGGCATTGGTGTAAATGTATCTAACAGGGAAGCCATATAGAAAAAAATTACTTTATTGTGATAAATGAAGACTGGATTGGACAGTTTTATTTGGCCATTAGTGGCTTTATTTTGTGTTCATTTGTTGTTGCTGCTGTTTATTAGATTCCACAGAATAACTGTTCACACAAAAGACTGAGTCTCGCTGTATCGCTCAGGCTGCACTGCAGAGTCTATTCAGAGGCGCGATCCCACTACTGATCGACACGGGGACTTTGACCTGCTTCGTCTCCGACCTGGGCCGGTTCACCCCTCCTTAGGCGACCTGGTGGTCCCGGGCTCCCCCAGAAGCACCATATCGATACCGAACTTAGCATGGACACCCGATCGACATAGTCCACTGCAGTCCAGAACCCCTGAGCTCAAGCAATCCACCAGCCTCAGCCTCCCAGTAGCTTGGACTACAGGCGCGCGCCACTGCACCCGGCGAGAGCTGTGAGAATCAGCGCTGCTACTGAATCCAGTGGCTCACAGCGCCCTCTAGTGTATGAAAACAAAATACCAGGGAATGATTAGGCAGGATCTGATGAACTAAAGCATTTTACAATCTCTTTGGTAGCTATATTGTTAAAGGTAAGTAGTACATTGTCTTATTTATGCATTTTTTTTAATTGCTAAATTATTTTTGCACAATACATTTAAATTATAGCTATCTAACCACATGTAGGCCCTAGCCTGAGTTTTTTTTTTATCTACTAGCATATTTATCTTAATCTATTCTAATTGGTTACTTTAAAAATTAAATAAAGTGATCTTAGTTTAACAAATCAATCGTTTGCTTTATATATAGATTTTCAGCAGTTTGATCATTAAATATCTTTAATAGGCTATTTGTAAAATACGGACATCTAAACTACATTTGTGATACATTAAAAAATATAAGCCATTGGTGTAAATGTATCTAACAGGGAAGCCATATAGAAAAAATGTACTTTATTATGATAAATGAAGACTGGATTGGACAGTTTTATTTGGCCATTAAGGGCTTTATTTTATGTTAATTTGTTGTTGCTGTTATTTATTGGATTCCACAGAATAACTGTTCACACAAAAGACTGAGTCTCGCTGTATCGCTCAGGCTGCACTGCAGTATCTATTCACAGGCACGATCCCACTACTGATCGACATGGGGACTTTGACCTGCTTCGTTTCCGACCTGGGCCGGTTCACCCCTCCTTAGGTGACCTGGTGGTCCCGGGCTCCCCCAGAAGCACCATATCGATACCGAACTTAGCGCGGACACCCGATCGACATAATCGGCTGCAGTCCAGAACCCCTGAGCTCAAGCGATCCACCAGCCTCAGCCTCCCAGTCTCTTGGACTACAGGCGCGCGCCACTGCACCCGGCGAGAGCTGTGAGAATCAGCGCTGCTACTGAATCCAGTGGCTCACAGCGCCCTCTAGAGTATGAAAACAAAATACCAGGGAATGATTAGGCAGGATCCGATGAACTAAAGCATTTTACAATCTCTTTGGTAGCTATATTGTTAAAGGTAAGTAGTACATTGTCTTATTTATGCATTTTTTAATTGCTAAATTATTTTTGCACAATGCATTTAAATTATAGCTGTCCTACGCTATCTCACGACCAATTCGTACGAATTCGACGAATGATTAAAAAGTGGCTAATTCGTACTAATTCGTACGACCTCACTCATACGAATTCGTACGATTTGTCTAAACCCACGTGATGGTTAGGTTTAAGGGCGGGGTAAGGGTCAGGTAATTCGTACGAATTCATACGAATTGGGCAATTCGTAAAATATGTACGATTTAGCAAAATCGTACTAATTAGTACGAGTGAGGTCGTAAGAATTCTTACGAATTACCCACTTTTTAATCATTCCTCGAATTCGTACGATTGGTCGTGAGATCGGCTTGAGCTGTCAAACCACATGAAGGCCCTAACCTGAGTTTTTATTTTTTTGTATTTTTTTTTTTTAGAAACTAGCCTATTTCTCTTAATCTATTCTAATTGGTAACTTTAAAAATAAAATGAAGTGATCTTAGCTTAACAAATCAATCATTTGCTTAATCTATAGATTTTCAGCTGTTTGATCATTAAATATGTATTATAGGCTATTTTTAAAATACGGACAACTAAATTACATTTGTGAGACATTACAAAAATATAAGGCATTGGTGTAAATGTATCTCACAGGGAAGCCATATAGAAAAAATGTACTTTATTATGATAAATGAAGACTGGATTGGACAGTTTTATTTGGCCATTAGTGGCTTTATTTTGTGTTCATTTGTTGTTGCTGCTGTTTATTAGATTCCACAGAATAACTGTTCACACAAAAGACTGAGTCTCGCTGTATCGCTCAGGCTGCACTGCAGTATCTATTCACAGGCACGATCCCACTACTGATCGACATGGGGACTTTGACCTGCTTCGTTTCCGACCTGGGCCGGTTCACCCCTCCTTAGGTGACCTGGTGGTCCCGGGCTCCCCCAGAAGCACCATATCGATACCGAACTTAGCATGGACACCCGATCGACATAGTCCACTGCAGTCCAGAACCCCTGAGCTCAAGCAATCCACCAGCCTCAGCCTCCCAGTAGCTTGGACTACAGGAGCGCGCCACTGCACCCAGCGAGAGCTGTGAGAATCAGTGCTGCTACTGAATCCAGTGGCTCACAGCGCCCTCTAGTGTATGAAAACAAAATACCAGGGAATGATTAGGCAGGATCCGATGAACTAAAGCATTTTACAATCTCTTTGGTAGCTATATTGTTAAAGGTAAGTAGTACATTGTCTTATTTATGCATTTTTTAATTGCTAAATTATTTTTGCACAATACATTTAAATTATAGCTATCTAACCACATGTAGGCCCTAGCCTGAGTTTTTTTTTTTTTACTAGCATATTTATCTTAATCTATTCTAATTGGTAACTTTAAAAATTAAATAAAGTGATCTTAGTTTAACAAATCAATCGTTTGCTTTATATATAGATTTTCAGCAGTTTGATCATTAAATATCTTTAATAGGCTATTTGTAAAATACGGACATCTAAACTACATTTGTGATACATTAAAAAATATAAGGCATTGGTGTAAATGTATCTAACAGGGAAGCCATATAGAAAAAATGTACTTTATTATAATAAATGAAGACTGGATTGGACAGTTTTATTTGGCCATTAAGGGCTTTATTTTATGTTCATTTGTTGTTGCTGTTATTTATTAGATTTCACAGAATAACTGTTCACACAAAAGAATGGGTCTCACTGTATCGCTCAGGCAGCACTGCAGTGTCTATTCCCAGGCACGATCCCACTACTGATCGACACGGGGACTTTGACCTGCTTCGTCTCCGACCTGGGCCGGTTCACCCCTCCTTAGGCGACCTGGTGGTCCCGGGCTCCCCCAGGAACACCATATCGATACCGAACTTAGCGCGGACACCCAATCGACATAGTCCACTGCAGTCCAGAACCCCTGAGCTCAAGAGATCCACCAGCCTCAGCCTCCCAGTAGCTTGGACTACAGGCACGCGCCACTGCACCCGGCGAGAGCTGTGAGAATCAGCGCTGCTCCTGAATCCAGTGGCTCACAGCGCCCTCTAGTGTATGAAAACAAAATACCAGGGAATGATTAGGCAGGATCCGATGAACTAAAGCATTTTACAATCTCTTTGGTAGCTATATTGTTAAAGATAAGTAGTACATTGTCTTATTTATGCATTTTTTAATTGCTAAATTATTTTTGCACAACGCATTTAAATTATAGCTGTCCTACGCTATCTCACGACCAATTCGTACGAATTCGACGAATGATTAAAAAGTGGCTAATTCGTACTAATTCGTACAACCTCACTCATACGAATTCGTACGATTTGTCTAAACCCACGTGATGGTTAGGTTTAGGGGCGGGGTAAGGGTCAGGTCATTCGTACGAATTCATACGAATTGGCCAATTCGTAAAATATGTACGATTTAGCAAAATCGTACTAATTCGTACGAGTGAGGTCGTAATAATTCTTACGAATTACCCACTTTTTAATCATTCCTCGAATTCGTACGATTGGTCGTGAGATCGGCTTGAGCTGTCTAACCACATATAGGCCCTAGCCTGAGTTTTTATTTTTTTTATTTTTTTTTAGCAACTAGCCTATTTCTCTTAATCTATTCTAATTGGTCACTTTAAAAATAAAATGAAGTGATCTTACCTTAACAAATCAATCATTTGCTTTATCTATAGATTTTCAGCTGTTTGATCATTAAATATGTATTATAGGCTATTTTTAAAATACGGACAACTAAATTACATTTGTGAGACATTACAAAAATATAAGGCATTGGTGTAAATGTATCTAACAGGGAAGCCATATAGAAAAAATTTACTTTATTATGATAAATGAAGACTGGATTGGAAAGTTTTATTTGGCCATTAGTGGCTTTATTTTGTGTTCATTTGTTGTTGCTGCTGTTTATTAGATTCCACGGAATAACTGTTCACACAAAAGACCGAGTCTCGCTGTATCGCTCAGGCTGCACTGCAGAGTCTATTCACAGGCGCGATCCCACTACTGATCGACACGGGGACTTTGACCTGCTTCGTCTCCGACCTGGGCCGGTTCACCCCTCCTTAGGCGACCTGGTGGTCCCGGGCTCCCCCAGAAGCACCATATCGATACCGAACTTAGCACGGACACCCGATCGACATAGTCCACTGCAGTCCAGAACCCCTGAGCTCAAGCAATCCACCAGCCTCAGCCTCCCAGTAGCTTGGACTACAGGCGCGCGCCACTGCACCCGGCGAGAGCTGTGAGAATCAGTGCTGCTACTGAATCCAGTGGCTCACAGCGCCCTCTAGTGTATGAAAACAAAATACCAGGGAATGATTAGGCAGGATCCGATGAACTAAAGCATTTTACAATCTCTTTGGTAGCTATATTGTTAAAGGTAAGTAGTACATTGTCTTATTTATGCATTTTTTAATTGCTAAATTATTTTTGCACAATACATTTAAATTATAGCTATCTAACCACATGTAGGCCCTAGCCTGAGTTTTTTTTTTTTTTTATCCACTAGCATATTTATCTTAATCTATTCTAATTGGTAACTTTAAAAATTAAATAAAGTGATCTTAGTTTAACAAATCAATCGTTTGCTTTATATATAGATTTTCAGCAGTTTGATCATTAAATATCTTTAATAGGCTATTTGTAAAATACGGACATCTAAACTACATTTGTGATACATTAAAAAATATAAGGCATTGGTGTAAATGTATCTAACAGGGAAGCCATATAGAAAAAATGTACTTTATTATAATAAATGAAGACTGGATTGGACAGTTTTATTTGGCCATTAAGGGCTTTATTTTATGTTCATTTGTTGTTGCTGTTATTTATTAGATTTCACAGAATAACTGTTCACACAAAAGAATGGGTCTCACTGTATCGCTCAGGCAGCACTGCAGTGTCTATTCCCAGGCACGATCCCACTACTGATCGACACGGGGACTTTGACCTGCTTCGTCTCCGACCTGGGCCGGTTCACCCCTCCTTAGGCGACCTGGTGGTCCCGGGCTCCCCCAGGAACACCATATCGATACCGAACTTAGCGCGGACACCCAATCGACATAGTCCACTGCAGTCCAGAACCCCTGAGCTCAAGAGATCCACCAGCCTCAGCCTCCCAGTAGCTTGGACTACAGGCACGCGCCACTGCACCCGGCGAGAGCTGTGAGAATCAGCGCTGCTCCTGAATCCAGTGGCTCACAGCGCCCTCTAGTGTATGAAAACAAAATACCAGGGAATGATTAGGCAGGATCCGATGAACTAAAGCATTTTACAATCTCTTTGGTAGCTATATTGTTAAAGATAAGTAGTACATTGTCTTATTTATGCATTTTTTAATTGCTAAATTATTTTTGCACAACGCATTTAAATTATAGCTGTCCTACGCTATCTCACGACCAATTCGTACGAATTCGACGAATGATTAAAAAGTGGCTAATTCGTACTAATTCGTACAACCTCACTCATACGAATTCGTACGATTTGTCTAAACCCACGTGATGGTTAGGTTTAGGGGCGGGGTAAGGGTCAGGTCATTCGTACGAATTCATACGAATTGGCCAATTCGTAAAATATGTACGATTTAGCAAAATCGTACTAATTCGTACGAGTGAGGTCGTAATAATTCTTACGAATTACCCACTTTTTAATCATTCCTCGAATTCGTACGATTGGTCGTGAGATCGGCTTGAGCTGTCTAACCACATATAGGCCCTAGCCTGAGTTTTTATTTTTTTGTATTTTTTTTTAGCAACTAGCCTATTTCTCTTAATCTATTCTAATTGGTAACTTTAAAAAATAAAATGAAGTGATCTTACCTTAACAAATCAATCATTTGCTTTATCTATAGATTTTCAGCTGTTTGATCATTAAATATGTATTATAGGCTATTTTTAAAATACGGACAACTAAATTACATTTGTGAGACATTACAAAAATATAAGGCATTGGTGTAAATGTATCTAACAGGGAAGCCATATAGAAAAAATTTACTTTATTATGATAAATGAAGACTGGATTGGAAAGTTTTATTTGGCCATTAGTGGCTTTATTTTGTGTTCATTTGTTGTTGCTGCTGTTTATTAGATTCCACAGAATAACTGTTCACACAAAAGACTGAGTCTCGCTGTATCGCTCAGGCTGCACTGCAGTATCTATTCACAGGCACGATCCCACTACTGATCGACATGGGGACTTTGACCTGCTTCGTTTCCGACCTGGGCCGGTTCACCCCTCCTTAGGTGACCTGGTGGTCCCGGGCTCCCCCAGAAGCACCATATCGATACCGAACTTAGCATGGACACCCGATCGACATAGTCCACTGCAGTCCAGAACCCCTGAGCTCAAGCAATCCACCAGCCTCAGCCTCCCAGTAGCTTGGACTACAGGCGCGCGCCACTGCACCCGGCGAGAGCTGTGAGAATCAGTGCTGCTACTGAATCCAGTGGCTCACAGCGCCCTCTAGTGTATGAAAACAAAATACCAGGGAATGATTAGGCAGGATCCGATGAACTAAAGCATTTTACAATCTCTTTGGTAGCTATATTGTTAAAGGTAAGTAGTACATTGTCTTATTTATGCATTTTTTAATTGCTAAATTATTTTTGCACAATACATTTAAATTATAGCTATCTAACCACATGTAGGCCCTAGCCTGAGTTTTTTTTATTTTTATCCACTAGCATATTTATCTTAATCTATTCTAATTGGTAACTTTAAAAATTAAATAAAGTGATCTTAGTTTAACAAATCAATCGTTTGCTTTATATATAGATTTTCAGCAGTTTGATCATTAAATATCTTTAATAGGCTATTTGTAAAATACGGACATCTAAACTACATTTGTGATACATTAAAAAATATAAGCCATTGGTGTAAATGTATCTAACAGGGAAGCCATATAGAAAAAATGTACTTTATTATAATAAATGAAGACTGGATTGGACAGTTTTATTTGGCCATTAAGGGCTTTATTTTATGTTCATTTGTTGTTGCTGTTATTTATTAGATTTTACAGAATAACTGTTCACACAAAAGAATGGGTCTCACTGTATCGCTCAGGCAGCACTGCAGTGTCTATTCCCAGGCACGATCCCACTACTGATCGACACGGGGACTTTGACCTGCTTCGTCTCCGACCTGGGCCGGTTCACCCCTCCTTAGGCGACCTGGTGGTCCCGGGCTCCCCCAGGAACACCATATCGATACCGAACTTAGCGCGGACACCCAATCGACATAGTCCACTGCAGTCCAGAACCCCTGAGCTCAAGAGATCCACCAGCCTCAGCCTCCCAGTAGCTTGGACTACAGGCACGCGCCACTGCACCCGGCGAGAGCTGTGAGAATCAGCGCTGCTCCTGAATCCAGTGGCTCACAGCGCCCTCTAGTGTATGAAAACAAAATACCAGGGAATGATTAGGCAGGATCCGATGAACTAAAGCATTTTACAATCTCTTTGGTAGCTATATTGTTAAAGATAAGTAGTACATTGTCTTATTTATGCATTTTTTAATTGCTAAATTATTTTTGCACAACGCATTTAAATTATAGCTGTCCTACGCTATCTCACGACCAATTCGTACGAATTCGACGAATGATTAAAAAGTGGCTAATTCGTACTAATTCGTACAACCTCACTCATACGAATTCGTACGATTTGTCTAAACCCACGTGATGGTTAGGTTTAGGGGCGGGGTAAGGGTCAGGTCATTCGTACGAATTCATACGAATTGGCCAATTCGTAAAATATGTACGATTTAGCAAAATCGTACTAATTCGTACGAGTGAGGTCGTAAGAATTCTTACGAATTACCCACTTTTTAATCATTCCTCGAATTCGTACGATTGGTCGTGAGATCGGCTTGAGCTGTCTAACCACATATAGGCCCTAGCCTGAGTTTTTATTTTTTTTTAGCAACTAGCCTATTTCTCTTAATCTATTCTAATTGGTCACTTTAAAAATAAAATGAAGTGATCTTACCTTAACAAATCAATCATTTGCTTTATCTATAGATTTTCAGCTGTTTGATCATTAAATATGTATTATAGGCTATTTTTAAAATACGGACAACTAAATTACATTTGTGAGACATTACAAAAATATAAGGCATTGGTGTAAATGTATCTCACAGGGAAGCCATATAGAAAAAATTTACTTTATTATGATAAATGAAGACTGGATTGGAAAGTTTTATTTGGCCATTAGTGGCTTTATTTTGTGTTCATTTGTTGTTGCTGCTGTTTATTAGATTCCACGGAATAACTGTTCACACAAAAGACCGAGTCTCGCTGTATCGCTCAGGCTGCACTGCAGAGTCTATTCACAGGCGCGATCCCACTACTGATCGACACGGGGACTTTGACCTGCTTCGTCTCCGACCTGGGCCGGTTCACCCCTCCTTAGGCGACCTGGTGGTCCCGGGCTCCCCCAGAAGCACCATATCGATACCGAACTTAGCATGGACACCCGATCGACATAGTCCACTGCAGTCCAGAACCCCTGAGCTCAAGCAATCCACCAGCCTCAGCCTCCCAGTAGCTTGGACTACAGGAGCGCGCCACTGCACCCAGCGAGAGCTGTGAGAATCAGTGCTGCTACTGAATCCAGTGGCTCACAGCGCCCTCTAGTGTATGAAAACAAAATACCAGGGAATGATTAGGCAGGATCCGATGAACTAAAGCATTTTACAATCTCTTTGGTAGCTATATTGTTAAAGGTAAGTAGTACATTGTCTTATTTATGCATTTTTTAATTGCTAAATTATTTTTGCACAATACATTTAAATTATAGCTATCTAACCACATGTAGGCCCTAGCCTGAGTTTTTTTTATTTTTATCCACTAGCATATTTATCTTAATCTATTCTAATTGGTAACTTTAAAAATTAAATAAAGTGATCTTAGTTTAACAAATCAATCGTTTGCTTTATATATAGATTTTCAGCAGTTTGATCATTAAATATCTTTAATAGGCTATTTGTAAAATACGGACATCTAAACTACATTTGTGATACATTAAAAAATATAAGGCATTGGTGTAAATGTATCTAACAGGGAAGCCATATAGAAAAAATGTACTTTATTATAATAAATGAAGACTGGATTGGACAGTTTTATTTGGCCATTAAGGGCTTTATTTTATGTTCATTTGTTGTTGCTGTTATTTATTAGATTTCACAGAATAACTGTTCACACAAAAGAATGGGTCTCACTGTATCGCTCAGGCAGCACTGCAGTGTCTATTCCCAGGCACGATCCCACTACTGATCGACACGGGGACTTTGACCTGCTTCGTCTCCGACCTGGGCCGGTTCACCCCTCCTTAGGCGACCTGGTGGTCCCGGGCTCCCCCAGGAACACCATATCGATACCGAACTTAGCGCGGACACCCAATCGACATAGTCCACTGCAGTCCAGAACCCCTGAGCTCAAGAGATCCACCAGCCTCAGCCTCCCAGTAGCTTGGACTACAGGCACGCGCCACTGCACCCGGCGAGAGCTGTGAGAATCAGCGCTGCTCCTGAATCCAGTGGCTCACAGCGCCCTCTAGTGTATGAAAACAAAATACCAGGGAATGATTAGGCAGGATCCGATGAACTAAAGCATTTTACAATCTCTTTGGTAGCTATATTGTTAAAGATAAGTAGTACATTGTCTTATTTATGCATTTTTTAATTGCTAAATTATTTTTGCACAACGCATTTAAATTATAGCTGTCCTACGCTATCTCACGACCAATTCGTACGAATTCGACGAATGATTAAAAAGTGGCTAATTCGTACTAATTCGTACAACCTCACTCATACGAATTCGTACGATTTGTCTAAACCCACGTGATGGTTAGGTTTAGGGGCGGGGTAAGGGTCAGGTCATTCGTACGAATTCATACGAATTGGCCAATTCGTAAAATATGTACGATTTAGCAAAATCGTACTAATTCGTACGAGTGAGGTCGTAATAATTCTTACGAATTACCCACTTTTTAATCATTCCTCGAATTCGTACGATTGGTCGTGAGATCGGCTTGAGCTGTCTAACCACATATAGGCCCTAGCCTGAGTTTTTATTTTTTTTTTTTTTTTAGCAACTAGCCTATTTCTCTTAATCTATTCTAATTGGTAACTTTAAAAAATAAAATGAAGTGATCTTACCTTAACAAATCAATCATTTGCTTTATCTATAGATTTTCAGCTGTTTGATCATTAAATATGTATTATAGGCTATTTTTAAAATACGGACAACTAAATTACATTTGTGAGACATTACAAAAATATAAGGCATTGGTGTAAATGTATCTAACAGGGAAGCCATATAGAAAAAATTTACTTTATTATGATAAATGAAGACTGGATTGGAAAGTTTTATTTGGCCATTAGTGGCTTTATTTTGTGTTCATTTGTTGTTGCTGCTGTTTATTAGATTCCACGGAATAACTGTTCACACAAAAGACCGAGTCTCGCTGTATCGCTCAGGCTGCACTGCAGAGTCTATTCACAGGCGCGATCCCACTACTGATCGACACGGGGACTTTGACCTGCTTCGTCTCCGACCTGGGCCGGTTCACCCCTCCTTAGGCGACCTGGTGGTCCCGGGCTCCCCCAGAAGCACCATATCGATACCGAACTTAGCACGGACACCCGATCGACATAGTCCATTGCAGTCCAGAACCCCTGAGCTCAAGCAATCCATCAGCCTCAGCCTCCCAGTAGCTTGGACTACAGGCACGCGCCACTGCACCCGGCGAGAGCTGTGAGAATCAGCGCTGCTCCTGAATCCAGTGGCTCACAGCGCCCTCTAGTGTATGAAAACAAAATACCAGGGAATGATTAGGCAGGATCTGATGAACTAAAGCATTTTACAATCTCTTTGGTAGCTATATTGTTAAAGGTAAGTAGTACATTGTCTTATTTATGCATTTTTTAATTGCTAAATTATTTTTGCACAATACATTTAAATTATAGCTATCTAACCACATGTAGGCCCTAGCCTGAGTTTTTTTTATTTTTATCCACTAGCATATTTATCTTAATCTATTCTAATTGGTAACTTTAAAAATTAAATAAAGTGATCTTAGTTTAACAAATCAATCGTTTGCTTTATATATAGATTTTCAGCAGTTTGATCATTAAATATCTTTAATAGGCTATTTGTAAAATACGGACATCTAAACTACATTTGTGATACATTAAAAAATATAAGGCATTGGTGTAAATGTATCTAACAGGGAAGCCATATAGAAAAAATGTACTTTATTATAATAAATGAAGACTGGATTGGACAGTTTTATTTGGCCATTAAGGGCTTTATTTTATGTTCATTTGTTGTTGCTGTTATTTATTAGATTTCACAGAATAACTGTTCACACAAAAGAATGGGTCTCACTGTATCGCTCAGGCAGCACTGCAGTGTCTATTCCCAGGCACGATCCCACTACTGATCGACACGGGGACTTTGACCTGCTTCGTCTCCGACCTGGGCCGGTTCACCCCTCCTTAGGCGACCTGGTGGTCCCGGGCTCCCCCAGGAACACCATATCGATACCGAACTTAGCGCGGACACCCAATCGACATAGTCCACTGCAGTCCAGAACCCCTGAGCTCAAGCAATCCACCAGCCTCAGCCTCCCAGTAGCTTGGACTACAGGCGCGCGCCACTGCACCCGGCGAGAGCTGTGAGAATCAGCGCTGCTACTGAATCCAGTGGCTCACAGCGCCCTCTAGTGTATGAAAACAAAATACCAGGGAATGATTAGGCAGGATCCGATGAACTAAAGCATTTTACAATCTCTTTGGTAGCTATATTGTTAAAGATAAGTAGTACATTGTCTTATTTATGCATTTTTTAATTGCTAAATTATTTTTGCACAACGCATTTAAATTATAGCTGTCCTACGCTATCTCACGACCAATTCGTACGAATTCGACGAATGATTAAAAAGTGGCTAATTCGTACTAATTCGTACAACCTCACTCATACGAATTCGTACGATTTGTACAAACCCACGTGATGGTTAGGTTTAGGGGCGGGGTAAGGGTCAGGTCATTCGTACGAATTCATACGAATTGGCCAATTCGTAAAATATGTACGATTTAGCAAAATCGTACTAATTCGTACGAGTGACGTCGTAATAATTCTTACGAATTACCCACTTTTTAATCATTCCTCGAATTCGTACGATTGGTCGTGAGATCGGCTTGAGCTGTCTAACCACATATAGGCCCTAGCCTGAGTTTTTATTTTTTTGTATTTTTTTTAGCAACTAGCCTATTTCTCTTAATCTATTCTAATTGGTAACTTTAAAAATAAAATGAAGTGATCTTACCTTAACAAATCAATCATTTGCTTTATCTATAGATTTTCAGCTATTTGATCATTAAATATGTATTATAGGCTATTTTTAAAATACGGACAACTAAATTACATTTGTGAGACATTACAAAAATATAAGGCATTGGTGTAAATGTATCTCACAGGGAAGCCATATAGAAAAAATTTACTTTATTATGATAAATGAAGACTGGATTGGAAGGTTTTATTTGGCCATTAGTGGCTTTATTTTGTGTTCATTTGTTGTTGCTGCTGTTTATTAGATTCCACAGAATAACTGTTCACACAAAAGACCGAGTCTCGCTGTATCGCTCAGGCTGCACTGCAGAGTCTATTCACAGGCGCGATCCCACTACTGATCGACACGGGGACTTTGACCTGCTTCGTCTCCGACCTGGGCCGGTTCACCCCTCCTTAGGCGACCTGGTGGTCCCGGGCTCCCCCAGGAACACCATATCGATACCGAACTTAGCGCGGACATCCAATCGACATAGTCCACTGCAGTCCAGAACCCCTGAGCTCAAGAGATCCACCAGCCTCAGCCTCCCAGTAGCTTGTACTACAGGCACGCGCCACTGCACCCGGCGAGAGCTGTGAGAATCAGCGCTGCTCCTGAATCCAGTGGCTCACAGCGCCCTCTAGTGTATGAAAACAAAATACCAGGGAATGATTAGGCAGGATCCGATGAACTAAAGCATTTTACAATCTCTTTGGTAGCTATATTGTTAAAGGTAAGTAGTACATTGTCTTATTTATGCATTTTTTAATTGCTAAATTATTTTTGCACAACGCATTTAAATTATAGCTGTCCTACGCTATCTCACGACCAATTCGTACGAATTCGACGAATGATTAAAAAGTGGCTAATTCGTACTAATTCGTACAACCTCACTCATACGAATTCGTACGATTTGTCTAAACCCACGTGATGGTTAGGTTTAGGGGCGGGGTAAGGGTCAGGTCATTCGTACGAATTCATACGAATTGGCCAATTCGTAAAATATGTACGATTTAGCAAAATCGTACTAATTCGTACGAGTGAGGTCGTAAGAATTCTTACGAATTACCCACTTTTTAATCATTCCTCGAATTCGTACGATTGGTCGTGAGATCGGCTTGAGCTGTCTAACCACATATAGGCCCTAGCCTGAGTTTTTATTTTTTTGTATTTTTTTTAGCAACTAGCCTATTTCTCTTAATCTATTCTAATTGGTAACTTTAAAAATAAAATGAAGTGATCTTACCTTAACAAATCAATCATTTGCTTTATCTATAGATTTTCAGCTGTTTGATCATTAAATATGTATTATAGGCTATTTTTAAAATACGGACAACTAAATTACATTTGTGAGACATTACAAAAATATAAGGCATTGGTGTAAATGTATCTCACAGGGAAGCCATATAGAAAAAATTTACTTTATTATGATAAATGAAGACTGGATTGGAAAGTTTTATTTGGCCATTAGTGGCTTTATTTTGTGTTCATTTGTTGTTGCTGCTGTTTATTAGATTCCACGGAATAACTGTTCACACAAAAGACCGAGTCTCGCTGTATCGCTCAGGCTGCACTGCAGAGTCTATTCACAGGCGCGATCCCACTACTGATCGACACGGGGACTTTGACCTGCTTCGTCTCCGACCTGGGCCGGTTCACCCCTCCTTAGGCGACCTGGTGGTCCCGGGCTCCCCCAGAAGCACCATATCGATACCGAACTTAGCACGGACACCCGATCGACATAGTCCACTGCAGTCCAGAACCCCTGAGCTCAAGCAATCCACCAGCCTCAGCCTCCCAGTAGCTTGGACTACAGGCGCGCGCCACTGCACCCGGCGAGAGCTGTGAGAATCAGTGCTGCTACTGAATCCAGTGGCTCACAGCGCCCTCTAGTGTATGAAAACAAAATACCAGGGAATGATTAGGCAGGATCCGATGAACTAAAGCATTTTACAATCTCTTTGGTAGCTATATTGTTAAAGGTAAGTAGTACATTGTCTTATTTATGCATTTTTTAATTGCTAAATTATTTTTGCACAATACATTTAAATTATAGCTATCTAACCACATGTAGGCCCTAGCCTGAGTTTTTTTTATTTTTATCCACTAGCATATTTATCTTAATCTATTCTAATTGGTAACTTTAAAAATTAAATAAAGTGATCTTAGTTTAACAAATCAATCGTTTGCTTTATATATAGATTTTCAGCAGTTTGATCATTAAATATCTTTAATAGGCTATTTGTAAAATACGGACATCTAAACTACATTTGTGATACATTAAAAAATATAAGGCATTGGTGTAAATGTATCTAACAGGGAAGCCATATAGAAAAAATGTACTTTATTATAATAAATGAAGACTGGATTGGACAGTTTTATTTGGCCATTAAGGGCTTTATTTTATGTTCATTTGTTGTTGCTGTTATTTATTAGATTTTACAGAATAACTGTTCACACAAAAGAATGGGTCTCACTGTATCGCTCAGGCAGCACTGCAGTGTCTATTCCCAGGCACGATCCCACTACTGATCGACACGGGGACTTTGACCTGCTTCGTCTCCGACCTGGGCCGGTTCACCCCTCCTTAGGCGACCTGGTGGTCCCGGGCTCCCCCAGGAACACCATATCGATACCGAACTTAGCGCGGACACCCAATCGACATAGTCCACTGCAGTCCAGAACCCCTGAGCTCAAGAGATCCACCAGCCTCAGCCTCCCAGTAGCTTGGACTACAGGCACGCGCCACTGCACCCGGCGAGAGCTGTGAGAATCAGCGCTGCTCCTGAATTCAGTGGATCACAGCGCCCTCTAGTGTATGAAAACAAAATACCAGGGAATGATTAGGCAGGATCCGATGAACTAAAGCATTTTACAATCTCTTTGGTAGCTATATTGTTAAAGGTAAGTAGTACATTGTCTTATTTATGCATTTTTTAATTGCTAAATTATTTTTGCACAATACATTTAAATTATAGCTATCTAACCACATGTAGGCCCTAGCCTGAGTTTTTTTTTTTTATCCACTAGCATATTTATCTTAATCTATTCTAATTGGTAACTTTAAAAATTAAATAAAGTGATCTTAGTTTAACAAATCAATCGTTTGCTTTATATATAGATTTTCAGCAGTTTGATCATTAAATATCTTTAATAGGCTATTTGTAAAATACGGACATCTAAACTACATTTGTGATACATTAAAAAATATAAGGCATTGGTGTAAATGTATCTAACAGGGAAGCCATATAGAAAAAATGTACTTTATTATAATAAATGAAGACTGGATTGGACAGTTTTATTTGGCCATTAAGGGCTTTATTTTATGTTCATTTGTTGTTGCTGTTATTTATTAGATTTCACAGAATAACTGTTCACACAAAAGAATGGGTCTCACTGTATCGCTCAGGCAGCACTGCAGTGTCTATTCCCAGGCACGATCCCACTACTGATCGACACGGGGACTTTGACCTGCTTCGTCTCCGACCTGGGCCGGTTCACCCCTCCTTAGGCGACCTGGTGGTCCCGGGCTCCCCCAGAAGCACCATATCGATACCGAACTTAGCACGGACACCCGATCGACATAGTCCACTGCAGTCCAGAACCCCTGAGCTCAAGCAATCCACCAGCCTCAGCCTCCCAGTAGCTTGGACTACAGGCGCGCGCCACTGCACCCGGCGAGAGCTGTGAGAATCAGTGCTGCTACTGAATCCAGTGGCTCACAGCGCCCTCTAGTGTATGAAAACAAAATACCAGGGAATGATTAGGCAGGATCCGATGAACTAAAGCATTTTACAATCTCTTTGGTAGCTATATTGTTAAAGATAAGTAGTACATTGTCTTATTTATGCATTTTTTAATTGCTAAATTATTTTTGCACAACGCATTTAAATTATAGCTGTCCTACGCTATCTCACGACCAATTCGTACGAATTCGACGAATGATTAAAAAGTGGCTAATTCGTACTAATTCGTACAACCTCACTCATACGAATTCGTACGATTTGTCTAAACCCACGTGATGGTTAGGTTTAGGGGCGGGGTAAGGGTCAGGTCATTCGTACGAATTCATACGAATTGGCCAATTCGTAAAATATGTACGATTTAGCAAAATCGTACTAATTCGTACGAGTGAGGTCGTAAGAATTCTTACGAATTACCCACTTTTTAATCATTCCTCGAATTCGTACGATTGGTCGTGAGATCGGCTTGAGCTGTCTAACCACATATAGGCCCTAGCCTGAGTTTTTATTTTTTTGTATTTTTTTTTAGCAACTAGCCTATTTCTCTTAATCTATTCTAATTGGTAACTTTAAAAATAAAATGAAGTGATCTTACCTTAACAAATCAATCATTTGCTTTATCTATAGATTTTCAGCTGTTTGATCATTAAATATGTATTATAGGCTATTTTTAAAATACGGACAACTAAATTACATTTGTGAGACATTACAAAAATATAAGGCATTGGTGTAAATGTATCTAACAGGGAAGCCATATAGAAAAATTTACTTTATTATGATAAATGAAGACTGGATTGGAAAGTTTTATTTGGCCATTAGTGGCTTTATTTTGTGTTCATTTGTTGTTGCTGCTGTTTATTAGATTCCACGGAATAACTGTTCACACAAAAGACCGAGTCTCGCTGTATCGCTCAGGCTGCACTGCAGAGTCTATTCACAGGCGCGATCCCACTACTGATCGACACGGGGACTTTGACCTGCTTCGTCTCCGACCTGGGCCGGTTCACCCTCCTTAGGCGACCTGGTTGTCCCGGGCTCCCCCAGAAGCACCATATCGATACCGAACTTAGCACGGACACCCGATCGACATAGTCCACTGCAGTCCAGAACCCCTGAGCTCAAGCAATCCACCAGCCTCAGCCTCCCAGTAGCTTGGACTACAGGCGCGCGCCACTGCACCCGGCGAGAGCTGTGAGAATCAGTGCTGCTACTGAATCCAGTGGCTCACAGCGCCCTCTAGTGTATGAAAACAAAATACCAGGGAATGATTAGGCAGGATCCGATGAACTAAAGCATTTTACAATCTCTTTGGTAGCTATATTGTTAAAGGTAAGTAGTACATTGTCTTATTTATGCATTTTTTAATTGCTAAATTATTTTTGCACAATATATTTAAATTATAGCTATCTAACCACATGTAGGCCCTAGCCTGAGTTTTTTTTTTTTATCCACTAGCATATTTATCTTAATCTATTCTAATTGGTAACTTTAAAAATTAAATAAAGTGATCTTAGTTTAACAAATCAATCGTTTGCTTTATATATAGATTTTCAGCAGTTTGATCATTAAATATCTTTAAAGGGTTAGTTCACCCAAAAATGAAAATTAAGTCATTAATTACTCACCCCCATGCTGTACCAACCCCGTAAGACCTTCGTTCGTCTTCGGAACACAAATGAAGATATTTTTGATTAAATTTGAGAGCTGTATAACTACCACATTGGCTCCTAAGGGACTGCCTCTTGACGGCCCAGAAAGTCAATGAAGAAAATGTTTAAATATCCAAGTGACTACCGTGGCTCAACTAATGTTTATCAAGTGACGCGAATACTTTTGTGCGAAAAAACAAACAAAATAACGAGTTATTCGACTATTTCTTTTCTTCCTTGTAGGCCAGAACGAGAACTTCCTTATAGATTTCCAGACGCATGCCATGCGCAGAAATTGCGACCTGCTTACACCAGCACTACTTCAGATCGCAATTCTCGCGCATGCGTCGTGGAAATCTATAAGGAAGTCTCGTTCTGCCTACAAGAAGAAAAAGAAATAGTCGAATAAACTCATTATTTTTTGTTTGTTTTTTCGCACAAAAAGTATTCGCGTCGCTTGATAAACATATAGTTGAGCCACGGTAGTCAACTGGGATATTAAACATTTTCTTCATTGACTTTTTGGGCCGTCAAGAGGCAGTCCCTTAGGAGCCAATGTGGTAGTATACAGCTCTCAATTTATCAAAATATCTTAATTTGTGTTCCGAAGACGAACGAAGGTCTTACGGGGTTGGTACAGCATGGGGGTGAGTAATTAATGACTTAATTTTCATTTTTGGGTGAACTAACCCTTTAATAGGCTATTTGTAAAATACGGACATCTAAACTACATTTGTGATACATTAAAAAATATAAGGCATTGGTGTAAATGTATCTAACAGGGAAGCCATATAGAAAAAATGTACTTTATTATAATAAATGAAGACTGGATTGGACAGTTTTATTTGGCCATTAAGGGCTTTATTTTATGTTCATTTGTTGTTGCTGTTATTTATTAGATTTCACAGAATAACTGTTCACACAAAAGAATGGGTCTCACTGTATCGCTCAGGCAGCACTGCAGTGTCTATTCACAGGCACGATCCCACTAATGATCGACACGGGGACTTTGACCTGCTTCGTCTCCGACCTGGGCCGGTTCACCCCTCCTTAGGCGACCTGGTGGTCCCGGGCTCCCCCAGGAATTCCATATCGATACCAAACTTAGCGCGGACACCCAATCGACATAGTCCACTGCAGTCCAGAACCCCTGAGCTCAAGAGATCCACCAGCCTCAGCCTCCCAGTAGCTTGGACTACAGGCACGCGCCACTGCACCCGGCGAGAGCTGTGAGAATCAGCGCTGCTCCTGAATCCAGTGGCTCACAGCGCCCTCTAGTGTATGAAAACAAAATACCAGGGAATGATTAGGCAGGATCCGATGAACTAAAGCATTTTACAATCTCTTTGGTAGCTATATTGTTAAAGATAAGTAGTACATTGTCTTATTTATGCATTTTTTAATTGCTAAATTATTTTTGCACAACGCATTTAAATTATAGCTGTCCTACGCTATCTCACGACCAATTCGTACGAATTCGACGAATGATTAAAAAGTGGCTAATTCGTACTAATTCGTACAACCTCACTCATACGAATTCGTACGATTTGTACAAACCCACGTGATGGTTAGGTTTAGGGGCGGGGTAAGGGTCAGGTCATTCGTACGAATTCATACGAATTGGCCAATTCGTAAAATATGTACGATTTAGCAAAATCGTACTAATTCGTACGAGTGACGTCGTAAGAATTCTTACGAATTACCCACTTTTTAATCATTCCTCGAATTCGTACGATTGGTCGTGAGATCGGCTTGAGCTGTCTAACCACATATAGGCCCTAGCCTGAGTTTTTATTTTTTTGTATTTTTTTTTAGCAACTAGCCTATTTCTCTTAATCTATTCTAATTGGTAACTTTAAAAATAAAATGAAGTGATCTTACCTTAACAAATCAATCATTTGCTTTATCTATAGATTTTCAGCTATTTGATCATTAAATATGTATTATAGGCTATTTTTAAAATACGGACAACTAAATTACATTTGTGAGACATTACAAAAATATAAGGCATTGGTGTAAATGTATCTCACAGGGAAGCCATATAGAAAAAATTTACTTTATTATGATAAATGAAGACTGGATTGGAAGGTTTTATTTGGCCATTAGTGGCTTTATTTTGTGTTCATTTGTTGTTGCTGCTGTTTATTAGATTCCACAGAATAACTGTTCACACAAAAGACCGAGTCTCGCTGTATCGCTCAGGCTGCACTGCAGAGTCTATTCACAGGCGCGATCCCACTACTGATCGACACGGGGACTTTGACCTGCTTCGTCTCCGACCTGGGCCGGTTCACCCCTCCTTAGGCGACCTGGTGGTCCCGGGCTCCCCCAGAAGCACCATATCGATACCGAACTTAGCACGGACACCCGATCGACATAGTCCATTGCAGTCCAGAACCCCTGAGCTCAAGCAATCCATCAGCCTCAGCCTCCCAGTAGCTTGGACTACAGGCGCGCGCCACTGCACCCGGCGAGAGCTGTGAGAATCAGCGCTGCTACTGAATCCAGTGGCTCACAGCGCCCTCTAGTGTATGAAAACAAAATACCAGGGAATGATTAGGCAGGATCTGATGAACTAAAGCATTTTACAATCTCTTTGGTAGCTATATTGTTAAAGGTAAGTAGTACATTGTCTTATTTATGCATTTTTTAATTGCTAAATTATTTTTGCACAATACATTTAAATTATAGCTATCTAACCACATGTAGGCCCTAGCCTGAGTTTTTTTTTTATCCACTAGCATATTTATCTTAATCTATTCTAATTGGTAACTTTAAAAATTAAATAAAGTGATCTTAGTTTAACAAATCAATCGTTTGCTTTATATATAGATTTTCAGCAGTTTGATCATTAAATATCTTTAATAGGCTATTTGTAAAATACGGACATCTAAACTACATTTGTGATACATTAAAAAATATAAGGCATTGGTGTAAATGTATCTAACAGGGAAGCCATATAGAAAAAATGTACTTTATTATAATAAATGAAGACTGGATTGGACAGTTTTATTTGGCCATTAAGGGCTTTATTTTATGTTCATTTGTTGTTGCTGTTATTTATTAGATTTCACAGAATAACTGTTCACACAAAAGAATGGGTCTCACTGTATCGCTCAGGCAGCACTGCAGTGTCTATTCACAGGCACGATCCCACTACTGATCGACACGGGGATTTTGACCTGCTTCGTCTCCGACCTGGGCCGGTTCACCCCTCCTTAGGCGACCTGGTGGTCCCGGGCTCCCCCAGGAACACCATATCGATACCGAACTTAGCGCGGACATCCAATCGACATAGTCCACTGCAGTCCAGAACCCCTGAGCTCAAGAGATCCACCAGCCTCAGCCTCCCAGTAGCTTGTACTACAGGCACGCGCCACTGCACCCGGCGAGAGCTGTGAGAATCAGCGCTGCTCCTGAATCCAGTGGCTCACAGCGCCCTCTAGTGTATGAAAACAAAATACCAGGGAATGATTAGGCAGGATCCGATGAACTAAAGCATTTTACAATCTCTTTGGTAGCTATATTGTTAAAGGTAAGTAGTACATTGTCTTATTTATGCATTTTTTAATTGCTAAATTATTTTTGCACAATACATTTAAATAGCTATCTAACCACATGTAGGCCCTAGCCTGAGTTTTTTTTTTTTATCCACTAGCATATTTATCTTAATCTATTCTAATTGGTAACTTTAAAAATTAAATAAAGTGATCTTAGTTTAACAAATCAATCGTTTGCTTTATATATAGATTTTCAGCAGTTTGATCATTAAATATCTTTAATAGGCTATTTGTAAAATACGGACATCTAAACTACATTTGTGATACATTAAAAAATATAAGGCATTGGTGTAAATGTATCTAACAGGGAAGCCATATAGAAAAAATGTACTTTATTATAATAAATGAAGACTGGATTGGACAGTTTTATTTGGCCATTAAGGGCTTTATTTTATGTTCATTTGTTGTTGCTGTTATTTATTAGATTTCACAGAATAACTGTTCACACAAAAGAATGGGTCTCACTGTATCGCTCAGGCAGCACTGCAGTGTCTATTCCCAGGCACGATCCCACTACTGATCGACACGGGGACTTTGACCTGCTTCGTCTCCGACCTGGGCCGGTTCACCCCTCCTTAGGCGACCTGGTGGTCCCGGGCTCCCCCAGAAGCACCATATCGATACCGAACTTAGCACGGACACCCGATCGACATAGTCCATTGCAGTCCAGAACCCCTGAGCTCAAGCAATCCATCAGCCTCAGCCTCCCAGTAGCTTGGACTACAGGCACGCGCCACTGCACCCGGCGAGAGCTGTGAGAATCAGCGCTGCTCCTGAATTCAGTGGATCACAGCGCCCTCTAGTGTATGAAAACAAAATACCAGGGAATGATTAGGCAGGATCCGATGAACTAAAGCATTTTACAATCTCTTTGGTAGCTATATTGTTAAAGATAAGTAGTACATTGTCTTATTTATGCATTTTTTAATTGCTAAATTATTTTTGCACAACGCATTTAAATTATAGCTGTCCTACGCTATCTCACGACCAATTCGTACGAATTCGACGAATGATTAAAAAGTGGCTAATTCGTACTAATTCGTACAACCTCACTCATACGAATTCGTACGATTTGTCTAAACCCACGTGATGGTTAGGTTTAGGGGCGGGGTAAGGGTCAGGTCATTCGTACGAATTCATACGAATTGGCCAATTCGTAAAATATGTACGATTTAGCAAAATCGTACTAATTCGTACGAGTGAGGTCGTAAGAATTCTTACGAATTACCCACTTTTTAATCATTCCTCGAATTCGTACGATTGGTCGTGAGATCGGCTTGAGCTGTCTAACCACATATAGGCCCTAGCCTGAGTTTTTATTTTTTTGTATTTTTTTTTAGCAACTAGCCTATTTCTCTTAATCTATTCTAATTGGTAACTTTAAAAATAAAATGAAGTGATCTTACCTTAACAAATCAATCATTTGCTTTATCTATAGATTTTCAGCTGTTTGATCATTAAATATGTATTATAGGCTATTTTTAAAATACGGACAACTAAATTACATTTGTGAGACATTACAAAAATATAAGGCATTGGTGTAAATGTATCTCACAGGGAAGCCATATAGAAAAAAATTACTTTATTATGATAAATGAAGACTGGATTGGAAAGTTTTATTTGGCCATTAGTGGCTTTATTTTGTGTTCATTTGTTGTTGCTGCTGTTTATTAGATTCCACAGAATAACTGTTCACACAAAAGACCGAGTCTCGCTGTATCGCTCAGGCTGCACTGCAGAGTCTATTCACAGGCGCGATCCCACTACTGATCGACACGGGGACTTTGACCTGCTTCGTCTCCGACCTGGGCCGGTTCACCCCTCCTTAGGCGACCTGGTGGTCCCGGGCTCCCCCAGGAACACCATATCGATACCGAACTTAGCGCGGACACCCAATCGACATAGTCCACTGCAGTCCAGAACCCCTGAGCTCAAGCAATCCACCAGCCTCAGCCTCCCAGTAGCTTGGACTACAGGCGCGCGCCACTGCACCCGGCGAGAGCTGTGAGAATCAGTGCTGCTACTGAATCCAGTGGCTCACAGCGCCCTCTAGTGTATGAAAACAAAATACCAGGGAATGATTAGGCAGGATCCGATGAACTAAAGCATTTTACAATCTCTTTGGTAGCTATATTGTTAAAGGTAAGTAGTACATTGTCTTATTTATGCATTTTTTAATTGCTAAATTATTTTTGCACAATACATTTAAATTATAGCTATCTAACCACATGTAGGCCCTAGCCTGAGTTTTTTTTTTTTTTTATCCACTAGCATATTTATCTTAATCTATTCTAATTGGTAACTTTAAAAATTAAATAAAGTGATCTTAGTTTAACAAATCAATCGTTTGCTTTATATATAGATTTTCAGCAGTTTGATCATTAAATATCTTTAATAGGCTATTTGTAAAATACGGACATCTAAACTACATTTGTGATACATTAAAAAATATAAGGCATTGGTGTAAATGTATCTAACAGGGAAGCCATATAGAAAAAATGTACTTTATTATAATAAATGAAGACTGGATTGGACAGTTTTATTTGGCCATTAAGGGCTTTATTTTATGTTCATTTGTTGTTGCTATTTATTAGATTTCACAGAATAACTGTTCACACAAAAGAATGGGTCTCACTGTATCGCTCAGGCAGCACTGCAGTGTCTATTCCCAGGCACGATCCCACTACTGATCGACACGGGGACTTTGACCTGCTTCGTCTCCGACCTGGGCCGGTTCACCCCTCCTTAGGCGACCTGGTGGTCCCGGGCTCCCCCAGAAGCACCATATCGATACCGAACTTAGCACGGACACCCGATCGACATAGTCCACTGCAGTCCAGAACCCCTGAGCTCAAGCAATCCACCAGCCTCAGCCTCCCAGTAGCTTGGACTACAGGCGCGCGCCACTGCACCCGGCGAGAGCTGTGAGAATCAGTGCTGCTACTGAATCCAGTGGCTCACAGCGCCCTCTAGTGTATGAAAACAAAATACCAGGGAATGATTAGGCAGGATCCGATGAACTAAAGCATTTTACAATCTCTTTGGTAGCTATATTGTTAAAGATAAGTAGTACATTGTCTTATTTATGCATTTTTTAATTGCTAAATTATTTTTGCACAACGCATTTAAATTATAGCTGTCCTACGCTATCTCACGACCAATTCGTACGAATTCGACGAATGATTAAAAAGTGGCTAATTCGTACTAATTCGTACAACCTCACTCATACGAATTCGTACGATTTGTCTAAACCCACGTGATGGTTAGGTTTAGGGGCGGGGTAAGGGTCAGGTCATTCGTACGAATTCATACGAATTGGCCAATTCGTAAAATATGTACGATTTAGCAAAATCGTACTAATTCGTACGAGTGAGGTCGTAAGAATTCTTACGAATTACCCACTTTTTAATCATTCCTCGAATTCGTACGATTGGTCGTGAGATCGGCTTGAGCTGTCTAACCACATATAGGCCCTAGCCTGAGTTTTTATTTTTTTGTATTTTTTTTTAGCAACTAGCCTATTTCTCTTAATCTATTCTAATTGGTAACTTTAAAAATAAAATGAAGTGATCTTACCTTAACAAATCAATCATTTGCTTTATCTATAGATTTTCAGCTGTTTGATCATTAAATATGTATTATAGGCTATTTTTAAAATACGGACAACTAAATTACATTTGTGAGACATTACAAAAATATAAGGCATTGGTGTAAATGTATCTAACAGGGAAGCCATATAGAAAAAAATTATTTTATTATGATAAATGAAGACTGGATTGGAAAGTTTTATTTGGCCATTAGTGGCTTTATTTTGTGTTCATTTGTTGTTGCTGCTGTTTATTAGATTCCACAGAATAACTGTTCACACAAAAGACCGAGTCTCGCTGTATCGCTCAGGCTGCACTGCAGAGTCTATTCACAGGCGCGATCCCACTACTGATCGTCACGGGGACTTTGACCTGCTTCGTCTCCGACCTGGGCCGGTTCACCCCTCCTTAGGCGACCTGGTGGTCCCGGGCTCCCCCAGAAGCACCATATCGATACCGAACTTAGCACGGACACCCGATCGACATAGTCCACTGCAGTCCAGAACCCCTGAGCTCAAGCAATCCACCAGCCTCAGCCTCCCAGTAGCTTGGACTACAGGCGCGCGCCACTGCACCCGGCGAGAGCTGTGAGAATCAGTGCTGCTACTGAATCCAGTGGCTCACAGCGCCCTCTAGTGTATGAAAACAAAATACCAGGGAATGATTAGGCAGGATCCGATGAACTAAAGCATTTTACAATCTCTTTGGTAGCTATATTGTTAAAGGTAAGTAGTACATTGTCTTATTTATGCATTTTTTAATTGCTAAATTATTTTTGCACAATACATTTAAATTATAGCTATCTAACCACATGTAGGCCCTAGCCTGAGTTTTTTTTTTTTTTTATCCACTAGCATATTTATCTTAATCTATTCTAATTGGTAACTTTAAAAATTAAATAAAGTGATCTTAGTTTAACAAATCAATCGTTTGCTTTATATATAGATTTTCAGCAGTTTGATCATTAAATATCTTTAATAGGCTATTTGTAAAATACGGACATCTAAACTACATTTGTGATACATTAAAAAATATAAGGCATTGGTGTAAATGTATCTAACAGGGAAGCCATATAGAAAAAATGTACTTTATTATAATAAATGAAGACTGGATTGGACAGTTTTATTTGGCCATTAAGGGCTTTATTTTATGTTCATTTGTTGTTGCTGTTATTTATTAGATTTCACAGAATAACTGTTCACACAAAAGAATGGGTCTCACTGTATCGCTCAGGCAGCACTGCAGTGTCTATTCCCAGGCACGATCCCACTACTGATCGACACGGGGACTTTGACCTGCTTCGTCTCCGACCTGGGCCGGTTCACCCCTCCTTAGGCGACCTGGTGGTCCCGGGCTCCCCCAGGAACACCATATCGATACCGAACTTAGCGCGGACACCCAATCGACATAGTCCACTGCAGTCCAGAACCCCTGAGCTCAAGCAATCCACCAGCCTCAGCCTCCCAGTAGCTTGGACTACAGGCGCGCGCCACTGCACCCGGCGAGAGCTGTGAGAATCAGCGCTGCTACTGAATCCAGTGGCTCACAGCGCCCTCTAGTGTATGAAAACAAAATACCAGGGAATGATTAGGCAGGATCCGATGAACTAAAGCATTTTACAATCTCTTTGGTAGCTATATTGTTAAAGGTAAGTAGTACATTGTCTTATTTATGCATTTTTTAATTGCTAAATTATTTTTGCACAACGCATTTAAATTATAGCTGTCCTACGCTATCTCACGACCAATTCGTACGAATTCGACGAATGATTAAAAAGTGGCTAATTCGTACAACCTCACTCATACGAATTCGTACGATTTGTCTAAACCCACTTGATGGTTAGGTTTAGGGGCGGGGTAAGGGTCAGGTCATTCGTACGAATTCATACGAATTGGCCAATTCGTAAAATATGTACGATTTAGCAAAATCGTACTAATTCGTACGAGTGAGGTCGTAAGAATTCTTACGAATTACCCACTTTTTAATCATTCCTCGAATTCGTACGATTGGTCGTGTAGGAGCCATTTATACCTTCACCTTTTGTGGATAGGTTAATATTGCTATTACTTACTCTAGCCACTTGGTGGGAGTGTTGCACTGGGTGTGACATCACTGGGAATTAAGTATATTTACAGCCAGGTGTGGTAATCAGTTAGGTATGGTGTGGATGGTGAGGAACACACGGTTCTTACCGTAGCCGTGAGCACCCACTTTACCAACAGCACGACAGCACTTTAATATTTAGCACTGGGTGAAGTACCATTTTTAATGTAAATTATTCCCTCCTTTGTATCTCAATAATAAACGGGAACACCACCCAAAGAGAGCAAATGTTTGGACCTTTGGATTTTTCAGCTACGCGTTGAGAACACCATGCCATCTATACCAGGCTTATAGGATAGCCTCAACACAGTAAGAACCGATTCCTTCCTGCTTTGGATACGCTTCTGAACTGAACTGGAGTGTCCTGATCGTTTGGATATGAAAGGATTGCCCATCTCATTGTCATTGGATTGCTTACTTGTGTCATGGAGCTTGGAAGTCATAAATGAAACACCTGTAAGTTCTCTCACAGATTGCAATTACGGAAAGCTGGTGGGTACACTTTCATTTATTCCTGCTGATGGAATTGCAAAAAAAGGTGGACTTTTGAAATTGAAGTGAAAGACTGTTTTAGTGTTGTTGCTTCGTAAAACTCATAGTGCTGTGTTGTTCGTGCTGTTGGTTTCCTCTGCATAAGGAAAGTTAATTGTGCTGTTTTCATTGAGCGCTTTGAACTTGACGCGCTTAATGCATAAAGATGATCGGAGAGGAAGAAACTTTGCTCAGTAGAGCCAAAATTGCTTCTGTGGCTATGGACGAAAATGATATTTCTGATAAGTCTAGTGTTGCTGTTGATGACTCGGGGAAACGCATAAGAAAGTTAACAGCTAAGGGACTTACAATGCTATATGAAAATCTTCAAAAAAATCGTAAATCTCAACTTATGCAAGCCAGTAAAATTAAGCAGAGGATTAATGAGGCTCTTTCTGGGAAAAGAACGTCTCAAACTGTGTTTGATGTGCAGAAATGTCTCAATAAATATACCAAGTTGTGCAATGAGGCTTTAGAAACTCAAACTACTTTGCTGGAAATGCCTATGCCAGATCCTGGACATGACAAACAACAACGTTGGCTTGCACAGAAAACAAAGGAAATTAATACATTTGAGAATGATGTAAAGAAATGGTTGTCAGATGCTGCTGCAAAAAATGATGATGAGAATCTTAATGTGCCGTCTATAGTAAATTCTGACATACAGCCTGAAGATAGTATATCCAATGTTTCAAGTAAAGGTTCAAACCATAAAGATCATTCTTCTATCCATTCAAAGGCTTCCAGTATTATTTCTGTGCGTTTAAAGGCAAAGGCTGAAAGGGCTGCACTTTTACAGTCTGCAGCTGCTTTGAGAAAAATGCATGACATTGATGCTGAAGAAGAAGTCCTTCAAATGAAAAAGGCAAAGCTGAAAAGGAAAAAGGAACAGCTAGAGGTTGAGGCCAAGTTGGCTGCCGCTACGGCTAGATTGTCTGTGCTTGAAGAAGTGCGTGGTGGTGTAGATGAGGATGAGGAGGATAATGGAGAGGATGCCATGAATGCCTATCTTCATGCTCATTTGAAATCACAAACATCAAGTTATTCTAACACAGCACCTGTCTTACAACTTTCTAAAACTGTCTCTTTCCAACAGGACCATTCTCTGCCATTGCGTGAGCTTAGAATTATAAGGTTCTATCTCCGTTTCGGTTAGTTCTGAGATATTGAGCATCAAAGTTTTTACATCCCAGCTGGCAAAACTGTTATGTAGTATAATCTTCTATTATAGCTTTATCTATTAATCTTTTTTTTACAAAAATAACACCACACAGGCATTAATAAACACCTAATGGATCAGATTATGTCAAAAACTCAATTTTGACCAAAAGTGGAGATAGAACCTTATAATTCTAAGCTCACGATTGGCTGTACGGCCTAAGGGAAGGCCTCATATTTTACAAGCCCAGTCTTTAGCAAGGTCTGATAACTCTTTATCTTCAGTGTCATATGCACCATCTTCTCACAGGTCTGAAGCCCAGGGGAACATCTTTGGAACCAGCACTAACGTTGCACCAACAGGACTTCAGCCATTTATCTCACCAGGGAGTCGACTTATCCACATGCATGAGTCAGAAGTGCAGAGAAACGGATCCAGACTTCCCAACACTTTAACAGCAGGATTTCAGCCACCGACCTCACAAGGGAGTACACGTATCCAATCACAATTGCATCATCATTCTTCTCTAGACAATGTTCAAAACCCTCCCTTGCATGACCTTATGCAACAGCAAACTAACATCATTGCTCAGCTGGTTCAGAACCAAGCCTTAGCCTCTCTTCTACCACGAGCTATTCCAGAATTTGATGGTGATCCACTTAAGTATGCTGCCTTCATTAGAGCTTTCGAGCAAGCTATTGAAAAGAAAACTACAGATAAACAAGAATTTCTTTATTACCTTGAGCAACATACCAGAGGGCAGCCAAGGGAACTGGTTCGAAGTTGCTATAATATGGCTCCTGGGGAGGGTTACGAGAGAGCAAAGAATTTACTGAAAGAATACTTTGGAAATGAAATAAAAATTGCTGTAGCTTATATGGAGAAGGCTATGACGTGGCCTATGATGAGGGTTGATGACATTAATGCTCTGCAGTCTTTTTCAATCTTTTTAAGGGACTGTTGCAATGTCATGGAAGATTTACAACATATGGAGGAGTTGAACGTGCCATCCAATCTTCGCCTGATAATGATGAAGTTGCCATATAAACTGAGGGAGAAATGGAGGTCTGTCGCTTGGGAGCTACAGGAGCACCGTGGTTATAGAGCTATGTTTCCAGACTTTGTGGCCTTCATCGAGCGTCAGGTAAAGATTCTGTCCGATCCTCTCTTTGGCGACCTACAGGGTATGCCACCAGACCCTTCCTCTAAACCCAAGAGTAGATATACCGGAAGAGGCCAGGCTACCGTTGCTGCTATCAATACCGCCTCAGGATCAACTACATCAGCAGCTTGGCACCAACAGCGCAGAGGGCCAGCTTCACAAAAGAATGAAGAAGAGTCGTGTTGTGTGTGTAAGAGCCAGCATTCAGTGGAGAAGTGTTCATGGCTTGATGAGATGACACACAGGGAGAAATTGGAGGCTTTGAAAGTGGGCAGAGTGTGTTTCAGCTGTCTGAGGAGAGGTCATATGAGCAGGGAATGTGACAAGCCTTTAACATGTGAAATATGTAAACACAAACATCCAACTGTCCTACACATTGAATCTAAAACACAGGAAGTGTCAGTCAATAATGCATCTGTGTCATTGGAGACGTGTGGCCATACTGGGGCCGGAAGTGATGAATGTGTTCTCTCTATTGTGCCTGTACAGGTGAAGGCCAAGTCTGGGAGCACAATTTTGAACACCTATGCCTTTCTAGACCCTGGGAGTTCCGCTTCTTTCTGTACCCAACATCTCATGAGAAAGCTGAATCTTTCAGGAGTCAAGACTAGCATTCTTCTTCGTACTCTTGGCCAAGAGAGGTCTGTAGACACAATCTTACTTAATGGTCTCCAGGTTTCTGGCTTGAATGAAGAAAATTTCCTGGATCTACCCGAAGTTTACACTCAGAGGACCATGCCTGTGAGTAGAAATAACATTCTCACTCAACAGGACTTAGAGGGATGGAAATACCTTGAAGGCATTACAGTTCCCAGTTTTGAGGCAGAGGTGGAATTGCTGATAGGCACCAATGCGCCGAAGCTCATGGAACCATGGGAAATAATAAATAGCCAAGGTGAAGGGCCATATGCTGTCAGGACTTTACTGGGGTGGGTCGTGAATGGTCCTCTGAGAGGTGGTGAGTCGCGTAAAGGCAAGATGGGCTGTCCTGCTGTCACTGCCAATAGGATCTCAGTCACCAAGCTACAAGACTTACTGGTTGCCCAATACAATCGGGATTTCAATGAAAGATCAGATGATGTTTGTCCTTCCAGAGAGGATCAAAGGTTCATGCAAATAATGGAGTCTTCGATTCAGCTTGATGAAGGACACTACTGCTTTGATTTGCCTTTTAAGACTGAAGATGTCATCTTGCCAAATAACTACAGCATCGCAGAGCAGCGTCTCTTAAGTCTTCACAAGAAGTTCAAGAGGAACAAGGATTATCATCAAGAGTACACAGCTTTCCTCTCCGAAGTCATTGAAAAGGGTTATGCTGAGCTTGTACCACATCAGCAGTTGAAGCGAGATGACGGCAAGGTGTGGTATATTCCCCATCATGGGGTATACCATCCGAAAAAGAAAACGCTTAGAGTTGTCTTTGACTGTGCTGCTGTGTTTAAAGGAACTTTATTGAATTCACAGCTGTTGCAGGGCCCTTACCTCACAAGCACTTTACTTGGCGTACTTACCAGGTTTAGACAGGAACGTGTAGCGCTGATGGCAGACATCCAAGCCATGTTCCATCAGGTGAGAGTGACTCCGGAGCACACAGACTTTTTACGCTTCTTGTGGTATCCTGATGGCGATACAAGACAAGCTTCCATGCAATACAGGATGAGAGTTCACCTCTTTGGGGCCGTGTCCTCGCCCAGTTGTGCGAATTATGCACTGAGGAGAATTGTGCGAGATTGCAAAGATGACTTTGAACCCAGTGTTCTGAACACAATACTCCAAAATTTCTACATGGATGATTGCTTAAAGTCCGTGTCGTCTGAGGCCGAAGCCATAAAAATGGTGCATGAATTGACTGAAGCCTGTGCGAAGGGAGGATTCCGTTTGTTAAAGTGGACAAGCAACAGCAGTGAAGTCTTGGCTAGTATTCCTAAGTCACAGCGCTCCAAGACCACCAGGGGGCTTAACCTGGATCAAAAGGCAAGTCCTATCGAAACAGCTCTTGGTCTTCATTGGTGCATAGATGCAGATGTTCTGACCTTCAGGATAGCCATAGAAGAGCGCCCACAGACTAGACGTGGCATATTGTCTGTGGTGTCATCCATCTACGACCCTTTGGGTTTTCTTGCACCATTGACTTTGCCTGTTAAAGTGATGTTACAGGAGATGTGTAGGCTGAACATCGGCTGGGATGTTAGCATACCTAATGTCTTCTCCGAGCAGTGGTCCAAATGGCTAGCTAATCTCAATCACATCACTGAGCTTACAGTGGAACGGTGCATCAAGCCAAAGGATTTTGGACCACCTACTTGCCTGCAGTTGCATCACTTTTCTGATGCCAGTGAGTATGGCTACGGAACTGTATCATATCTCAGGATGGAGAATACGAGAAACCATGTCAGTATTGCCTTTATCTTGGGCAAGGCCAGGGTTGCTCCTTTAAAGCAAACAACAATTCCTCGTCTTGAGCTGACTGCTGCTGTCCTGGCTGTCCGGGTGGACAAGATGTTGAAGAGGGAGTTGCAGCTGGATCTATACCCATCAGTATTCTGGACAGATAGCACAACTGTATTAAAGTATATTGGAAACGAGATCAGGAGGTTTCATACGTTTGTGGCTAATAGGGTGGCTGTGATCAGAAATGAAACTGATGTTACACAGTGGAGACACATTGGCACAAGACTTAATCCAGCAGATGAAGCATCTAGGGGTCTAAGTGCTGAAGAATTCCTTGCATGTAAGCGGTGGCTGAAGGGACCAGAATTTCTCTTGAGGGGGGAAGTGGAATGGCCTAAGACCGTCATGGAACAACCTCCGATTCCTGTGGATGACCCGGAGGTGAAGAGAGACCTACTGGTGAATGTCCTTATCTCCCACCGTCCACTGAATGTAACAAAGGTGTTTTTAAGCTACTTTTCAGATTTTAAGAAGCTGAGAACGTCTGTGGCATGGATGCTCAGATTTAAAGACGTGCTTCTAACCTTGTCCCAAAGGAGGAAGTTTCTGAAAGCCTCCGGAAGCAGTGGCCACGATAATGGAGGCCAAAGAAACGACTATCTTTATGCCGAAATGCAAAGGGAAAAATTGACACTTCGTGGACAGTCACTGACGGTGGGTGACCTTAAGAGGGCAGAAGGTGCCATCATCTGTTTTTCCCAGCAAGTTTTTCGATGAGATTACTGTTTTGAAAGATGGAGGACCTGTCAAACGAAATAGCGACATCTACAAGTTGGACCCAGTGTTGGAGGATGGACTGCTGCGTGTGGGAGGAAGGCTTAGTAGGGCTGCTATGCCCGAAGTTGAAAAACATCCTATCATTCTTTCTAAAGAGCAACATGTGTCCAAACTAATCTTAAAGCATATCCATCAAAGGCTGGGTCACGCAGGTAGAAATCACATGCTGTCTTTTCTTAGGAAGCAATACTGGATTACTCATGCTAATTCTGCTTGCAGGAAGGTCATCTCTGAGTGTGTAGTTTGTCGCCGCTTCCAAGGAAAGACCGGGGAACAGAAAATGGCTGATCTACCAGTAGAGAGAATTATGCCAGACTTACCTGCTTTCACAAATGTAGGAGTTGACTACTTTGGGCCAGTGGAGGTGAAGAAGGGCCGGGGCAGAGCGAAGCGCTATGGCGTTCTCTTTACCTGCATGGCGAGTAGGGCTGTTCACCTCGAAGTTGCTTATGCTTTAGACACTGACTCATGCATAAATGCAATTCGCCGTTTCATGTGTCGCAGAGGTCAGGTGACACACCTGACATCAGACAATGGCACCAACTTCATCGGAGCTGAGCGGGAGTTAAGGGAAGCCATTGCTGAGTTAGACCACCAGAAGATTCAACATGCCTTACTGCAGAGTGATCTGATATGGTCCTTTAACCCTCCAGCCGGGTCTCACCATGGAGGGGTTTGGGAGCGTCTTATTTGTCTTGTAAAAAGGGTCCTCTCTTCCACGCTCAGACTCCAAACACTGGATGATGAAGGGTTTCATACCATTCTTTGTGAAGTCGAAGCCATTCTCAATAGTCGTCCCATCACAAAGGCCTCTGATGATGCGAATGACCTTGAAGCACTTACACCCAACCACATCCTACTCTTAAAATCAAAGCCACACCTCCCTCCTGGGCTCTTTTGTAAGGATGACCTGTATCTGAAGAGAAGATGGAGGCAGGTGCAGTTTCTATCTGATCTCTTTTGGAAACGTTGGGTGAGGGAATATTTACCACTACTCCAGGAGAGACAGAAGTGGATGAGACCAAAAAGAAGCTTCTCCGTTGGAGATATTGTGGTCATAATGGATCCTGTTGCTCCACGAGGATCCTGGCTGATGGGAAAAATTATGCAGACTTACCCTGACAAGAAAGGCTTCGTCCGCTCAGTGCTGTTGAAAACAAAAACGGATCAGCTGGAACGGCCCGTAACGAAGATCTGCCTTTTGATGGAAGTCGAAGTGTCACAGATGAGCTCCTGACTATGATCCGACCACAGATGTTCTAAGCTCAAGAGAAGATGATTTCACTTAGATTAGCATTGCACAAATGGCTCCTTTAGTTTAAATGGGTAATCTGGGTAATTGTGGTTAAAATAAATATTCACAATTATGGGGCCGGGGTGTAGGAGCCATTTATACCTTCACCTTTTGTGGATAGGTTAATATTGCTATTACTTACTCTAGCCACTTGGTGGGAGTGTTGCACTGGGTGTGACATCACTGGGAATTAAGTATATTTACAGCCAGGTGTGGTAATCAGTTAGGTATGGTGTGGATGGTGAGGAACACACGGTTCTTACCGTAGCCGTGAGCACCCACTTTACCAACAGCACGACAGCACTTTAATATTTAGCACTGGGTGAAGTACCATTTTTAATGTAAATTATTCCCTCCTTTGTATCTCAATAATAAACGGGAACACCACCCAAAGAGAGCAAATGTTTGGACCTTTGGATTTTTCAGCTACGCGTTGAGAACACCATGCCATCTATACCAGGCTTATAGGATAGCCTCAACAGGTCGTGAGATCGGCTTGAGCTGTCTAACCACATATAGGCCCTAGCCTGAGTTTTTATTTTTTTGTATTTTTTTTTAGCAACTAGCCTATTTCTCTTAATCTATTCTAATTGGTAACTTTAAAAATAAAATGAAGTGATCTTACCTTAACAAATCAATCATTTGCTTTATCTATAGATTTTCAGCTGTTTGATCATTAAATATGTATTATAGGCTATTTTTAAAATACGGACAACTAAATTACATTTGTGAGACATTACAAAAATATAAGGCATTGGTGTAAATGTATCTAACAGGGAAGCCATATAGAAAAAATTTACTTTATTATGATAAATGAAGACTGGATTGGAAAGTTTTATTTGGCCATAAGTGGCTTTATTTTGTGTTCATTTGTTGTTGCTGCTGTTTATTAGATTCCACAGAATAACTGTTCACACAAAAGACCGAGTCTCGCTGTATCGCTCAGGCTGCACTGCAGAGTCTATTCACAGGCGCGATCCCACTACTGATCGACACGGGGACTTTGACCTGCTTCGTCTCCGACCTGGGCCGGTTCACCCCTCCTTAGGCGACCTGGTGGTCCCGGGCTCCCCCAGAAGCACCATATCGATACCGAACTTAGCACGGACACCCGATCGACATAGTCCACTGCAGTCCAGAACCCCTGAGCTCAAGCAATCCACCAGCCTCAGCCTCCCAGTAGCTTGGACTACAGGCGCGCGCCACTGCACCCGGCGAGAGCTGTGAGAATCAGCGCTGCTACTGAATCCAGTGGCTCACAGCGCCCTCTAGTGTATGAAAACAAAATACCAGGGAATGATTAGGCAGGATCCGATGAACTAAAGCATTTTACAATCTCTTTGGTAGCTATATTGTTAAAGGTAAGTAGTACATTGTCTTATTTATGCATTTTTTAATTGCTAAATTATTTTTGCACAATACATTTAAATTATAGCTATCTAACCACATGTAGGCCCTAGCCTGAGTTTTTTTTTTTTTATCCACTAGCATATTTATCTTAATCTATTCTAATTGGTAACTTTAAAAATTAAATAAAGTGATCTTAGTTTAACAAATCAATCGTTTTCTTTATATATAGATTTTCAGCAGTTTGATCATTAAATATCTTTAATTGGCTATTTGTAAAATACGGACATCTAAACTACATTTGTGATACATTAAAAAATATAAGGCATTGGTGTAAATGTATCTAACAGGGAAGCCATTTAGAAAAAATGTACTTTATTATAATAAATGAAGACTGGATTGGACAGTTTTATTTGGCCATTAAGGGCTTTATTTTATGTTCATTTGTTGTTGCTGTTATTTATTAGATTTCACAGAATAACTGTTCACACAAAAGAATGGGTCTCACTGTATCGCTCAGGCAGCACTGCAGTGTATTCACAGGCACGATCCCACTACTGATCGACACAGGGATTTTGACCTGCTTCGTCTCCGACCTGGGCCGGTTCACCCCTCCTTAGGCGACCTGGTGGTCCCGGGCTCCCCCAGGAACACCATATCGATACCGAACTTAGCGCGGACACCCAATCGACATAGTCCACTGCAGTCCAGAACCCCTGAGCTCAAGAGATCCACCAGCCTCAGCCTCCCAGTAGCTTGGACTACAGGCACGCGCCACTGCACCCGGCGAGAGCTGTGAGAATCAGCGCTGCTCCTGAATCCAGTGGCTCACAGCGCCCTCTAGTGTATGAAAACAAAATACCAGGGAATGATTAGGCAGGATCCGATGAACTAAAGCATTTTACAATCTCTTTGGTAGCTATATTGTTAAAGATAAGTAGTACATTGTCTTATTTATGCATTTTTTAATTGCTAAATTATTTTTGCACAACGCATTTAAATTATAGCTGTCCTACGCTATCTCACGACCAATTCGTACGAATTCGACCAATGATTAAATAGTGGCTAATTCGTACAACCTCACTCATACGAATTCGTACGATTTGTCTAAACCCACGTGATGGTTAGGTTTAGGGGCGGGGTAAGGGTCAGGTCATTCGTACGAATTCATACGAATTGGCCAATTCGTAAAATATGTACGATTTAGCAAAATAGCAATATAGGCCCTAGCCTGAGTTTTTATTTTTTTGTATTTTTTTTTAGCAACTAGCCTATTTCTCTTAATCTATTCTAATTGGTAACTTTAAAAATAAAATGAAGTGATCTTACCTTAACAAATCAATCATTTGCTTTATCTATAGATTTTCAGCTGTTTGATCATTAAATATGTATTATAGGCTATTTTTAAAATACGGACAACTAAATTACATTTGTGAGACATTACAAAAATATAAGGCATTGGTGTAAATGTATGTAACAGGGAAGCCATATAGAAAAAAATTACTTTATTATGATAAATGAAGACTGGATTGGAAAGTTTTATTTGGCCATTAGTGGCTTTATTTTGTGTTCATTTGTTGTTGCTGCTGTTTATTAGATTCCACAGAATAACTGTTCACACAAAAGACAGAGTCTCGCTGTATCGCTCAGGCTGCACTGCAGAGTCTATTCACAGGCGCGATCCCACTACTGATCGACATGGGGACTTTGACCTGCTTCGTCTCCGACCTGAGCCGGTTCACCCCTCCTTAGGCGACCTGGTGGTCCCGGGCTCCCCCAGAAGCACCATATCGATACCGAACTTAGCACGGACACCCGATCGACATAGTCCACTGCAGTCCAGAACCCCTGAGCTCAAGCAATCCATCAGCCTCAGCAGTGCCGGCGCTATGGGGGGGCATTAGGGGGCAATGCCCCCCCCAAATGTATTTTGTGCCCCCCCATATTGAATTATGATATAATTTACAAAATAATATCAGTTTAATTTAATTCACATTTCAGTGAGAAATAGTACAAATATATGTCTACAAACGGCTCATTAGCTGAAAATACAATAAAGCCAACATAAAAACCAGTGTGACGCTGTGAGGAAACCCCCCTGCCGCCCCCCCCCCAATCACGCACGTTAATACTTGAATGAATGATTTTCAGTTGGCGCGACCGCGCGAGCTTCCTGCATTCAAAACAAAGCAAACCGATGAAAACTCTCCAAAAATGGAAATTAGAAAATGGTTCAATACCACAGTTTCTCCTTACACATCGATTACCCCATACAGCAAGACAACGACAGCCCGGCTTTGGTATTTGGTGCTTCTACCGTGCAGTGTTGTAGTCGAGACCGAGACCAAAGACAGTCGAGTCCGAGTCGTAAGTGTATTTATCTAACTGGCATGTAATGTTCACTATGTGTTGTCACGTGATGAAACTAATAGTTTAGTTGGCCTATTTTTTGCCCATTGTCCTGAAATGTCACTCACTCCCGCCGTGGAGAAACAGGTGTTTAAGCCTATATTTTCTTGTAAATGGAAATTGTAGAATAATATCTGTGTATGTTGTGGGTGTTTTTTATTTGTTAAAGGTGTTAAAGGTTTTATTTGATAAAGGTAACTACATGATGCTTTTTTAAGGCTACGAATATAAATGCTTATGTTAGAACATAGCAGAATAAAGATGAGTAACTTAGCTTTTTTTTTTCTCACTTCCGCCATTGAGATAGCATATAAACGGCTATTCTGTCAGTGAGAGACTATGTACATGTTCGTTAGCTTTGCTATTATAAAGCTGTGGTCAGAGTCAGTCTTGCAATTTTTTTTTTTTGTATAGGCCTTGATCAAATTTCTTAAGAGTCGCTCGTCTTGCAACAATGTGTAATGTTTTATGTGTTTATTGTGTGGGTTGCATTACTTCATGTTAATAGCTAACAGAAAAGGCAGAAGCAATAATAAATATAGGATATCTAATATCGGAAAAAAAGTCCCCATACCTACCTAGTGCCCACCCATTGAAAATAAATGCCCCCCTGCTAAAAGCGGTCTGAAGCCGGCTCTGAGCCTCAGCCTCCCAGTAGCTTGGACTACAGGCGCGCGCCACTGCACCCGGCGAGAGCTGTGAGAATCAGCGCTGCTACTGAATCCAGTGGCTCACAGCGCCCTCTAGTGTATGAAAACAAAATACCAGGGAATGATTAGGCAGGATCCGATGAACTAAAGCATTTTACAATCTCTTTGGTAGCTATATTGTTAAAGGTAAGTAGTACATTGTCTTATTTATGCATTTTTTAATTGCTAAATTATTTTTGCACAATACATTTAAATTATAGCTATCTAACCACATGTAGGCCCTAGCCTGAGTTTTTTTTTTTTTATCCACTAGCATATTTATCTTAATCTATTCTAATTGGTAACTTTAAAAATTAAATAAAGTGATCTTAGTTTAACAAATCAATCGTTTGCTTTATATATAGATTTTCAGCAGTTTGATCATTAAATATCTTTAATAGGCTATTTGTAAAATACGGACATCTAAACTACATTTGTGATACATTAAAAAATATAAGGCATTGGTGTAAATGTATCTAACAGGGAAGCCATATAGAAAAAATGTACTTTATTATAATAAATGAAGACTGGATTGGACAGTTTTATTTGGCCATTAAGGGCTTTATTTTATGTTCATTTGTTGTTGCTGTTATTTATTAGATTTCACAGAATAACTGTTCACACAAAAGAATGGGTCTCACTGTATCGCTCAGGCAGCACTGCAGTGTCTATTCCCAGGCACGATCCCACTACTGATCGACACGGGGACTTTGACCTGCTTCGTCTCCGACCTGGGCCGGTTCACCCCTCCTTAGGCGACCTGGTGGTCCCGGGCTCCCCAGGAACACCATATCGATACCGAAATTAGCGCGGACACCCAATCGACATAGTCCACTGCAGTCCAGAACCCCTGAGCTCAAGAGATCCACCAGCCTCAGCCTCCCAGTAGCTTGGACTACAGGCACGCGCCACTGCACCCGGCGAGAGCTGTGAGAATCAGCGCTGCTCCTGAATCCAGTGGCTCACAGCGCCCTCTAGTGTATGAAAACAAAATACCAGGGAATGATTAGGCAGGATCCGATGAACTAAAGCATTTTACAATCTCTTTGGTAGCTATATTGTTAAAGATAAGTAGTACATTGTCTTATTTATGCATTTTTTAATTGCTAAATTATTTTTGCACAACGCATTTAAATTATAGCTGTCCTACGCTATCTCACGACCAATTCGTACGAATTCGACGAATGATTAAAAAGTGGCTAATTCGTACTAATTCGTACAACCTCACTCATACGAATTCGTACGATTTGTCTAAACCCACGTGATGGTTAGGTTTAGGGGCGGGGTAAGGGTCAGGTCATTCGTACGAATTCATACGAATTGGCCAATTCGTAAAATATGTACGATTTAGCAAAATCTTACTAATTCGTACGAGTGAGGTCGTAAGAATTCTTACGAATTACCCACTTTTTAATCATTCCTCGAATTCGTACGATTGGTCGTGAGATCGGCTTGAGCTGTCTAACCACATATAGGCCCTAGCCTGAGTTTTTATTTTTTTGTATTTTTTTTTAGCAACTAGCCTATTTCTCTTAATCTATTCTAATTGGTAACTTTAAAAATAAAATGAAGTGATCTTACCTTAACAAATCAATCATTTGCTTTATCTATAGATTTTCAGCTGTTTGATCATTAAATATGTATTATAGGCTATTTTTAAAATACGGACAACTAAATTACATTTGTGAGACATTACAAAAATATAAGGCATTGGTGTAAATGTATCTAACAGGGAAGCCATATAGAAAAAATTTACTTTATTATGATAAATGAAGACTGGATTGGAAAGTTTTATTTGGCCATTAGTGGCTTTATTTTGTGTTCATTTGTTGTTGCTGCTGTTTATTAGATTCCACGGAATAACTGTTCACACAAAAGACCGAGTCTCGCTGTATCGCTCAGGCTGCACTGCAGAGTCTATTCACAGGCGCGATCCCACTACTGATCGACACGGGGACTTTGACCTGCTTCGTCTCCGACCTGGGCCGGTTCACCCCTCCTTAGGCGACCTGGTGGTCCCGGGCTCCCCCAGAAGCACCATATCGATACCGAACTTAGCACGGACACCCGATCGACATAGTCCACTGCAGTCCAGAACCCCTGAGCTCAAGCAATCCACCAGCCTCAGCCTCCCAGTAGCTTGGACTACAGGCGCGCGCCACTGCACCCGGCAAGAGCTGTGAGAATCAGCGCTGCTACTGAATCCAGTGGCTCACAGCGCCCTCTAGTGTATGAAAACAAAATACCAGGGAATGATTAGGCAGGATCCGATGAACTAAAGCATTTTACAATCTCTTTGGTAGCTATATTGTTAAAGGTAAGTAGTACATTGTCTTATTTATGAATTTTTTAATTGCTAAATTATTTTTGCACAATACATTTAAATTATAGCTATCTAACCACATGTAGGCCCTAGCCTGAGTTTTTTTTTTATCTACTAGCATATTTATCTTAATCTATTCTAATTGGTAACTTTAAAAATTAAATAAAGTGATCTTAGTTTAACAAATCAATCGTTTGCTTTATATATAGATTTTCAGCAGTTTGATCATTAAATATGTTTAATAGGCTATTTGTAAAATACGGACATCTAAACTACATTTGTGATACATTAAAAAAATATAAGCCATTGGTGTAAATGTATCTAACAGGGAAGCCATATAGAAAAAATGTACTATATTATAATAAATGAAGACTGGATTGGACAGTTTTATTTGGCCATTAAGGGCTTTATTTTATGTTCATTTGTTGTTGCTGTTATTTATTAGATTTCACAGAATAACTGTTCACACAAAAGAATGGGTCTCACTGTATCGCTCAGGCTGCACTGCAGTGTCTATTCACAGGCACGATCCCACTACTGATCGACACGGGGACTTTGACCTGCTTCGTCTCCAACCTGGGCCGGTTCACCCCTCCTTAGGCGACCTGGTGGTCCCGGGCTTCCCCAGAAGCACCATATCGATACCCAACTTGGCGCGGACACCTGATCGACATAGTCCACTCCAGTCCAGAACCCCTGAGCTCAAGCGATCCACCAGCCTCAGCCACCCAGTAGCTTGGACTACAGGCGCGCACCACTGCACCCAGCGAGAGCTGTGAGAATCAGCGCTGCTACTGAATCCAGTGGCTCACAGCGCCCTCTAGTGTATGAAAACAAAATACCAGGGAATGATTAGGCAGGATCCGATGAATTTAAGCATTTTACAATCTCTTTGGTAGCTTTATTGTTAAAGGTAAGTAGTACATTGTCTTATTTATGCATTTTTTAATTGCTAAATTATTTTTGCACAATGCATTTAAATTATAGCTGTCCTACGCTATCTCACGACCAATTCGTACGAATTCGACGAATGATTAAAAAGTGGCTAATTCGTACTAATTCGTACGACCTCACTCAAACGAATTCGTACGATTTGTCTAAACCCACGTGATGGTTAGGTTTAGGGGCGGGGTAAGGATCAGGTCATTCGTACGAATTCATACGAATTGGCAAATTCGTAAAATATGTACGATTTAGCAAAATCGTACTAATTCGTACGAGTGAGGTCGTATGAATTGTTACGAATTAGCCACTTTTTAATCATTCGTCGAATTCGTACGATTGGTCGTGAGATCGGGTTGAGCTGTCTAACCACATGTAGGCCCTAGCCTGAGTTTTTATTTTTTTTATTTTTTTTTAGCAACTAGCCTATTTCTCTTATTCTATTCTAATTGGTAACTTTAAAAATAAAATGAAGTGATCTTAGCTTAATGACTCGTAAATGTAAGTACACATTGATGGCCAAAGACACGAAACGAGCGGTTTGTGTGAAACGGAAAGTATTTATATTGTTTTTACCTATTGTAATCACAGTCACGTCCAAGTACTCTGAGGCCGAGGGCGCTTCTCTCTGCGAAACCGGCGGCAAGCGCCAGAAGTGATCTCTCGCGTGTGTACGTCACTCATTGTTTACACAGAGATTTCAGAAGTGTTACCCTTCACTGTGAAGATCTAAACATATTTAGATATACAGGAAATTGCAATTGAAGACGATTTCGATATATACATAGACAACGTTGATTTTTTTTTCCGCAACCGCGCAAGAGATCACTTCCAAAGCGCCCGTGCCTTCAGATCACTTGGACGTGGCTGTGATTACAAGAGGTAAAAACAATATAAATACTGTTACTTTTCTCACACAAACCGCTCGTTTCGTGTCTTAGGCCATCAATGTGTACTTACATTTACGAGTCATTAAATCATGTTTAATTTTGACTTCTCTGTGTATAATCTTTGAGGTAGACCCAGGGTGAACCCCATAGACCTGCATTATATGACGGACAGACAAGAACGGTTTTGACCTAAAAATATCAAAAATTGAAAATACTGCCGAAACAAAGACCCCTACATCTTGGATGCCCTTGAGGTAAGCTAAAACATACCAAAAATGTATTTCAAAGTGAACTATCCCTTTAAATGGGCGAACTAACCCTTTAAGAACACGCAAGACGGGGGTGCAAAAAAAAGTCCATACTGTAGCTCTCCTTCTTTTAAAACTACAAAGACAGTTCAACTATCAAAATAAACCACATAACATCTAGAATAAAGGCATATCAATGCACATTTCCTGCCAGTCCTGTGTGAAATACAACAGCACTCAAAGTTTTTTATCAAACATTATCGTGAGATGTGGAGCCAGAGCACAAGAGAACAACGGCATCTGAAGTAGCTGCTCTCGTAAAAGATCTTGCTCGCCTTTCAATTGTCCAATTTCAAAACTGTTTTCAGAGGATGAATTGATCAATAATATATTGAATCTGAATTTAAAAAAATACAAGCCAATAAATAAAAAATAATTTTCAAAAGCCGAAATTTCGGTGCATCCCTACTTGCTTTAGATTATTTGCATTCAATACTAATAGAAAGAGTTCGTTTGAATTATACCTAATCAATGATGATTACTAAAATATGTGATATAAAAAAAGGCAATAAAAAAAGAGCGCGAATCGTCTGACGGTGAAAGTTAATTAAAATTGTTTTTCTCAAAATTCCATTCCTGAAAATCATAACGATTAGCCACCCATAATGTTTGTTACCGACAAACAATTAAAGGGTTAGTTCACCCAAAAATGGAAATTCTGTCATTATTTACTCACCCTCATGTTGTTCCAACCCCGTAAGACCTTCGTTCATCTTCGGAACACAAATTAAGATATTAAGATCGTTCCTTCATACTAGTCCATAGGCTTCTTGAGGGAATGACTCGCTGTCCTCGAAAAAACATTAAAGACATCGTTAAAATAGTCCAAGTGACTACAGGGGCTCAATCTTAAGTTTATCAAACGACAAGAACACTTTTTTTGCGCACAAACAACAAAAATAACGACTTTATTTCAACTATTCGTTTATTTCTCCCTCTGCCTCGAGTTACTAGTTTAATAGCATAAGCTTCTGTTATTGAGCGTCACATGCATCACACACATGACCAGCGTCGGCCAATAGTGAGCCTAGCTCTACGCAATCACACTACGTTAACTGACTACAGACCCATAGAGAAGGAAGTGAATAGTTGAAATAAAGTCGTTATTTATGTTTGTTTTTGCGCACAAAAAGTATTCTCGCTGTTTGATAAAGTTAAAAATGAGCCACTGTAGTCACTTGGACTATTTTAACGATGTCTTTGATGACTTTTCGATGCCAGCAAGTGTCATTCCCTTAAGAAGCCTATGGACTAGTATGTAGGAGCGATCTTAATATCTTAAATATCTTAATTTGTGTTCCGAAGATGAACGAAGGTCTTACGGGGTTGGAACAACATGAGGGTGAGTAAATACTGACAGAATTTTCATTTTTGGGTGAACTAACCCTTCAAATAAAAACAGATATTGAAAGTGGTTGAAACCATCTTAAATATGGTATCAAAACCTGTAATAGGTAAAATTTCAACATGTCATGGGTTTTCCCAGATTGCATCACAAATTATAATTTAATGCTTGTTTTATTTTTTGTTGCAAGCGACCCAGGGTATGTAACAGTGCAAGTTTTTTTTTTCTTTTCTTTTTTATCTGAGCAACAACAATTAAAGCTCTAATTCAATAACTCTTGTCTGGTGCACAATGATGATGTAATGTTTCACTCATTTGTTTTTTTTTTTTTTTTTTTTTAACAAAACAAAATTGTTTTTTTACAACAGCATACCTGGCATATGTCCCTGAAAAGAAAATTTAAAACTGAAATGTCCCCACTTGTTAATGAAGAGGAGGTAAAAAAGATTAAAATGAAATATGGTCACAATGTAAAGAAACCTGGAGAAAAAGAGGCTAGTTGTCAGAGAACCAGCAGATCAGTGGTAAGCAATGTCTATCAGTGATAAAAACAATATAAAACATTAAAATAAACGTTTAGAATCTATAGCTAGTCTTTCCTCAAAGGAATAATTCACTCAGATTAAATATGAGTGAATCTTGAAACCTGTAATCTTGTCATTACATGTGTGTTTTGCATCATAGGCAGATGAAGACTGTGTGTCTTCTATTGGAGAGGACGCTGTTTCAATCAATGCCCATGTGAAGACCTTACAGGACCAGTACAAGAAGACCCAACCAGATGCTGCAATAGTGGATGAAAAAATGAAACAAACATTTGCTTGGAGGAGGAGGGAAATAACCAATGGCATTCCTGTTGCTGAAATTTTTCAAAAATATCCCTTCCTTAGGACCCCTTCAGTTGTAAGTAAAAAAAAAAAAAGAAAAGCTTAGCTATATTGTTTACCGATTTCCATACAGTGAAATCATAAAAAATATTGCTACTTTTTTAGTGAATATCTTACTGTTTACCATACAGTAGCTGTGCCTAAATGCTGCTTAAGTGAAAACAATTTTTTTTTTTTGTAAACAACGCAATTTCTCAAATGTGGGAACAAGCGTTGGAAAGTTCCCATTAGAACATGGAAACATGTGTGTGAACTGTTGCTTAATACTATGGTGAGAAAAGAAAAACATTTAAATTAATTGTTTTTTTTTCTTTTGGTGTTTGTGTTTCAGTTGTTTCAGGAAATGGGTCGAATGCATGCCGTAAATAATTTCAGCCGGTGTTTCCAGGATTCCTTCAGCAAAATTGTCTCTAATGTTTTGAGTTTGGCTAAGGGGAAATCCGTTATAGAAGCACATTACATGGATGCCAGAAGCGAAGCTGTTGCAGAGAGTCTTTGTGGTATGCAGCAAGCCTAATCTATAATATGGTTTGTTGAAGAAAAATTACGTGTAAAACAGTTCCGCTACCCAAAATAATAACCTGAAAAGCACCATTTATTTTATTTTATCTTTGCTTTATTGTATTTATTTGAGCGATTGCTTGTAGTTTGATTATTTGTTCTTTTTTTTTTTTCTTTCCCGTCAGTAGACCTTTTTCTGAACATGACACGTACTGAAACCGTGAGCAATTTAAACTGTTACACCCCTAATACATGTTCAATGTCTTTTTAGATATGGATTTTCGTGCTGCTCTGGTTTTACTTCCGGTGATTTTCAGGGAGAAAGTGGATGATTATATCACAATCAGACAGGTATTGAATGCAAAGAATTTAAAGCAAGTAGGGATGCACTGAAATTTAATTCAGATTCATTACATTATTGAATTTAATTAAACTCTTATAATAATACAATTATATAAAAAAAGAAATAGTGAAGTGAGACTAAATAAGAAGTGTAGATGCACAGTTTTAACTAGTCATTGGGAACATGAATTTAATCCAGATTTACTTCTGATGTTTATAATATTGGTTCTTCTATTTTTTTTTTAGGAAGAACCAGCCACACCATATCCCACTGTACAGATTTTGGGAGCTTCTAACTGGAAACAGGTCTTCAGTGAGAGGAGAATCTTCAGCACTGTAAAAATGGAGGGATCTGAAGTTTGCAGAGCAGTTGGGGTAGAGGATGGTGTTCTCTCTGCTTTTTGCGCAAATTTTGTATTCAACCTTGCGTATCCCTCGTACAACAGGAACACTCTACTCTTTCTCCAAAGGCATGTGTTGAAGGTAACTGCACCTGGTGATAAGCCATTGCCAACTGCTGTCGTCAGGATTATTAATCTTTTATCTTAGATTGAGAGGATGCCACGGCCCTATGTATGTCCAAAGTGTTCACGCAGACACTTTATGTAGTGAAACTAATCAAACATATAGGATTGATTCATGCTCACGCCAAAATTTCTTTTTCAAATACGAGTCTTTCAGGCGTCATGTATATAGAAAACAGAACTCACATTTGGCCAAGTCGTTATAACGTCACTGGAGAGGATGAAGTTGACATTAGTGAACTGCAGAGGATACTCCTGAAGATGTTGTGGTGGATATGAATGATCTTTTGACTAATTTAGATACATTGTGGATACTGTGTGGAAAACTGTTGCTCCCACAATTGTTTGATACTCATTTCCATGCATTTCGGGTTTTATATGACAATGATTGGTTTTGTGTGATGCCAGGAGAGGAACTGGACTACCAGTCACCTTTATGCGATCGATGACCTCTTGTATGTTGGAGCTAGATATGCATAGTCATTAGATTTGTGCACATCTCAATGTTTATAATTGAATTCTTTAAAAATGTTAATGTGATGTAAATGCAAGGGTATTGTGTGGAAGGTAAAAATGAATTTAAATGTCTGAATTTTTTTTATTAAATAGCTTGTGAATTTTTATTGTAGAAGGGAGAATGAAATTGACATTATAGTGTAATTGTTTTATGAAATGTTTTGTAGCAAATGGAGAAATGTTTTTTTTTTTTTTATGTTCGGTTAAAATATGTTTGAAATCTCCATTGTAAACTGTAAAGAAGATTTTAAACAAAAAGAAAAATTTTAACCTGGAATAAGAGTATTGCGTGGAGGGTAAAAAAGGAATTTAAAAGTCTAAATTGTAAAGTATATTAAAAAAAATTTTTTTGTAGATGGGAGAATGAAATTGACATATTGTGATATTTTAGTGTAATTTTATGAAATATTTTGTAGCGAATGGAGAAATGTTTGGTTAAAAATATGTTTGAAGTCTCCATTGTGTTAAGATGCATTTAAACAAAAATATGTTTGAAGTCTTCATTGTGTTAAGATGGATTTAAACAAAAATAAATATTTTAACCTGGAACAAAGTATTAATTCAAAAACATGTATTTGATGTGAATGGTTTCTGACATTAAATCGATGCCTTGTTATTCAATAGAAAAATGGCCTTTAATTGATGAATACTTGAAGGAACACATTTGACACATTAAAGGAGAACTCCGGCGAACAATTAACCTTTGGTCTAATAAAACATCGGTACACAGTCAACCGTTCTCTGAGATTTGTTTTCATGATAATCGAATGTAAAGAGTTTTATCTCTAAAAACTGTTAAGCGTATAATGCTAGCCATGGGGGCATTGACTTACCACTAACAAGGCTCAAAATAGCCCCACACTATAACGCAGTAACTTAATGAGGCTCCATACAAAACGAAGCATTGAGAACTTTGTAAGTGTACAGACCGTTTAATAAGAAGATACTTTATGAAGACAGTTCACTTCGCGTATACAGACAGGAGCCATCTTAAAGAATAGTCTCGATAAGTCGATCCCCAAGGCGGAAGCGTCGGATTCTGCAGTCGCGCGCAGTTGCTCTCCACCGACCGATTTTTTTTTTTTTTCAAATTGAAACTGATATTGTGAGTCTCTTAAACGGGTTAATAAGAAAGCTATGTCAGTAACTCAAATATACTCTAAAATTTTCAAGTGAAAATTAGGAAAATTTCTCTCATTTTATAGATGATGAAGTTTGTAAGTCTGTCTATTTAAACTAAACTTATTTTGATTTATTTTGATTTTTTATTATTAATTTTATTCTGATGTTTATTATTTGTCGCTGTATAATATTTGTTTCACGAATTGTAGTGCTTGTATGTTTGTAACTTGCATTCTAATAAAAAATAAAATACATACTAAAAAAACAACAGTGATGAATTGTTCTCTTTTAAAATGTTTGATTTTAAAACTGATATCATGTTTTATGTGTATACATATGGGTGAATAAACTAAATAAAAAAATATAAAAACACGTCTGTATTAAATAAAAAATGATTGATAAACACGGAATGTAGCCTAATTAAATAACAAGTACTTTGGGTGTCTTGTTCATTATATTTATTTTCATATAAAAGCAACAGAATTTAAATCACATCCAGTTTATTAGCAACACGTGCACCAGCGTGAATCCCGTGAATCCCGCGATATCAGACTTGATCTCACAGGTGTCTGATTCACTGCGAGAACCGAGATTTGTCCGGCTTGAATGCGCTTTTTTCACTCCTCCTCTAACTGCAGCCGCCAACTCTCGACTACAATGCAGGCGAGGCGAGGGGCATCTCAAACAAGCCTATTGTGGTGGCGTTCAAGTGCGTTCAACTCGTAATTACGATCTATACGAGATGACTTGAACGCAGCATCTGAGTGAGAGTGAGGTCAAAGTCCTTTCAGGCGTTGCTAGGCGAGCTTATTATCATAAGAACCAATCACAACCATTCAACGGCTCTGGAACCAATCAGGACTCACATGTAAGTAGTAAGCTAGTGTTTGAATTTAAACAAGTACAAACTTTTTTATCATCTCTGGAAAATGTATCTGATCAAATTTAAATAATATGTTGAAATCCTTGTGGGAATTTAAACGTAGCATGCAGTGGACAACATCCTTTTAAGAAGCTCTTTACAAGTAAAAGTGAACATCAGTAATTTTAGGTATGCTTATTGCAATGCTCAATATAGTTGACAAATGTTTCTAATACATTACAAGTATATATATATATATATATATATAAAATATTTAAATATTATATATATATATATATATATATATATAATATTTAAATATTAAAATGATAAATGCATACATTTTTTAAATGTATTGCAGTAGGCATACATGTTTATAAAGTTCATATATTTTAAAACCACTAAATGCTTAATAATGTGTTCTTACACAAAGTAATCCAAAAATGTATTTTTAAGTAAGAGCAACATAAGTATGTTTTCTTTAAATGCACTAAAACTTCACTAAAATTATGCTTGTGTTTAGCATATTTCTTAAAAATACAATTAAGCATGTATTTATACCAATGTACTTCTAGTGCATTTGTTAGAAATATGTTAAAAGTATACTTGTGTTGAGCATATTTCTTAAAAGTTTAACAAAGCATATATTTGGAACCAATGTACTTATACTGCCCTTTTTAGAAATATGTTAAAAGCATGCTTGTTTTCAATATACTTTTAGAAAATATACTTAAGTACAATTATTTTAAAGTGTGTTTAAAGTTGTATTGTGAAAATAGGTAAAAAGCATGATGCTAATATACTTTTAATGTATTTAAATGTAGTACATTTTTTGTTAGTATATTTGCAATGTACTATTGTATACTTTTTTTTCACTAGGGATGGTATAACACTCTGGGCTGTCTCCAAGCTGCCCAGCCATAGCTAACGTTAGATGCTAACTAATACTAACTGGCTTAGTTGGTATGGTAACATAATTAAAGCCAGTAACTTGCAAGTACACTACTTTATGTTAAATACAGATAGTTTAGGGGTTGAATTAATTAAATAATCGGCTTACCTGTTATGAAATGCTTCCCACATACATATGTGTGAGGGGTCTTTGGGTCCCACAACCCTCCATCTGGTGCTTCCCTCTTTATCGCCTGAAGCCATAACATTCTTCTTTCCGCTTGTTTTATTCGGCATGGTAAAGGTATAAATTTCAAACCGGATGTTTTAAAAACATTTGAGGTGCAGTTCACCACGCAACAACTTTTGGGCATGTTATTTTTGTTCTTCTGTTACCGGAGTAGACAAAATTCAGAACGTGTCCAGACCGTTTGTTTTCCCCCAAAAAGGGGCGTTAACCTTCGATGACGCAAAAGTAGCGTTGCCTTATACTAGGTCCGGTCACAGGGGGGCGATCGAGACGTTTTGGCTTCACTTTTGAGGGCTTGTGCGGCACGCTTGGTTAAGCCGCACAAAAGGCACAAAAAACTTTCTAAAGTACCATAAAGTTTCCGTGTACTATAAGTGTTCTGAAGCCATTATGTGAGATAAAAATTAATATTTAAGTCATTAAATTCAAGCTCACGTAAACGTTTCCCTCCGCTGTGGCTGTCAGTCATTCTCCATTCAGCGTTTAAACAGCGCGTCGCGTTCGGTTACAATGATGAAACTATCTTCAAGATGATTCAATAATGCTAATACTATTATACTTGATCTGTAGACAAAGGTCTATGGTTTCGAATGAAAAAACTTTATCTTACTGGCAGGGACGTGCACAGAAATTTTGAGGGGCAGTTGCTCTGACCTGAAAAAAGGGAAGTAATCTGGATTGAATGAAAAACTAGCTTCTAATAAAAAAACAAACAAACAAACAAAAAACACTTAGATTTCAGGAAAAAAATAATCTTTTTTTTTTTTACCTTTTAGCTTCCCGTACATTCAGTTGTGCTTCTTGCTCGTATTCCGTTCTGATGGTAGGCTACGGGTAACTACACATATTTTGCAGTATGATTGCGTTAAGGGAACAGGAATTCTGGTAGGGAACAGAATCGACCGCTAAACCTAGTGCCGATCCTGTCCTTCCCCTGGGGCCCTAAGCAAAATTCTGCTAAGGGGCCCTCTACCTCATCTGTGACGCCGTGACCTACACTGTAAAAAAATTCCGTAAAACTACGGTACAATGTAGCATATAAATTAGAGGGATATAAAATAGAAGGATTCCGTTTTTGTCTTTTACAGGTCATTTACCCGTATTTTGAATTATGCGTTGCATTGTGGGAACAATAACCTGTCGGCGCGAAATGTTTTAGCCACAACCGCCATTACACACGCAGATGACCGCGGCCAAAGTTGCTCATTAAAGTCGGATTTCGAGTGTGTGGAAGCCATTCTGACACGTCTGTGGTAAAATACGACATTTATGTTCAAATAAGCTGTTAACGTAACGTCATTTATTTGCCATCTGGCATGTTGGGCAAATTAATGTCGGATCGGAGCTGTCGCGTTTATCATTTTATGCATATCGTCACACATTAAACGATTTAGTATACACTCGTGGAGGTTCCCTGATATATGTGTTATTCTAGTGTGTCCTCGTTTTACTTTGGTTTATTTACTTTTATTTGTCGGCGATGCGGTTTATTTCTTGACGAGCGAATCCGTTAACCAGTTGTGATAAAATGCAGCAACGTTGCTGTTTTTGGAGCAATTGAATGCCTTCAAACAAAAGCTAGCAGAGGAATCGTCATGAAAAGTAAAGGCCGTCAAGACTTGCTTGATGTAAAAGGCATGAAGATACAACGTGAAGATATTGTGTGTGAAGATGCAGTAAGAGTTGGATCAAGGAAAACACCACCACCTTTTCTGCCAGATGAGGTAAGTTAACGTTATGTTTACGTATAAACTTGTTTTTGTTTTAGATGACACGACTTTTAAAACTAAAATATTGACCATGAGATATTAATTTACATTTAACATGACTGCTATTATCTACTCTTCTGCCTGTAACGTTAGTCATTCTTTACCAGATCCCTCCTCAGTTTGTTTCATAGTGTTTCTGTTGTTTTTATCTATTGACAGGAATTTGCTGCTGTAGTTTGTATCCCAAGCACCACCTGCATGCTGCCTAGGGGTTTGTATTTTGTTTTATTAGCATTTTTTATTATTATTAATAACTATGAGTGTTCAATACTGCCAACAGACATTTAAATTTACATAAAGTCTGAGGAAGAATGTTGATAAATAAAAATGTGGTTGCTGAAAACCCCCTTCAAAGATGTGTGCTTACATGGTCAGTAGAAATGCAAAGTGTATAGGGAAGATTTAAACAATTATTTTTAAAGGGATAGTTCACTTAAAAATGAAAATTCTGTCATCATTTACTCGCCCTTAAGTTGTTTCAAAGTTCAAACCTGTATGGATTTTTTCTTCTGCTGAACACAAAGATATTTTGAAGAATGTTTGTAACCAAACCATTAACGGGAGCCATTGACTTCCATAGTATTTTTTTTCCTACTATTGGAGTCAATGGCTCCAGTTAGTGTTTGTTTGGTTACCGACATTCTTCAAAATATCTTTGTGTTCAGCAAAAGAAATATTCATACAGGTTTGAAACAACTTGAGGGTGAGTAAATGATGACAGAATTTTCATTTTAAAGTGAAATACCCCTTTAAAGCGGCTTTCTGAAGTGATCGTGTAATGTAATATCTTTATTAATGTAATATCATTTTGTAATACATTTTTTCGTTTTTTGTTTAAGATCGGGTGGTGGACATTCAGGATTGCTGTCATTCAAGAAGTTATTACTTACCACATCTCTACCCCATTGAGGCAGTGAGCTACAAAATACCTGAAGAAAAAGGCACTTATCCTGGAGTTCATATAAAGGTAAGCAACACATGTTAATTAATTTAATTAAATGATTTATAGATTATGTTATTATGTTTCTGTTTATTTAGTTGAACATAATTAAACATATTATAATGTATAGTTGAGCAGACAAGCTAATGCCAAGTTCACACTACAGGATTTTAAGCCCGATTTATGCTCGATTTGAAAATCGTTGAGTCGCCGACAGGTCAGGGTTTTATCGCGTGCAAATCGCGGGGGATTAGCGGACGATGAACGCTTGCCAATCTGTTAGTATGAAAGAGCCAACAACGCAGCGAAAACGCTCGCAGATGCCTCACAGACGCGTCGCCGAGCCCAGAAAAATATCTAGCCTGCTAGATATCCAGAGCCGTCGCGCGACTCAAACTCAGTGATGTCATGGGTACAGCCAATCATAGCAATGCATAGGTTGAGGACACCAAATCTTCTCTCTCTCATTTTTTTTTCTTTTCCTCAGAGCAGATCGTAGCGCAAACAGTGTGCAGCACTAGTTTCTGTCTGACGTCCATATTCACGTGTTGTGTTCTCTTCTTCGCTGGGTATAATTGGCGCAATATTTATTTATTTACTGCGTGTTTTTTTCGTGACAAAACGTGGTTTGTAGATAAAATCGTTGAGTGACAGAGCTGTTGTCAACTCGTTATTTATTTGATTATTTTCAGGATTTAGTCCGTAACATAGTACTGAAACAGCTCTCATTGAGTCACAAATGATTTGCTCTTATCATCCCATCGTGGTTGTATCTCTATGTAGTGCGTTGTCAACTCGTTTAGTGAGTTACCTCCTGTTGTGGATCATCACGTTGTGTTGTGGTGTGAACAGCTAAACAACTTGAACACTTCTGATTTCACTGAGAGCAAGTGATGTAGTGTGAACCGCACAGTTCAGCCCGACGTTTTAAAATCATGTAGTGTGAACTAGGCTTAACACGACATGCAATTGGAGTCCACTGGAAACAAAAGTCTTAAGCCTTGTTCACACTACATGATTTTAAAACGTTGGGCTGAACTGTGCGGTTCACACTATATGACTTGCTCTTAGTGAAATCAGGAGTGTTCAAGTTTTTTAGCTGTTCACACCACACAACACAATGTGATTGATCCACAACAGGAGGTAACTCACTACATGAGTTGACAACACACTACATAGAGATACAACCACGATCGGATAATAATGTAAATCATTTTTATTACTCTAATGAGAGCTGTTTCAGTACTATGGTACGGACTAAATCCTGAAAGTAATCAAATAAATAACGAGTTGACAACAACTCTGTCACCCAACGATTCTATCTTGTCTACAAACCACGTTTTGTCACGAAAATCCACGCGAAACACACGTGAATATGGACATCAGACAGAAACTAGTGCTGCACACTGTTTGCGTGACGATCTGCTCTGAGAAAAAATGCAAAAAATAAATGAACTAAGATTTACCTGGTGTCTCAACCCATGCGTTGCTATGGTTGGCTGTACTCATGACATCAGGCCATCCTTAAAAATATTTTGGTTTGCAGTAACAGCAATTTTTTTTTTAAAAAGGGTCGGTAGGTAGGTCTATATTTTTTTTTCCAAGATTCAGTGTAAAAAAAAAAGGTAAAATTTTGGAGATGGTGATCGCGAATTTTAAAAAAAAAATGCATATTGTGACGTCACTGACTGGGTCTTCAAACTGTGCATCCACCGCTAGGTGTTAATGCAAAATACGACCAGTTACATTTTAGGCAAGTCACAAAATGTGTAAAATATCTATTTGTTATGCATATATACATGAGATAAGCAAAAACAAGTACAAACACATGGTCAAACAAAGAATACAATTAAACAAAGATACAAATTAGCCTATATACACAGTGCTTTCATTTCAAGAAGGTCTAAAATTAGCTACTTTTCAGTTAAGTCTGTCGCTCTCTCTGAAAAGAAATTTAATTTAGCTAGTAATCAAATGTAAAATGACACTGCATAGTTTATCATAGTTAGATTAATGCTTATTAAAGTTTAAGTTATTCATTCAAGAGCTGTAAGTGATTTGTATCTGCCTTTTGTTGTTTGATTCGCATTGGCTCAATCGTCACGTTTATTAGACTACTGCCCCTTTAAGACCGACTGCAGAACTCTACTGTAATAGATGACTGATGCACCATCATTTTCTCCCAACTATTTACGTCCAATTAAGACATAAACTGTGTTTAAATGAATCTCAGAGCAGGTCATTTTATATTTTATGTATATTTGATGGTTTAGATGCGCACATGAAGCCCAAAATGAGGCTATAGCCTACTTTTCTTGTCTCGTTTTAGTGCATTTCGGAGCGCGCGTCGCGCGTCGTGAACAACGTATCTTGCGCAGACTTTTGTGCCTTTAATAGCTCTTTTAATGATTGAACGCGTCCGCAGTTTAGCAACAGTACAGACTGCATTTTACAACAATCACCGATCGTGCTGATTCTGACGGTACGTTTGGGTTTTAGGAAGAAATGACAGCGCAACGCTGTGAAGGGAAGGAAGTTGCGCTAGACAGAATGCGTCTGTTATGGTTTCATCTCAAATGTCTTCTTTTTATAATCTTTGAAAGCGGAAATCTAAAATACAATTAGAATTATATCCCAGATCTAAAGTGTAACCACGTTTTGTCCTCATTGTCACTCATTAAGCAGGGCTGTCGTGCTGTGCGCGCTTTGGATCCGAGTGAGAGATCGCTCTCTCTCTTCTGGACTGCGAATAGCAAAATTGCATGACAAATTGTTTAATATTTTTATTATATATAGAAATGGTTGATATTCAGCCCCGTTGCCCTTTTAATACCGGGTACCAAGCGGGAACACTGAAACGAGCGAACGTACAAGCCATATAGTGACACGCGTAACGTTAAACCAATGGTGTAAACATAATCTGATGCTTATGACGCCACGGGTTTTTATTTAAGAAAGAACGTAGCCTACGTTTGTAGGCTATGTAGACACAAGCAACTTTCACAATACTAACTAAAATATAATTAATATTATTTTATTGAATTTGAATTAGTCGTTTGAAGAGTAAAAAAAAAAATCGGTCGGTCTGAACGCAGGTTACAACCGGCAAGTCGGTCGGACTAAAAGGGAAAAAATAAAAAATAAATTGGGTCGGCCCTAAATTGACAGGGTCGGTCGGGTTACGGCAAACAAGAATATTTTTAAGGGTGGCCTCACTGAGGTTGAGTCCCGCGACGGCTCTGGATATCTAGCAGTCTAGATATTTTTCTGGGCTCGGCGAGGCGTCTGCGAGCATTTTCGCTGCATTGTTGGCTCTTTCATACTAACAGATTGGCAAGCGTTCATCGTCCGCTAATCCCCCGCGACCTGTCGGCGAGCTCAACAAATTGCAAATCGGGCATAAATCGGGCTTAAAATCCTGTAGTGTGAACTTGGCTTTAGCATTTTATATACAGTGTTTGAATTTGAAAGAATTAGGGATGGCTGATTATTTATAGTTAATTTAACGAATGTAAAATATTTTACAGTTGTTTTTCAACCTCAATCTGGTCTGCATGATACTGTGTAGTTAATTTTCCTTCATTTACTTTCTTGTGTAGCTAAAATACATCTTTTTTTCTCCATATCCAACTTTTCTGTGCAGAAATCCTGAACGAAGATCGAAGTGGCTGAGATGAAGGAAACCAAACGTATTACATTCCTTCAAGACTGCTGAAGTCCCTGTATGAAAAACTTCGAAAAACCATGTAAAGTTTTAGCTTTTGTCAAATCTGAAAATGGAACTTTAACTGAACATACCGATCACTCCTTCATTAGGTGATAGACGGGGATCGGCACTTCCTCATCAAACAGATCCTGGATAATCTACCTGATGAATACCTACATCCAGCCCTGAATCATCTACCTGTGTCGGCACGGAGAGAACAACGGCAACCTGGTGAAACAGCTGGGCTGTTATACAGGCCTCTCGCCGCGAGACAGACAGGTACGGTTAACCGTAGACGGAACCATTACAGTACACGGTAACTAAATTTGAAACATCATGATGGATAAGCCACACACTGTTCTCTCCCCTCTGTAGTTTTAGGTGGCTAAACCCAAGTCTGCAGTCTTTGAAGAATTTACTACACATTTCTTGGTGAGTGATGAGTTCTCCCCACCTAGAATCTTTGTTTTCTTTGTTTTGACACATACTGTATGTCAATACAGTATGTCCTGGCCTCACAAAATAGTGTTTTGTATTTATTTTACAGCCTTCATCTTATCTGAAGACAAGAAGAGTCCCACCCCGCCTCAATCCATGTTCCTCTGAAAAACCTTTTCCCTTCACACATTTTAAAATAATTTTTCAGTGGATGCAATTGTTGTAATGTTAACAAAGTGTCGTAAATTAGCAGACTTGAAACAATTTAGAGATGAGAAACTATATATACTTTTCCCTTTTGTGTTTTTTTTTCCCTTCTATTTTAGTTTTCATGGAATTGTTGTAGATCTATAAGTAAATAAAAATATTTTTTAATCACAGAAGATTTGTTTGAAATGTTTTCAACAAGAGTTATTATTACACTGTTAACTAACAGAAAAGTAAATTGGCACCATAAAGGAATTATGCTTGGGGCACCAAAATGGCTAGCAGCGGCACTGACTATATTCTTATGCAGAAAACAAGATGGATGAGGAAACAAGTGAATTTTTGTGAGGGTTGTCTTGGGTTTTATCAGTTTAGATGGTGTCGTGCTCAGTTTGCCTTCTGTGAATCAGGGATTTCATCAATAAGCAATGCCATAATAAAAAACTTTTATTTGGATGTAGGCCTACATAAATCAGACCTTCTCCCAAATAGCGGAACAAAGAAAACAGAAGAAAAAGACTCAGTGTGATGAGATCAAATACGAGTCCATTATATTGGCAAAGACGAACAAAAACCTTGCAAGAGTGCACATAGCCTAATCCAAAACGCTAATATACTTCTGCAAATAGATAAACCAATTAAACAGAGCTGCAGACATAACAGGTTTTAAAACAGTCACATTTGTGTGCACACATGCACTTCACTCTTCGTTTCTGACACGTATTATGGAGGCAGGTGTATCAGCAACTTGACACCAACGCTAAGCCATGTGGGTGGGATTGATGCAGGCCGAGATGCGGGCTGTTCTGTTTGACCGCTGCTCAGGGGACGAGACCTGATTATCAATGAGCATAGATCTACTCCTCCCCTGCCCCTGCAGGCCTGCTCCTGTGCTCAGTGCCGCGTGTCAGAGCTTGTTAGGGCAGCCGGAGCCCAGAGAGCAGAGAGGGACGTGCCCAAAGAGCAAAGGGGATGAGTGGGTTTCAATCACAGTCAGTTCCCCCCAGGGCAGTCCCCCCCCACCCACGTCTCCCACGTGTGCGTTTACCAGCACTGATATTTGGGCTGCCCTGGAGCTGAGCTCTAATTGACAGGTTAATGGAGGCAGGAAAGGCTATGGCTAAGGAAAAAAAGAATCATTAGTAGGTTTGTGCAGTGCAGCAGGCCTTGGTGGGCACCTGGGTTAGTGGTGCAGATTTAGTCTTAAAAAATACTATATTGGAGGGGGTTTGGGGGTTGCTGCCTCCACTGACAGGGTTCAAGGGGTATTAGACAACAGCACTGGCACAAGCACACATAAATTTTACATTTATTCATTTAGCTAACGCTTACAATTGATACGTCAGAGGTTGCATGCCTCTGGAGCAACTAGGGTTCTTCTCACAGTGGATTCGAACCCAGGTCTCTCACATAAGCCATGTGTATTATCCACTGCACCATCAACACTTGATTTAAAACCTTTAGAAAAGTTATTTTTTCCAGTTTGGGTGGGATTTACAAACATTAACAAAAATAGTTTTAGACATGTACCACAATAATTCTATAGGAATCCTCTTTGATGTACTTTGGGATTACATAAGAAATAATACTATAGTATATATACAGTAATCATTAAGAACCGTAGTATTACTATTATCTAATACTGTCATAGTACTTTTTTTCTAACGAAGGTATCCCACAATTTGATATTTACTGAAGAGTTGGGTAATAATATAAAACGTACTGGGTGATTTCTGATCAGGTTTGGGTCCAATTATTTGCAGAGACTGTTGAGTTTTGTGAAACGGGTTTGCAGGTGTGTTCTTTAGAGAGAGAAAAAAAGAATCAGAATTGTATGTAATATTTCACGTGTCGGTGTGTTAACATAATATACTGTCTAGTCCCAGACATGTACTGATGGCTTGTCACCAGTATATATTGTTGTTTCTAAAGTGCATTACATTTTGAGTTTACTTTTATTTCAGTAAGCTCAAAATATAGGGCATTTTGTCATGTCCTGTCGTGTTGTGTCTGGTTCTCTCTCTTTACTCTGTCTCCCTCTGCTGGTCATATTAGGTTACTTTCTCTTTCTCCGCTCTTCCAGCTGTTCCTCATCTCCTCTGACTACCTCGTTCTCCCTCTTTCCACCTGTTCCCTTTCTCCCCTGATTAGCTCTCTATTTCTCTCCCTGCTACTGCTGCGTTCTTTGTCAGATTCTCTTTTGAGCATCTAATGTTGGAAGCAAACCTCTGTCTCGGTTGTTTCACCGTCGTCCTGTCCTGTCCTGTTGGTGTCCGTCTGGTTAGTGCTACCTGTTAATCCTCTGATATCTACCCTGTCCAGTTCTCCTGAGGCTACATCTGAACTGGTACCCACTCTCTCCGTGTCTTCCTGGTGAGACCTGCAGTCTGCTGCCGTAACCCAGAGATTCCTCTCGACTGCCTAAAGACTTTTGAAGTTCATCAGTGACTTGAGTTTCGTTTCGGCGCCCGCTCTGCGGGCAGTTTATTTCCTCATTGTTAATTAATAAGAAGATCAGTCTGCCTCACTGTGTCTATCCTGGGTTCACGTTTCATTAAAGACTCTGTTTCTGTTACCTCGCTGTTGGGTCCTCTTTACCTGCATAACAGAAGAATCTGACCACTATGGACCCAGCGAGTCCGGATCACCTCCAGTCTGCCGTCGAGATCCAGGGAGCGATGTTAGGCAGACACGAGGAGGAACTGTCCGCCGCCCGACATGCCGTTGAGACCCTGGCCGCCCAAGTCTCTGATCTTTCCAGGCAGGTTCACCAGCTCCGCCTTGATCCACCGACTTTCTCCGGGGCGTCTGAAGTTTCTGAACCCAGAGTCAATAACCCACCGTTTTATGCTGGTGAGCCCACTGAATGCCGTCCATTTCTCACTCAGTGTGATGTAGTGTTTTCTCTCCAGCCCAACACCTACTCCAGAAACAGAGCCCGTATTGCCTACGTGATATCGCTCCTTACGGGACGGGCTCGCGAGTGGGGGACGGCAGTCTGGGAGGCGGAGGCTGAGTGCACTAACCAGTATCAGGACTTTAAGGACGAGATGATTCGGGTCTTTGACCGTTCTGTTTTTGGGGAGGAGGCTTCCCGGGTCTTGTCTTCCCTAAGTCAAGGTAATCGCTCCATAACCGACTACTCCATTGAGTTCCGTACTCTTGCTGCCTCCTGTGACTGGAACGAGCCAGCTTTACTCGCCCGGTTTCTGGAGGGTCTTCGCGCGGAGGTGAAGGATGAGATTCTTTCTCGGGAGATTCCCTCCAGGGTGGATTCCCTGATTGAGCTCGCCATCCGTATCGAGCGACGGTTCGACCTTCGTCGCCGAGTCCGAGGAGGGGAGTTCGCCGCTTCCCACGCTCCTCCTTCTACACCATTACCATCGCCCTCCGCCGGCTCGAGCTCTGAGCCCATGCAGCTCGGAGGCATTCGTATCTCGGCTAAGGAGAAGGAGCGAAGAATCGTCAACCGCCTCTGTCTTTACTGCGGGTCAGCGGCTCATGTTGTTTCGTCATGCCCAGTAAAAGCCAGAGCTCATCAGTAAGAGGAGGGCTACTGGTGAGCGCTACTACTCTGGTCTCTCCTTCAAGGTCCTGCACTACCTTTTCGGTTCATCTCCGCTGGTCCGGTTCATCGGCCACCTGCAGTGCCTTATTAGACTCTGGAGCGGAGGGCTGTTTTATGGACGAGAGCTGGGCTCGGGCGCACGACATTCCGCTTAAGGAATTAGAGGATTCCACGGCCTTGTTCGCTTTGGACGGTAGTTCTCTCCCCGGGATTCAGCGTGAGACGCTACCTTTAACCCTCACTGTCTCTGGTAATCATAGCGAGACCATTTCTTTTTTAATTTTTCAGTCACCTTTTTCTCCCATTGTTTTGGGCCATCCCTGGCTAGTTCGTCATAACCCATCTATTAATTGGTCCACGAATACTATCCTTTCTTGGAATGTTTCTTGTCATGTGAAGTGTTTAATGTCTGCTATTCCCCCTGTTTCCTCTGTCTCTTCTTCTCAGGAGGAGCCTGGTGATTTGACGGGGGTGCCGGAGGAGTATCACGATCTGCACGCTGTGTTCAGTCGGTCCCGGGCTACTTCTCTCCCTCCTCACCGTTCGTATGATTGTTGTATTGATCTTCGTCCGGGGACCACTCCCCCCCGGGGAAGGCTCTACTCGCTCTCGGTACCTGAGCGCAAGGCTCTCGAGGATTATTTATCTGTAGCGCTCGATGCCGGTACTATTGTTCCCTCCTCCTCTCCCGCTGGAGCTGGGTTTTTTTTTGTCCAAAAGAAGGACGGGTCCCTACGCCCCTGCATTGATTATCGAGGGCTGAATGACATTACTATTAAGAATCGTTATCCACTCCCTTTGATGTCCTCAGCCTTCGAGATCCTGCAGGGAGCCAGGGTTTTTACTAAGTTAGACCTTCGCAACGCTTACCATCTCGTGCGTATTAGGGAGGGGGACGAGTGGAAGACGGCGTTTAACACTCCGTTAGGGCACTTCGAATACCGGGTCCTTCCTTTCGGTCTCGTAAACGCTCCAGCTGTCTTTCAGGCATTGATTAATGATGTCCTGAGGGACATGCTGAATGTCTTTGTCTTCGTTTATCTTGACGATATCCTGATTTTTTCGCCGTCACTTCAGATTCATGTTCAGCACGTTCGCCGCGTTCTTCAGCGCCTCTTAGAGAATTGCCTTTACGTGAAGGCTGAGAAGTGTACTTTTCATGCTCCCTCCGTCACCTTTCTCGGGTCCGTTATCTCCGCTGAGGGCATTGAGATGGATCCCGCCAAGGTCCAAGCCGTTGTCGATTGGCCTGTTCCTAAGTCACGCGTCGAACTACAGCGCTTTCTCGGCTTCGCAAATTTCTATCGCCGGTTTATCCGTAGTTTCAGTCAAGTGGCTGCTCCCCTCACAGCCCTTACTTCGGTCAAGACGTGTTTTAGGTGGTCCGATTCCGCCCAGGGGGCTTTTGATCTTCTCAAGAATCGTTTTACGTCCGCTCCGATCCTTATTACACCTGACATCTCTAAACAGTTCATAGTCGAGGTGGACGCGTCTGAGGTGGGCGTGGGTGCCATTCTTTCCCAGCGCTCATCCGCTGACAACAAGGTCCATCCGTGCGCCTTTTTTTCTCATCGTTTGTCGCCGTCGGAGCGTAACTATGATGTAGGTAACCGCGAGCTACTCGCCATTCGCTTAGCCCTAGGCGAGTGGCGACAGTGGCTGGAGGGGGCGACCATTCCTTTTGTCGTTTGGACTGACCATAGGAATCTTGAGTACATTCGTTCGGCTAAACGACTTAATGCACGCCAGGCTCGTTGGGCTTTGTTTTTCGCTCGTTTCGAGTTTGTAATTTCCTATCGTCCGGGTTCGAAGAATACTAAACCGGACGCTTTGTCTCGTCTCTTTGATTCACCAGAGGTTCCCATTGACCCTGAAGGGATTCTTCCTAAGGGGCGTGTCGTCGGGGCGACTATCTGGGGAATTGAGAGGCAGGTAAAGCGAGCACTCTCTCACACTCCCGCTCCGCGCGCCTGTCCGAGGGGTCTTCTTTTCGTTCCCGTTCCCACTCGTCTGGCCGTTCTTCAGTGGGCTCACTCTGCCAAATTAGCGGGTCACCCCGGCGTTCGGGGTACGCTGGCTTCCATCCGTCAGCGTTTTTGGTGGCCCACTCGGGAACGTGACACACGCCGTTTCGTGGCTGCTTGTTCTGTTTGCGCACAGACTAAGTCCGGGAATTCCCCGCCTGCCGGTCTTCTCAGACCGCTTCCTATTCCTTCTCGACCGTGGTCGCACATCGCCTTAGATTTTGTCACTGGTCTGCCAGCATCGGCGGGTAAAACCGTTATTCTGACAGTTATCGATCGCTTCTCTAAGGCGGCTCATTTTATTCCTCTCGCTAAGCTTCCTTCCGCTAAGGAGACGGCACAAATAATCGTCGAGAATGTGTTTAGGATCCACGGTCTCCCTACAGACATCGTCTCGGACAGGGGTCCGCAGTTCACGTCTCAATTCTGGAGGGAGTTTTGTCGTTTGATTGGGGCTTCCGTCAGTCTCTCGTCCGGCTTCCACCCCCAATCTAACGGTCAAGCCGAACGGGCCAATCAGACTGTTGGTCGCATCCTGCGAAGCCTTTCTTTTCGTAACCCTGCATCTTGGTCAGAGCAGCTCCCCTGGGCAGAATACGCCCACAATTCGCTTCCCTCGTCAGCTACCGGTTTATCTCCTTTTCAGAGTAGCCTCGGGTACCAACCTCCTCTGTTCTCGTCTCAGCTCGCCGATTCCAATGTTCCCTCTGCTCAGGCTTTTGTCCAGCGTTGTGAGCGCACTTGGAGGAGAGTTAGGTCTGCTCTTTGCCGTTATAGGGCTCAGACTGTGAGAGCCGCTAATAAACGTAGAACCAAGAGCCCCAGATATTGTCGCGGTCAAAGGGTCTGGTTGTCCACTCTTAACCTTCCCCTTAAGACAACTTCTCGTAAACTGACTCCGCGGTTCATTGGTCCGTTCCGTATTGCTCAGATCGTTAGTCCTGTCGCGGTACGACTTGTTCTCCCTCGTTACCTTCGTCGGGTCCACCCGGTCTTCCATGTCTCTTGTGTTAAACCCGTCATCCGCGCCCCCATTCGTTCCCCCGCCCCCCCCATTCGGGTCGAAGGCGCTCCCATCTACAGGGTCCGCAAGATTCTGGACATGCGTCCGCGGGGTCGTGGGCATCAGTTTCTGGTAGATTGGGAGGGGTACGGACCGGAGGAGAGGAGTTGGGTTCCCTCCCGGGACTTGCTGGACCGTTCAATGATCGATGATTTCCTCCGTAGCCGCCGGGTCTCCTCCTCAGAAGCGCCAAGAGGCGCTCGTTGAGGGGGGTACTGTCATGTCCTGTCGTGTTGTGTCTGGTTCTCTCTCTTTACTCTGTCTCCCTCTGCTGGTCATATTAGGTTACTTTCTCTTTCTCCGCTCTTCCAGCTGTTCCTCATCTCCTCTGACTACCTCGTTCTCCCTCTTTCCACCTGTTCCCTTTCTCCCCTGATTAGCTCTCTATTTCTCTCCCTGCTACTGCTGCGTTCTTTGTCAGATTCTCTTTTGAGCATCTAATGTTGGAAGCAAACCTCTGTCTCGGTTGTTTCACCGTCGTCCTGTCCTGTCCTGTTGGTGTCCGTCTGGTTAGTGCTACCTGTTAATCCTCTGATATCTACCCTGTCCAGTTCTCCTGAGGCTACATCTGAACTGGTACCCACTCTCTCCGTGTCTTCCTGGTGAGACCTGCAGTCTGCTGCCGTAACCCAGAGATTCCTCTCGACTGCCTAAAGACTTTTGAAGTTCATCAGTGACTTGAGTTTCGTTTCGGCGCCCGCTCTGCGGGCAGTTTATTTCCTCATTGTTAATTAATAAGAAGATCAGTCTGCCTCACTGTGTCTATCCTGGGTTCACGTTTCATTAAAGACTCTGTTTCTGTTACCTCGCTGTTGGGTCCTCTTTACCTGCATAACACATTTATCATAGCGTATAACATTAATCTTATTTCATTTCACTAGTTTCCAAGACAGTGTTTAATATTTTCATTTAATTTAACTTGTGTGGTGAGATCTGGTATTACCTCAGCCCTGAAGAGCGCCTGGTATCGAAGTGGCCAGGTGCCTTTTGCTGTCAGGTCAGAATTTCTGGATAAACGTTCCCTATAGCTCATTTAACCTATACCAGTGAATCTAGGTGTATCCCTACACTCATGTGAACCAATACAGTATTACTAGCAACAACCATCAATGCAATTCATACTCACCCTCCGTGGAGATGCTTCCGTGGAGTCCTGGTGACCTCTTGCTCTCGCAAGGGTAGCTTTAATGCTCTTACTATTGCTTATAGAACTGGTATTGTGACCCGAGGCAAAGAACTATTCAACTTTTATCTTTATAAAATGAAAATTTATTTATACAAACGATAATAACACTGGTTACACAATGATTGTTAATAGTAGCAACAAAAGAAAAGGTTACAGATTATAATACCTCAGTTTCTCCCAACTTAACAGGTCAGTCCTGTATAAGTGGTTCAGTCACAAAGTTTTTCTTAACATACACAGTTCAAGTATTAAATGAATAACTAACCTTGTCCTTCTATGAGCAGGTTAAGTTAACATCATACAGCTAAGCAGTTAAAGCAATATATGTTCCAGCAAGCTGGACTGAAGAATGATTACCTTCAGGGATGCACGCAAAAATCTTCTAGCAAGATGCAACAACTAACACTGAAAACGCAGCCTTATTTATACTGGCTGTGTGACACAATCTCTCAGACCATCTGGGTTTTTCCATACACTTGCAACACAATAGTAACGGATACACTTGCAACACAATAGTCATGCGACTCTTAGTTCCTCTTTTAAGATTCGCTGAGCAGGCATTGCGTGTGCATTCTTTCTCCCCTTCCGAGTCTTGGGTTCTCTGGTCCTTCTTGAATGTGTACATGCATATAAATTCATATGTGTTTTTGTAAGTTCATTAAAATCTAAACTCTGCGGTACACCCCCTCTTGAAGTCACAAAAACACGCTTAATAAAATCCCTCGGATAAATGACATCAAGTTCATCAAGTTTAACATTATAAACATAGACAGTGGGCACCACAAAATCCAAACAACACTCATAAAACCTATATCTTAACTCAGACTCTCTTTGGAAGAAGCCAATTATCAGCCTTCCGTACTGTGCCAACAGACAGCCCATCGTTTGTCGATACCAATGCCGGTCCACCGGCATCCACCGGAATGAGTCCTTTTCTCTTGGGGCCTGGTCCATTGTCACCAGATCTGCCAGGGCCAAGGCCAGTTCGCTTCCCCTGGCTGCTATGCCCTCGTTCAGCACTCTTGGTTCCCATCGAACCTGTGTCAGACGCTCCAGGCAGATCTATATTGGGATCAAGGACAAGCACACAGACAATTTGGCCATTAATACGCGCCTGTCTTGTGCAAAAGCCCAGGACTTCCTTGTGTCTTCTTGGATAGGTCTGAATGTTAACACAGCAGGTATTCTGAAATATTTGCTCCCCCAGACTAAACAAACGTTCGAATCCATCATCTAATTCGATGACTTTCCATTTCATGTCAAGGAAAAATCTCATTTCCCCATATGTAAAATTATGAGTGTTGCCCGGACCTCCACTCCGTGTCCCATGCCTGTCAAAGCAAATGCGAGTCATTTGTCTCATGCTAAAACCCAGTTTCATCACACATTCTGGACAATAAACTCTAACGTCCTTACACTCTTGTTTATATGCTTCAATTCTCATACTATAACTCTTGAACACATCAAAACATTCTTCACAAATCAAAAAATGCCCAAGTTGCGTCGCCCTCCTCCAGTCAGCAGGGACCTATAGTATGATAACATACAGTAAATAAACCATGTCATGAATGAGGTAGTTCAAACAAAAAGGACCAACATTATACAAAAAACAAAAACAAAATTCGTTTCTTCAACCCCAAATAAACCAAACGAATTTTCTAAGTGTGTTACTTCTTTCTTTGTCTTTTCAACAATGACCCCGCCAATCAAACTGTCATTGGTCAGTTGCTGCCCCCCAGGGGGCCCTTCCTGAACGCAGCAACCCCATGACTTGACTGGTCACCATAAATTAAAATTTCCAAATGCATCACCCTACTTATACATGAAATGATGTAGTTCAAAAGAAAATGAAAACATTGTTAATAAAACAAAATTGCTTTTCATTTCGAAAGAAACAAACATGAAATGATGTAGTTCAAAAGAAAATGAAAACATTGTTAACAAAACAAAATTGCTTTTCATTTCGAAAGAAACAAACTAAATCCAGACCTTTTTAGAAAACAATTTGTAAACTCAACAAATTGGCGAACTTAACATGTTCCGTCAGTGACAATAATCGGGTTTTTTTTTTTTTTTTTTTTTCTTCCCGTCACTGTTCTATTGATCAAAATATTTCCAAAATTATTGAAACCAAAAATCAACATAAAAACAATTTGTGACACAAACAAAACAAACAAAATAAAAGAATAACAACCAGCACGTGCCCTTTTTTTTTTTCTCGGCACTGTCAAAGTTATTCAGGTTCGTTTTTTCGTGTTTTTTTTTTTTTTCTTTTGTTTTCATCCACAAATAATGCAATCAGTTCGACAATTGTCAATCATTTTCCACATATAGCTATAATCATTAATGCCCATCAGAATGGCTAACATGAACAGCTTTGGCTCGTTCACTTGTCTTGAACTGCCAGCAATCAGTAAAAACCAAGAAATAAAGAACAGCCAATTTTTTCACCAAAGGCTTTAAAACAGTATTTCTTCTATAGCTTAAGATAATCAAAAATACGTATGTGATGAGCGCAAGCCCCACACCTACGTATTTAACCCAAATTAATTCAACGTAGCATTTCGTGAAATTGTACACAGTTATAGCTATGGAAAAAACCATAACTGCAACAATTCCCTTTTTCCCAAACAATTTAACATATCTCGCACTTCTCAGCAGCTGAGACACTAGAATTAGCACTAATGAAATATCGTCCAAAAAGTTATAAAGGCCAAGGCTCAAAAACATCAATACTACTTGCTCCGGCATTCTTTGACTTAATATTCCAGATATCCAATATACAATCAACCATAAATTTATAGAAACTATACTCACAATTTCTTTTGGTCTGTCAATGCAATGCCTTGTAGTATTGCTGTAATTGCCTGCCATTGAGTCTACTGCTGCTGTTGCGAATAGAAGAAAGTTTAGAGAGAGTGAAGATAGCCTCCTTGTCCGCCACCAAAAAGCAACTGAATGATCCGTAACCTTGTCCGCTCATTTAGACACTTCTCAATCCCTGTCCCCGCTAGGCCTGCACTTCCGTCCCCTATTTGGTCACAAGAGGAACTAGGGCCTCTGTGTCCTTTGCCGAGTCAGGCAATTTCGACAGTTTCCTGCAGACCAGCCCCAATTTCGAAAGTTTAACGAACAGGACCACCATGACTATTATTCCTATAACAATAGCCAGGCAGATTATGGCAATCTTAACGTGAAACCAAGATTGCACTATTAGGTCCCACACGGAGACAGCGAGTTCTTTAACGTTATCCAACACCCATAGAATAGCCTTTTTCTGCACTTTCCAATATACGGTAAAAATATCGCCCCTATTTGGCTTAATCAATTGAGACTCAAAGTCCCAAAAAAAAACAGAAACCCTGGCCCCATGGACAGGCCCTCCAGATAATCGTCTATCGGGTCATAAAAACTACGTGACTCTTCGGCGCTATTCAATAGAGCGGAGACAGCGCATTTTTTCATTATCTGATTACGCGCAATCATCATAAAGGGAGCTGCACCGGTTATCGAGCTTATATCAACCGCCCCACTTACACTACCAACCCGATCTGCGCCAATCACTTTGAAATTTTTGAAAGTACAAAAAAACATGTTCATCTCCATGCATCCACGTAATGTTAGGACTAAATATATTTCCTGGGGTTTTAATTTTCCAGGAATTAAACATTTCCATGTCACAATATTGCTCTTTCGCGGGTATCCACAAATACTTAACCTCATCCCAATGCCTGTACACAAATTTTCCCAAACCCATGTTCCAGACATTTGACCGTTTCTTTACCTCATCACGGTCATGGTCCTCAGGCCTCAGACTATGTCTCGAGAATGAGCCACTGTCTTTGATATCAAATTTGGGCGAGGCCATCAGAATTTTATAGTCAGTATTCGTCGCACCGCGCCTTTCCGAAGGTTTCAACATCGGCAAATAATATTTACTACTCCAAAACCCATGCGCCAACGTTCTGGTTTGCAACCCTACGGTTTTATTCCATATTGTCCACACGATCGGGAATATACTCTTATTAGCCGGATGATTATGGAACGACCTCCAGCTTACAGTACGCGTCGTCGTCTTATCCAGCCCCATTACCACTGGAAAAACATCCCACACCCTATACATAAGGTTAGAAAGTCCAATCCATCTTAAAGTCCCCTTGTTAGCAGCATCACTATGGTTCGCCCAAATACCTTGATTTGTATGGGTACTCCGATGAACGCCGTCCCAACCCATACAGTACAGGGCAAGAGCGGACCTGTATTGCTGGTTAGTCACATTACTCAAGATATAGTCCATAATGCCCGAGTAATTTGCCAGTTCTATCGACAGACCTGGTCTGGGCGCATAATCTAAGGTCAGGGGATGCAATCTCTTTCCCCTACCCCATTCGCCCACAAGGTGGCGTTGATCGTCCACGTATCGCGCCTACTCTCCCTCTTCACCATGTCATTACTCGGATCCTGCAACAACATCCAATCATGCCACAGGTTAATAATATCATTAACCGTGCTTTTCGAATTCCTTATAGTCCCATTTAGAGGTGCTATTCAGATAACACACCCATGCGGTCGTCTTACCATAATCAGTTCTGCAATGCTGGTCAATGTTGTACCAAAACTGATTTTCCGGTTTACTACTTACAAATTTGTTCTTGGTCAACAACGGGCACTTACTGCGCCTCTCACACATCCCAATAGGCATGACCAAATGTTCGCACGTTACCCAATTTAACTCAACATAGGCCGGCTTAGGTTTATTTTTATAAACTCCGACAATTAAAACGTGCGGATTTAGACCCTTGGGCCAATAACTTTGCTGCACTGGGTCTGAATTATCTTCATTATTCCATGTTTGGTCCGTGATCCGATAATTCGCCCCCTCTGGGGCAGATCTACCGCTACGTCTTTTATCTGCTGGAACTTTATCAATTTCAATCTCTATCGACTGATCCTCAACAGTTTTACCCAACCATTTATTACTATGCTCCGTAACAATTTCCTTGGTCAGACAATCCCAATGCTGCACCCCAGTTATCTGGAGAACAGGACTATTCCATATTTTGTACACATGCTTACTAAACGTCAAATTAGTGATATCCGTGAGATTGTACTGTAGGCCCCTTAGCTTTACGTGCGTCTGATTATGACCGTCAAGAATATTCCATCTCAACCTGGTATTCTTAATTACTTTACCCCCGTAAAGAGCTGGCCCCTTCGTAGCACTTATTTTCCGAGCCCCTGTACAGTTCCAAAATGATTTATCTATATTTTCTATCATTCCTTTAAACATGTCCCTCATCATTTTCGAGCCATATTTCACCCCACCAATATTCGCTGTTTGCTTATAGCATATTTTTAACACTAATTTCTCAACCACAGAGCAGGAGGATACGCTAACCACTTCTGTCTCGTTATCTCCTGATAATCCAAGACCCAATATTAACAATGCTATTCCCCGCATAGTCAGCGCTGACAACAGGCCGATTCTCAAACTGCTTTGCTTCCTCCGCAGCTTTAGATACTTCCTCTCCAGATGTATCCGCTGTTTCGCCATCCTGCTTCTGTAAAACACACAACAGACACAGAGACATATATCAACCTAAACTTTCCCTAGCCTTTGCCTGATCCAGATTGTCATTCTGCTCAGTGAGCTGGGCTTTGTTATGCTTGATCTGATAAGTTTGACCCCTTCTATTGACTTTCCTACTCCGAGAAAGTCGATGTAGTTGTCAAATGGACCTGGAACTGCCATAGTTCATAGGGATGAGCGAGTACAGCATTATCTGTATCTGTATCTGTATCTGTATAACCATATGAATTATCTGTATCTGTATCTGTACTCGGACTGGGCGGGGCCTAAACCCGGAAGTGGGTCGGGTAGTCTTGAAATGGGCGGGGCTTTAACCGGTATGTTATTTTAAGCATGCAATTGATATGGGTTGATCAGAAATTGTTATATTTATTGCTGATAAGAAAACTATTTACATGACAGCATCAGCATTGAGCTTCAGATCAATGGTTTTGATCACGATAACAACGAACTACAGAACAAGTTTTGCAACAATGAATACAATGTGGTTGCAAATATGAAGTAAAATGTAACGAACAAGAGTTTTCATCTCAACTAGGGCTGGGTGATATGGACCAATAGTCATATCCCAATATATTTAGGCTGAATTTCAATATACAAAATATATCCCGATATTTTTTCTGCAAAGTGAGAGCAAATGTTCAGTCAAAGCCAAATATGACATGTCACAAGTAGTTTTATTGAAACATGAACATTTGCAAAATCAAATGAATAAATAATTAACAGGTTTCTTCACCTGCATGATTATGACAAAAATCTTAATTGCAGATTATTCCCTTGGAATTGTAATTGTGATTTATTAATTGGTTTATTTATTTTGTCAATACAACGTTGGTATGAGCCATTACATTCATTTAAAAAATATAAAAAATAACACAAAGAAAAATAGGGCATTAAGGGGTTAATATAGACATGACAGTTACCTTGGTGAATAGACAATACTGTTAATGAAACATTGAAACTGCTCCTGGTGAATAGAATTAAAATCATACCTGCTTTGTTTTTATTTCGTGTTATTTACAACGCAACAGTGTTGCATGCGTTGTTTCTTTTGCACTTTATATACAGTGAGGCGATCCAGCGCGCGCCGCCGCATTTGCGCGTGCAATTGAGTGTGCGCTACGACTAACGTTACAGTATAACGGCTGACAGGACAAAGTCCGTTTTGCTGAGGTGAAAGACTTTATTTCATGTTATAACATAACATGCTTTAATCAAGCACGCAAAGTGGAAAAGGAGTGACTGGGGCGCGGGGAGCAGTGCAGAGAGCTCTGGGTCAGCACTAAGCAGCTTGCTTGGAGCAAGGCGTGCAGCGCAAACTCTAATTACATATCACATTCAAAATATATATTCTTTATATTGATATATCGCTCAGCCCTAATTTCAACATTACTTTTTTTTTTCTTTTTTTTATCCGAGCACAGATATTGACTTGTATTACTCGTATAATATTTGTACTCGACAAAAGTGCTTTATCCGTACCGGATACTCGTTTCAGCCGAGTATCCGGCTCAACTCTAATAGTTCACTTCTGTTGTCCGGGCCAATTTAAACTTTCACTCTCTCTGTCCCTACAAAAGTCTGTTGTAATCTAGCTCTTACAGTCAGAGAAGTTTCCCTGACATAAAGGCTATATTCTCTGGGCATATACGTAAATTGGATATTCTTCCTGAAAAGACATTTCCTCCAACAAGTTAGTCATCATATCATGCATTCTTGCTTCTTTATATACCCCCTTGATTTTATAACTAATCAAGTGCTCCTTCTCTTACAGTGGGTCCCTTTCGACCTTCTTCCAGAGGTCTAGGTCACTGTCTCTGGCCAGTGTTTTATCTAACACCCCACCTTTCACTAACGGATCTGAATCCCTTAGAACCGGTCCCCCCGAACACAGCAATCTTTCCCACAAGAAGGCTTTCTCTGTGTTATTGGCTAAGGCCAGCGGATTCACGTCCCATTCCGTCATGATTATGTCCTTGGCTAAACATCCTAAGCTTGTTTCGCTCTTTCTAGTTTGCCAGACACCCTTGAAACTGGTTACCTGTAACCATCGTTTCTTAAGCAGCAGCTTGCATCTCTCACATCTCGCAAGCTCACCTAGGTCATTTAATGTACACTTACATTCTTGACCTCGTAGATTGTGCTTCAATCTACAGTCGGTACAGGTCTAACATCCACCAGTACCTATGGCCAGTTCATACTGCCATACACTTCATAGCTGCCTTTGCGTTCGACAGCTTCCGCATACAGTAACGTCTCCCATCGCACAGGCCCCCATGGACCTATCTGTGCGGAACCATTTGGGCAAAATTGTCAGCTGAGCTCTCAGCCACGCCTGACTTTCCCGTATCTCTCTCGGCCCCTCCCAGAGCAGGCTGCAAACTTCCTGTTTGCTACAGAACACACAGTCAATAGGCTTTTCCCTAACTGACGGAGTTCCCTCCCGACAGTCTTTATGCCATGTTTTAACTAAGAATGAATCACTAAAATCTTTACACACTTACAAATAGGCCTTCCGCTGGACCCTTTATGCCCTGTTGGAAGGATACTTTTGCTGTGATGATTTTATTCATAATCTTATTGACAATCATTTACTCCCCACCAGTTTTTTGATTGACCAAACCCTGTTCGGTTCCCGCCGAACAGTGGTATTGGAGGTTAACTTAACTACCTTATCTTCAGTTCCCGTTTTAGCCCTAAACCTCTTGTCTTTGCGTTTGAGTAAGATGTAAACTGTCTCTCCTACCTTAAACGTTTCTTTGCTTTATATTTATTGGTTCGGGCTTTTGGTTAGGTTTATCAACCCTGTAATTCGGTATAAAGCGTACAGATATTAACTATCGAATCCCATTCGCCTAAGCTTTGATTCTTTACAAAGAATTCTTTCACACTACGAACGGCATGCTCTGCTATGCCAGCCACGCTTAACTGCTTTGACTAAGGTTGATCCATTTTTGTTACAAAATGTTTGTTACCTCACTTCCAGTTAAATTATGCGCGTTGTCCCCACGGACTCTCGCGGGCTTCCCCCGATATTTAATCCCCTCTTTAAGGCTATTATCAACTACCGCGCTGTTCGCCTGTGGACACGGATAAATGGATATGTTTGTTTGAAATTTGGTACAATTGACCATTAACACTAAGAAGTGGACATTCCTCTTTTTAGTTTTAGGTAACAATGGTCCGGCAAAATCTGCACCCATTTCTTCATGTTCCCTTACATTTTTCATATGTCCAAAATCCTGATGTACACTAGACATCACCTTCCTGCCATCAGGACACTTTAGTTTAATTTTCTGATAAATTTCCATGCATTTCCATGTGGTCTTTACATTTTATAAATGCAGCCCTAGCTGCCCACAATATTTTGCAACATACGTCGTGGACGGATGATTAAGCTTATCGTGTAGCTCTTGGAGCAGGTTCCCCTCACTCTCTTTAATAATTGCCCTCACGCGCACATACTGATCCACTTCCCTGTTTCCTACAGCTGCTGGAGTTTTCTGGACCGTATGACTGGACTGGTGCAACACTCTCGGTTGTACCACCTTGGCACATTCACTTATTATTTTCCACAACTCCGCCTGTGCCAGTGGTTTACCCTTAGCATTATTAAAATTATTCGGTTCCCATGTGGACAGGTTTTTGAACAATGCCCAAATACACGTATTCACTATCGGTGACTAATATGCATTTTTTACGGTTGTTATTCCTCCTGTGCATGATTGCCTTTGCAACAGCTAACCTCCGCTTCCTGGGCGCTCTTGTCATTTTCTAACCTGCTTTTCTCCTTGTGAATAATTCTTCCTTTCAATTCGACCATAAATCCCTAACAGGTTTCTCCCTTCTCCGAACTACCGTCAGTGAAGTAACAAATCTGTTCAGGATCCATCACGGTCTTTTTGCCCCTTTCAGGACTTCTCTCATTTCCAAGCTCAAATTATTTATCATCGATTATTTTTATCCACTTTGACCAAGTAAACACATGTATTATTCTTATTCTCCTTGATCAAGTTTTTTTGCTTCCCTCGCTAAGAGGTCGATCCCTTCCCCTTTAGCAACTATAATAATTAGTTTTTTCTGCCGCCAACGCCTTAATGGCGAGCAGATTCTTAGCAATTGTGACTAGAATATCAGCAGGTGACATATTCACATGCTTCTTATGGTTAGCTGGTTTCTCGTGCGTAATGAACATAACCGGAGATTTTGAATCCCCTTCGTTATATAATATCCATTCCATTTTCTCGGGTCTATTGTCAATCTTAACCCTGAGGTTTTTATCAGGGTTTCTCCTGACAATCCGCCCCGAAGCTCAGGCCATGTCAATTATGTCACATTTGATATTTTCCAGTCTCTCATCCTAATTAAAGCCATTTTCTGCCATAGATTTATACAGTATTTTTGCTTTAGCACTGTATCCTGGAATTAAATCTCTCACAAAATTTTAATCTGTTAATTTAAGTCTTTTAATCCTTTAACCTAATAAATTTTAATTGTAATCTTCAGGCCCTGCAACTGTCTCAAGCTTGTGATTCGTTCCTTTTTTAACTCTTCTAGTTACCCTTATTTCTATGTAGAAGGCTCTATTAAGCGGGCACTGTCTCTGTGGCGCAGGGATTCCGCCTAATATTGTGTACTCATATTTCTTGTGTAACTTTCCACAATCATTATTGCTCTTTGCGCAGTTATTCTTTTATTTTTCTAATAACTCTCTCAATTCATCTTTAGGCAGAGTCTTTTTTACGACTCTATTTATCTCATACTCCGGGCTGACCTTAATCCATCTGATTCGTTTATCATTATAAAGATTTTTATCGTGCATTTCCTTAACATAAATGCCATCTATAACATTCATTAAATTTGAACTGTCCACTATACAGTGTAATCCTTCCCAGCGGTCCCTACCTCTGGATCATGGTTTCATTTCATTGCTTAAACCATACACTCTGTGCTGCCCATCTACATTCACAGCCCCGGGAGGCCATTCGGTTATTGGGGTGACCTCGGCGGTGATGGTCGCTTTTCCTGGAGCTTTATCGTCCTATTTGTCAGTCTTTCTAGCTGGCTTGTTGGATCTGACTCCTCGAGCTCGCTCTGGTTTCAGTTCCTCTTTTTTGGTTCCGTTTTCCTATCTGTGCTTTTCTCTAGAGTTATTTTTCTGCCCTGGTCTGAAATGCTGTTTAGGTTTCTGATACACAGGATTTTTTGAGGGTTCTTTTCCGCTTCTCTTTATTCATACAGCATTATTTATTCTATTTCTCGCTGGTTTAAAGCTAGCTTTTGGTTTTGTCCTGTCCCCCTCTTGCAGTCTACTCCTGCTTGGGTATGATCTCTTCCCTTATTTGTTCAGTATTTCTGCCATACCTTACTGCGAATTTGGACATTTCAGGCCAATCAGTTTCTGACCCTCGACGAGCTATTTCTTTACTCCCCGGCAATTCTGCGGCCAGCTTTTTCAATGGTGCTAACACTTTGGTTTCAGTCCACCCTTTGTCAGCTTTTTCAGAGCGATAAGCCCACAGTCCTGTGGTTCTTAACACCTCTAACTCCTCTCTTAATTCTGCTTTGTTATCTTTCCCTATCACATGAACGTAATGTGATTCTATAGCTTGTAATTTCAACACTATCCCTGTATAATGTCGAATCCTTTTGCTCTATTAGGCCGGTAGGTGCATTTAGCATTTTTCCTAAATCTGCTACCATTTTCGCCTTTTTCATGTTATCTTTTACCCCTTGAAATCACATGTTTTGCAATAACTGGATTGCAGAAACTCTATCGCCCTTGGCTTGTCTCGACGGTCCCCGCCTAGGCTTCAGACTAACGTCTTCCTCATTTCTATCTGACTTCCTCTTTTCCCTTCTTTGTCTTGCCAGAGCCGCGGTGAGAGATAAATCTACTTCTTGTTTCAAGGGCAATAACTTTTCTTCACCCCCGCAATCCCCCTCCGTGTCAGAGGTCAAATAGTCATACTCGGACTGCGAGTCTGAAGATTCCTCTTCATATTTTACAACTTGCCTATGTGTTTCCCTACCACGGGATTTTTCGAAGCTTTCCCTGGCAACTATTTTAGTGGAGCAATCTCTCTGTTGTGCTTTTTCCTTGCTTCTCTGAGCTTTACTTCTATTAGGTGCTGGCTCCCTACATTGCCTTTCTCATTTTTTTTATGTCATTAATTGTCGGTTCGTGTTCTTCTTTTTCATTTTCATCTAATAACACGTAACATAATGCCTCTTGCATACAATTTAATTGTTCTGCCAGCATGTCTATTTTCGCCTTGGAACTAGTTCCTGGCATGTCCAAGATTTCATCTGGGGTTGGTCCTACGGCCAGTTTGACTATTTTTTGCTGCACCTCTGTAAGCGATGCCCACTGTGGGTCCTGCGGATCGAACACTAAGCCCGGGCAGGTTAGAAATGTTCTACCCCCGAGGTTTTCATGGTCCCTTTGTACCGAGCCACTTCGCCCCTCACACGATTGGCTCTTTGATCGCTTGTAATTAACTTTCTTTCGTTTAGGTAACATTTCATCCTCGCTATAGCCCGTACTCGAACTATCACTTGAATCTTCCTGACCCAGTTTTCCATATTTATCTTTTTTCTCGGTGGAAGTCTGACTCGGCCTAAACGCGGTTCCCTATCGAGGGAACTCAACACTGCGTCGATAAAATCGACTCTTTGGGGACGCTCCCTAAGCGTGCGCCTCTGAAGTATGAATGAAACTAATCCAATCCTGATTGGTGTTGCGTCGTGACGTAACATGTGACGGCATACCCGGAAGTATAAAAGTGACGCTGTCACAACACACACTAGCTTTCGCTCTTCAGCAAGCGCTTTATGTTGAAACTGTCTGTCTTATTTGGTGTTGTTTGTCTTATTATTGAAAGAAAGTATGGCCAGTGAACAATTCAAGAGGTGTGTGCATCCCTGCCCTCGTTTCATCACGGGTGGGGACGCACACTCTCTATGTGTGTATTGTTTGGGAGTGCAGCACGCACGGGCAGCTCTCGAGGGGGCTGCTTGTGAAATGTGTGAGGCTTTGCCTATTAGAGTGCTGCGCTCCCGGCTGGCGTGCTTTGACGAGCACGGTCAGGCTCGCGTTCCCCAGGGTTCCGGTCCCGCATATGTCGAGGCGATGCGGCGACTGAGATCCTGGGGTTCGCAGCGGGATCTGGCGGAGGAGAGTGAGAATGCTGAGGCATTTTCTCGCTCGCCATCGGCTGGTCCCGCAGCCTCTGAGAGTGGTGTGGGAGCCCGCGCTGCGGTTTCTCCTACCCGCGATCAGGTCCCGGTGCTTGAGCTGTCTACTTCTGAGGAAGGGGACGTGCTCAGCATCGATGCGGACGACCGTGATCTCAGCACGCCATCACGCGGCCTGGGTTATGAGGAGCTGGTGGAGGTTGTGACACGCGCTGTGGCCAGACTAAACATCAGCTGGCCACAACATGAGCAGGAAACGCAAGTCACCAGTAAAATGGACGAGCGTTACCTGCAGCGCAGGTCACAGCCTCACCGCCGGGGTCTGCCGTTTTTCCCTGATCTCCATAAAGAGATCTCGAGAACGTGGGAAAGGCCGCATTCGTCCCGTATTTCGAGTCCCAATGTAATAGATTACAGCAATGTTATGGGGGCTCGAGATATGGGATATGGGAAGATGCCGAAGGTGGAGGAGGCTTTAGCGAGCTATCTCTCTCCCGAATCGGCGTCTTCCCTAAAGACCCCGGTGTTGCCTAGTAAGCCCTGCAGAGAGACATCTGCATTGGTGGGCAGGGCTTACATGGCGGCGGGTCGGGCTGGTTCGTGTCTGCACTCAATGGCGATTTTGCAGGCATACCAGGCCGACCTCCTGAAAGATTTGGATGAGGGGGAGGGGCCTACTCCTGAAGATGTCGCGGAGTTGAGGAAGGCCGCAGATTTGTCTCTCCGGGCCACTAGGGAAGCGGCCAGCGCTATTGGCCGCTCTATGGCGGCCATGGTGGCCACGGAGAGGCATCTGTGGCTGAACTTATCCGGTATTAAAGAAAAGGATAGGTCCTTCCTGCTGGATGCGCCGCTTTCGGCTTCTGGCCTGTTCGGCGACGCCGTTAATTCGGTTGTCGACAGGTTTCAGGAGTCGAGAAAACAATCTGCGGCGTTCCAGCAGTACCTCCCCCGGAAAGCGAAGGCCAAATCTAGTAGGGGGGGGCAAAGCAATCAGCCCCAGCCATCAGCCAGCTCCTCCCACAGGGCAGAGCAGAAGGAGAGCGTTTCCTCTAGAGCCCCCCCTCCGGGGTCTTGGCAACAGAGGAAACGCTCCCAAAAACCGAAGTCCTCCAGCCAGAGGGGCGACCTGAGGGACGTCATTCAGGCTAAGAGGACTTCGGAAAAGAGGTCCTAGCCAAGGCAGGACTTCAGAGGGCTGCCCCCTCCGCAGTGAGACAACCGAGGTTGTTCTCACAACGGGGCCCTCTAGGAAAAGATGCAGGTCCGCCGTTAACAGCGCTTCGGGCCGCATCAATTTCCAGCGAAAAGACACCAGAGGCCAGCCTCGAGAGGCTGGTACCCTTAGCAGATTTTGTAGAGGGATGGTATCATCTTCCCAACATATCTCCATGGGTCCTGCAGATAATACGAGTTGGGTACAGACTGCAGTTCGCGCACCGCCCCCCCAAGTTCTCTGGGGTGGTGCTCACTGCGGTGGTCCCAGAGCAGGCTCAGGTGTTGGAACAAGAAGTACAGACTCTGCTGTCGAAAGGAGCCATAGAACGTGTTCTTCCGGTAGACAGGGAGTCCGGGTTTTACAGCCGGTACTTTATAGTTCCAAAGAAGGATGGGGGGTTAAGGCCAATTTTGGATCTCAGGGTGTTGAACCGGTCTCTGAGAAGGTTCAAATTCAGAATGTTGACCATTCCAACAATCGTGAGTCAAATCAGATCCGAGGACTGGTTTGTCACGATAGATCTGAAAGACGCCTATTGTCACATCTCCATCCTTCCTTGTCACAGGAGATACCTGAGGTTCGCTTTCGGGGGCGAAGCATACCAATATCGGGTTCTTCCGTTCGGCCTAGCACTCTCTCCCCGCACATTTACCAAGTGTATGGACGTGGCCCTTGCTCCACTGAGACTTCAGGGGATTCGCGTATTGAATTATCTCGACGACTGGCTTATTTTGGCCCAGTCTCGGGAGATGGCAGTTCGGCATCGAGATGTCGTTCTTGGCCATATTCAAAAATTGGGGTTAAGACTCAATTTGAAGAAGAGTGTGCTAGAACCGTCCCAGGGCACGACCTTTTTGGGAGTCGTGTGGAACTCGATTACAATGCAGGCACGTATGTCTCCCGCACGTATCGAGTCAATTCTGGCGATGGTGTCCAGGGTGAGGCTAGGTCAGGCCGTCACTGTGAAACACTTTCAAAGGATGCTGGGCCTCATGGCAGCGGCATCCAACATTATTCCTCTGGGCCTCCTTCACATGAGGCCCCTCCAGTGGTGGTTGAAGACCAAGGGGTTCTCACCCAAAGGAAATCCGTTCCGTATGATCAGAGTAACGCGCAAGTGCCTTCAGTCTCTGCAAATATGGAAGAAGCCTTGGTTCCTATCCCAAGGGCCAGTGTTGGGGGTGTCATGTCGCCGGGAAACCGTTTCGACAGACGCCTCCCTTACGGGCTGGGGCGCGGTCATGGACGGCCGCTTTACCAGGGGTCTGTGGCAGGACCATCATCGCACTTGGCATATAAATTGCCTGGAGATGATGGCGGTATTCAAGGCTTTGAGGAGCTTCCTCCCAGACATCGAGGGTCGCCACGTCCTTATACGGACAGACAATACATCAGTGGTGGCCTATCTGAACCGACAGGGGGGACTCAGATCGCGCCCTCTGTGCAAACTGGCGCATCAGATTATCCTTTGGTCCCAGGGAAAGATATTGTCAATAAGGGCAATGTATATCCCAGGGGTTCAGAATCGGGGAGCAGACATCCTGTCGAGGCAGGGGCTGAGGCCCGGGGAATGGAGACTTCATCCGGATGTGGTGAAGTCGATATGGGAGAGGTTCGGACCGATGGAAGTGGATCTGTTTGCGTCTCGAGAGACGTCCCACTGTCCACTTTGGTTCTCCCTCTCACATCCAGCCCCACTGGGGTTGGATGCCATGGTACAGGCTTGGCCGAGGCTTCGCCTGTATGCTTTCCCCCCGATCGCTCTGCTCCCAGGGGTCCTGGAGAGGGTCCGTCAAGAGGGCATCAGTCTACTTCTGGTTGCCCCGAGATGGCCGACACGAGTATGGTTCTCGGATATAATATCACTCCTCATAGCTCCGCCATGGCCGATTCCTCTGAGGAGGGATCTATTGTCTCAGGCGGAGGGCACAATCTTCCACCCTCGCCCAGAGTTGTGGAAGCTGTGGGTCTGGCCTCTGAGGGGGTTCAGTACCTAAATGCTGGCTTATCAGCTGAGGTGGTTGAAACCATACTTAGCTCTAGGGCCCCATCTACCAGGAGATTATATGGCCTCAAGTGGAAGGTGTTTCACACTTGGTGTGGAGAACGAAGGTTGGATCCAGTAAACTGCCCAGTGGCTTCAGTTCTGGAATTCCTTCAGGATCGTTTCTCTGCGGGTCTCTCCCCGTCCACTCTTAAGGTGTACGTGGCTGCCGTTTCGGCTTTCCACGCGCCAGTAGATGGTGGACCTCTGGGGAGGCACCAGTTGGTCATTAGGTTTCTCCGTGGTGCTTGGAGGATGAGGCCGGCGATCAGGTCCAGGGTGCCTGCCTGGGATCTGGCAATAGTTCTGGAAGGGTTGTCCCTCGCTCCCTTCGAACCTTTAGAGTCGGCTTCGCCTAAGGACTTAACGTTGAAAATGGTCTTTCTCTTAGCGATTACCTCTCTTAAGAGGGTGGGAGATCTCCAGGCCCTGGCGGTAACGCCAGCTTGCTTGGAGTTTGCCCCTGGCAAAGTAAAGGCCTTTTTGCACCCGAGTCCGGGCTACGTGCCTAAAGTTCCTTCGAGTACGGCTCGCTCTGTAGTCCTTCAGGCATTCCATCCTCCACCTCATGTGTCGGCGGGAGAAGAGAGGCTTCACTTGCTCTGCCCCGTCAGAGCTTTGAGTGTATACTTGGAAAAGTCTGCTTCTTGGAGAAGATCTGACCAGTTGTTAGTATGCTTTGGGTCACCTAAGAGGGGGCTCCCAGCGACCAAACAAACTATAAGTAACTGGATTGTCCAGGCTATTACTGAGGCTTACAAGGTGCGTGGGGTTCCTTCACCTTTGGCCTTAAGGGCTCACTCGACTAGAGGCATGGCTTCCTCTAGGGCCCTTCTGTCGGGAGTACCTCTGCAGGAGATTTGTGAGGCAGCCGGCTGGGCTACCCCGCATACTTTCATCAGGTTTTACAGTCTCAGCCTTCCCAGTACGCCCGGCGCACACGTACTCGGCCCTTGCTGAGTGCCTAATCAGTTTCACTCTGGGGCGGGTCTGTTCGGTGCGTGGCCTAGTGGGTACTCTTTCCCCAAAGAGTCGATTTTATCGACGCAGTGTTGAGTTCCCTCGATAGGGAACGTCTCGGGTTATGACTATAACCCTTGTTCCCTGAGAAGGGAACGAGACACTGCGTCGTGTTGCCACGCCCCCTTTTCAGACCCTTGAGCGTCTTGCTTCATCGCGAGGCTAGTGTGTGTTGTGACAGCGTCACTTTTATACTTCCGGGTATGCCGTCACATGTTACGTCACGACGCAACACCAATCAGGATTGGATTAGTTTCATTCATACTTCAGAGGCGCACGCTTAGGGAGCGTCCCCAAAGAGTCGATTTTATCGACGCAGTGTCTCGTTCCCTTCTCAGGGAACAAGGGTTATAGTCATAACCCGAGACGATTTTTTCCTTTCCCATGTTTCTTCTTCCCATTTTGAGGGAGAGAAACCGGTGATAAAGTTCGTATGTTTTACAATTGCCCCTGACTCTGTCGCTGCTTGTGCTTCTGCCTTATCTAGGCGGTTGTAAACGCACTCGGCTGTTTCCTCCCTGTCAGTATGTACTGAGAGGGACGGAGATCCAGTGGAGCCTCTAGCTCTTTGGTCTGGGATCCCGCCTCTAGTTACCTGTATCTCTTTACCTGGAACTATCGGTAGGGAGACATCATGGTCCCCTACTTCTACAGTGATCTTGTCACTTCGAGTTTGTTCACCGACGGTTTGGACTAATCTTTTTAATCCGTCAACGGTAGGTGTATACAAAGTACACTCAGTAGCTATGAGCTCCTCAGTGTCTTTTAGCCCTGCGTCTTTCAAGCGCTTGCTAAATTTATCTGGTGGGAGTAAAGCAATATGAGTTATCTTGTCCATGACTGTGTGTCTGCCTTTCGAGAGTTCTGGTAATTATCCTTCTTCGAGGTTATATATATTGGGTACTCGTGTGGTCCCTCTGCGCAGTCCTCTGGATCAATTACCCCGTTTAGTGCTTAACCATATAATTTATCTCTCAGGCGTCCCTGAAGATTTTTTACAGTTAATACGAGGAAGCACCCTCTCAGTAACTTCCTCTTTGCACTAAGGAGACACAGTTACTCTCTGTAACCCTCTCCTTCAACTCTGGAGACACTGTTTAGCGGATTTTGATGGTGTTTTAATAATTATTGTTCACTCGGATTCAAATTATTAAATTAATAATAATAAATCCCGGACGAGCCCCCATGTGGTGAGATCTGGTATTACCTCAGCCCTGAAGAGCGCCTGGTATCGAAGTGGCCAGGTGCCTTTTGCTGTCAGGTCAGAATTTCTGGATAAACGTTCCCTATAGCTCATTTAACCTATACCAGTGAATCTAGGTGTATCCCTACACTCATGTGAACCAATACAGTATTACTAGCAACAACCATCAATGCAATTCATACTCACCCTCCGTGGAGATGCTTCCGTGGAGTCCTGGTGACCTCTTGCTCTCGCAAGGGTAGCTTTAATGCTCTTACTATTGCTTATAGAACTGGTATTGTGACCCGAGGCAAAGAACTATTCAACTTTTATCTTTATAAAATGAAAATTTATTTATACAAACGATAATAACACTGGTTACACAATGATTGTTAATAGTAGCAACAAAAGAAAAGGTTACAGATTATAATACCTCAGTTTCTCCCAACTTAACAGGTCAGTCCTGTATAAGTGGTTCAGTCACAAAGTTTTTCTTAACATACACAGTTCAAGTATTAAATGAATAACTAACCTTGTCCTTCTATGAGCAGGTTAAGTTAACATCATACAGCTAAGCAGTTAAAGCAATATATGTTCCAGCAAGCTGGACTGAAGAATGATTACCTTCAGGGATGCACGCAAAAATCTTCTAGCAAGATGCAACAACTAACACTGAAAACGCAGCCTTATTTATACTGGCTGTGTGACACAATCTCTCAGACCATCTGGGTTTTTCCATACACTTGCAACACAATAGTAACGGATACACTTGCAACACAATAGTCATGCGACTCTTAGTTCCTCTTTTAAGATTCGCTGAGCAGGCATTGCGTGTGCATTCTTTCTCCCCTTCCGAGTCTTGGGTTCTCTGGTCCTTCTTGAATGTGTACATGCATATAAATTCATATGTGTTTTTGTAAGTTCATTAAAATCTAAACTCTGCGGTACACTTGATATAATAAGGTAACTAAAACTGAAATAATAATAATAAAAAAAAACTTCACTAGAATGCAACTTTTCAATATTATAACACTTTTCAACTCACGTATTGCGGTAATTAGCAACAGTTGCTAATGCAGTAAATTCTAAATCTACTACTCATTCAGCTAAAACTGGATGCACATAATGCTAATGTTATTCTCTTCAAGAGCATTAAACCACCACTGTCAATAAATGTTCTCTTTTCATGCAGCTTCAGAAAAGGAACTGATTTGGAGTGTGTAAGGAAATCTCTCAGAGATTATTGCTGCGTCCCATTTCGCTTACTTATACTACGCCCTAAAAGTATGTACTCTTTTTGTGAGGAAAAAGTACATACTTTTGAGTGTGTAGCAAAAGAGTGGGCAAGCTTTGGGACATACTATCATGTCATCTTTAACGGACAGCTCTGTCGCGTGCTGCGTGCAGCTTGTCACCGTAAACTGCCCTGTCAATCATCTTGTCACAGTTAAAATCCTCCATTCTATCTAATTTTATTTCCTACCGCTTCGGAGAGCACGTTCATCTGCCAGTTGTTGGTCTTTCATGCTCTACTCGTGTTTGCAATTTGAATATAATGATGCATTTAAAACGTAATGGCTAAACGTGTCTTTACAAAAGTTCACAATGCTGCTGCAAATGCAATATAATGTGGACAACATTGAATAAATTCATTTTCGTCAGGTTAGATACTGATAATGAATCACTCAAAGCTCTTTATCTAAACCTCTCTACACAACCACGGGGACTCGCGCGTCCTCCGTATCAACTACGTGTCTGTAGTTTTTTTAACACTTTTTACTCGTGTTTGTAGTTCTAACCGAATCCTCGTCCAACGCGCAATGGTTTGTGGGCAATATCAGCCGTTAGAGTGTGCATCGATCTACACTTCGGATTCTGGCCGGAAAAAGTAGACCATCCGGGTATCTTTGAAACACTAATTTCAACATACTATGATTTGGGACGTACTAATTCTATTTTCGAATACTATTTAGGACGGATAGTATGCGAATTGGGACGCAGCATATCTCTCTCTCACACACACACACACACACACACACACACATACACATAACTTTACCTCAGCAGGACACTCTAGAGGCTTCCAATTACACCCAGTCTTACCTCTCATTAGGATGCATTAACAAAGAGTCCAGATTTAGTTTAAATAAAGCAGATTGTGAAGCAATAAAGACTGGCCTAGCATCTGCGGTCTATCAGGCAGGTGTGAGGCCTGATCCCAGCGCTCCTCTTGGCCCCTGTCACCTATCTACTTTCTCCTCAACAATGGAAGCCCTTGGTCGGCTCTGGGGAGCAGCGGACCGCTCAGCAGCCATTGATCGCATGAGGTGGAGGCAGCCGTGTGTCATTATTGGAATGCAATATTCCTCCTCCTGCTTTTCATGTCTTCACACTTTACGAGCACGACATCGACCATTCTCTTTGCAGCATTGCTCTCTATAAAAGAGACCAATGTGCTGGTAGAACTAAACTTGAGGAAGTTTCTAAAGTCCACCTGCCTCCCTCAAGCGTATCTATCTAGTTATCATCTCTGCCCCCCTTTTCTCCCTTCAGTTGTTGTTAAGTTTAAACTGTTGAAGCCTGCACATTGAAGGATTGAAAGATGCGCCTTGAAAGATGTTCTATCTGTTGAACAGCATCTTAAACCCAGGATGATGAGAGCTGACTAAAAGTGAAAGGCCTTGGCACAAGTTTTCTTAGAAACTATACATGTACTGACAAGTCAAGATGATAAAATTAGAAAACAAAATAGCTTTTCTTCAGAATTGTGTTGATGCAGTTCATGAACCCTTTGGACTAAAAGCACAAGTATGATCTCATTTGAAAGCTGACACCTGGTAGTTTATTGTAAATGTAGAATTAATTATTATCATAATGAAAAACTTTTTTTAAATAGCTTCAAAGTTTTGTAAAGCCATTAGAAATTTATTTTCTAATCTCTTCGTCGTCTCTTCACAGGCGTTGGTCTTCTCATCACAGGCGTTGGGGCATCTGAAATCCCTGTGAGAGGCTGAATACAAAACTGGACCTGACGAACGCCAAAGTAATGTGACATGATTTGCTGTTATCTCGGGACGCTTGTCCCGAGATAACAGCAAATCATGTCACATTACTTTATTTTGCTTAGACTCTAAAATGCAAACTGATGTTTAGTCATCTTCTAAGTCATCTATTCAGTCTATTGTCTTTATTGTTTTGTAGTGCAAACAAGCCCCATTCAGTCTCAGTCTCCCCATGCACACATTCACACCTCTCCAGACTGGACATGGCTATAAATATGCATTTTTTAGTCTGCATTATAGCTACTAACGACTGGCTATTCACAAGCTGTTCATAGGGTTTCAAACCCTGATTTATTTTATCAAAGTGCTCATAGCATCACATTTGAAACTATAAAATGCACTGAAAAATTTCAGTAAGCATTCCTATTTAGAAAAATAAAAAATCATAAAAGAATAACTTCTGGTGGCAGGTGCACCTGCTAGCATGTTAGCTTAGCACACCATCAATACACAACAATTTCTACTTTGGCTTCAGATAAAAAAAATAAAAATCAGACAGAAAATATATTATTTATTGTATTTTGCATAATGAAAAAATCTGTATCGATTAGCATTACATTATAAATATAATCTATTATTATGAAAATACCTGGCATAGCTTGAAGAGCAAAGGTAACTCAAATATCATTGCAATCATGTTTATTGTCTTCAAAACACTTTTATTTGCATGTTACAGGGATCTCTGTTAGCTTATGTCAGGCAGTTCATGAGGCAGTTCCAAGAATGTCACATGGTTATGACTCTTCATGTTCCATATATGGAATATTCTGTGCAGAGAGCGCCCTCAGGCTATAGCTGCCCAGACAGCAAACTGACATTGAATCAACGTGGAAACAACGTCTCTCGTGACATTGAAACAACGTTGATTTTGCTCATCGAATTAACGTTGAACCAACGTCAGACGCGGCATTCTTCAAAGCTAAATAAAAATCGAAAATTGGTTTGCTTTCATAACGTTGAAACAACGCGTTGATTTCAAGTTGATTTTCCGTTAGTTTTGAAAGAATGACGCGTCTGACGTTGGTTCAACGTTAATTCGATGAGCAAAACAATGTCAGATCAGCGTTGTTTTGATGTCATATTTCCACGTTGATTCAATGTCAGTTTGCTATCTGGGTGGGTTTCAGTCACGTGATTATGATGACGCGCAAAATTCAGATAGAGGGCAGGGAGTGAAGAGCGCAATGGACGAGATGGAGGGAAGTACGTACTGTACTACTTTACACACTATTACAAGAGAAAGAAATAAACAAAAATTCAAACATATGTCAGACGTGATCCCTACGTTATGAAGAGGAGCGATTTTTCAACTAAACTGAAATATTTTCCTGCCATGGAGGCTGTAGATATCAGCAACTACCTCGTCTTGCAGACATACTTTGACACGTTAAACAAACATTAGCCACTTAAGTTGTATTAACTCACCTTTGACGAAATGATCACTTCACACACGGGCATTTTCCCCTTCGGCTCCTCCTAACCACAGACATAGGTTTGCAAGCCGTTTTTCCAGAGTTTTTTGGTCAATTTCTAACATTTCCCCCCTTATGAACAACAACTTTTGGTATACGATAAAAACTCCTTGTGGTTTGATAGATTTAAGTAACCATAAATGACTCAAAACACAGGCATTTTAAGTTTGTTATAGTGCTTTCTAAATACAGCAAATCACTTCCTGCCCTCCATTTGCATTTCGCGCCATGGCAACGCAGTGGCGTGACGTCATATGAAAACAAGCTATTGGTATGAATTTAAAACACAGCACATCTCAGGAAGAAGCGCTCATAATGATTACATCGACACATTTTAATATAAATTCAATAAATATTATTCCTGTCTATAGAAATATGATGTGAATCTATGAGAATCTATCAATATTTCTCAAAGTCTGCACAGTTTTGAGCTAAAGCTCTGAGGGATGTTGTTTTGTGAATCGCTGTCATGATGACAGCACAGAGTCTTTTTTTCTGAATGGACCAGCTGACGCTCATAATTTATATTAAAGGTATGGACCCATTTTCTTAATTTCATAACTCCTTAAATACTCCACTTTTTTGGAAATAGGCTAATTTTACCACTCCCCCAGACTTAAACAGTTGAGTTTTACCGTTTTCAAATCCATTCAGCCGATTTTCTGATATTTAGAATTTTCTGATAATATAAGAATTCTTCTCAACTCACCAACATTGTTGGGTGGTTTGTCTTTAAGGGATCTGACAGCTTCTGTGTCTGCAGGATCAACTTTACTTCCTTCCACAGAAACGATTCTACCCAGGTAACGGACTTCCGGTTTGAAAAGCTCACACTTTTTTGGCTTGAGTTTGATGCCATGTTCCTTAAGCCGTTGCAGCACCTTCCTTACCTGGACGTGGTCCTCAAAGGTCTTATTAAACACCAAGGTGTCATCAAGGTATGGTATGCATATCTCGTCTCGCAGGCCTTCTAAGCACTCTTCCATACACCGCTGGAAGGCTGCTGGAGCATTCATCAACCCAAAAGGAATTTGCACCCATTCATATAGACCCCAGGGTGTCGTGAAAGCCGTTAGGTGCTTACTTTCTCTGGACATGAACCCTGGTGGTAGGCCTTCCCTTGATCTAATGATGAAAACCAAGAATTGCCACCTAGGCTGTCCATGATGTCCTGCACTCTCGGAATCGGTTGTCTATCTGGGTGAGTCTTTCGATTTAGGTCTCTATAGTCAATGCATAAACGAAGGCTGCCATCTTTCTTTCTTACGCACACGATTGGAGATGAATATGATGAGTTGGATTTTTCAATCCATCCCTGTGCGATGAGGTCATGCACATATTCTTTCATTTCACGATACAGGGGTTTTGGCACAGACAAATAAGTGCGATTGACTGGCTCCTCATCTTTAAGTGAAATACTCAATTGCAAGTCTCTGATAGACCCAACGTCGTTGTCTGACTTAGAAATATGAATGGCACTCTTCTCTTAACATTTGCTGTACTACCTGTCTCTTTACTCAGGTGGCTGACACCGACGGGCGGGTCCCATTCATCAGCACTGGTGTGGTCAAGACAGTTATCCGCAGCCTGGATGTGACATACTTCAACAGAGGTAGGGTTTGCAGGCACCTCAAACAAACTAGCAGGTAAGACATTCTTGACAAGCTGTACTTTACCGATCGGAGTCTGGCGCATAAGAGTTACATCATGGTCAGTGTGATTGTACACCCCAATTGTAATATTTGTTGGAGACCCTTTTGTCAGCCTCACTAGACTTTCTGGAAATTCAAGCCCCTCCGGCCACTGGTGATTCACATCAGGTTCAAAAATGAGTGTGCTGTCCTCTTTAACTGGCTGCATATACACTCGGCATGAGACCTGCACAGTACTATGTTTGGGGACATTCACATACCCTTTTCACATTGAAACCGATGATCGTGTGAGAGAGATTTTGACCCCTTGTTACGAGCATGGGAATGACAAGTTGAGCTTTGTGAGATGCCTGCGATTATAATTTGAACGTCACTTCAACATATCCAACAAAGGGTATATCAATGCCGTTGGCAGCCACAAGGTTAAATGTATTTGGAGCCTCAAGAATGTCTGAAACATCCCTCAATGGTACATCTGGTAAGTACTCCTGTTTCCACACTTCATCAATAACACATATCTGAGAGCCAGTGTCCCACAGTGCTTGAAATTGTCTGCCGTGCAGGTAACATTCAATGAGACATTGCCTCCCAACTAACGACGTCACCTGGGAATGCTGGTTAACCTGGGTGTTGCAAGGGGTGTAAATGCTCATTGTCCTAGAGAAGTTTGACACTGATCTTGTTGAGTTGATGCAAGTTCGCTTATGTTCAGCCTAATGGTGAGTTTGGCAGACCTTAGAACAATACAGTACCTTTTTACATTGTGAACACTGCTTATTCTGCCTATCTGTCCTTCCACAGGCTGCACATCTTTGGGACTGGTCAGTAGATCTGGTTACTCCCTGTCCCGCAGCAGTAACCAGTCCCCATTTAAAGGAATCTCTCTCGAAGGCTTAATGCCACGAACTCTGCATCCCGCTTGGAAGTGCTCACTACTGCCACATCGAAAGCAATGCATGCAACGGTCCTCTGTTCTTTGCTGTTGACAATTGAAGCACTTTCTTGCTATGGAACGAGGAGTCGGTGCAATGTATTGTCGAGGCATATTCTGGGGTTGAAATCGAGTGTTCACTCTGGTTTGGTTGGCCCCCGGTGATGTCCAATAGGGCTGTACTTGACACTGAACAATTTCTCTGTCAGACGCTCTCTGCGAAGGAATGGCAAATTGTGGTGAGGCAAAGGCTGGTTGCTGCAACGATTCCCTGATGTGAGCTATTTCAGCATTGAGTGTTTTTAATGAAGCTACATCAGTTCTCAGCTCTTTAAGTTCTGTCAGCACATCGAAAGAGGGTTTTTGAGCCGCACTGGATTTCTTATCAGTCACTTCCCCACTGGTCTTAACTGCATGGACAACCATACTTGTGTGCTGCACATTGGTTTTCCTTTTCTTTTGTCTTTCTGCCTCATTAGCACAAGCACTGTTTAATTTCTCTAACAGAGCCTCATCTGTGGTTTTAGGGTCCAGAAGTAGGGGCTGCATGTCTACTTTTATGCTGTCACTTTGGAGACCGGTGAGTACAGTATGTAAGAACATGCTTTGAACTAATGCTGGATCATATTTGAGGCCTGATTCTGCTTCTTGGGATGCAAACAAGATTTTCTGGCGCAGGTCAAGAACACGCATAAGGAAGTTTTGTGGCGTTTCTTTGTTCCCTTGGCATTCAGAGGTAAGTTGCTTATAAAGTTCGGTTGCATTTTTTTCTTGGAAGTGAGAGCGCAGGATTCGTCTTAAGGTAGGTAGAGTCAGGTTTGGTTTTCCTTCTAAATAGCTTCTTAACTGTAAGCCTGGAGAAATGGCACAAATGACTGCATCAACAATTTCACATTCGGGGTAGCCTCTGCTCAAACCGTTCTCAATTTGGTGTGCTAAACTTGAAAAAATTTGTTTCTCTTTTTGACCTGGGTCACCAATTTGTCCAGAAATTTTGAAATCTTTGCACCAATGTGGGCTGGGGTGTGCAGTAATTTGAAGCTGAGGCTGGGCAATGTTGGGTTTTGTGTCGACTTCTTCCAACTGTTCAATTTCACTCAATTTTTGTTTCATTGCGCTCTTTAGCTCCTCTAACTCCCTTTGCAATCGATCTTTTTCCGTGACTACGCTTGGTCCTGCGGTCTCCTTTTTAGTGGCTGTATTTACTACTGTAATCTGATCTCTCAAGCTTAACAGTAAAGACATACCGCCATCTTCTATTTCCGTCATATCCTCTTTGAGATGTTGAAGGATATAAGAGATCAAAGACATGCGAGATTTAGATGAGACTTCCTCTTAATCTGCTATTTTCAGAAACTCACAAACATTAAGAAGCTTGTCTTTGGGTAGTATGTTTAGCATGGCGATAACTTCAACTTGCATTTCCTCTAACACTGTTGTCTCCATTTCGACAATAGAGTGGGCCTTTTCACTGAGTTGGGGCTTACTTGAGACTGACTGAACTTTTGTTTCACCTGATGATCTCTGTGGCCTCAGATTTTTGGTTCTTTGTCTCTGTCTTGCCTTTACTGCAGGAACTCTGTCCACTCTCCACTGTTGGTTCTAGGTTATTTTAGGGGATTCACTGCATCAGGAAGTGTCGGCTAGGTAAAAGTGACGACAGCCCTCCGAAGAGTGGAATCCCAGCGGTGCTTCCAAAATGTTGTACCCCTGAACAGGGGAAGATAAAGGTTAAAGAAAACTCGCACTCGCTGTATCTCCACTGAAAGCTTTGTACAGAATGTTTTGTCATAATTGACATTAAAGGGGTGATGAACTGAGAAATCAAATTTTCCTTGAGCTTTTGACATCTAAGAGGTCATCAGATTATAAGAATATCCTGTAAGTTTCAGAACTGAAAACGTCCTTGTTAGTCCAATAAAAGCTTTTATTGACACAGCCTCTAAAAACGAATCGTTTTTAAAAGTGGGGAACTATGACGACAAAGAGGATAAAACACCACCCCCACAGAAGATGATCAACGCCTGCTTCACCACGGCAGGTTTAGCCCCGCCCACCGATTCGCGCATTACACACATAAGTATCATTCATGTACATGCTTACCTCGTGATGACAAACTGGATCCCTACCGAGCAATACAGAATTGTGCAGTGCCTGGTTGTGCAAGACAGTCGCTGCATAAGCTTCCTGTGGATTCCAATAGGACTGCATGGATAAAATTTATTTTTAATGACGTTCCAGCTGATGAGGGTAAAACATCGTCGTCTGTTCGCTTCATTTCACTGAGGATTGTTTTTTCAACAAGACTGGATTTGCAGACCGATTAAGAGTAAAGAACGGTGCTGTGCCGTCTATATTGGATCTGACAGGAATATTGTGCAACACACGGACTCTGGGTTGAACATGTATGGGCGAATCCGGTTGCCATTTGACAACATTGGACGTTTTCCCCCATGTACACCGACGGGTGAGTTAAACTCATTATAATATGCAAAACTGTTCTCCACTCGCAGCAGTGGGTGTTTACTTCCAAGTCTTCAGTGTGATACGCCCATAAAAACCGACTGTTTTTTAGGTAGGCTCACAACCAGGGTACAAAATAGCCTATTACTTGTTCATTTTGATGTTTTTGAATGCAAAAACCAAGCGAACGTTATAAGTTGGCCTCAGACAACAATATAATAACATTTAAAAAGCCAGTTCATGACCCCTTTAAACAGTTCACATTAACCTCGTTGACATAGTGTAAACATGCATACAATGTCATTTACACATATCTAATTACTCGAGTAAACTCGAGTTTGATTACCATAAAACTATATAAAGTATACAAAGAAATATAATAAAGTATTTAACTATTATCTGAGAATCAACTCTTTTAAATCTTTCTATTTTTATTCATAAGCATGTAAATGTACTATTTCAGCTTAATATGCATCTGACATTCTCAATTCACTTATTATACTCTATATACTGTATATTCACATGTGTATAGCAAGTCAACAAATCAGCACATAATAAACAGGATTACAGCTTAAATAGAAAATTAAAGCTGCAAGCAGCGATGGGCGGGCCCTCGCACCTGATGCACGTTGGGGTATGAGGCGGCCGCGTTGCATATTCTGGAGCTCAGCCGATGCGGCTATGAATCTGCTATATATCCAAATCACCTAAAAATTGACGTAAAATTCAAAATGGCCGACTTCCTGTTGGGTTTAGGACATGATCCATGTACCACAGAAATTCCGTACATGTAGGTCAAACGTGCGGCGGGGGCTGCTTCGTTAAAGGCCACTTCCTGTTGCCAGCAGGTGCTGCTGTGACTGTGGGCTAATTTCAGCATGTACATGTGTTCAGGGCGGGACTGTTATATAACGTATAAAATTTCGCGTAGGTCTGAGGATGTACACTGAAGTTACAACAACTTCCTGTTTCATGGCGAATCATCGATGCCACGGACATGCCCATCGACGAAAACACGCAGATAGCACAACTTTTCATTGTCAATGCTTTTAGAAGGTACAGCAGAAATGTGAAGTTGATCCAACTAAATCCCTAGAAGGAGTTCGTTAAAGTACGTAATGAGTAAATCATCAAAAATTGTAAAATTAGAAATTGCTGACTTCCTGTCGAGTTTAGGGTATGGGTTCTTGAGGCTTTTTTGTGCATCTTGATATGATACACGTCCCCACCAAATTTCGTGCATGTAGGTTGAACATGGACGAGGGGCTAATTTTTTCCAATTTTCTAGGTGGCGCTAGCGTGCCATTTTGCCACGCCCATCCGTGAAACCCACAAAATACGAAATTTTTCACCAGTCCTGACATGCGTGCCAAATTTGGTGAGTTTTTGAGCATGTTGTGGCCCCGAAAATGGCGCTTACTTTGCAGAAAAAAGAAAAAAAAATTAAAGCTGCAAGCAGCGATGGGCGGGCCCTCGCACCTGTAGCGCGTCGGGGTGTGAGGCGGCCGCGTTGCATATTTTGCAGCTCAGCCGGTGCGGCTGTGAATTTTCTACGCTGCTTCATTAAAGGTCGCTTCCTATTGCCAGCAGGTGGCGCTACGACTGTGGGTGAATGTCGGCATGTAGATTTGTTCAGGGCAGGACTCTTGTCAAATTTGTAAAATTTTGTGCAGATCTGGGCATTTACAGCCAAGTTACTACAACTTCCTGTTTCATGGCGAATAATCGACGCCACGGACACGCCCATTGACGAAAACACGCAGATAGCACAACTTTACATCGTCAATGCCTTTAGAAGGCACAGCAGAAATGTGAAGTCGATCCGACTAAAGCCCAAGGAGGAGTTAGTTAAAGTACGTGATGAGTAAATCATCCAAAAATGGCGGTAAAATTAGAAATGGCCGACTTCCTGTTGAGTTTAGGGCATCGCTCCAGAAGACTTTTCAGTGCGTCTGGACATGGTAGATGTGCCACAGAAATTTCGTACATGTCGGTCAAACATGCGACGGGGGCTGCTTTGTTAAAGATCACTTCCTGTTGCCAGCAGGTGGCGCTATTACTGTGGGTGAATGTCAGCATGTAGATTTGTTCAGGGAGGGACTCTTGTCAAATGTGTAAAATTTTGTGCAGATCTGGGCATTTACAGCCAAGTTACTACAACTTCCTGTTTCATGGCGAATCTTTGACGCCACGGACACGCCCATCGACGAAAACGCGCAGATAGCACAACTTTACATCGTCAATGCCTTTAGAAGGCACAGCAGAAATTTGAAGTCGATCCGACTAAATCCCTAGGAGGAGTTCGTTAAAGTACGGAGTGTGTAAATCGTCCAAAAATGGCCGCCAAATTCAAAATGGCGGACTTCCTGTCGAGTTTAGGCTATGGGTTCTTGAGGCTTTTTTGTGCATCTTGATATGATACACGTCCCCACCAAATTTCGTGCATGTAGGTTGAACATGGACGAGGGGCTAATTTTTTCCAATTTTCTAGGTGGCGCTAGCGTGCCGTTTTGCCACGCCCATCCGTGAAACCCACAAAATACGAAATTTTTCACCAGTCCTGACATGCGTGCCAAATTTGGTGAGTTTTTGAGCATGTTGCGGCCCCGAAAATGGCGCTTACTTTGCAGAAGAAAAAATAAATAAATAAATAATTAAAGCTGCAAGCAGCGATCGGCGGGCCCTCGCACCTGTAGCGCGTCGGGGTGTGAGGCTGCCGCGTTGCATATTTTGCAGCTCATCCGGTGCGGCTGTGAATTTGCTACGCTGCTTCATTAAAGGTCACTTCCTATTGCCAGCAGGTGGCGCTATGACTGTGGGTGAATGTCGGCATGTAGATTTGTTCAGGGCGGGACTCTTGTCAAATGTGTAAAATTTTGTGCAGATCTGGGCATTTACAGCCAAGTTACTACAACTTCCTGTTTCATGGCGAATCATCGACGCCACGGACACGCCCATTGACGAAAACGCGCAGATAGCACAACTTTACATCGTCAATGCCTTTAGAAGGCACAGCAGAAATGTGAAGTCGATCCGACTAAAGCCCTAGGAGGAGTTAGTTAAAGTACGTAATGAGTAAATCATCCAAAAATGGTGGTAAAATTCGAAATGGCCGACTTCCTGTTGAGTTTAGGGAATCGCTCCAAGAGACTTTTCAGTGCGTCTGGACATGGTAGATGTGCCACAGAAATTTCGTACATGTCGGTCAAACATGCGACGGGGGCTGCTTCGTTAAAGGTCACTTCCTGTTGCCAGCAGGTGGCGCTATGACTGTGGGTGAATGTCAGCATGTAGATTTGTTCAGGGCGGGACTCTTGTCAAATGTGTAAAATTTCGTGCAGATCTGGGCATTTACAGCCAAGTTACTACAACTTCCTGTTTCATGGCGAATCATCGACGCCACGGACACGCCCATCGACGAAAACGCGCAGATAGCACAACTTTACATCTTCAATGCCTTTAGAAGGCACAGCAGAAATTTGAAGTCGATCCGACTAAATCCCTAGGAGGAGTTTGTTAAAGTACTGAGTGTGTAAATCGTCCCAAAATGGGCGCCAAATTCAAAATGGCCGACTTCCTGTTGAGTTTAGGGTATGGGTTCTTGAGGCTTTTTTGTGTGTCTTGATATGATACACATCCCCACCAAATTTCGTGCATGTACGTTGAACGTGGACGAGGGGCTAATTTTTTCCAATTTTCTAGGTGGCGCTAGCGTGCCATTTTGCCACGCCCATCCGCGAATCCCACAAAATACGAAATTTTTCACCAGTCCTGACATGCGTGCCAAATTTGGTGAGTTTTTGAGCATGTTACGGCCCCAAAAATGGCGTTTACTTTGCAGAAAAAATAAAAAAATAATAATTAAAGCTGCAAGCAGCGATGGGCGGACCCTCGCACCTGTAGCGCGTCGGGGTGTGAGGCGGCCACGTTGCATATTCTGCGGCTCAGCCGGTGCGGCTGTGAATTTGGTTCGCTGCTTCGTTTAAGGTCACTTCCTGTTGCCAGCAGGTGGCGCTATGACCTAGGGTGAATGTCGGCATGGAGATTTGTTCAGGGCGGGACTCTTGTCAAATGTGTAAAATTTGGTGCAGATCTGGTCATTTACAGCCGAATTACTACAACTTCCTGTTTCATGACGAATCATCGATGCCACGGACACGCCCATCGACGAAAACGTGCAGATAGCACAACTTTACATCGTCAATGCCTTTAGAAGGCACAGCAGAAATTTGAAGTCGATACGACAAAATCCCTAGGTGGAGTTCGTTAAAGTAGGTAATGAGTAAATCATCCAAAAATGGCGGTAAAATTAGAAATGGCCGACTTCCTGTTGAATTTAGGGCATCGCTCCAAGAGACTTTTCAGTGCGTCTGGACATGGTAGATATACCAGAGAAATTTCGTACATGTCGGTCAAACATGCGGCGGGGGCTGCTTCGTTAAAGTTCACTTCCTGTTGCCAGCAGGTGGCGCTATGACTGTGGGTGAAAGTCAGCATGTAGATTTGTTCAGGGCAGGACTCTTGTCAAATGTGTAAAATTTTGTGCAGATCGGGGCATTTACAGCCAAGTTACTACAACTTCCTGTTTCATGGTGAATTATCGACGCCACGGACACGCCCATCGACGAAAACACGCAGATAGCACAACTTTACATCGTCAATGCCTTTAGAAGGTACAGCAGAAATTTGAAGTTGATCCGACAAAATCCCTAGGAGGAGTTCGTTAAAGTACGGAGTGTGTAAATCGTCCAAAAATGGCCGCCAAATTCAAAATGGCAGACTTCCTGTCGAGTTTAGGGTATGGGTTCTTGAGGCTTTTTTGTACGTCTGGTCATGGTAGATGTACCACAGAAATTTCGTACATGTCGGTCAAACATATGGCGGGGGCTGCTACGTTAAAGGTCACTTCCTATTGCCAGCAGGTGGCGCTATGACTTAGGGTGAATGTCGGCATATAGATTTGTTCAGGGCGGGACTCTTGTCAAATGTGTCAAATTTCGTGCAGATCTGGGCATTTACAGCCAAGTTACTAAAACTTCCTGTTTCATGGCGAATCATCGACGCCATGGACACGCCCATCGATGAAAACGCGCAGATAGCACAACTTTACATCGTCAATGCCTTTAGAAGGCACAGCAGAAATTTGAAGTCGATCCGACTAAATCCCTAGGAGGAGTTCGTTAAAGTACGGAGTGTGTAAATCGTCCAAAAATGGCCGCCAAATTCAAAATGGCAGACTTCCTGTCGAGTTTATGGTATGGGTTCTTGAGGCTTTTTTGTGCGTCTTGATATGATACATGTCCCCACCAAATTTCGTGCATGTAGGTTGAACATGGACGAGGGGCTAATTTTTTCCAATTTTCTAGGTGGCGCTAGCGTGTCATTTTGACACGCCCATCCGCGAAACCCACAAAATACGAAATTTTTCACCAGTCCTGACATGCGTGACAAATTTGGTGAGTTTTTGAGCATGTTGCGGCCCCGAAAATGGCACTTACTTTGCAGAAAAAAGAAAAAAGAAAAAAAAAATTAAAGCTGCAAGCAGCGATGGGCGGGCCCTCGCACCTGTAGCGCGTCGGGGTGTGAGGCGGCCGCGTCGCATATTTTGCAGCTCAGCCGGTGCGGCTGTAAATTTGCTACGCTGCTTCATTAAAGGTCACTTCCTGTTGCCAGCAGGTGGCGCTATGACTGGGTGAATGTCGGCATGTAGATTTGTTCAGGGCGGGACTCTTGTCAAATGTGTACAATTTGGTGCAGATCTGGGCATTTACAGCCAAGTTACTACAACTTCCTGTTTCATGGCGAATCATCGATGCCACGGACACGCCCATTGAGGAAAACACGCAGATAGCACAACTTTTCATCGTCAATGCCTTTAGAAGGCACAGCAGAAATTTGAAGTCGATCCGACTAACTCCCTAGGAGGAGTTAGTTAAAGTACGTAATGAGTAAATCATCCAAAAATGGCGGTGAAATTAGAAATGGCCGACTTCCTGTTGAGTTTAGGGCATCGCTCCAAGAGACTTTTCTGTGCGGCTGGACATGGTAGATGTACCACTGAAATTTCATACAGGTCGGTCAAACATGCGACGGGGGCTGCTTCGTTAAAGGCCACTTCCTGTTGCCAGCAGGTGGCGCTATGACTGGGTGAATGTCGGCATGTAGATTTGTTCAGGGCGGGACTCTTGTCAAATGTGTACAATTTGGTGCAGATCTGGGCATTTACAGCCAAGTTACTACAACTTCCTGTTTCATGGCGAATCATCGATGCCACGGACACGCCCATTGAGGAAAACACGCAGATAGCACAACTTTTCATCGTCAATGCCTTTAGAAGGCACAGCAGAAATTTGAAGTCGATCCGACTAACTCCCTAGGAGGAGTTAGTTAAAGTACGTAATGAGTAAATCATCCAAAAATGGCGGTGAAATTAGAAATGGCCGACTTCCTGTTGAGTTTAGGGCATCGCTCCAAGAGACTTTTCTGTGCGGCTGGACATGGTAGATGTACCACTGAAATTTCATACAGGTCGGTCAAACATGCGACGGGGGCTGCTTCGTTAAAGGCCACTTCCTGTTGCCAGCAGGTGGCGCTATGACTGTGGGTGAATTTCTGAATGTAGATTTTTTCAGGGCGGGACTCTTGTCAAATGTGTAAAATTTTGTGCAGATCTAGGCATTTACAGCCAAGTTACTACAACTTCCTGTTTCATGGCGAATCATCGACGCCACACACACACCCATTGACGAAAACGCGCAGATAGCACAACTTTACATCGTCAATGCCTTTGGAAGGCACAGCAGAAATGTGAAGTCAATCCGACGAAAGCCCTAGGAGGAGTTCGTTAAAGTACGTAATGAGTAAATCATCCAAAAATGGCGGTAAAATTCGAAATGGCCAACTTCCTGTTGAGTTTAGGGCATCGCTCCAAGAGACTTTTCAGTGCGTCTGGACATGGTAGATGTGCCACAGAAATTTCGTACATGTCGGTCAAACATGCGACAGGGGGCTGCTTCGTTAAAGGTCACTTCCTGTTGCCAGCAGGTGGCGCTATTACTGTGGGTGAATGACAGCATGTAGATTTGTTCAGGGCGGGACTCTTGTCAAATGTGTGAAATTTCGTGCAGATCTGGGCATTTACAGCCAAGTTACTACAACTTCCTGTTTCATGGCGAATCATCGACGCCACGGACACGCCCATCGACGAAAACACGCAGATAGCACAACTTTACATCGTCAATGCCTTTAGAAGGTACAGCAGAAATGTGAATTTGATCCGACTAATTCCCTAGGAGGAGTTCGTTAAAGTACGGAGTGTGTAAATCGTCCCAAATCGGTCGCCAAATTCAAAATGGCGGACTTCCTGTCGAGTTTAGGGTATGGGTTCTTGAGGCTTTTTTGTACGTCTGGTCATGCTAGATGTACCACAGAAATTTCGTACATGTCGGTCAAACATATGGCGGGGGCTGCTACGTTAAAGGTCACTTCCTGTTGCCAGCAGGTGGCGCTATGACTTAGGGTGAATGTCGGCATGTAGATTTGTTCAGGGCGTGACTCTTGTCAAATGTGTAAAATTTCGTGCAGGTCTGGGCATTTACAGCCAAGTTATTACAACTTCCTGTTTCATGGCGAATCTTCGACGCCACGGACACGCCCATCGACGAAAACGCGCAGATAGCACAACTTTACATCGTCAATGCCTTTAGAAGGCACAGCAGAAATTTTAAGTCCATCCGACTAAATCCCTAGGAGGAGTTCGTTAAAGTACGGAGTCTGTAAATCGTCCAAAAATGACCGCCAAATTCAAAATGGCGGACATCCTGTCGAGTTTAGGGTATGGGTTCTTGAGGCTTTTTTGTGCGTCTTGATATGATACACGTCCCCACCAAATTTCGTGCATGTAGGTTGAACGTGGACGAGGGGCTAATTTTTTTCAATTTTCTAGGTGGCGCTATCGTGCCATTTTGCCCCGCCCATCCGCGAAACCCACAAAATACGAAATTTTTCACCAGTCCTGACATGCGCGCCAAATTTGGTGAGTTTTTGAGCATGTTGCGGCCCCGAAAATGGCACTTACTTTGCAGAAAAAAGAAAAAAAAAAAAAAAAAAAAAAAAAAAAATTAAAGCTGCAAGCAGCGATGGGCGGGCCCTCGCACCTGTAGCACGTCGGGGTGTGAGGCGGCCGCGTTTCATTTTCTGCAGCTCAGCCAGTGCGGCTGTGCATTTGCCACACTGCTTCGTTAAAGGCCACTTCCTGTTGCCAGCAGGTGGCGCTATGACTGTGGGTGAATGTCGGCATGTAGATTTGATCAGGGCGGGACTCTTGTCAAATGTGTTAAATTTCGTGCAGATCTGGGCATTTACAGCCAAGTTACTACAACTTCCTGTTTCATGGCGAATCATCGACGCCACGGACACGCCCATCGACGAAAACGCGCAGATAGCACAACTTTTCATCGTCAATGCCTTTAGAAGGTACAGCAGAAATTTGAAGGCGATCCGACTAAAGCCCTAGGAGGAGTTAGTTAAAGTACGTAATGAGTAAATCATCCAAAAATGGCGGTAAAATTAGAAATGGCTGACTTCCTGTTGAGTTTAGGGCATCGCTCCAAGAGACTTTTCTGTGCTTCTGGACATGGTAGATGTACCACAGAAATTTCGTACATGTCGGTCAAACATGCGACGGGGGCTGCTTCGTTAAATGTCACTTCCTCTTGCCACTAGGTGGCGCTATGAATGTGGGTGAATGTCGGCATGTAGATTTGTTCAGGACGGGACTCTTGTCAAATGTGTAAAATTTCGTGTAGATCTGGGCATTTACAGCCAAGTTACTACAACTTCCTGTTTCATGGCGAATCATCGACGCCACGGACACGCCCATCGACGAAAACGCGCAGATAGCACAACTTTACATCGTCAATGCCTTTAGAAGGTACAGCAGAAATTTGAAGTTGATCCGACTAATTCCCTAGGAGGAGTTCGTTAAAGTACGGAGTGTGTAAATCGTCCCAAATCGGTCGCCGAATTCAAAATGGCGGACTTCCTGTCGAGTTTAGGGTATGGGTTCTTGAGGCTTTTTTGTGCGTCTGGTCATGGTAGATGTACCACAGAAATTTCGTACATGTCGGTCAAACAAGCAGCGGGGGCTGCTTCGTTAAAGGTCACTTCCTGTTGCCAGCAGGTGGCGCTATGACTGTGGGTGAATGTCGGCATGTAGATTTGTTCAGGGCGTGACTCTTGTCAAATGTGTAAAATTTCGTGCAGATCTGGGCATTTACAGCCAAGTTAGTACAACTTCCTGTTTCATGGCGAATCTTCGACGCCACGGACACGCCCATCGACGAAAACGCGCAGATAGCACAACTTTACATCGTCAATGCCTTTAGAAGGCACAGCAGAAATTTTAAGTCGATCCGACTAAATCCCTAGGAGGAGTTCGTTAAAGTACGGAGTCTGTAAATCGTCCAAAAATGGCCGCCAAATTCAAAATGGCGGACCTCCTGTCGAGTTTATGGTATGGGTTCTTGAGGCTTTTTTGTGCGTCTTGATATGAAACACGTCCCCACCAAATTTCGTGCATGTAGGTTGAACGTGGACGAGGGGCTAATTTTTTCCAATTTTCTAGGTGGCGCTAGCGTGCCATTTTGCCCCGCCCATCTGCGAAACCCACAAAATACGAAATTTTTCACCAGTCCTGACATGCGTGCCAAATTTGGTGAGTTTTTGAGCATGTTGCGGCCCCGAAAATGGCACTTACTTTGCAGAAAAAAGAAAAAAAAAAAAAAAAAAAAAAAAAAAAAATAACCCTAACAGTTTCAATAGGGTCCTCGCACTGTTAGTGCTCGGGCCCTAATAATCCTAACAGTTTCAATAGGGACCTCGCACTGTTAGTGCTCGGGCCCTAATAATCCTAACAGTTTCAATAGGGTCCTCGCACTGTTAGTGCTCGGGCCCTAATAACCCTAACAGTTTCAATAGGGTCCTCGCACTGTTAGTGCTCGGGCCCTAAAAATAACCCTAACAGTTTCAATAGGGTCCTCGCACTGTTAGTGCTCGGGCCCTAAAAAATAATAATCCTAACAGTTTCAATGGGCTATATGCACGCATAAGTTCCGCATTTGACGTAAGGATGCTCGTCCATTTCCGGTTGTGTAGATTAAAGCGGAGGAAAACCGGAGAAAACGGGATTATGGCAGAGTCTTCAATATTTACTGTCTTCCCGTCTTTGAAACGAAACGTACATACGTTTAGATGTAATTTTATATATAGTTATGCTTATTTAATATAATTTAAAAAAGAAGCATAAACACAACGAGGGGTGTCTGTTTTATCTGTTTTTGTGACTAACGTTTCATTAGTATAACCATGGAGTATAAAATTCAATATAAATTCTCGGTATTGTATTGGACTCTACGATCGGCGGAAGTTATCGAGCATCCCTAATGCTTCACCGGAAATACCGCCGTGCATAGAGCCCATAGGGTCCTCGCACTGTTAGTGCTCGGGCCCTAAAAATAACCCTAACAGTTTCAATAGGGTCCTCGCACTGTTAGTGCTCGGGCCCTAATAACTCTAACAGTTTCAATAGGGTCCTCGCACTGTTAGTGCTCGGGCCCTAAAAATAATGCTAACAGTTTCAATAGGGTCCTCGCACTGTTAGTGCTCGGGCCCTAATTATTAAACATCGAGCTTTCCGCCATTATATAGGCCTAACGCCATTACCCGCGAGCTCAAAATGGAGTCCTGAGCTCGCGCATTTCTGACTAAATAATTTCAACATCTCAATCACACAATCAATACAACATTAGCGTCTGCATACTCCTAAACATGTTATAACATTATATCAAAGTATTTTAACTCATTATAAATGTTCATACCTGAACAGGGGAAGATAAAGGTTAAAGAAAACTCGCACTCGCTGTATCTCCACTGAAAGCTTTATACAGAATGGAAAAATCCCGCGAGCTCTCCCCATAGTGTTCAGGCAGACCAGAACAATCGATCGTCAATTCCATCGTTCCAACCAACCGAACATAGATAAACTGATCACAGATAAACAAAGAATTAAAACTATATATTCATATTTTATAGACTATATATTCTTTCTACATGACAGACTCTTCTTCTTCGGCGGTCACTCGAGACGAGTATGACTGTCCTCTCCGTTGGGTCACCTTATTTGTGGATCCTCAGGTGGCTGTAGAGGCCAATCCTTGATCCACAGATTCTACTGCAGTGTTGGCATTGAAAGGTTGAGGTGTTGTGTTGTGGTTGAGCCTTTCTCTGTTTGTCCTTGCGGTGCTTCCGCTTTGCATCTGCGGCGCAGCGAAGTTCTGTTTCGTGGTGTGCTGCACCTTCAAGCACTGCCTTTCTCCAATATGACCTGTTAAATGCTAGATTCTCCCAGTCGCCAAATGTGATGTTAAACTTTTTTAGGTTGGTCTTAATATTGTCCTTGTTGGTGTCCTTAATATTGGTCCTTGTATTGTCCAATATTGTTATTGTTGGGCATGCGGATAACATGTCCTGTCCATCGGAGCTGGTGCTGCATTATAATGGTAGTGATGCTGGGCATATTTGTTTCTTCCAGAATACTGAAGTTTGTACGTTTGTCTTCCCAATTGATCCTCAAGATTTTCCTTAAGGCTCTCTGATGAAATTGTTCCAGTGCTCTCAGATGTCTGCTGTAGATTGTCTAGGATTCAGCTCCATACAACAGAGTTGGAAGGATCACAGCTCTGTAAACCAGGACCTTGGTTTGAGCCCTCAGGTCTCGGTCATCAAAGACTCTTGTCCTGAGTTTGGCATAGACTCTGCTGGCACAGCTAAGGCGATGTTTAACTTCACAGTCTATATCGGCTTTGGAGGAGAGAATGCTGCCAAGGTAGGTGAAATGATCAATGTTTTCCAGAGTGGTGTTATCCACTTTGATAACTGGCTGTTGTGATTGCTGGTTAGGTGGTGGTTGATACAGAACCTTAGTTTTCTTGATGTTCAAGGCCAAACCCAGGGCTCTGTATGCCTTGGCAAAGGCATTTAGAATGCCCTGGAAGTCTTCAGGGGAGTGTGCTGCAATGGCGTTATCATCGGCATATTGCAGCTCTATGATGGTGGTACTCCTGACTTTACTCTTGGCTTTGAACCTGTTGAGGTTGAAGAGCCTGCCGTCAGTCCTATAAAGGATTGGGATCCCCTCTGGTAACTCTTGGCCAGTAAGGTGAAGTATGGCTGCAATGAAGATGGCGAATAAGGTGGGTGCAATGATACATCCCTGTTTTACCCCAGTTTCTACAGTAAATGACTCAGAGCCACCGTTGAGCACTGTGGCGGACATGCCATCATGCAGTAGTCTTAGCACACGGATGTATTTATCATGACATCCATATTTTGATAGTATGCTCCACAGTGCCTGCCGATCCACGGAGTCAAAGGCCTTTGTCAAATCTATAAAGGCCATGTACAGAGGCAGTCCTTGTTCCCAACACTTTTCTTGTAGTTGGCGAGCAGAAAAGATCATGTCAGTTGTTCCCCTAGATGACCGGAAACCACACTGTGATTCAGGGAGTATCTCCTCAGATAATGGTAACAGGCGGTTAGCGAGGACACGAGCAAGAACTTTGCCTGTTGTTGACAATAGCGAGATGCCTCTGTAGTTTCCACATTCAGCCTTGTCCCCTTTCTTGAATATGGGAACAATGTGGGCATCCCGGAGCTCTCTGGTAAGCTCTTCCCTTTCCCAGACCTTGATGAGTAGATGATGGATGTGGTGCCAGAGCTTTGGTCCTCCTTCCTTTAGAATCTCTGCGGGGATCCCAGAAGGACCAGTAGCCTTGTTATTCTTGAGACTTCTGATGGCATTGTGAACTTCAGTTAGGGTAGGAGGTTCCCCCATGTCTTCTCTGATGGGACTCTGCGGGATATGGTTGGCGATGTCTGATTCAGCTGAGCTGTCGCTATTCAAAAGTTCCTGGAAATGCTCCTTCAAGCGTGCATTGATGGAGTCATTGTCTTTCAAAAGAGTCTGTCCACCCTTTGGGCGCAGGGGATTTAACCCGTGATGGCTAGGGCCATAGACAGGCTTAGTGGCACTAAAAAAACGTCTGGTGTTACCTGAATCTGCCAGTCTCTGGAGTTCTAGAGATTTTTCTGTCCACCAGTTGTTCTTGAGCTCCCTCATCAATCGCTGAACGTCAGCCTTAGCTCTGGAGTGTGCTGCCCTTTTGGCCTCAGATTTTATGTCATTTTGCCACACTCGGAAGGCTTTTCGTTTTCTGGAGATAAGTTGTTCTATCTCTGTGTCATTTCCATCAAACCAGTCCTGATGTTTCCTGGACTGATACCCAAGGGTGGATATACATGTGTCATGGATGGTGGATTTGAGAAGTTCCCAGTGATCTTCGATGTTATCAGGATATTCTTGCTGAAGACTTTTCTCGAGAGAGTCCTGAAGTAGTTGCTGGGTGGCAGTTTCTTTTAGGCTGTCAAGGTTCAGTTTTCGCCGGGTCTGCTTCTTCTGTATCCTTCTTGTTTTTTTAAGTTTGATGAGTGCCAGGGCATGTCCACTACTTGGTGAGCCTGCACACTGCGCCTCTGCTGCTCCGAGATCCCCTACAGTTCAGCCTGGGTCCGCTTGGGCCCAGTTACCATGTGTGGCCGCAAGGAGGCACTGTAGGAGTCTTGACGGTGGAGAGGCTATGTACCGACAGGAGGAGACTTACGCACTCAGCTCCTCTTTTCGCCCTTGCACAAGGGCTAGTCGGTGGCAGTAGCTGTAAGCAGAGCACAGCAAGCAGTAGTAGCATGCAGCATACAATCTCTACTAAACTGCAGGCAGTACTATCCTAGTACTACTACACTGACGCATCACACACGCCCTGTGTATATAACACACACAGACTAAGGCATTTTTGAAGTACACAGACTTCATTTTTTTTAAAATACATTTTCACTCTGTCACAAGTGCTCTTATAAAAATTGGTTGCAATTTGAAACATCACCGCTAGAGGCCGCTAAAAATACATATAGCACGTTTAAGACTTTAAATTATTGTTGAACTGCCATTCTGTTTCAATATTATTATTTAACTTGGTATGTAAAGTTGAAATAATAATAATAATAATTGTGAATAGTTCATAAATATTGGTAATTGCATTATTATCAAGTAAATGACAAGAAATCTGAAACATTCAACCTCTGTAACATGCATGAGCATATGTACTCATAGGAGTTAGTTGAGTAGGTAAATCAGTATAAGCTATTTCTTTATCATATCTTATTTTTTTAATATTTAGTTTGCTAGAGCTACCAAATATGATAAATGACGTGAAAATGGTCCTGAAGTTTCAGTGTTTGTCAATGTCGTCACCAGTCAGCTCTGACTTTGAGGGTGGATATTGTTTGCCACAGAGTAATAAAGAGCCGTCCCCACCAAAAGCAGTGTCTAGAGAACAGGTAGTGTACTAGTTTATTCTGGTCAATGACGACTGCACATTTCAATAAACCATTTGGTACTATTGCAGCCCTTGTCAACACTCCATAATAAATTGTTTTCATACTCATAATAATTTTTAATAAAAACAGTTGGAAATTTCTCCTGGATCCAATGTATTTGTTGACAGACTGGCTTGGGCTGTGACCCAGAATGCAAACTCCACCTCCTGTTTTGTGAGAATGATGGCAGTGTTCCCAATTGATGTGCTACTTGTGAGCATTCATCAAAGGGACATCCAGGGATTCTGGGCTACAACGCCAGGCTCTTGACAAATTGAAAGTTGAAGTTCACACTTACATATAATTTTGAGTGAGTAAGATTCAATGCGTATTTGGCGTGCTGTCCGGAGGGAGGGCTCCGAGCTCGGAATTCTGCCCGAACCCAGAGTACTCCCCCATATGTAAGTGATTTTTAGAAAGAGGAGTGTGGAGAACTAGGAGTGTGGAGAAGGGGTGGAGGAGGGATTCTGCAAACTGTCAATGGATCGAAGTAAGACTGCTGAGTCACTAGCTGTGTCCCAATGTGAAGGCTGCGTCCTTCGAAGGACCCAGCCTACCCAGCCTTCAAAGGACACTCCGAGTGTAGCCTTCGTGGGATAATTGCGCAAAGGTGTTCCCTATCACCGCTCCTGCATGGCACCAAGCAACAGAGTACAGCCACCACCCTGATCATTCATTTAATAAAATTGAGTAAACAGCTATGGAGACAGAATTGACTATTGTCATTTTTTTTTGTTTTATAGGCTATTTTTTGATATTTTATGTTTTATATTTTCTTGTCTTTAAATGAGGGGCTATATATATATTTGAATTGTTCAGACGCAAAAGCCTCTAAGTGCCATTTGCAATTTTCTTCTAAAATGATCATTTTTATTTAATGATCAAGCTTATATATTCAAGTTCAGTAATTTCACTTAAATGACAATTAATAAGTAATCCTCACTGCAATTTAAGTCAAATTACTGAACTTAAATATACAAGCTTGATAAAAATGATCATTCTAGAAAAAAATTTCAAATGGCACTTAGAGGCTTTTACATCTGAACTCTTCAATATATATATATATATATATAATCACATAATTTCAATTCCTAAAAAATATTTCAATATGTACAGTTGACCAGAGCTGGTTTACTGCGTAGCTAGAGACTGCGTCCTGAATAGCCAGATTACACTCTAAACTGTTCAAATTTATTGGTTGTTAACTTACGTAAATAATGTAATGAAATAGGTTAAAAATATTAATAATGATAAAAAAAAAAACCATATAGCCTATATTCAAATGTTAACCTTGATAAGATTTTGAAGGCTATTTTGTCGGCGATTTTTGTAGGGTATTCTTTTTATTGTCTACAGAAATGGACCATGATGAATATATTTGAGCTGTCATTAAACTAGAGACTCTTACAAAAATAATCGAATATCCAGAGCCATGAATTCTCTTTTATGTACAAATTTAAAGTTGCATAAAATAATGAAATAATTAATAGGCCTAATAAAGAAATAATGGACAATGTAGGCTATAATGCCGTTTTCGCGTTTCCACATAACAAATGAATCACGCAATGGTAAATGAGTTACGATGAATAAGAAGAAAAAAAGAAAAAAAAAGGCCGCGGACTGCAAAGGACCCAGCCTATTCGTCCTTCGAAGGACGCACCATGTAGCCTTGGGATTTCCTAATTGGCAACCAGGTACCGCTCCTGGCGCCAAGCAACAGTGCGAGAGCTGCCACCCTGATCATTTATTTAGCCTAATAAAATTGAGTAAACGCAGCTATACGCCTTATTCACGGCAGCACCATCTTTGATTTTTAATGAGAATGATAGCGAGGCTGTGAGGGATAGACTTGCATCTCTTCAATGGGCTGAACTGTTATTTAATGTGTTTTCGGATTGTTCTGCTCATGAAACACTGGAAAAATATCTTTCCAAGAAATGTCAGTTGACAAAAAACTCCCGACAATGTAAACTATGGAAAATTGTAAACAATCTAGCCGCTTTATTCAGCTTTTTACAGCGGATGCCATTGGAAACACGGTAAGTCTATCCCTCACAGCCTCACTTTCATACCTGTCATGGCACTGCTCTGAATAAGGTCAATGGAGACAGAATTGGCTATATTGTCACTTTATATATATACTATTATAGCCAGAATTGTATTTTGGGGCAATATATATATATTATAGCCAGAATTGTATAATAAATTACAAAGTACATAAGCAGAGTCTTTCGTTTTGAATTGTTCTGTTTAAAAGTAGACATGTGAGGTGAGAGGGCCTACCTTTTATGCTGAGTTTCGTTCATTTATAGCTATACGTAGCCTAGCCTATTTACCTCTTATTTATTAAAAGCTTTCTGTTTGATGTCTGTGTGAAAGTTTTTAAGTAGGCCTATCTTTTAGTGCCGCTTTCGGAGCGCTCAAGTCCATTGTTTTTTCTCATAAATGCGAATACAATAAAATAAAATAAATATTTTATTTACTGTGGAGACTGAGAGCCAATTCTTCATCTGGTGAATACCGTAGGCTAGTATTACTGTGGTTTGCACAATGTAGCCTAATTCACAGGCTACCTTGATGTGATTTCATAGGCCAGTGCTTTTTATTGCGTACAGAAATGGACCATGGTGAATAGGCAAGGCAAGGCAAGGCAAGTTTATTTATATAGCACATTTCATACACAATGGCAATTCAAAGTGCTTTACATAGAAGAAATTAAAATAATCCAAAAAAAGAAATCAGAATAATTAAAACAGTTTAGAATAAAAAATAAGAAATAATGAAAAATAAAAATTATGATAAAAATGAAATACAGTAAATTAAAACCATTTAGAATAAAATGAAGTGCAGTAACAGTCGGACGAACAGTGGCACAGTGCTCATTCAGTAAATGCACAGCTAAACAGATGTGTTTTGAGTCTGGATTTGAATGTGACTACTGTAGGAGCACACCTGATCTCTTCTGGAAGCTGGTTCCAGCTGCGGCTGGCATAATGGCTAAAAGCAGACTCTCCATGCTTAGAGTGAACCCTTGGTATTTCTAGCTGATGTGATCCTAATGATCTGAGTGATCTGTTGGGTTTATATTCAGTTAGCATATCTGCAATATATTGAGGTCCTAACCCATTAAATGATTTATATACCAGTAATAATACTTTAAAATCAATCCTAAATGTAACTGGCAGCCAGTGTAAAGACCTGAGGACTGGTGTGATGTGTTCATATTTTCTGGTCCTGCTCAGAATCCTGGCAGCAGCGTTCTGTATGAGCTGCAACTGTCGTATGGTCTTTTTAGGAAGGCCAGTGAGGAGCCCTTTACAGTAATCCACCCTGACCCTGCTGGTGATGAAAGCATGCACAAGTTTCTCTAAGTCTTGACTGGAAACGAAGCATCTAATTCTTGAAATATTTTTCAGATGATAGTATGCTGATTTAGTTATTGTTTTGACATGACTATTGAAACTAAGGTATGACTCTAGAGACACACCAAGATTCCTGACTTGATTTTTAGTTGTTAGACCCCTAGTGTCGAGGTATGCATTCACCTTGAGAACTTCATCTTTGTTTCCAAATGCAACAACTTCAGTTTTGTCTTTGTTTAACTGCAGAAAGTTTTGACACATCCAACCGTTTACTTCATCAATGCATTGGCACATGGAGTCAATGGGGCTGTAGTCGTTAGGCGATAGGGCTAAGTAGAGCTGTGTGTCGTCTGCATAGCTGTGGTAAGCGATTTGGTTCTTTCTCATTATTTGGCTCATTGGGAGCATATACAGGTTGAATAGGAGTGGCGCAAGAATCGAGCCCTGCACTGTAAAATCCAATTAGTACACCTTACTTGAAAAAAGCATGCAAACCGATTGCACTCAAAAAACTGAGTAAAAAGTGAAATAGAAATAATATTTAGTACTAACAAGTGCATGCCTAGTAGTGTACACTTACAAGAGAGTTCCAGTAACTTAAAATAATTTCTATAGGCCTACTATACTTGATTTTTTACTTTCCAGTATCTGTGAACCGAGGAAGTGTACTCCCAGAGTGCATTGCGGCATGAATAAATTAATACAATTAATTTAAACAGCAAATAAAATTGTAATGTCTAATTAATTAAATGATTTTTTTAAAAATGTTACCACTGTTGTGGTTTGCATGCTGAATGTTGAAGTCTGTGTGTGACTCAACCAAAATTGCAAGATATTGTTACAAATATAGAGGGATTATATCAACCCAATTAAAGATTTATGCCATAAGCGTTAGCAATAAAATGTTAAAAGATCATTATTATACATGAAATATATTTATGTTATATATAATTTATTAATTAATTTAAGTATGTGTGTTTGTATATATATATATATATATATATATAAATTACTTCACTTCCTTTGAAATCAAATAATTATGATTTCAAGTTGCATCACTGCAAACAATTGGAAGAGAACAATAATATAAATTAAGTTCCAAGTGCCCAACCAAAGGGAACATCAATCACAATAATGGTGAGAAAGGGAAATCAACAAGTCAACTAAAGAATTTTGATGTTCTCCCAAAAATATTTAGGTGTATTGACAATAACACTCAAGATGACTGGAAAATGAGCGAATGCAAATTGAAAATGGTACTCAAAACAGTCAAGTAATGTTTACAAGTTTTTTCTGAGTAACGAAAGCACACATGCAAACAGTACAGATTACTAAGAAATTTTAAGTAAGTTCATAAAATTATTGCACTTTAAGTAAAGTTAACAAAAAAATCTTAGTAAGAACAATGTTAGATTTTACAGTGTGAGGGACTCCGCAAGTCATGGATGTCCACTCAGACTTATGTTCTCCCATACTCACAAAATAACCTCTCCCTTCTAAGTATGACCTGAACCATTTTAGGACTATCCCAGAAAGCCCCACCCAGTTTTCCAGCCTGTCAAGAAGTATGTCGTGATCAACAGTGTCAAATGCAGCACTGAGGTCGAGTAGTACCAACACGGATAATTTGCCTGTATCAGTATTTAAGCGAATATCGTTTATTATCTTTATGAGCGCTGTCTCTGTGCTGTGATGCGATCGGAAACCAGATTGAAAATTGTCAAAATATCCATTTAAGCTTAAAAATTTGTTCAGCTGATTGAAGACAACCTTTTCAATGATCTTGCCTATGAAAGGAAGATTTGAGATTGGTCTATAGTTGCTTATGATGGTCTTATCCAGATTGCTCTTTTTCAGGAGGGGCTTGACAACTGCAGTTTTCAGGGAGTTCGGAAAACTCCCAGAGCGAAGTGAGGCATTTACTACTTCTAAGAGATCTGCTTCTAAACAGTTTAACACACTTTTGAAAAAAGATGTGGGAAGTGTGTCAAGGGCGCAGTTTGATGTTTTAAGGTGCTGTACGGATTCTACCAAAATTGTGCCATCAATTTCTTCGAAATCAGACATAGTAACTACTTTCTCAGGTTGTGGTCTGATCTGCCTGACCCCAGAGCAACTCAAGGATGTGCTGATCACCTTTCTGATGTTATTGATTTTCTCAGAGAAGAAAGAAGCAAACTCACTGCATTTCCTTTCTGAGAGCATTTCTATGGGAATCTGGCTCGGGGGGTTGTCAGTCTCTCTACAGTAGCAAAAAGAGTGCGTGTGTTGTTTATATTGCTGTTTATAATATTTGAGAAGAAAGTCCGCCTAGCTTTGCCTAGTTCCCTATTGAAAGTGTGGATGCTGTCTTTGTAGATGTTTTTTATTTTATTTATTTATTTATTTATTTATTTGACAGGGACAATGCAAACAAACATAGTGTCAAGATCAAGCATGTCACTGAAGTGTTGCATATAAAGTTTATAGCTATAGCTAATTTTCAACTCCTGTCCCTGGAAGGGCTTTTATACACAATAAAATTTACATGATTAGCTATTTCAATTATATAAAAAATAATAATAATAATAATAATAAAAAATAATACTAATAATAAAAATACTAATAAGCATACATACATATCATATACAACTCAAATAATTAAATGTAGTTAAAAATTAGTACAGTTTTGGTTTGTTTTTAACCAATTTTTCAGCCTGGAAATGAACATCTTAAAGTCTGATACAGTCTTGACTTCAAAAGGTAAAGAGTTCCAGAGTTTAGAACTCTTTACAGAGAAGGTTGTCTGTCCAAAACTGGTCCTGCAGTATGATATTTTACAGTCAAGATTTGTGGAACTCCTAGTGACTCGGATGTTGTCCTGTCTCACAATAAATGTACTTAGTGGCTCAGGTGCTAGATTATTAATGCACTTATAAATTAGTTTAAGAAAGGAAAATTTCATAAAACTATCAAAATTCATTAAATTATATTTCTTAAAGATGCTGCAATGATGATAACTTAATGTTTTTTTATCCAAAAGTTTTATTGCTCTATTATATAAAGATTTTATGCGTTTGATTGCAGTGGGAGCTGCTTGTGCCCATGATGTCATGCAATATGATATGTGAGAAAACATCATAGCATGTATGTACATTAAGGCTGCCTGGCTTGGAATGTAGCTTCTAATTAATTTAAGACAATTGAGATTACTTTGTAATGTTTTCTGGATGTTTAGTTTAGTTCCTTTATTGTCCACAAGTGGAAATTTGTCTTTGGCTTCACTATACATCACACACAAGGACACCAACACCAAAAAACATAAGGAAAAAATACATACATAAATTAAAAACAGTAACATTACCATGCAGCTATACTTAAGCTTACATATATCCACTCCTACTCGTATTTATGGCTTCTCAGCATTTAGAAATCGAATGGCAGTTGGCACAAATGACATCTGGTACACATTTTTACTTGCCCTAGGTTGTCTAAACCTTCTCCTTGATGGGAGCAACTGAAAACTGGAGTGCAAGGGGTGAGATAAATCCTCAATAATAACCCTTGCCTTCTCTTTAACTTTCAATAAGTATATCTCATTCAATTGTCTTTGTGTTTTACCTACGATTGCACTAGCTATGTTAACCACCCTAGACAATTTCTGCTTGGATTTAACAGTCAGGACTCCATACCACATAGTCATATTAAAAGACATAATGCTTTCTACAAAATTTTTATAAACCATTTCTAAAATATTTTTACTCACACCAAAGTGTTTTAGCCTCCGAAGAAGATGCACTCTCTGCATTGCTTTTTTAAATACATAATCCACATTTCCAGTAAAACTTAAGTTACTATCTATGAATGTCCCCAGGTATTTGAAACTATTTACTATTTCTACCTGGTATCCGCTGAGTTTCACAGGTTGTAATTGTTCAGAGAGTCCATTTTTATTTCTACTAATCACTAATTCCTTAGTTTTGTGCAAATTTATCTCAAGTGCACTCAGTTTGCACCATTTTTGTATGGAATTTATATAATTATGATACAATTTCTCTCTTTCAGTTCCACCTTTGTACAAAAGGCCGACAAGTGCCAAATCATCAGCGTACTTAAGTAAACTAAAATATGAGTTGTGAATTTTAAAATCATTTATATACAGTGAAAATAATAAAGGTGATAATATAGTTCCCTGTGGTACTCCTGAGTTTAGAACAATTGTTTTTGAGACTTTATCATTAAGGACAACTCTTTGTGGACGATTTAAGAGGAAATCTCTAATCCACCAGATAAGTCCGCCATTCACTCTTAAATCAAGTAATCTTTGTAAAAGGACATCTATCTTAATTGAGTTAAAAGCTGAACTAAAATCTATAAATAAAATTCTAGCATAGTTTGAGGTCTGTTGAATATGTTCGGACACTAAATTGCATAGGGTTAAAGTTGCATCATCAGTGCCCCTAGCTGTCTTATAAGCAAACTGCAGGGGGTCTAAATATTTATTTACATCATTCTTAATATATGTAGATAACACTCTTTCCATACATTTACCCAAAATAGATGTAAGAGCTATTGGCCTAAAATCCTTTGACTGGTTGGATTTTCTTTATATGTTTTTCAAATTTAAGTTGAGGATCTAAGACTAATCCTAAATATTTAAATTCTGTAACTGTATGAATTTCTTTATTTTGTAACTTAATATTAAATCTGCCTTTTATTTCTATTTTTTTAATGGAAAAGCACATGGAAACTGTTTTCGAGAAATTTAAAACTAATTGATTTTGAATGAGCCACTGTTGAATGTCAGACATACTAGTGGACAGTATAGCTGCAGCCTGCTCAGGTGACTTGGCGGGTACATAAAGAACTGCATCATCCGCATAGAGCTGACAACTGGCACCTGAGCAGTGCAGAGGTAGATCATTTATAAAAAAGACTAAAAAGCAAAGGGCCAAGTATAGAGCCCTGCGGGATGCCCATTTTTATATTTGAAAGTGCAGATACGTTTTGATCAACCTTGACACACTGCACTCTAGAGCGAAGATAGGATGCAAACCACAACACAGCTTCATTTGAGAAATTAAAATGTAACATTTTGGATAAAAGCAAACTATGATTGACCGTATCAAAAGCTTTTGTAAGGTCGATAAATACGGCTCCTACCACATTACCTTTGTCCAGAGACTTTTTTACATTTTCGATTAAACAGCAGTTTGCTATTTCTGTCGAGTAACCAGGTCTAAACCCGAACTGGTAGCAATGGAGGAGCTGTTTTGCTTCTAAATGGTCCATCAGTTGCACTACTACTACTTTTTCAATTATTTTGGATAAAACTGGTAAAATCGATATAGGGCGATAATTGCTTATAGAGTTTTGGCTACCACCTTTGAGCACAGGTATAATCATTCCTCTCTTCCATGCACTGGGAAATGTATTGGTTCTTATGGAGAGATTAATGAGGTGAGTCAACGGTTTGACAAGACCATCTTTATAATTTTTAAGAAAACCACTATTCATCATAAAAATATCATTAGACTTGGAATTTGAAAGTTCATCAATTATATCTGCAACTTTTTTTTCTGACACCTCTTTAATATAAAATGAATCTGTTGTGGTGTCTCTCAGTGAAAGATTAAAATGATCAACGGGCTGGAAGTCTTTTGATAATTGTTCAACTGACTGTACAACGTAAGAATTGAATTCATTAGCTATGGTGGCACTATCAGTTATGCTTTTGCCATTGATATTAAGTTCTGTGATTTTTTTATGTTTATTTGATTTATTAGTCAAATTGTTTAAATGCTTCCAAAGTGAGTTATTTATGCCTTTGGAACTATCAATTAAATTAGTGTAATATGTTACTTTTGCTTTCCGCAACTCAGATACAACTTTATTTCTCAAACCTTTATAAATCAAGAAATCTCTATTGAGTTTAGATCTTAAAGAAGTTTTCAAGGCTAAATCTCGCTTCTTCATAAGAATTCGTAATTCATTATTTATCCATGGCACCGTATAATACTTTTTTTTCAATTTGATCTACTTTGTAAATTTTTCCACCAGACATGTAATAGCTGTAGTCAAGGAATTACAACATTCCTCTACATCATCTAGTGTCAAAATTTGTCCCCAGTTTATATTTTTAAGTTCTCTTTCAAATTGTGCAGTCTTACATTTAGGAAGAATGAAATGTGTTTTTTCATGATCAGATTTACCAAAGTACTGTAGACGCTTTTTCGTCAGTTTCCTAACAGTCAGCGTCAAGTACAGTGCAAGGTAACGTTACTCCTCTCGTTATCGGCAGCTGTCGGTCACAGTTGCGACAAGAACAATTCTCCATGGACCGGTTCGAGCGCTTCAGACGCGCACTTTCATATGGGGGGGCGCAGCTGTAGTTAACAACAATTTAATATTGTTACAATAGACCAACATTTTTTTTAGCCTACTTTAATTTTCAAAATAACCAGTGGGGGAATGAACTTCATAGCCTACTTCATAGGCTATTCACGTAATATGTGAAGTAGCCTACTTTTCCCCCCTCACAGGACAGCAACACTGGTTTACATTAAAATACACTAAAGCAGGCAATCCTATAGTTTAAATGCATCAACCTTGCAAACAATCAGATGCCAATACAAAAATAAACAACATCCAGAGCCATGAATTTTATTTCATTTAACACATTTAAAGTTGCGTTAAATAATAAATTATGAATAATAATGTACAGAAATGTATCTTCGTTTTCGCGTTTCCACAAGACAAATAAAGCCACACAATGGTGACGAATGAGTTAATGAAAAAGAAGAAAAAACTTTTGGCTGTTAACACTGTTCTCTGGCTATTTGATTAATGAAAACAATACTTTTACCATCCACCACCGAACTCTCAGCCGCCCTTTTAAAAAAATGCTGTCGTCACCAGCGCAATGATTTATGGGGTAGGATAGGCTGCGTAGGATCGGGTAGGATGCATTTATGTATACTCTCTTTCTCGGCGAAATGAAGGGTGCATTTGGCCGTCGCTTTTGAATCAGGGTAGCCTTCGTCGCGCCGCGATGACGCAACCAGCCTTCGAATACGGCCTATACCCTCTATACACAGCATATACCCTCTTATCATTGATTGCTGATTGTTGTCCACTCGTGTTAATTATCTGAACATGCTCCTCCCGAACTTAGTTAATAAAACTTCATTTCACGAGTTCACACTTACATATAATTTTGAGTGAGTAAGATTCAATGCATGTTTGGTGTGCTGTCCGGAGGGAGTAGCCTGGTAATACCAGACTCTGCTACTTCTCTTTGCTTCGTAGACAGAGTCTGGAATAACATAATAGAGAAGTGTTTTCTCTCTCGCAAGGGGGCGCATCTCTGAAGTTTAAAATCATTGGTTACCCGTAAGCCAATCACATAAGTTTATTTATGTCGTATGTTATGCGCCGACACGGCCGCATCAAGACATTATGCATCGAACTCAAATCTATGATCGAACTTCCACTGTAAACAGGGAGCGCCACTTTTGTAAGGGCTGCAAAATGTGTGCCAACCAGGAATGAACAATTCACAAACTAGGTTATTTATATGAATTACTGAGTTGCGGCCGCCCCGCAACGTCGGCATGCCCTGCTCTCAGGAGTCATGACTGATCTAGCTTCCGCCGCCCGCAGCGGCGCGAGGGCGAGACCGAGCCGCTGCTCTTGCAAGTCATGAATAGGAAGTTCATTTTACTGATTTTCTGAGTCATTCAAGTCATTTCGTTTATTTAAGTGGCTTAATGTTATAATTTTAACAGCCAAATTCCCCGATCACATCCACCTACGCAATGTTGATCATATTCTGAATTAAGAAATCATAATGCAGTAAAAAATTATTTACAGGAAACATAAATAATCACTTTGCCTTCCGAGTCTTACGTTCATTTGTCACGTGACATACGCAATGAACAGATCGTTCATGAATCACATATCTGGGACTAATGTAGCAGGATGTCGAAACGAAATATGGTGGATTGTTGTTATTATTATGATAATAATAATATGATAATAAGAGCGCACCAGGAGCGTTCACAGCCGAGGAGACCGACTTTCTTGTCATGGCCGTAAAAGACGGAGAACTGACGTTGAATGGGGGTAAGTTATGTCCTTATAGTTATGGGCAAACAGGTCTGATCCATCATTACTACAATTAGCCTGAAAAAATTGGGTAGCCTAAATGCCTAAGCTGTTAATATTTTTCCTTGTTATAATGATTTGAAAAAATAAAAACGGCTGCATCTGTGTTGATGAGAGAATCAAAAATGTATGCGCGTTGTGCAAGCTACATAATGGCCAAGCATGCTGTTTTTTGCTGGTATACGTTGCAAATAGAGGGACAGCAAAATTGTTTTTTGCCTAGAGCGGCAGAAGTGCACGCGCCGGTCCTAGCTGTAAACACTGATGATGCGAGCGAAATACCGGAGTGAACATGGCTGTAAACGACCTTTGCTTCAGTTAGAAAAACCCTGGAATGTTCTCCATAACAGAGCGAATTGCATCCCGTGTCTTGTTTCCCATTTCTGCGTTTTTTTCAGTTTTCGATTTCTCTAACCTACAATGTAAACTCGGCACTTAACGTCTACGTCACGGCTCTCAGCCCGCCCTCTGTTCGTTGATTGGCCGGATGTTTTCAGGCCGGTGGAAAACTGAAAGATAGGCCGCTATCTCAGACTCACTACAGGAGCGAAATGAAATTAGTGGAAGTAGGAAGTCTGACGTAGTCAGGCTACGGAGGGAGGGCTCCGAACTCGGAATTCTGCCCGAACCCAGAGTACTCCCCCCAAAAGGCTAAAGAGTAGAGGACAGCCGCCGGACTAAAGACCCCCAAAAGAGTTCCGAGATTGGCAGGCTGGCATCTCGAGAAGGGGCCTGGATGCTTGTTCAGAGAGGCCCGTGATGATGGCTCCCTGCCTGGACTGACGGCCCTTTTTGACTGCGAACGAGGTGCGGTTGTAGTGTACTTGTCCAGGAGGTTTTCACACTGCATCTGCTGTAAGACCAAATACTCGCTGAAATGAAAGAGAAAACGTGAGTGCTCTACCGGGAACTTTCTCGCTCCATCCACTGTGAGACAAATGCTCGCTGGATGGAAAGAGGAAAACTGAAAAGTGGAAAAATGAGTGCTTGCCAAGGAGATTCTCACACTGCATCCGCTGAGAGACCAACTGCTTGCTGGATGAAAGAGAAAAATATAAGTGCTCTACTGGGAAAGCTCTCACTCTGTCCGCTGTGAGACCAATGCTCACTGGATGGAAAGAGGAAAACTGAAAAGAGTAAAATGAGGGTTTGTCCAGGAGATTTTCTTGTACTCTGTCTGCAGTGAAACCAACTGCTCACTGGATGAAAGAAAAAAAATGTAAGTGCTCCACTGGGAAAGCACTCACTCAGCTCCCAAAGTGATGGTGGTTTCTGAGTGTCTAAGAAAACGAAAAAGGCTATTTTAAACATGGCATCGAGTGTGTGAGCGGAACTGAGGGGCTGGTAGCCTGTGCGGAAAGCGTGAATACATTTGATGAGAATGTCCAGTGTTATGGGTTGTCTGGTGTCGGGGCGGGTGGGCTGGGATCTTTGAATCCCTTTAATCAGGGTTTGTGAATTGTTTATCTCCACAGAAGGAGTGGCGTACATCAATTCATGGAAAAACTGGATGCCGCTCAGATAACCTTTAATGAACCCAATTTGTAGGCTCTAAGTGATATTAAGGTAGGAGATAAAAGATTTGATTGAAAAGAGAAAAATCAGTGAAAGGCAAGTTATAAGAGACAATTTGTATCGTTTTCTTTCTTCACGTTATATCCAAGCAGTAACGTAGGATTGAAGAGTCCTGAGAGATACTGCTTGGAGGATAACTTTTTGATGCATGCAACATCCACTTGGAGACCAATGCTCGCTGGACAGAGAAAATAATCAATTAGGGGTTTTAGCAGGAATAATAATTCTGAATAGTGATGTACTGGAGAGAAAACATCACTGTAATAGCAGTGTAGAAAATAAGCCAGAGAAATAGAGCTCCTGCGGGAGCAGAGGAGACATCACTGCTGTGGCAGTGTAGAAAATTAGCCAGAGAAACAGAGCTCCTGTGGGAGCAGAGGAGACTTCACTGCTGTGGCAGTGTAGAAAATTATCCAGAGAAACAGAGCTCCTGCGGGAACAGAGGAGACGTCACTGCTGGGGCAGTGTAGAAAATTAGCCAGAGAAACAGAGATCCTGTGGGAGCAGAGGAGACGTCACTGCTGTGGCAGTGTAGGAAAATAAACCAGAGAAACAGAGCTCCTGCGGGAGCAGAGGAGACATCACTGCTGTGGCAGTGTAGAAAATAAACCAGAGAAAGAGAGCTCCTGTGGGAGCAGAGGAGACGTCACTGCTGTGGCAGTGTAGAAAATTAGCCAGAGAAACAGAGCTCCTGCGGGAGCAGAGTTGACATCACTGCTGTGGCAGTGTAGAAAATTAGATAACATGTTTTTTGAAATTTCCAGATTTCAAATTTACTGTTCAAATCCTGAAGGAAAATGATGACCAGTCCTCATAAAGGTCAGAGATATTTTGACACTAGCTCCAACCAGCTTCCTGTAAAATTTTCTAAACTTGTACAGTGCGTGGAGGCAACCATACCTTTGTGTTACCAACGTTCACTACAAGGGCATATACAAAACTCCTTCTCGCTGGAACCAGGGTAGAAGACACCAATAGGCCTTCAGGCAATTGCCCTTCGTCAAAGCCCAAGGGCTCTAGCTCTAGAAAGGCTGCAGACTTAAGCTGGGGGCATGTAACCAGGAACATAGTTAGGGCTCCTGCCTCAAGACAGACTGCCCCTTTCCTATGGACTTTCACTTTGAATGGCTTCGGTGCATTTACAATGGCCTGGATCTCTCCAGGTTTCCGATTTCCGATTTCACAGAAGGGAATTGGAAAAGCTGGGAGCCATGTTGTTTAAAAAGGACCTGATTACATTCCCCAATTACATTCATTCCCAGTATCCCAGGTGTTATGAGCTTGCGGTCTTTAAGAGTGCTATTCTCTGGGTCTTTAACAATTAAAATCCCCCTCCCTGGAATGCATTGCCCCAATACCCCCACATCCAACTCAATGCAACCAACATAGGGAATGTTTAAACCATTAGCGGCCTTAAGCCCAAGCCACCTACAATCTTTCTTTTGTAAGTGATGGAAATGCTCTTTGAAAGAAACTCTTGGTGATGGTGGCTCTGCACACTGGGAGTTGCTAGTTTCCCGACTGGCTAGGTAAGGGGTATTTTAGAGGGCAACAGTGGAACTGACCTACTATATGCCCTGGCTGATCGCACCGCAAACAAATCGGCTGACCATTGGGGTGAGTTTGTATCAACAACCCCCACTCCCTTTGTGGTGGAGGGGCCTGTGATCTACCACTCAACTGCCTTACGAGCATGTCCAACTGAGCTTGTTGCTTAAGGACCAAGTCTTTTAGTTCAGCGAATTCTGAGGACTGAGGTGCGGTAACACATTGCGACACAACCTCAGCTTCACTGGTTACTCCTGGAGTACGGTAACTATGATCTCGGTTGGACTGACCCTCCTGCACCCACCTTATAGCTTCCTTTCGTATGGCTAGAAGAGTCAACCCGCTATCTGCTCGAACCAATCTCTTGAGTTCCCTACGTAACATGTGGTCAGAGACATTTTCACAGAATTGGTCTTGCAAAACAATATCAGGGTTCATTTGACTGTTTTACTTTATCCGCCATTCCATTAACGCATGAGAAATCTCAAACAAACTTTCATTGTCCTTCTGCTTTCTATTAAAGAACTGCTGTTGCCAGTACACATATGACTTAGCACACCCATCCACTTCCCTTAAAACTTAAATTATTGATTCAGGGTTTTCACATGTGGCTGTAGATCAGTACTTCACCTCATTCCGGGCTTCACCCTCTAGGTGATCAAACAAAAACAAGGCCTTGTCAAAATTTTATATATGCATCGCCCGAATACAACTTTTCGCTTCGTTAATCCATTCTTCGACAGACAACAACCCTGTAATTGCAGAGCCAGAAAACTTTGGGCACCGCCATTCTCGAGGTATAAAGAGCGCTTGCTCCTGTCGAACAGGCTGGGTACTAGTCGCACTGCTACTAGCAGTGCCCGTCCCACCTCCCGAAAGTCTCTCATTCTCAGCCTGGAGTTTCTCCAAGCGTCTTCGCAGCTGCTGTAACTGACGATAACTATGATAACTACGCCACCCCTTGGACAGGACGAGTCAGAGCAAGGGGACAAAGAAAACATGCACAGGCTTGGATTAACAAAGTAAAAAAAAATACAATCTTTATTTAAGTTAAAATTGAATCACTTGTGGTTGTCAATAAATAACACGAAAATACATCATTTGACATAAAGGGATAAGCCATAGGAGGGCGGGCCACCGGACAAGCTTGCCCAGGCCTAGGTACCACCCGTGAACTAGAGAACACCCTTAATGTAGAGCCAAAACTAAAATCAGCCTACACAATCACAGTAATCATGCTCCTTGAGCCACTTCTACTTCCACTTCTTGAGCCGACAATGGATTGGCTGTAGCCTCTGCCTGCCGTCTAGCGATCATAAGGGTAGACAGTGTTTTTCCGCTTCACAATTTCACCAGGGTCACGAAACGCTCCTCTGTGTTCGTCAATCTAGGCATCCAACATGTTTCGGGAGCACACACAAACCATAGCACTGTTGGACGTCACTCGCAACACCTTGCGCTAAAAACAGCACACCGGAATACTGCTGCACTCCGACCCATTAGCAGCTAACTACAATGTCTCGCTCCCGGCATGAGGACTTCAGGTGCCTATATACCTGCCTGCTCTCAATTTTCAACCCCTCCCACCCACATTAGCTACCGGGGAGAAGTGAAAGTGAGCCGATGCGGAGAAAGAGAGAAAATGAGAGAGATGAACAAGAAAACGTCTCAAACTCACAGGCTACATTTATCCTTCTCGTCTGTCTGTGCAGAACTTGACAAAAGCTGACAGTTTGCTTCTGAATACAGTATATAAATGAAAAATAATTTTATGAAATAACTTTATGAAGTAGTTTTTTTTTTTTTACCATTAAAACCTGATTTCACTTTTAAAAGTTTTGAAAAAGATAGGATGAATTGAATTTATTTTTAATTGAATGAATGTGAATTTGTCATCGGACAGTCCTGCTTTCAGAGAGGACACAATATTGACGCATCCAGATTCTTTGTTGGCTATACTGTGCTGAAAATAAGCCAATAGACTGCCTTTGTTTTAACATTAGCATTAACATTAGCACTACACACAAATCCTAGGAGACAGGAAGCGACCTGTAGGGCAAAACAGACAGATGATTGACAGCTCGAAGTATCTGAGAGCGAAAGGGCCCTACCAGCTGTCAATCAAATTTGAGGGAGAGACAGCAGTGGAGAACTGCCACATTCCATGGCCTGTTTTAATAGGATCACTTCCCAATGCCCAAGGATATTCAGCCGGTAGAAGCCAACTGTACACCTGAACAAGCAGCAAAAGTATTGTTTGAAGGACAACAGCAGAGAGAGAATTCACCAGCAGTGAGAAGACTTGTATTTAAAAGAAAAATTACCACACACATTTATTGAGTGCTTGTGTTGTTTACAAATACAAACTCCTTGCTTAACAAGATAATCATGTGGATTCATTGGTAATGTTTGGGATAGCATAGAACCAGATTACTCTCAGTAAGCTGTATATTGTGCAATGTATATTCTGCCTATTTTTATATTTCTGAATGCATAGAATACCCAGATGAGCCAAAGAGCCAAGCTTCCCCAAACTACATACCTTTCTAGAAGTATGAAACCTGCATGCAAATGTTTATCTCATGGGTACTCTGTTTATAATACCTGGAGAAAGCTACACTTACGTGTTAGCATCAAGCGGCAACCTCCCCGTCTCTCTCTTGAAGCCAATACGGAAGTGAATTAAACTGCAATTTATCGAGTGGCCGCTTGAGGCAGGCTGCAGAAGCGAGTCAAATCTGTATCTCCCCCATGTTAAAATGCCCAACTTTACAGCAGAAAAAAACATGTTTACAGCCTGGAGCAAAAAGTGGCTTTGGTCTATAGAGCTCATTTTTCCCTTCATGACAACTGTGAGGGGGGTGAATTTTTTTACAACTCATCTGTTTAAATTATATTTAAGCCTTAAAGTTCTGCATAATTAAGGGCGTGGCCACTTGAGTGACAGCTGTATTCTTGCGGCCGCTTTCACTGCTAGTAGTTTGTCTGCTGTCTGTTAGCGTCACCCTCAGCTGTGTTTGTGCTTTTCCGGGATTATTTCATACAATTTAATACATGTATTATACCTTCGCCCGTGCACGCCGTTGGATTCCGTCGTGTTGAGTATGGAGAGATCGACCAGCGCCGTGTTTCCAGCTCCCTCGCGTGCACTAATGGATGTCTGATAATTTCAGTGCTTTCTCTCCGTCCATGCAATAGATGCACACCCTTGAATGAGCGCGGATTTCTAGTTCATTTACTTGAAGTTCTGAAGTAATATCTTTGGTTTGACCCATCTGAGAAACTGAGAGGCGGCCAAAATCGGATTGTAAAATGGACTGAATTAAAGCTCTTTACGAACTTGACATGAGATGCCGACTGACATGTGTGCTTGCCTTGAATCACTGTCATGCACAAGCTTAGAGCAATATTGTAAGTAATTAATACATTTTTAACTAGCAGAATAATAATGCATCACGATGCACATAGTTGACTGCTTGTATGTTGTGAGAAATGTGTTTGATCTGTGTTAATGTATTTGTATACATGCTCTTAACTAATTGCCCCTTGTGAGATCAATAAAGTTGTTAAAAAAGTAAAGTAAATAGTCTCACTTTTAGTTACGTCTTAACTATTATAATATTTCGAAGGGCAAAACATGAACTTTAACCATTGGCTTTACTTTTTCAATCAGCTGTCAATTCAGCGGCAGTAGCATAGCATTAGCACCTCAGCTCCACCCGCGTCACGCCTCTTTGCCCATTTTAATTTATCCGGTAGTGACGAGAGGTGACGCACTGCCAAGATGGCGACGGCCGGCCCCGCCCACTTTAGTCTTCAAAAACGCTCTTCAGAAACCTATGGGTGACGTCACGGACACTACGTCCATATTTTTTACAGTCTATTTTTAGCATTCCCATCTGTGTCAATAGTGATTAAAAAAAATGTTGTAAATAATATTGCAAATTTTGCAGCTTTTCAAGGACATGTGTGCTATTACTTTTCTTTTTTATAACCTTTATAATTTTTAAATTATTAAACTTTTTGTGCATATTTTTTAACATGGAAGTCAATGGAGAATTCTTCAAATTCTGTTTTATGCTCCTTCTGATTTCAAAGCCTACAACTTCTGCATACTTTCAGCTATTTCTGTCATTTAAACTTTAAAATGTTGAGAAATTTGTAAGCTATTAAAGTTGTATTCAACTTTTTGATATCTATTATACTTTTTTCACAATCTCTACTTTAGTCTCATGATGTTTTTCAAGCCGTTTTTGAAATTATAATGGGAGTGAATGAGAGCGACTGTTCAGAGCTAGAGCATGTGATGTCATAAGCTAGAGTGTGCCAGCTTAAAAACTAATGCTAAAAAATAATTTTTAAATCGCTGGCCTGGTCACAATTTTCACTCTTTGGGCATGAAATTATACTTGAAACGTAGGTATTTTTGTTGTGGTTCCTCTCATGTGTTTAGTAAATCCCTGGGACTTATAGTTTTTTCTCTGTGTCCTTCCAAAGGACAAAAGTGACAGACAATCCTCCATTGGCAGCAATTATAAATTCAGGTCAAACTTTTGTGATCAGAGCATTACGAACCACTTTTTTAACTTGCCAAAGTGGTCCCTTTTTTCAACTCTATCCACACAAAAAATACATCACATCGTTCACAAAGGCCTTGTCTCGCTCACGGTCAGGTCATTTCGCTGATACAACCTATAGTTTTGTCTCTAGGGAGGTTTGTTCGAGGCCAAGTATCAGCGATTTTAGCCTCTGTCTAAATAGGAAAGCTGATTGCACCATTGACTTAAAGGCCATGGTGCAGGTTTTTTTTTTTTTCTTTTTTGGCAATTTTCTAGTTGGTAATAAACATTTAAACAGTTATCCATTGTATCTGATGTTGTAGGGTACTCAAAAATTAAACTATAACACGGAAAAGTGGGTGAAATGTTAGCTTTTAGCTAAAGCTAAGCGAGGATTCTTATTTCTCCCACAATGCATTCCATGACGTCACATGAGGCACTCGCTGACTGTTGGACGACAGACAGCCCCGCGGCCCGCCTACCATTTTGAGGGAGAGTGATACGAGGAGTTTAAGTTAGCTAGCTAGTGAAGCAGTGACACTGACAGTGACAGATTTATAAGTAAATATAGATAGATAGATCTTCCGAAGCTGGGTGCAGTTTGTCAAGATTAGGCGAGCAGATTTTTCAGCTAAGTTAACGTTAGCTCTGTCGCCGCCTACTCGAGAATATGCAGCGCGCATTTCAAAGAGGAGGATAACCACTCAGGGGATGCCAAGATGGTCTTACTTCACTTGGATTAAAGAGTGAGAGGAGTGCTAAATTACTTCCAACCGCACTGCCGTCTGTGAACGCAAACCTCTCTGCTTGCCCTGTCCCGAGGTCGAGAGACACCGTCTGCCGCAAGCGAGAAATTGCCACGGTAAGCATCATGCTAACGTTAATGTTTACAAGCTGCATGTTAGCTAGCTCTGTGTGTAATGTATTTTGTATAACTAGCTGCTACCGTGTTCCCTTTGACATAATAGCCTCCACTACAAGCACGATCACTATGACATTAGAAGAGCATTTTTCGTGATTCACGAATTTGAGCCAAAACAAAATTGCCCAGAAGTAAATGTCCATATTGTCATGAAGGCTTCGTGGCTAGTGTTTGGATCAGTGGTGATGATCATCAAGCGGCTTTCGCAATCGTGTGTTTGCGTTTTGTTATAACGTTAGACTGCTACTGTTCTCTTTTTCATTGACCGTGTCGTCAGGGCTGTAGTGGAGGCTAAATGCAGTTTACCTGCTGAAATTAGGTCAGAAACAGTTTATCCACTTTTCACTTCAGAGTTTAGCTAAGTTACCTCTCAGTAATTCACTACCTCACAGAGTTTATGTTACTAACTTTACCACGTGTATTACCACTAGTATTGTATAACATTTAATAGTAACATTCAAATCATCAAATATGGTCTGCATTTTTTTATTTATTTATTTTTTAAAACATTTAGTAGTGCATATTAGGGTCCAATGGGTAATCTCCCTGGCAATCTCATAACATTCTGTTTACTGTTTATGTTTGCTATAATTCATATGCAGGACAATTTCATGTTTTTCCATTAGTGGCAATGATCTTTATACAGTATTATTATTATGTCTGCAGGTTATGCAACATCATTAATGAAGGCCCTTCGGGAAAGCTACACCAATTCACCTGCGGCTCTTCGAGAGGTTAGCGCCAGTTTGTCCCCATCGCCCCATCGCCACATCCTTCAAACAGGTTCCTGAGGAGGCCGTCAGCCTCTACCTAGCCCGGCAGTCACGCTTCAAGAACCTAATTTCACATTATTTTCTTTCCACAGACAAGTCCAATGGTTTAGTTGTATTTATTTATTTTAGTTGTTAGTTATCTTCTTTCCTTCTGTCCCTGTCATCTCATTTAGTGGTGGTTTCCTGCATTCTGCATGTTTTGTTTTTTTCTTTGTGTGCTGTTTCTTTGGTTTTACTTTGCACAAAATCATTACTTTTTTTTCTTAGGCTATTGATTCCCGTGATCTTGTTTATAAATTCCAATTCAGCCATTAGCCTACCTTCGTGATCACGCAAAGCGGTCTGGAGAGGCGGTCTGTTCAGAATTACAACCAACATAAAATATAAGTGTGCATGTACAAATTTGCAGTAATGTTCGGTAAAAATAAACTTTATTAACATAAAATGAAACCGGAGAGATAGTTAATGATCCATACTGTTAACGGGATTAATTTCAGCATGGCTAATGTGCCCCTTCTTCCTACCCTAATCATGGACTAAACCATATCAGAAAACACATACAAATACATGTATTTGATGTACAGTACACATGTATATTTGAATCACACATAACTAACCTTAACCCATAAACATAATATATTAATTGTGTGTGTGTGTATATATATATATATATATATATATATATACACACACACACACACACACACACACAATTCATTTATTTAAATGGGTTAGGGTTATGTGTGTATATATGCATAGGCCTACATACATACGTGAATATATATTATAAATAATATATACTTCAGGTTACCATAAGTTAGCTAACTTTAATGAAGAGTTGGTCATGTAAGCTATAGCTTGCTGCAATTAATGCATTATCTTCCAATAAGCATTAACTAAAACTGGCTACATAAAATGTACTGACTAGATTCACGAGAGGTCGGCTAATGTGTGTAAAAGTAAAACAATACAGTAATTTCATTAATTTACCAGCTCCACGACACGCGTTAGTTCCTCATTCCAGAGTTCCTATGGCGGTCTATGGGAGTGTCGTAACTCTCTCTCTCTATGGCCCTCTGGACTACACTATTACAGGCTAAAGATTTTTTGTATAGAGTTGTTTACTTAAAACCTGTGTCTTTGTTCAGTAATCTTTGTCCTTGTTCAGAAAATGTTTAGTAACCATTACAAGCAATGCCAATAAACTGTTTTATTCTTATTAAAATTCATGTGTTCTGTGTACTTTATAACATTTTGAGGGCAATTGGGTGATGACAACAGAATAAGCAATTATATTTTTAAATTAATTTTCATCCAAACGAGGCGATTGAAAGCCCTGATAGGTCTGGTCACGACTTTGGAATTGTTGTCTGATGGTTGAAACCACACGAGAGGCTTCTTCTGCTCTTGCTTAAAACACCATAAGCCCAGCATATAGCCTGTCTGTATGCACTGTACTGGTATTGCCTAGGGATAAGTAGGAAAGATTCTTAAGTTTTAAACTCTGTAAGTAGGTTGGAAACGTCTCTGATTCATGTTTATTGTGTATGCAACACATCTCCTGTCACCTATAGCTGTTGTTCATGAACATACTCATGCGTGCTGGTTTGAAGGGGACCATTATCTTGCATGAAGTGTGAGTATGCTATGTGTAGCACAAATGGATTCAGGCATTATGCCTCATATCCAGAATGCTGGATATGTACACGTTACATCTGTATCAGTATATTTAAAGTAGCCTGCCTCCTCTGTATGGATAGAAAATTGTTATATTACAAGACACAAATTCAGATAGGCTTCTCAGAGCCTGTTTTATTACAGGTTTGAATGAATGAAATGTCTCTTCTGTATTAGAAAAATAAATATATAATTATTTTAGGTTTGAATGAATGAAATGTCTCTTCTGTATTAGAAAAATAAATATATAATTAAGAAATAACTAAAATAAATACCTCCAAATGTAACAAAAATAGCTCACAAACTTACAAAAACGAACTAACAAAATGTATCTAGATTTCTTCCTCCTTATCCTGTTTTTCTTCCTCATGCTTGTTTGCCCATCTGATCTTTCCCAGAAGTTTTTTGAAAACCAGGACATTTTCATAATTAAAAAAATAAAATAAAAACAGACAGGACAGGACGTGAAAACAGAAAATGTCCTGGTAAAACAGGACTGTTGGTCACCCTAACCAAGTCTAAAGTCAGTGGCGCGTTGCGTGTATTTTCAGATGCTATTTTATCCGCATGCTTGCAGATACAGAGTGAACAACGCGCATACACATAGTAGATGATTCTCTCATTTACACAGATGCATTTTACTTTTTACAAATGATGCATTATTATAAGGAAAACTATTTAAACACGAGGGAAATCATTGTTGTGTTCATGATGACGATAGGAAAAATAGGCATAAAGCATAGTATACACATTTGCCCAAATTGATATGCATAACCGAAGCTAATATGGGTGGGTTTGTCCCATCCCCAATGTCAGTTCTATTTCTTTTACAGCCCTGACGAGAACATCGATCTCCTCGGCTCTGAACCATCAGACTTTACTGTGAACCGATTCTGAAGCGCGCCGCTGCCTGCAGCCTGCAGCTGCGTCTGCCTCATGTGACGTCATCGCCGAGTCGCGTGAAAAATAACCGTCACTAAACAAAAACTACAAAAACGGGACTTTAACACCATTTTTGAGATATTTCTAACTTCATATACATATCTTAACTGCTTTATGTACCCATTAATCGACAGTAGTGTTTAACCTGCACCATGGCCTTTAACATTGGGGAATTTTCAAAAATTCAAATCCCAACTGTCACTTTCACACAGACACCATAGCAACCAGTTACAGCACCCTATCTACCTAATCTATCTTTCTTTCTTTCTAAATACTATATCTTTCTTTCTTTCTAAATAATCTATCTATCTTTCTAACTATACTATCTTTCTTTTTAATGAATCTATCTTTCATTCTTTCTTTCTAACTAATATATATTTCTTTCTTTCTTTCTAATTAATCTATCTATCTTTCTTTCTTTCTTTTTTTCTAAATTATCTATCGTTCCTTCTTTCTAACTAATCTATCTATCTATCTTTTTTCTAACTAATCTATCTATCTTTTTTCTAACTAATCTACCTATCTATATTTCTTTCTTTCTTTCTTTCTAACTAATCTCTCTTTCTTTTACTAATCTATCTTTCTTTTTTATTATCTATCTATCTATCTTTCTAACAAATCCATCTTTCTTTCTAACTAATCCATCTTTCTTTCTCACTAATCCTTTCTTTCTTTCTTCCTTTCAAATCCATCTTTCTTTCTAACTAATCCTTTCTTTCTTTCTTTCTTTCTTTCTTTCTTTCTTTCTTTCTTTCTTTCTTTCTTTCTTTCTTTCTTTCTTTCTTTCTTTCTTTCTTTCTACCTAATCCATCTTTCTTTCTTTCAAATCCATATTTCTTTCTAACTAATCCTTTCTTTCTTTCTTTTTATTTCTTTCTTTCTTTCTTTCTTTTTTGTACTCCTTTACTTCTCTACCTCTGTCTCTTTCTCTACCTCTTGATTTCTTTACCTCTGTGTCTACTTCTCTACCTCTCTTTACCTCTCTAAATAAACTTCTAGTTTTCTAAAATTTTTTGCATCTTGTTTTGCATTTCAGCTTATTAAATGCATTTGACTTAAGCTTTTTTTGCTTTTTTGCTCTGTTTTGCTGTTGTTTCTGCATTTCAAATATTTGAACTGCAATATTTTGCCTTTGTTTGTGCATTTCAGTTCAGCTTTTGAAGCATTCACACGCATATTCCACAGGAAATGCAATTTTTCTAGTTAGTGGTGCTTGCAAAGCAACACTATTGTTATTGTCCATACTTATTAGTGTGAATGCTTCAAGCATTCACACTCTTGAAATCCAAACCTTTCTTATTATTCCGTATTCTTCCGTACGTTTTTCGGTCGCTTTCTTCTCCTCTCTACTTTGTGCTACAAAAACCATTCAAGTATCAAAATGTGCAGCTTTTCAAGGACATGTGTGCTATTACTTTTCTTGTTTATAACCTTTATACTTTTTAAATTATTAAGCTTTTGTGCATTTTTTTAACATGGAAGTCAATGGAGAATTCTTCAAATTCTGCTTTTTGCTCCTTTCCTTCCTTTCTTTATTTCTAACTAATCCTTTCTTTCCTTTTTTTCGTCCTTTCAAATCCATCTTTCTTTCTAACTAATCCTTTCTTTCTTTCTTTCTTTCTTTCAAATTCATATTTCTTTCTTACTAATCATTTATTTCTTTCTTTCAAATCCATATTTCTTTCTAACTAATCTTTCTTTCTTTTTCTTTTTATTTTTCTTTTATCTTTCTTTCTTTCTTTCTTTCTTTCTTTCTTTTTCTTTATTTCGAATAATCTATCTATCTATATATCTATATATCTATATATCTATCTATCTATCTATCTATCTATCTATCTATCTATCTATCTATCTATCTTTCTTTCTACCTAATCCATCTTTCTTCCTTTCTACCTAATCCTTCTTTCTTTCTTTCTTTCTTTCTTTCTTTCTTTCTTTCTTTCTTTCTTTCTTTCTTTCTTTCTTTCTTTCTTTCTTTCTTTCTTTCTTTCTTTCTTTCTTTCTTTCTACCTAATCCATCTTTCTTTCTTTCTTTCTTTCTTTCTAACTAACTAATCCTTTCTTTCTTTCTCTCTCACTAATCCTTTCTTTCTTTCTAACTAATCCTTTCTTTCTTTCTTTCTTTCAAATCCATCTTTCTTTCTAATTATTTTCTTTCTTTCTTTCTTTCGTTCTTTCTTTCTTTCTTTCTTTCTAACTAATCCTTTCTTTCTTTCTTTCTTTCTAATATTCTATCTATCTATGTATCTATGTATCTATCTATCTATCTATCTATCTATCTATCTATCTATCTATCTATCTATCTATCTATCTATCTATCTATCTATCTATCTATCTACCCCTGTCTTTCTCTACCTTTCTTTTTTGTACTCCTTTACTTCTCTACCTCTGTCTCTTTCTCTACCCCTATATTTCTTTACCTCTGTGTACATCTCTACCTCTCTTTACCTCTCTAAGTAAACTTCTAGTTTTCTACTATTCCGTATTCTTCCGTACGTTTTTCGGTCGCTTTCTTCTCCTCTCTACTTTGTGCTACAAAAACCATTCAAGTATCAAAATGTGCAGCTTTTCAAGGACATGTGTGCTATTACTTTTCTTGTTTATAACCTTTATACTTTTTAAATTATTAAGCTTTTTGTGCATTTTTTTTAACATGGAAGTCAATGGAGAATTCTTCAAATTCTGCTTCATGCTCCTTCTGCTTTCATTGCCTACTACTTCTGCATACTTTCAGCTATTTCTATCATTTAAACTTTAAAATGTTGAGAAATTTGTCAGCTATTAAAGTTGTATTCAACTTTTTGATATCTATTATACTTTTTTCACAATCTCTACTTTAGTCTCATGATGTTTTTCAAGCCGTTTCTGAAATTATAATGGGAGTGAATGAGAGAGACTGTTCAGAGCTAGAGCACGTGATGTCATAAGCTAGAGTGAGCCAGCTTGAAAACTAATGCTAAAAAATAATTTTTAAATCGCTGGCCTGGCCACAATTTTCACTCTTCGGGCATAAAATTATGCTTGAAACGTAGGTATTTTTGTTGTGGTTCCTCTCGTGTGTTTAGTAAATCCCTGGGACTTATAGTTTTTTCTCTGTGTCCTTCCAAAGGACAAGAGTGACAGACAGTCCTCCATTGGCAGCAATTATAAATTCAGGTCAAACTTTTGTGATCAGAGCATTACAAACCAGTTTTTTAACTTGCCAAAGTGGTCCCTTTTTTTAACTCTATCCACAAAAAAAATACATCACATCATTCACAAAGGCCTTGTCTTGCTCAAGGTCAGGTCATTTCGCCAATACAACCTATAGTTTTGTCACTATTGAGGTTTGTTCGAGGCCAAGTATCAGCAATTTTGGCCTATGTCTAAATAGGAAAGCTGATTGCACAGGTGATGCTGATTAGCAAAGATCAAAGGGAGACACACATAATTGGTCCTGTGTTCTGATTGGTGGAAAGTCACTCAGCTCTTTTCTGAAGGCTACTACAAGTTTTTGTTGCATTTTCTACTTCTCCTGTTCTCCGTCTCTCTTCCCTCCTCTTCTCCTCCTCCAATCCTCTACTCCTCCTGTCCTCCTATTCTCCCCTCCTTTACTAATCTCTTCTCCTTTCTAATCTTCCTTTTATCCTCTTCTATCCATCTGCCTGTCTATTTGACTTTCTGTGTCCAAATGATATATCTATCTATGTATCTATCTGTGTATTTATCTATGTATCTATGTATCTATGTATCTATGTATGTATCTATCTATCTATCTATCTATCTATCTATCTATCTATCTATCTATCTATCTATCTATCTATCCAACTAATCCATCTATATTTCTAACTAATTTATCTTTCTTTCTAGATAATCTATCTTTCTTTCTTTCTAACTATACTATCTATCTTTTTAACTGATCTATCTTTCTTTCTTTCTAACTAATCTTTCTTTCTTTCTTTCTTTCTTTCTTTCTAACTAATCCTTTCTTTATTTCTAACTAATCCTTTCTTTCCTTTTTTTCGTCCTTTCAAATCCATCTTTCTTTCTAACTAATCTTTTCTTTCTTTCTTTCTTTCAAATTCATATTTCTTTCTTACTAATCCTTTCTTTCTTTCTTTCAAATCCATATTTCTTTCTAACTAATCTTTCTTTCTTTTTTTCTTTTTATCTTTCTTTCTTTCTTTTTCTTTATTTCGAAATTATAATGGGAGTGAATGAGAGAGACTGTTCAGAGCTAGAGCACGTGATGTCATAAGCTAGAGTGAGCCAGCTTGAAAACTAATGAAAACTAACCCTGAGTTCCTCCAGCACTGTTGATGCTGACGCCAGTGTATTGCTTGGACGTCGGTTAGGTGCCTCAGTGTGCATGGTTCCTGCTAGTAACCCCCACATGTGTATTTCCACTGTAAGACTCTCGGAGCATGTGTCTTCCCTCGGCAAGCCACCTTGCCACCCCTGGAGTTAAGATTCTAGCCACCCTACGGGTTGGTGACTCCAGTGTTCCTCCAGACGTAGGCCCCTGGGCCGTATGTGTATTCCTAAGTCCTCCCCACGGGTAGGCGGCATATTTATTGTATTTATTGCATATTCTAGGCGGCATGTACTGCGGCATATTTCCTCTGGGATATGCTCCCCAGTGTACCTTGGTATTCCTGTGTCAAGTAGGACTCCTCGTCAGTAAGTTAGTGCGTCAGGGGTCAGACTTGCGCAGGGCACTGGAAGACAGCTGTGAAGGTGGCGTGATTACACGCGGGACCCCCATTCTCCGTCATTCCGACGTAACGTCTCCGTTCCCTACTCAGGGAACGAGGGTTACATACGTAACCGAGACGTTTCTCGTTGACTTACTGGTTAATGAGCTCAGTTTAGAGATGCACAAAAACATTATGAGCTTCCACAGGGAAATGCCCCACAACCCAATATCAGTTTCAGGATTTGTTCACAAGAATAGCTTTTTTCATGTGACACATTACACTGTAAAAAATGTCTTGTCAAATTAACAGTAACTTACTGGCAACAATTATCCAGTACTTGCTGTATTTCATTCAACAGTAAAATTACCGTAACACTAACTACAGTACTGTTAAGCATAGTGTAAAATTAAATAACATTATTTTACTGTAATTTCTTACCATATTAAAGTACAGTATTACACTGTTAATTTTTAATTATACTGTATAGTATTATACAGTCATGAAATGTTATTGTATTTATTTTATAGTGCTACTGTGTAACCTGTAGAATATGTAGAAAATCCATATAAATATTATTTTAACTTTTAATGTGAAATAGAAAAAAGAACAATTGAAGCTTTAACTGCACAGGGTTTATTGTGTATTTTCAAACACATTAGTACATTTACACATGTACATTTAAATACATTAATACAATTAAATACATGATTAATAATAATGTAATATAATACAATAAAAATCATACATGACAATCATGAACAATCATGCATTTCAATTCATGCAAAAAATGATTATGAACAGGTAAAATAGAAAAGATTAAAGGGGGGTATCTGATCAATCTATTAGAAAGGGGGAAAACAGCTTAAACTAGTCTAAGACTGTCTAACTGGTCAGACTGGTCTGTTGCTGATTTTTATTTTAAAGGGTTTTTGGCTCCTTTCTAACTAGAGGATCAGATTTGCAGGGCTGGGAGACATGTATAAACTAGCTTTGATGAGTAAACCACCAAGATGAGTATTACAAAATGACAAGTTATTATCCAGTGTCCTTTAAAAAAAAAATAAATAAAAAAAAAATAAACATAAAACAACCTCATCATGCACGTGCCATGAAAAACCTGCATTACGGTATTATTAATAATCATTTATATGCAGACTTATTGTTCTAACATTTGCAATAGGAAGTTTTCTATCCCAGCTTTTATGCAATTGTACCTTAAACTGTACCACAACGTTTATTGTGTATTTTTCACAGAACAATTCTAAACAACTTGCAGATAGGCAATTAGCAGATGGATAATAATCTGTTCAGTATGTTCTCAGTGGGTCAGTATTGGACCAAGGTATAGTACTAGTAGTACTATAGTACTTAGTAGTAGATAAATAGAATACCGGTAATTAAAACAGATTAGATTTACAATTCATCGGTCATCAAGATGGATGGGGTTGTCTTAATATGCACAGGTCACACCTGTGGAAAAGAAGAACAGACAAGACAGTTAAAATACAGTCAAAAAATGTTGTTGTTGTTGTTGTTGTTGTTTTTTGGCTAAACAGCAAAAACAGACAAAATTATGTCTAAAGTGTAATTCACTTAATACGAACATCTTGTTTGTTGGACTGTTTCATTTACGATCATGTTAAAACATCAATCTTGTGTGATACTATTACATCTTATGACAAAAAAAAGCATAACACCTTCAAATGAGTACATGTCAAGTTACACATAGTTAAAAAAAAAAAACAATTACGATATTATACACAGACAATACTGTGCACCTTTGTATTTGGACAAAAATGCACTTTTTGGGCAGTCCACATAGACTGTCACTGATTAACGTTAACTTAAATGGGAGATCGCCAGGTCAGGATTTACACAAAAATAAGCGTGAAAAAAATCTATAAGAGGAATTGAAACTTTAATTTTATAACAATAATCCGAATCCTAACCTTGGATATCCGATTTCAGGATACATTTATCGATTTTCAATTCCCAACCCTATAAAGTTATAAAATAATGAACGTGCAGGCACTTCAACCAACTTAACGTGGTAAATATAAAATGATTAGACCATTTTGACCTTATAAGGCTATATATGATATTTATGTTAATAAAATCACATTTATCAAGTAACTTAGGCTATCAACATTAAAGAAATCCACGTCTGACTTATACAGACGTTAGAACATGCCGCGGCCAGTTCTTTCTAACGTTAATCTGTTAAAGTAAGTACCTGATATGGTTTGCTTAAAAATATAAAATTACTAACCAGATAGCATGTATGGCGAGAATGTTGCCAACAGCGATGCGATGCACGGCCTGCGAGCTCTTACAGAGGGAAGGGAACTGAGTTCTGCATAACATGGCAGCTTGTTGTGGTTATTGTTCGCGGTCATTTCGTACTAATGTATTTAAATTGACAGTAACATGGCCCAAAATAGGCTATATTGAAGATTATCATATTGTACACGTCTTAGGCCTATAGTAAAATGTCTTGAATAGATTAAATTGAATATAGAAATTGTGGTCAGCTATTCCAAATAATTTTAAATTTATTAGTAAGAATCCGTAATTACTTACCAGATGAAGAAGTTCCAGGTCGGCAGAAAAGACAGCGGCACCACTGACACGACAGAGAAACTCTTTCAAAATTCAAATGCGCTCTCATGCACACCCCACTGAATTAAGACTGTTAATGGTCCCCCAGTGCTATTTTTTTTAATGTAAGAATAACATTAGTAGGCTAGCAATTTTACCCGTTGAACTGTGTGGTGTTTTTCGCGGTCAATTTGCACTGCTGTATTTAGATTAACAGTAACAGATAATTTCCCAGAATGCATTGAAATTCTACAGTAACTGTGTGCACAGTACAGAACTGTTGAAAAAACAAGTTAATACTGTGAAAACAACTAAATCTACTGTAACTTACTGTACATAGATTATTCAGTAAGAAACTGTTGAGAAAAAAAGTATAATCCTGTGAAAACAACAGAAATCGTTTACAGTGTAATGTTTATATGTAATACAAAAATACCTCAGAAACTAACTGAGAAGGGAACTAACTGAAAAAAACACACAAACACAAAACGCTGAAGATCACGACCCTTAAATCACAAAGCACAGAATGGGGCGAAAAACTTGAAATTTCCTCCAGAGATACTGTAATTGCCTGTTCCTCTTTTGCAACAATCCAATTACCTTTTCGATCTGATTATATTTGAAAAGTATTATGTTATGTTTTTCGAAAAGGGCAAACTGGCCATGCTATCAAAGTCACAGAGCACGTAATTATATCATACCACTGGGTCACTATTGTAGGCTGCGGGTGGCTCGGACAAGAGAGGAGGAAGATTTTGTGTCCCTGAAAGCCAAACCACAGGCCCCATCCACACATCTTAAGAACTGTAATTAACCAAGGTCACCTCTGCAACGATAGAAGTTTATCAGCCTCGGCTAATGCAAAGGACGAAAACCAATTTTGTGATAATTAGGCTTTCTTTCCCAAAACTGCTGGTCTACTGGTGTGAGTAAAGCAAATAATCTGCATAGTGATATTTTGTTTCTTTTGTAGCGACCTTTCCACTACCCAAACTCTGGAGGAAACAGTGTGGGATGGTGGATGGGTTATGGAGATGCTATTTTTTTATTATTATAATCATAAATACACATCTAGATGTGGTATTTTACATGAAAGGACACAGCATACTGAGATCCAACAAGACAACAATCGAACTAGTCCAACTTTACATTAAGTGGATTTTAATTATGCACTATGTTAACACAAAAATTTATGCACTATAAAAACACAAAAAAGTGTAATTCCTGTCTTAACCAATAGGATATGATTAGTTGAGGACTGAAGAACAGACTGCAGTAACATACGGATACTCAGGATAAATACCAAGTCATTAGAAGTGGCTTGGAGAAGTGGTGGGAGAGGGAGGAGTCATTATAAACGGAACAAAAATCAAGCCTGCACTAGTTCAGGCAAGCCGCGTCAGCCAAGCTCGCATCAGCTGATAGCCAGCTGTTCCTGACCTGTACCAATCCAGTGTCGACATCTATCACAGTAGCACATATAAGCTCCCATTCCTTCAGCATTTCCTCCATAGCATCACTGCTCGGATTGAAACTCCCTCCTCCAACCCCAACTCCACCAACTGAACCTTTAATCCTTAAACCAGAAAGAAGTAGTCAAGCAACTGGTGACAGTAGGCCACTAGGCCACGCACCGAATAGGCCTGTCCCGGAGTAAAACTATCTAGGCACTCAGCTAGGACTAAGCACGTGTGCTGTAGGGAATTGTATAGATTTTAATGAACTTACAAAAACACGTGCAGATCTATACACGGACACACACTCAAAAAGGAACACAAAGCGCAAGGCTCCCAAAGGACGGAAAAAATGCACACGCATGGAGAATTGTGCCCACGCCGGAAGCCTCCCCAGCGGAACCTGAAGTCGCATGACTTATGTGTCGCAAGTTATGTCACAAGTTTAGTTCGTTGGAAAGAACCCAGATTGCTCAAGGATGGAAAAAACCCAGAGTGCAGAAGGAACAATGTAACCCAGTTCAGTATAAATATTAGGGGTGCACGATTCAGAAAATGTCACGATTCGATTCGATACCGATTTTTTGTCTCGAGATTCGATTCAAAATCGATTTTCGATTCAAAAACGATTCTCGATTCAAAAAACGATTCGCAGGTCTACATAAATGTAGTTTACTTTTTCCTATGTGATTGATTGCAGTAGAAATAATTTAAAAGAAAAGTTTGATATTACTTTATATGTCTTCATACAAAAATAAAAACTTTTGCAACTAAAAAGTGCGAAGTGCCAAGCTTTGGCCAGCTTTTAAATACATTTAATTCAAGTTTAAAATAAAACTTAAATAAAAAGCTTTTACATTTAGCTTTAAAGTGCTAAAGTCAGATCAAACAAACAATTATGCTAAATGTGGTTTAAGGAGTAGGCCTAATTCAGCTACCAGGTTGACTGTTGAAATGTGAACTCGACTGGGCACATTGAACTTCCTAAAAATATATACTAATTTCATAGAACCCTTGCGAAAATATTTTAAATAGATTTAAAAAAGCCACCGCTACTGGTAACATCTACGGTTAGATTGATTTGTTTAGATCCAGTGAAGTCGTTAATAGGCGCGTAATTTGCGGGTATCTCCAGTTAACTAGCAGAGCATTCATTTAGGTCGCTATTAAATAAGAGACCTGTTGTTTTTGAAATCAAGCTGAGCGCTCGTGTCCGCTGCGATCAGTGTCATGGATATACAGTGTTCTCTGTGGCTCGCGCAGTCTTCTCTCGGACGCGTGCTTCAACCTATCGCCGTTGTGGAGACTCCGGTGAAATCACAAAATAAAATGCACACAAACGTGATGAACATATTCGGTTTTGATGAGAGAGAGAAAAAACTATACGAGTGCGGTTTAGAACCCGTAACCTCTGACACGCTTGGCAAAAGATCTACAGAACTCAAACATAAGATCTGCGGATCGATGCATTTATTTACGGGTTGAGCAGAGTGGCTGCACAGTTTGACCAGCGGGCGGCAAGAACTTGCAATAACTATTTATCAGACCGGCCCTCGCAGCCTCGAAACCATAGAAACACTACCGGACCACCGGTAAAAGTCCCGACTTACCCGATTGCCACTCCGCCCCTGCACGCCATTAAAAAATATAGGCTATGAATCGATTTTTGGAATTCTATGAATCGATTCTGAATCGGTAAAGATTGAATCGCGATTCAAATGTGAATCGATTTTTTTTCACACCCCTAATAAATATGACTGCTCTTTCGCTGCTAGTTGTTGCATCCTTGATCGAGATCTTTGCGTGCATCCCTGAAGGTAATTACTCTTCAGTCCAGTTTACTGGAAAAGTTTTTGATCTAATTGCTCTGGTTTAAGTTTTTAACTTGATATGCTCTGAACAAGACCAAGTTAATTTTTCATCTATTGCTTGAACTGTGTAGGTATATAGCTTTTGTAATTGTTCCACTTATACAGGACTGTTTGGATATACTGAAGTATTATAATCTGTAACCTTTTATTATTTTGCTACAAATACAAATCGTTGTGTAACCAGTATTTTGATCGTTTGTATAAATAAATGTTCATTTTATAAAGACGGAAGTGTTTTATTTTTTACTTCAGTGTACATGAAACAGTTCTATAAGCAATAGTCAGAGCATTAGAATCATTCTCGCGAGATCAAGAAGTCATCAGGACCAGTCCTCGAAATTAACTTTTTTACTTGGTAGCACTGGTGCTACCAACTTCAAAAAGTTAGGAGCACCAGCAAAAATTAAGGAGCACAACAACTACAAATTATATATAAACAGATTTCTTTTATTTAAAAACACCACCAATCAACACCAACAATCACTGGGTCTTTACACATCCTGTGGCCAGGATTTGAAATTTGGTCTCCTGGCTCTCTGTCCCTCCTCCATCCATCTCTTCACTGAAGCTGAGGCATCGAAAGCCTCCAAAGGAGGACCCTCAACGCTGATTCGGATCAGATCTTCCACTGTGTTCGGGTGTAATGAACATCTAATGTCTGATTTTATGCGCTTCTGTACAGAGAACCCTCTCTCACACTGTGCCGAAGACACATGAAGGATCAGCATGATCCTTACCAGATGAAGGATATTCTGAAACAAAAATCATTTAAATTTCATTGTCAGCGTAGAAGCATTCAGTGACAGCATAAAATAATGCAATAATTATAACAATCTAAAATATATTGATTGTCAAACTACTGAGACATTACATTACATAGCCTACCTGTAAGTCTGAACAATAGGGTTCCTTGGTCAGAAGGATTTCCCATAACCCGTGGTAGCTCTTGTCTTTGAAGGACTCCTCCGCAGCAAGGGCAAAGTCACAGCCATTCCTTAATTAGATACAATCCAACTGTAACTGGTTGGCTCTTAAATGATTAAACCTTTTAACAAAAATGACAAAAAGTCTACATTTTCATTATTATCCATGAATTACCTTTCCAGTACAACTTTAAAATGGTCCAACAAGAAGTGGACCTCCTCAATTCCATAATCAACCAACTCCTCCACTGTCTCTGGCCAAACATCATGGTTGAAGACCTGGAAACATTGAACCGCTTTGGTTGCTGGAGTGTCTGTTCCATGTCCCTCATGACCTAAAGAAGACGTAAAAAGATGTTCCCTTTCGTAGTCACTTCGAGTTACGTCAGAAGTGACGGAGATTGGGGGATTTCGCATAGAAAGCCAATCCTCTTCGAGTATTTAAACACGAGCCAATGGCATGCAATGCCTTGGGGCTGCGGAAATTTGCATAGCGTACTCCGCCCTACTCCGTGAGTATAAAAGGAGGAAGTGAACGCAACCGCAGTATGTTTTCGCTTCGGAGCCAAGAGAACCTCTTCACTCCTAAAAGCTGATTCAAGACTCTTCGAGACGAGCGTTCTCTTCAGTGTTGGTGTGACGGCGGTACCCAGCGAGTTTCTGCATTGCCTGCGATCTGTGCAGTGGTCTGCCAGACTTTGCGCTTCTCCCTGGTCGCCTCAGCGCTGAAAGAGTGAATTTCCTCCTCTCTGTAAAAGAGCTACACGCGGCACGTCTTTTTAAAGACGGTTCGCCCGTGTTCTTCTGGATGCGGTCGATTTCTGTCGTCATCTGATGGTCGCGATCGCTGCTCTGTATGCCTGGGCATTCAGCATGCAGCAGCAGCGTTCGTGGATGACTCATGTTCCTGCTATGGGGACATGACCATCTCCACACTGAGGTTAAAAAATATATATATATATATATAAAAAAAAAAAAAAAAAAATCTCACTAGAGTGAGAGCCCCGGTCCCCCTTACTCGATCGGCTTCCTTCACGAAAGGGGGCCCGTCGACCGGGGACCCGGCGAATTAACGGTGACGGTGTGGCATAAAGCCCCGACGATTTCTCGGGCCACACCTCCCGCCTCAGTGCGTGAGCCAGCGAGCGTTAGTTCGATTCAGTCGGCTGCCTCTTCAGTGGTACCGGCTGCTTCGAGCAGCGCTCCAGATGATGATGTGATGTCGATCGCAGCATCACTAGGCGGGCTACAGTCCTCGGGAGATGAGGATGCGGCTGCACTGCCCCCTTCGGGAGAGCCAGCGCTGCCCGTGTCGGATCCCGAGCTGACGGCATGCTGTCTCGAGCCGCTGGGAGTATTGGGTTAGAGTGGCATCCTCCATTCTCCCCCGATCTCTCACGGAGGGATAATTGGTTTTTGGATAAAGCTGCCGCCGCGAGGCCACGGCCAACTCCATTGCCTTTTTTCCCCGAGCTGCATGTGGAGTTATCACGCTCTTGGGGGACTCCTCTGTCCACTCGAGAGCGCGATCTCTCCCCCGCCTTTCCCCCCTCGATGGGGGGGCCGCCCGTGGGTGCACTGGGATGCCCCCGCTGGAGCGCTCTGTTGCGGTACAGCTGTGTCCACAGGGCGCCTCCTCCGTGGTCCTCCTAGGCACCCATCCAAAGCCTGTAGGTTCTCGTCTGCCATGGCGGCGCGTTCCTATAGAGCGGCGGGACGGGCGGCCTCCGCTTTGCATGCGATGAGCACTGTTCAGATGCTCAGAGATATGCTCGAGGGCGGGACTGATCCAACGGCATTCGAAGATTTGCGGTCCGCCACTGACCTTGCTCTTCAAAAGGGCAACGGAAGTGGCCGCTCGCGCCGTTGGTCAGGTGATGGCCACTAGTGTGGTCCAGGAGCGTCAACCTTGCAGACACTCGGAGCGCTGAGCGGATTCGTCTGCTCGGCGCCCTTCTCTCCCAGGTTGGCCTTTTTTGGCGGTGCAGTCGAGAACTCTTGCCCAGCAGTCTCCACTGCCCAGGAGCAGACGGAGGCAATCAAACATGTTCTGCCCCGACGACCAGCTGCTGCCTCCACCCAGTCGTCGGCACAGATGCCTCCCGCTGCTCGCCGCCGAGGACGCCCCCCCGCGGCTCCCCTCCCTCCCGCCCCGCCCCAGCAGCAGCCTTCATCCGGGCCACGGCGTGGAGGAGGCCGCCGGCAGGCGTCACAGCCCCCTCAGGCCGCACACACCGCTAAACGCCAGGTAAGCGATGATCCTGATACGGGCTGCTCAGTGATGGAGTTGAGTTTTTCCCCAGGAGGTGGGAGCAGGCCCCCTCCTGCCCCCGGTGGAGGGCCGGGGGGAAATCTTTCGTTTTCAGCTCCCGCTGCTCGCCCACGGGTGGGCAGCGCCCTGAGTTGGTTAAAAAAGACTTGACATCATCACTGAGCCCACAGACGGGAATGAGTGCGCTAGACGTTCCAGTGCGTCAGCCCACACATTCCTCTCTGTCTCTGAGGGCGCGGAAGGGTGCGAGTGTCGTCCACGGGCTACGCCAATCCCTTCCCCCTCTATCGCCAGACCCCCGGCAGAACAGACCCCCGTGGAACGCTCCGCCTTCCCTGGTCTCTTCTGTCGGGGAGCGGGCTTCGACGCATCCGAGCGGGGTAGCCCCTGCACGCGTGCCAGTCGACCCGCCCCGCTGCCCCTCCAGGGGGACGTCTGTGTTCGAATGACCCCGTTGGTTCACTTCCTGGAAGCCTGGCTAGAGCTTCCCGGGGGATCCTGCTGGGTCATCAGAACGATCAGATTCGGCTATGCGATTCAGTTCGCACGGTCTCCTCCCCGCTTCAGGGGAGTTCGCTCCACGATGATCGGTGGCTATGCCCCGGGTTTTGAGAGCGGAGGTTGCGACCCTGCTGGCGAAGGGTGCAATCGAGACGGTCCCTCCAGCCGAGGTGAGGTCCGGGTTTTACAGCCCCTACTTCATTGTCCCCAAGGAAACCGGTGGGTTACGACCGATCCTGGGCCTGCGCATTTTGAACCGTTCTCTCCATCGACTACCGTTCAAAATGCTCACAGCCAAACGCATTCGCGAATGTGTTCGGTTTCAGGATTGGTCTGCAGCGTTTGACCTGAAGGACGCGTACTTTCATGCCTCCATTTTGCCTCAACGCAGACCGCTTCTTCGGTTGCTTTCAAGGGCCAGGCATATCAGTACACGGTTCTCCCATTCGGGTTAGCTCTGTCCCCTCGCGTCTTCACGAAGACCGTCGAGGCAGCCCTTGTTCCCCTTCGCGAACACGGGGTTCGCATCCTGAATTTTTCTCGACGACTGGCTGATACTAGCACACTCTCGAGCTCAGGTTTGCGAACACAGAGACCTGGTGCTACGGCACCTAGCCCGTCTGGGCCTTCGGGTCAACCGGGAAAAGAGCAAACTTTGCCCCGTGCAGAGGATCTCTTTTCTCGGCATGGAGATAGACTTGGTCGCCATGTCCGCGCAGCTCACGAACGAGCGCGCGCACTCACTGCTGGCTTGCCTTCGACAGTTCGAGGGCAAGAGTGCGGTTCCACTGAAACTATTTCAGAGGCTCCTGGGGCATATGGCATCCGCGGCCGCGGCAACGCCGCTCGGTTTGCTTCATATGAGACCGCTTCAGCTGTGGCTTCGCGATCGAGTCCCGAGGTGGGCATGGCATCGCGGTTCGCTCCGAGTTCCAGTGACTCCAGCGTGCCGCCGAACCTTCTTCCCGTGGTCGAACCTCAGCTTTTTACGGACCGGCGTCCCTATTCAGCGAGTTTCCAGGCATCTCGTTGTCTCCACGGATGCATCTACCACGGGTTGGGGTGCCATGTGCAATGGGCATGCAGCCGCCGGTTCCTGGACAGGAGCCCAGCGCCTCATGCACATCAATTGCCTCGAGCTGTTGGCAGTACGGCTCGCCCTGCGCCGCTTCCGAGCGTTGCTCAAGGGCCAGCATGTGCTTGTCCGTTCAGACAACACTACGGCAGTAGCGTACATCAACCACCAGGGGGGTCTACGCTCGCGCCAGTTGTCGCAGCTCGCCCGCCACCTCTTGATATGGAGTCAGAAGCACCTGAGGTCCCTTCGTGCAGTTTACATTCCTGGAGACCGGAACTGGGCAGCCGACGAGCTGTCCCGGGCCCGTCCCATCTCCGGCGAGTGGCGACTCCATCCCCAGTCGGTCCAGCTGATTTGGGACCAGTTCGGGGAGGCACAGGTAGACCTGTTCGCCTCTCGGGACTCGTCCCACTGCGCCCAGTTTTATTCTCTGACCCGCGGCACTCTCGGCTCGGATGCGCTGGCGCACAGCTGGCCACGGGGCCTACGCAAGTATGCGTTTCCCCCAGTGAGCCTCCTTGCACGGGTGTTGTGCAAGATCAAGGAGGACGAGGAGCAGGTCTTGCTGGTAGCCCCCTATTGGCCCACCAAGACGTGGTTCTCCGAACTCATGCTCCTCGCGACAGCACCTCCTTGGCCTATTCCTCTGAGACCAGACCTACTCTCTCAGAGACGGCGCACTCTGTGGCACCCTCGTCCCGATCTTGGAGGCTGCACGTGTGGCTCCTGGACGGGACGAGGCAGGTTTGAGTTCGCTGCCACCTGCGGTGGCGGCAACCATCACTTCCGCAAGAGCGTCGTCCACGAGACACCTTATGCGTTGAAGTGGAACCTCTTCGTCATTGGTGTTCTTCTCGCGGAGAAGACCCCCGGAGATGTTCGATCAGTGTCGTGCTTTCTTTCCTGCAAGAAGGGTTGGAGCGCAGGCTGTCGCCCTCCACCCTTAAGGTTTACGTCGCGGCCATTGCCGCTTCTCATGAAGCAGTGGAAGGTAAGTCCTTAGGGAAGCACGACCTGGTCATCAGGTTCCTGAGGGGAGCGAGGAGGCTGCATCCGCCTCGTCCTCCCCTCGTACCCTCTTGGGACCTCTCGGTAGTTTTAAGTGCTCTGCAGAGGCATCCCTTTGAGCCTTTGCAATCGGTAGAGTTAAAGTTTCTGTCTATGAAGACAGCACTCCTGGTTGCATTGGCCTCCATCAAGAGGGTGGGGGACCTGCACGCATTCTCCATTGACGAAGCGTGCCTGGAGTTCGGGCCGGCTTACTCTCACGTGATCCTGAGACCCCGGCCTGGATATGTGCCCAAGGTTCCCACCACTCCCTTCCGGGACCAGGTGGTGAACCTGCAAGCGCTGCCCCCGGAGGAGGCAGACCCAGCCTTGGCACTGCTCTGTCCGGTACGTGCGCTCCGCACCTATGTCGACAGAACGCAGTGTTCAGGACCTCAGACCAGCTCTTTGTCTGTCATGGAGGGAGCCAGAAGGGAAGGGCTCTCTCAAAGCAACGGCTGTCCCACTGGATAGTGGATGCCATTGCTTTGTCTTACCAGCAGCAAGGCCTTCCGTGCCCCCTTGGTGTGACGGCCCATTCCACTCGGAGTGTGGCCTCCTATTGGGCTTTAGCGCACGGCGCCTCGCTAACAGACATTTGCAGAGCTGCAGGCTGGGCGACACCCAACACCTTCGCCAGATTCTATAATCTGCGAATTGAGCCGGTATCCTCTCACGTTCTCGTTTCGGCCAGTTCTGGATCCGCTCAGGTGTCTTCGCTTGCTCGCCACTCCACTCCCCGGACTGGATAAGTGCGATATTTCCTCAGTTCTTCCATTGAAGTCTTGAGTCCTCCAGCACCGACGATGCGGGCACCACTGCTGTGGCTCTGGATGCTGGCTAGGTGCCTCCATGCGTACGGTTCCCCCATGGTAACCGTCTCATGTGTATTATCCACTGTAAGCCTCTCGGAGCATGTGTCTTCCCTTGGCAAGCCATCTGCCACCCCTGGAGCTGAAATCAGTAGCCACCTGCGGTTGGTGCTCCAGTGATTCCATATGTGTTCCTTGTGGCCATATGTGTTTTCGTAAGTCCTCCCTTCGGTAGGCAGCTGGTAGCATGTCCCTTCCGGGATATGTTTCCCAGTGTACCTTGGTAATCCTGTGTCAAAGTCGGATCCCCAAAAAAAAAAAAAAAAAAAAGAGGTAAGGCTCGGGGGTTCAGACTTTCGCAGGGCACTGGAAGACAGCTTGAAGTTGGCGTGATGGCACAGACCCCCAATCTCCGTCACTTCTGACGTAACTCGAAGTGACTACGAAAGGGAACGTCTCGGTTACGTATGTAACCCTCGTTCCCTGAGTAGGGAACGGAGATGTTACGTCTCCCTGCCACTTCTGCTGTATCGCTGGGTAGATGCCGAGTTCAGTCTTGGCTCCTCAGCGAAGACATACTGCGGTTGCGTTCACTTCCTCCTTTTATACTCACGGAGTAGGGCGGAGTACGCTATGCAAATTTCCGCAGCCCCAAGGCATTGCATGCCATTGGCTCGTGTTTAAATACTCGAAGAGGATTGGCTTTCTATGCGAAATCCCCCAATCTCCGTCACTTCTGACGTAACGTCTCCGTTCCCTACTCAGGGAACGAGGGTTACATACGTAACCGAGACGTTTCTATTATAATTCTATTTTGTTTTTGTTTTTTATTACTAAAGTGCAAACTGAGTGGAATATGGTTAGTAAATGGCCTTTAGTTTTTTTAAAGATAGTGATTTATTTTAGTGCAGTTCATCAAAAGTATTTAATTCACATATACAGTAATGTTAACCATCCTGATCTTAATAACATACAAAGTAGGCTGCTGAACCGGAGACGAAGCTGTTTAACTATTGCAGCAACAGTGGTCTCTATCTGCTTCTGCAGTCTGGGAGCAGTCTGACTGATTAGTCCATCCGTAGCCATATTCCCTGCCTCTCCTTTCCTCAAAGGAACTCCCTTGACAATAGAGAATAAACAGTGCACATTACAAATGAAAAAAAAAAAATGATTCTAAATTTTGTTAGATTTCAGTTTTTATATAATTACTCTTCACTACAAACATTATTTAATGATTTATTTAACTAGCAAATGACAATAATATAAAAGTATTATAAGGGTTGTACCCGAAACATAAATTGAGGCCTCTCTTCCTGCTCCTGCTCTTGCTCCCTAGCATCTCTCTGCCTTTTCATGGCTATGTGGAAGGAAGCTAGCCTACCATTTGGACATGGCCTCAGAGCCATTGCCTCAATGTTGAGGATAAGGTTCCTCAAGCTGCTGACTGCCTGTTAATGTGATTCCATCTAGACATAACTTTGTTGTACTCTTAACATGGCAAAGTATGTCAAAATAATGTTGATTTATTCTTTGACAACTAGTTAAAGCTTACCTGGGGGAGGATCACATCATTTCTTTGCAGTAATAGGCTGTATTTACTGATGGCAGAAAATAAATCTGCCAAGAAATGGCAGAATGCCAGGAATGAGCCATCCTCCATGGTCTCTTTGACCTGCATAGAAGAACACAGCAAATGTATCCCCTTCCCTCCCTTTAACTCACTGTACAGGGGCAATATCCAAATTTCCACCTCTAGTGTACACTGACATGCTTTGCTCGGCCAGCTATATCCGCATTCATTGATGATGCAGCCAGGTGGTCCATATGAGCAAATACAGCGGTGTACTGCCCAGCATCTTCCAGGGTCCCCTCCTTCTCCTGCTTCAGAAGCACATCCAATGCCCTGGATACATGTGACAACCATCGTGTCCCCTTGACCCCACTTGGATTGTTCACCAACACATTCAGTTCAACTCCAAGGCGTTTTAACTCCCTTCTGGATTTTGAACTGAAGTGGTAAGTCTTCCAAATTAAGTGGAGCAGGTTGTACACATTGCCTACCCAAGGTGAATCCTTCTGAGCAGCCAGTAGGGCAAGCTCCATTCTATAATAGTGAACACATCTGACATTTCAGTTTGCTATAAAGAGCCTTAGGTTTTTGTTTTTTTTTTATCTGTGCGTTAATGATCATTATCAGCTCACCTATGAGGCATGCAGTGAAATGGGATGATGTGCTTTCCCGCGTCCTCTTGGAGTTTTGTTGATACTCCTCCCTTCCTCCCAAGATTCACAGCTGCTCCATCAGCTCCCATGGCCACTGTCTTCTGGAGCCAGTCCAGGCGTGACTCTCCGAGTCCAGCAAATGCTGACTTGGTGGCTGCATAGATTCCTAAAACAATTCCCATTAGTTTAAATACTGTTTACACAGGGCTAACAGCATTAATAATTTATCAATTACATTTAATGAATAAATCCAATTACTAGAGCTAAGATTGCAATATCATTCCTAAATGACAACTTCTTGTCTATTAAACATGTATATTAAAAATCACAGCGGAACATTATGGTGCTCCTGCTGACTCAGAGAGTATATTCAACTACGCAGTATTGTTATTTCTGTGTTATATTACAAAGATTCTTATCACAGAAGAGCTTGAATCGGAACTAGAATTAAAGATTATGGTTTGGACATAAACACTGACGTCTACAGAAGCGATCAAAATAGAGACAAGCACCTTTTGAAAGTAACATGGAGCTTTAAATAACAATTGTATCGATCACATTGTTACTCCACTAGGTGGCGACAAGTGACTTAAATGTATTTGTTATTGAATCATTCATTCAAGAGATTCGTTGAAAAAACGCTGATTCATCCATTAATGAAACAAGCAAAGTATTTATTATGATATTATTCATATATTGCTATATAATACTAAATAAGCTACGTTTTAATAAAACAATATAAATAAAAAAAAAACATCCTCACCATCAGCATTGGCATGTTCCACCTCAACGTGTCCGACGAGGATGTTCGTGGGCTGTCCATCCAGCAGGACGCGGACATACACGATCACACACTCCTTGACAGACAGGTCGGTGTCTCTGTCGATAATAAAGGAGATGTACTGAGCTGACGACACTTGAACTGCGGTGTTCTCGCGGATAGTATCTGCTATGACCCCGATGATATTGGCACATGATTTCTCATTTGCATACGTCATGTTAATCACAACTCCGTTCTTTTTCATGAGCTGCAACATGGGTTTAAATTTAGTGAAGGCAAGCTCTTCTTTGGCGATGGTGTATGCAGTGTTAAATTTTACGTTTAGCTCTGTCAGTATAGCGGAACGACAGGCAGCATCCTGGCGATTAAAAGCCTTAACAATGGAACCTGGTTTGTTTGCCACACACTTGTCCCTACATTTTTTTGTGCTTGGCACTCTCTCCGTGTTTAACCAAGCTCTCGCGCTTAAAATGTATAGATCCAGTTGCGAACGCTGTGTTACCTGCAAACTCTGTCCCACAGGCTTTACAGTGAGCGCAGTACATTGAACCATCAGCATAACGGAGCCACTCGAAATCTTTTAGCCATTCTCTCCGAAAGCTGTACGATTTCTTTTCAGCTGGTGGATCCACATTAACCACATCACCCACATCACCAACTCCAGGATTTTTTGTGACTTTATGTGACGGTGTACAAAAGAAATCAGTCAGCGTTCGTTTCATATTCTCCAGCCTTAATTTCGCGCGGTAGTTGGCTCCCTGTCACGTGACGGAGCGCCGCGAAAGGGAGTGAATTGACAGCTAATATTAACCAATCTAAAATCTGCTTTAAAGTTAAGAACGTAAGGATGAAGTTTGATTGGTTATTTAACGTTGGATAGAATGATGGTACGGCCACCGCGTATCAGCATAAGGTACACAGTAATTTGCGAACTTTTTGTGGAGAAATGAAAACAGGTCGCACCACAACCATTATTTGCACTCGCACTAATGCTCCCAAATATATTTTTAGGTCGCACAGGTTAAAATTCAGGAGCATATGCGACCAAAATGGTCGCAATTTCGAGCCTTGAGGACCCCACGGAATCTTCTCCTAGGAGGGTGAGTATGAATTGAATTAATGGTTGTTAGGAATAAGTTATTGTTTCACATGAGAGTAGGGATACACCTAGATTTACTGGTATAGGTTAAATGAGCTATGAAGGATAGTTATACAGGAATTCTGACCTGACAGCAAAAGGCCACCTGGCCACTTCGATACCAGGGGCTCTTCAGGAGCTGAGGTAATACCAGATCTCACCACAGTGCGCAAGGCGTACTAGGAAGGTGTAGACTGTAAAACCTAATAAAAGTGTGTGGGGTAGCCCAACCAGCTGCCTCTAGAGGATAGATCCTGCTGCGAACCCCATGATCTCAATTGCCGCGCCGCCTCAACGAACGTGGGACCGGAACCATGGGGAACGCGAGCCTGACCATGCTCATCAAAGCTGTCCAGCCGGGAGCGCATGGATAGTGCTTCACAGTCTGCACAAGCAGCTCCCTCGAGAGCTGCTCGTGCCTGCTGCGCTCCCAAACAATTCACACATAAAGCATGCGTGTCCCCACCCGTGATATAACAAGGGCATGAATGCACACATCTTTTGAATTGTTCGCTGGCCATAATACTCAGTGACAAACAACACCAAATAAAACAAACAGTTTCAACACAGAGCACTTGCTGAAGAGCGAAAGCTGGTATGTGTTTTGTCAGCGTCACTTTTATGCTTCCGGTTATGCCGGTGCATGTTACGTCATGACGCAACGCCACTTAGGATTGGAATAGTTTCATTCATACTTCAGAGGCACAAGCTTAGGGAGCGTCCCCAAAGTGTCGATTTCTCGATGCAGTGTTGAGTTCCCTCGAAAGGGAACCTTCGTTTCACAACCTCATAGCTTGTGGTCAGTCTACCTCGGATGGTTTAGACATTAGGTTTGATAATCTAAATACTTATCGAGAATACTGTTGACCGGAAGTTCTTTATCCCTACTCCGCGTTCCGGAAGCAGGAAGTGTGACATCGGCCTATAGACCTTATTCAGAGCAGCGCCATGACAGGTATGAAAGTGAGGCTGTGAGGGATAGACTTACCGTGTTTCCAATGGCATCCGCTGTAAAAAGCTGAATAAAGCTCCTAGATTTCTTACAATTATCCACAGCTTACATTGTCGGGAGTTTTTTGTCAACTGACATTTCTTGGAAAGATATTTTTCCACTGTTTCATGACACAACAATCCTAAAACACATTAATAACAGTACATCCCATTGAAGAGATGTATGACTATCCCTCACAGCCTCGCTTTCATTCTCATTAAAAATCAAAGATGGCGCTTCTGTGAATAAGGCGTATTACTTTAGGCGCTTTTCCACTGCATAGTACGGTACGGTTCGGTACGTCTCAATTGTGGTGCTTTTCCACTGCATGGTACAGTACAGTACGGTTCGCTTCAGGTCGCTTTAAATGGTACCTGGTCTGTTGAGGTTCCAAGCGTACCGTACCGGTACTAAAATGTGACGTGAAACACTGCAGATCACTGATTGGTCAGACAGAATCGTCACTACCAGCGTCACTACTAGCATCATTGGATTTGCGACACGAGACACGAGACACTTTTTTAGCAGTATTTTGCCTTGCTGCCATCAGCCTCATTTTAAACACATTTTTCCGTCTAGCAGCAACCACATACCGAGAATCAGGAACACCATCCCCTCGATAGTCTACATTGTTCCTGTGTTGTGGGTTTGAAAATGTGGCGCTTTTAAGATGATGTCATGGCAGTAGAGGCGCACGCAAATAACGATCAGTCCCACACACTTTGAAGGGGTACTACTGCAGTGGAAACGAAAAGCGATCCGAACTGTTCCGCGCCGAGTCGAAGCGTACTGAGCCGAACCGTACCGTACTATGCAGTGGAAAAGCGCCATTTCTTAAAGTAACTTGCCCAACACTGATTAATAACAAATAAATAAAAAGATATTTGGAAAAGTCCCTTTAGTTTAAAATGAACGCTCAGCTCAGTTTTTGGTTCACACTGTTATTTGATTGTTTCTTTGTTGTTGTTGTTTTCAAATACAAACTTTTTATTTCCATATTTATGTATAATTGCATTTTTTCACACATTTATTTATTTATTCATTTATTTATACATTTATTCATTTCCACATTAATTTATGTATGTATGTATGTATGTATGTATGCATTCATATATGCTTTTATGTCTACATTTATTTATTTTCACATTTATTTATTTATTTATACATTTATTAATTTCCACATTTATTTATGCCAACATTTCTTTCTCTGTATGCAAATGAGGGGGCTGTGCTTTAACTCAGACATCAGCAATCGAGCTCAGAGTGGCAGTGCTGAAGCTTTGAGGCCACAGTGACACCTTGTGGTTTTGTTTTGACATTTGTCTCCTGCGGTCTAATGGTCCTCTGTACTGGTTGGTTGCAACCCAAAAATGTATTGCAGGTCTGTTTAAAAAAAATAATACACAATACAGCTCACGGGAGCTTGTGAAGGCATGTTTAACAGGTAAAAGTAGGCTACTTTCAATAAAAGGTCCAGCATACTAGATTACTTTTAGCTGTTGCTATAACATCATGAGTAAGCAATTGAGTAATAGATTAACTCTCTGTCGTGAGCATTTCGCTTATAATAACCCTGTCCAACGTATCTGCAAACATTATAAACTGGTACATTTGCCTTCCTGAATGTGCGTCTCCTCTTGTCTTGAGTGTGTGTGGACGCAGATGTGCGTCTCCTCTTGCGTTGAGTGTGTGTGGACGCAGATGTGCGTCTCCTCTTGTGTTGAGTGTGTGTGGACGCAGATGTGCGTCTCCTCTTGTGTTGAGTGTGTGTGGACACATTGTTTTATTGAATTGTCCATTGTAGCGCATTGCATTACAATGCTCCATTCACTTTGACCTGTTTAATCTTTGAATGTCTAAATGCAGAAAAATGGTGCAGAAAATGGCTCTGGCTCAGACTGCTACAGTTGCCACGCCCCCGGGTTTAGAAAAAAACATTAGGCTGGGTAGACAGAATTTTCATTTTTGGGTGAACAGTTTATCATACTTATTCTTCTACTATAAACAATTTCAATACTGTTGGGTCATTTGATGTCCAATATAAGATACAGTTGTAATAAAAAACAATAACTGAACTAAGGTACCCACAGATTGACTGGTTGATGTGGTGACAACTTAAGTACTCCACAATGGAGAGAAGATTAAAAACAGAAGGATGAGAGAAGATGAGAGCCAGTGGCAGAAAAAGGAGACCCTGGCCAGAAAGAAAAACAATTCGCCTTTCATCTTTATGACTTTCAGTCATCTCAGAAACTTACTGGATCTTCTGTCACTTCAGGAGGGCAAAAAATACATTTCTACACAGATTGTGAATTTTAAAAGTGTGCAAAGGGGTGACACACTCCGATCTGTGGCACACATGCAGTCTGCGCAGGTGTTCAGGTGAGCGGAACTGATATCCCCAGCAGCCCCATCCCACAAACAAAGGGGGGCGTCATCAGTGGTAGTCATTTACATGTATCATGTTTCATAGGTGGATGCAAAGATCTGGAGATAAATACCTGAATGACTGAATGAATCATTCAAGACAACAAAACTCTGATTTAATGATCAATATACCTGCCTACAAGTTACAAGTGCTGCTGTGTCTGCCAGCGTTTAAAGGGTTAGTTCACCCAAAAATGAAAATTCTGTCAGTATTTACTCACCCTCATGTTGTTCCAACCCCGTAAGAATTTCGTTCATCTTCGGAACACAAATTAAGATATTTAAGATATTAAGATCGCTCCTGAATACTAGTCCATAGGCTTCTTGAGGGAATGACTCTTGCTGGCATCGAAAAGTCATTAAAGACATCGTTAAAATAGTCCAAGTGACTACAGTGGCTCAATTTTAACTTTATCAAACGACGAGAATACTTTTTGTGCGCAAAAACAAACAAAAATAACGACTTTATTTCAACTATTCACTTCCTTCTCCATGGGCCTGTAGTCAGTTAACCCTTTCACACGTAAGTTTAAAATATTCTAACTGACCCCCCAGCGTGAGTTTTTCAAGGCGACCGTTATTTAGAACTTGCCACTTTAATGTTTCCATGGTGACGCGTCATTGCTTGTCATGTGACACAGCACAACCAGAACAGAGCGCGGAATGAATGATGATCTGCTTTTATGTCATTTTTCCTTTTTTATTAAAAATATTCAAAAATGTATTAGCTATATCATGAAACACTGATATTCCGATTGTCAAATATGTGCAAGTGTATGGGTTTTGTTGTTTAGACATCTTTATAACGATCGCGTTAGTTGAGCTGTATGCACAACGGGCGGCGCCATTTTAGTTTCGTTTTCAGTTCAGAGAATCGGATCTGTTGGATTTATAACGTCAATTCATCCACTTCTCACGAAATACATGATAGTAAGTGGCTGGTGAACTGGGAGAAGAATAGGATCAAATGTTAAGCTACTTACACAATGTGTATCTGATATGAATAAAATGTGTCGTCTTATTATAATTGAAAGGATTATTATTGCCGCTTCCATAGACATCTGTATGTATTTTACAAACTCAAAATCATTGTTTTGCTAGTACATATGTGTATTTAAATGTCTGAAACCTAAAATAAACATTATGTGGTTGAAAACTCTCAATAGTTGTGATATATGACAGCACTGAGTGAGTCTGTCTCTGGCTGAGCGCCAGCCAACGCGCGAGAGCAAGTTTGAATTTAGCAGTTGCTGACGTGTGCACTGAACGTTCTAATCACACCGGTGTGATCGTACGCTCCAGGGACCAGCCAAGACTGATCACACCGGTGTGATCGTACGCGTGAAAGGGTTAAAGGAGAACTCCGGCAAACAATGAACCTTTGGTCTAATAAAACATTGGTACATAGTGAACCGTTCTCTGAGATTTGTTTTCATGATAATCGAATGTAAAGAGTTAAATCTCTAAAAACTGTTTAGCATATAATGCTAGTGATGGGGGCATTGACTAAGTAAAAAGAAATCGCTAGTTTATACCACTAACAAGGCTCAAAATAGCCCCACACTAACGCAGTAACATAATGAGGCTCCATACATGCAAAACGAAGCATTGAGAACTTTGTAAGTGTACAGACCGTTTAATAAGAAGATACTTTATGAAGACAGTTCACTTCGCGTATACAGACAGGATCCATCTTAAAAAATAGTCTCGAAAAGTCAAACCACGAACGTCGTGCAGAGTGATCTGAACTGAATGAAGTTCAGCGAACTTCTGAACTGTATGAACGGCGTTCGGGGATCGACTTATCGAGACTATTTTTTAAGATGGCTCCTGTCTGTATACGCGAAGTGACCTGTCTTAATATCTTAAATATCTTAATTTGTGTTCCGAAGATGAACGAAGGTCTTACTGGGTTGGAACAACATGAGGGTGAGTAAATACTGACAGAATTGTCATTTTTGGGTGAACTAACCCTTTAAGTCATGCGCATAATCCTCTAGACACCTCGCACGTACATAGACAATTTGTGCGCAACTGCGCCTAGTCATGGTTTCGGTATTGGAGAAAACAGCCCACAGGGGAACTTAACCTTCAAGGTGTAAGGGTAGCAGTTTACTAAATAAATAATAAACATAGCAGTTTGAACTCTTCTCCACTTTATTATACCACACAGCTCCCCAGCAAGCCCCGAGGGGAAAAATACATTGCATACACACATACAACGAGCGCCAGGACATCATTACCGGTATTATAGTAACAGACTTTGTTGGATTATGTCATGTAATATCTAACAAAGTCTGTTACGATAATAATAATTATAAAGCTTTTGAGGACAGTTACACTGTATTGAGACAGTTGAGAAATAGTAGGCCAAATATTTTTAGTTTTCAACAATAAGCTTGTTGAAGCCTTGCTCTAATGTTTCTCAGTTTTGTCATAATTTTAGCAAATAATTTCTTTTATATGTTTTGAGACTGTTAAAACTTTTTTTTATTTAAGTAGGCATCTATTTTTTTTATTAAGTATTAATTTTGTTGTAGCCTAATACATAACCTAAGTGTATTCATTTATAATGTATCATTATTGCATGACATTTGTGTCAATAATCGTCAAACACAGGTGACTCCGCGTTGTGGGAGGGGCCCCCAAAATCAAATTCTGCTTAGGACCCCCAAAAAGCTCGGGCTAGCTCTGAGTACACTCTCGCTGATTTAAGAAACTAGTTTGGCTACTACATTTTCATGGAGTAAAGGACAAAAGTGTTCTGTGCTGGTCTATTTCTGTAAAGACCTATTTGTGTCTGTGAAGTGATGTGTCTTTGAGAGAAGGTTTAAACAGATTTAAAGATCGAGGATTATGGAATAAAAGAGGACCTGGTGCAGAAATTACTCAGGATTTGGACAAAACTCAGTCCAGAAGCGCATAGGCTTGAGTCTTATCAGTGTCCCTTTGTACCAATCACAGAAGAGTCACCAATGATGAGTTCATTACTTTGATTTTACTGAAATGGGATCAGGATTTTATGTACGAGAAATAGTGCTTAAAAGTGTAATGTGTCATTATTTTGGGGGGGGGGGGGGGGGGGCATTAAATGCTTTTAAAAACAATCATTTTGTTTGGGATTATATTTGACTCATGGGTCAGGTTATACTGTACACAGGTTACACTGGTGGGTCTATAAAATTCATTATGCTGGAATTGTAAATAGTATAATGAGAGGCAACTTCATTTGTATTAAAATGCTTAAATGGAACATTTTGCATGTAATTTCAATGTTTTTTTATTATTTTATTTACTATTTTACATACAGGAGTATATTTCTGTTAATTAATGACCACAATTAAAATTACACGTAAGATTCTTATGCTCACAAAGGCTGCCTTTATTTGATCAAAATGCAGAAAAACATGCATACTGTTTTTTTGTCAAGTCAAGTCACATTTATTTATATAGCGCTTTTTACAATACAGATTGTATCAAAGCAGCTTCACAGTGATAACATGAAAGTAGTACAACACAGATCAATAATATTGTTGAATATTAAATGTCCCCAACTAAGCAAGTCAAAAGCAAGGCAACAGTGGCAAGGAACTAAAACTCCATCAGGTGATTGGATGGAGAAAAAAACCTTGGGAGAACCCAGGCTCAGTCGGGGCCAGTTCCCATTCAGGGAACTGCGTGTAAACGCCGTGGGAACGCCTCTGCGTGATGAGTCATGAAGCACGTATGAAATCTGTCCAATGGCGAGACGGAACGTATCGACGTATCGACCAGGAAACTATAAAGCACCCACGAAAACACAGTCTTCACAAGCACTCTATGTATGAATATTGTCTGTCTGTCTGAAAATATTGTCTTTATATATATACAAACCCAATTCCATAAAAGTTGGGACACTGTACAAATTGTGAATAAAAACAGAATGCAATGATGTGGAAGTTTCAAATTTCAATATTATATTTAGAATACAACATTGATGACATATCAAATGTTTAAACTGAGAAAATGCATAATTTTAAGGGAAAAATAAGTTGATTTTAAATTTCATGGCATCAACACATCTCAAAAAAGTTGGGACAAGGCCATTTTTACCACTGTGTGGCATCCCCTCTTCTTTTAATAACAGTCTGCAAACGTCTGGGGACTGAGGAGACAAGTTGCTCAAGTTTAGGAATAGGAATGTTGTCCCATTCTTGTCTAATAAAGGCTTCTAGCTGCTCAACTGTCTTAGCTCTTCTTTGTTGCATCTTCCTCTTTATGATGCGCCAAATGTTTTCTATTGGTGAAAGATCTGGACTGCAGGCTGGCCATTTCAGTACCCGGATCCTTCTTCTACGCAGCCATGATGTTGTAATTGATGCAATATGTGGTTTGGCATTGTCTTGTTGGAAAATACAAGGTCTTCCCTGAAAGAGACGATGTCTGGATGGGAGCATATGTTGTTCTAGAACTTGGATATACCTTTCAGCATTGATGGTGCCTTTCCAGATGTGTAAGATGCCCATGCCACACGCACTCATGCAACCCCATACCATCAGAGATGCAGGCTTCTGAACTGAGCGCTGATAACAACTTGGGTTGTCCTTGTCCTCTTTAGTCCGGATGACATGGCGTCCCAGTTTTCCAAAAAGGACTTCAAATTTTGATTCGTCTGACCACAGAACAGTTTTCCACTTTGCTAGAGTCCACTTTAAATGAGCCTTGGCCCAGAGAAAACGCCTGCGCTTCTGGTTCCCGTTTAGATATGGCTTCTTTTTTGACCTATAGAGCTTTAGCCGGCAACGGTGAATGGCACGGTGGATTGTGTTCACTGACAATGTTTTCTGGAAGTACTCTTGAGCCCATGTTGCGATTTCCATTACAGTAGCATTCCTGTGTGTGATGCAGTGCCGTCTAAGGGCCCGAAGATCACGGGCATTCAGTATGGTTTTCCGGCCTTGACCCTTATGCACAGAGATTGTTCCAGATTCTCTGAATCTTTGGATGATATTATGCACTGTTGATGATGATAACTTCAAACTTTGCAATTTTTCTCTGAGAAACTCCTTTCTGATATTGCTCCACTATTTTTTGCCTCAGCATTGGGGGAATTGGTGATCCTCTGTCCATCTTGACTTCTGAGAGACACTGCCACTCTGAGAGGCTCTTTTTATACCCAATCATGTTGCCAATTGACCTAATAAGTTGCAAATTGGTCCTCCAGCTGTTCCTTATATGTACATTTAACTTTTCTGGCCTCTTATTGCTACTTGTCCCAACTTTTTTGGAATTTGTAGCTCTCATGAAATCAAAAAGGAGCCAATATTTGGCATGGCAATTCAAAATGTCTCACTTTCAACATTTGATATGTCATCTATGTTGTATTCTAAATATAATATTGAAATTTGAAACTTCCACATCATTGCATTCTGTTTTTATTCACAATTTGTACAGTGTCCCAACTTTTATGGAATTGGGTTTGTATATATCAAGAAATGGCGAGTAAACAGCAGCAGTTCAGAAAGTGTGTTCATCCCTGCCCTCGCTACATCACGGGTGGGGATACACACGATCTGTGTGTTGCTTGTTTGGGAGTGCAGCATGCTCAGTCAGCCCTCGAGGGGGCTGGCTGTGAGCATTGCGAGTGTCTGCCCATGAAGACACTCCGCTCCCGCCGGGCACTCTTCGAGGAGAGTGGTTCGGTGCGCGCTCCCCGCGGCTCGGGTCCCGCTGCTGCCGAGGCACAGCGAAGGCTTGCGTCGTGGGGATCGCAGATGGATTTATCAGCGGGGATGGAGACGGGCTCTGCCCTTTCTCTGCCCTTACCTGGTAGATCCAGCGCCTCAGATCTCGGTGCGGGGGTCCGCGTTGCGGTTTCTCCTGCCCGGGCTGAGGCTCCATCACTTCAGCTATCCAGTTCCGAGGAGCTGGATGTTGAAAGTGTGGAGGTGGAGTCTATGGACTCAGTGGAGATTGGGTACTCGCCATCCCAGTCTCCCGCGAACGTAGAGCTTATGGAGGTTTTGACTCGGGCTGTCGAAAAACTAAGCACTGAGTGGCCAGTCGAGAAACAAGAGTCGAGAGTGAGAAGTAAAATGGATGAGAGATATTTACCGTCTCACTTGCTGCCTCCACGCCGGTGTTTGCCCTTCTTTCCCGATCTACACACCGAGGTGTGTAGATCGTGGAACAGACCAGTGTCAGCTAGAATTTTGACACATCAAACGTCAATGTACTCTAATATTGCTGGGTCTAGGAGACAGGGTTATGGGGCGATGCCGAGGATGGAGGAAGTTTTGGCGAGCCATCTTTCTCCTGAGACGGCATCGTCTTTTAAAACACCTGCGTTGCCCACCAAGCCACTCAGAAATACTTCGGTCTTGGTGGGCAAAGCTTATTCAGCGGCGGGACAGGCAGCATCTTGTTTGCATACGATGGCCATTCTCCAGGCGTATCAAGCAGATCTGCTCAAGGAGATGAGTGAGGGGGAGGTCGTCAGCACTGACGTGATTAAAGAGCTGCGTCAGGCGGCAGATATTTCTCTCCGTGCCACCAAGGAGACGGCCAGATCAGTCGGCCGTTCTATGGCAGCCCTGGTGGCCACGGAGAGACATTTATGGCTAAATTTGGCGAGTATGAAAGAGAAAGATAAAGCTTTTCTCCTGGATGCGCCGCTGTCTACCGAAGGTCTTTTTGGTGGTTCAGTGAACTCAGTGATTGAAAGATTCCAAGAAGGAAGAAAACAGGCAGCGGCGCTCCAGAAATGTCTCCCCCTCCGTACTCATTCTCCCGGGGCTGCTGGGCGGGAGCAGCCCCGCCTGTCGGGTGCCTCGTCACATAGGGCGCAGCAGAAGAAGAGCGTCGCGTCTCGGGCTCCTCCCCAGCAGAACTGGGCCGAGACGCGGCGTTCTCAGGCGAGGTCTTCCCGGGACAGAACCGATCTGAGGACGGTTATTGTCACCAGGAAGGCCTCGTCGAAGAAGTCTGCTGAGGGTGGTCCCCACCGTGAGAGAGAGGTGTTCGCCGCTGAATCCGGCGCCCGTTCTCTCTCGGTGCCCTCAGAGGTCCGTTCTGCCAACCCTGCCTGTAAGGTGGGGCGCAGAGGGTCCCAGCGAGCGGTTTCCCGAGGAACGCTCGTTTGCTCCGAGGAACGATGCAGAACGGTCGTTAAACCCTACCTGTGCGCGGTCACAGGGCGCTGTTTCTGCTTTAAAAATTACTCGAGAGACTGGTACCCTTAGTAGAATTTCTGGCAGAATGGGAAAGTCTTCCAAATATATCTTGTTGGGTCCTGCAGACTATAGAACGCGGGTACGCGATCCAGTTCAGGTCACGTGCACCTCGTTTTCGGGGGATTTTGCCCACAGTGTTGACCCCCGAGCAGGCTCTGGTTATGGAACAAGAGGTGAAAGCTCTGTTACTGAAGGGGGCGATAGAACGAGTTCTTCCTCCCGACAGAGAGCTGGGGTATTACAGCCGGTACTTCATTGTTCCAAAGAAGGATGGGGGGCTGCGTCCGATTTTAGACCTGCGCCTCTTAAATCGGTCGGTAGGGAAGCTCAAGTTCAAAATGCTAACTCTCAAGCAGATCGTGTCACAAATCAGGTCCGAGGACTGGTTTGTCAGGATAGACCTAAAAGATGCTTACTTCCATATCTCCATCCTTCCGCAACATCGGAAGTTCCTGAGGTTCGCTTTTGGGGGCGAAGCGTACCAATATCGGGTTCTTCCATTTGGCCTAGCGTTATCTCCTCGAACCTTCACGAAATGCATGGACGCGGCTCTGGCCCCGCTGCGACTCCAGGGCATTCGCATTCTAAATTACATCGACGATTGGTTGATTCTAGCTCAATCGGAGCATCAGGCGATTCGGCATCGAGATGCCGTCCTCGCCCACATCAGAAGGTTGGGGTTGAGACTCAACGCCAAGAAGAGTGTGCTTTCGCCAGTTCTGCGTACCACTTTTCTGGGCGTGGTGTGGGATTCGACGACGATGCAGGCACGTCTGTCGCCGGCTCGTATAGCCTCGATTATCTCAACTGCCAAGCAAGTGAAGCTAGGCCAGTCACTCACTGTGAAGGAATTCCAGAGAATTCTGGGTCTGATGGCAGCAGCATCCAACGTGTTACCGTGCGGCCTGCTGTACATGAGACCGCTACAGTGGTGGCTCAGGACCAAGGGGTTCTCCCCGAGGGGAAACCCGCTCCGCAAGATCAAGGTCACGCGACGTGGTCTCCGTGCCCTGGCTATGTGGAAAGAACCTTGGTTCCTGTCCCTGGGACCTGCGCTGGGAGCCCCGTGTCGCCGGGTAACGGTGACAACGGATGCCTCTCTCACGGGTTGGGGAGCGATCATGAGTGGTCGCTCGGCCCGCGGGCTGTGGCAAGACCATCATCTTCTGTGGCACATAAATTGTCTAGAGATGATGGCGGTGTTTCAGGCTCTGAAACACTTTCTCCCAGACCTCAGAGGTCACCATGTTCTTGTCCGGTCAGACAACACGGCAGTGGTCTCTTACATAAACCATCAGGGGGGTCTGCGCTCACGTCCATTGTACAAGCTGGCGCGCCAGATCCTTTTGTGGTCCCAGGGGAAACATCGATCACTGAGGGCGATTTATATCCCAGGATACTTAAATCAGGGAGCGGACATCCTGTCGAGGCAGAGGCCAAGGCCCGGGGAGTGGAGACTTCACCCCGAGGTGGTGGAGCTCCTCTGGAGGACATTTCAGTTGTGCCGAAGTGGACCTCTTTGCATCCAGGGAGAATTCACACTGCCCGCTGTGGTTCTCCCTGAGCCCTCCAGCTCCATTGGGGCTGGATGCGTTGGTACAGGAGTGGCCAAGGTCACCCCTGTACGCATTTCCCCCGATTGCTCTGCTCCCAGGGGTTCTGGAAAGGATTCGCCAGGAAGGGGTCAGTGTACTTCTGGTGGCCCCCAATTGGCCGACCAGGGTATGGTTTGCGGACCTGATTTCCCTTCTCGAGGGTCCTCCGCTGGAGATTCCGGTCAGGAGGGACCTTCTGTCTCAAGCAGACGGGGGGATACTTCACCCCCGCCCGGAACTATGGAGGCTGTGGGCTTGGCCTCTGAGGGGGCCCAGCTCATAGGTTCAGGTCTCTCGACTGAGGTCGTGGAGACCATCCTCCAGTCCAGAGCCCCGTCCACGAGGAAATGATATGCCTTGAGGTGGAAATTGTTCACCTCCTGGTGTGGAGAGCGTGAGTTGGACCCAGTTAACTCCCCGTTGCCGGCAGTGCTGGAGTTCCTTCAGGAACGCTTCTCCACGGGGTTATCCCACTCCACACTGAAGGTGTATGTGGCGGCCCTATCCGCCTACCATGTCCCTTTGAGTGGAGCCTCTCTCGAGATACATCCCCTGGTAACTCGTTTCCTTCGTGGTATCCTGAGGCTGAGCCTGGTAGTGCGTACGAGGGTACCGACCTGGGATCTAGCGGTTGCATTGGAAGGGCTCTGTTTAGCCCCTTTCGAGCCCATTGAAGAGGTGCCTGAGAAATTTGTTACTCTCAAGACTATCTTTCTCCTAGCCATTTCTTCCCTAAAGAGAATTGGAGATATTCAGGCGCTGTCGGTTTCCCCCTCGTGCTTGGAATTTGCTCCCGGTATGGCCAAGGCTTTCATCCTCCCTAGACCGGGGTATGTTCCTAAGGTTCCAACTAGTGTTGCCAGACCTATAGTGCTACAGGCCTTCTCTCCTCCTCCGTTTCTGACTCCAGACCAGGAGAAAATAAATCTGCTCTGCCCTGTGAGGGCCTTAGACGCTTATGTCCACAGAGCTGCCCTGTGGAGGAAGTCGGAACAATTATTTGTCTGCTTTGGGCCTCCTAATAGAGGTTCTGCTGCGTCTAAGCAGAGGATGAGTAAGTGGGTGGTCGAGGCCATCTCACTTGCTTATGAGTCCTCCGGTCAGCCTTCTCCCTTGGCTGTCCGGGCTCATTCAACCCGGAGTATGGCTGCCTCTAAGGCGTTATTATCAGGAGTTCCTTTGAGTGATATCTGTGATGCGGCAGGATGGTCTTCACCGCACACATTTGTAAAGTTTTACCATCTGGACTTCAGCTCCACTCCAGGGGCGCAGGTGCTTTCGTCAGAATGTGCACTCTGATTTTCATACGACGGACACCTGCTCGCATGGCGGCGTTGGTATTAGTGTTCCCACGGCGTTTACACGCAGCTCGAAGTTCCCTGAATGGGAACGTCTCTGGTTACGTATGTAACCTTAGTTCCCTGAAGGGAACGAGACGCTGCGTGTCCATGCCATACTCCCAGCATGCCCGTGAGCGCTTGCTTCAGTCCTATCAGAAGCTGTTGCGCTTGTGTTTTCGGGGGTGCTTTATAGTTTCCTGGTCGATACGTCACCCCGCCAATGACGTTCCGTCTCGCCATTGGACAGATTTCATACGTGCTTCATGACTCATCATGCAGAGGCGTTCCCACGGCGTTTACACGCAGCGTCTCGTTTCCTTCAGGGAACTAAGGTTACATACGTAACCAGAGACGTTCTCCTCTGGCTAACATACATATTGTTTCAAAGCAGCTTAACAGTAAGTGCATTTCAGAAAGTACATGGAAAAAAATACATTTATTTAATCATGTAATATTATGGGCATAACATATTGCCGGCGTTGAGTCATCTCTTCACAGGCGTTGAGTCGTCTCTTCACAGGCGTTGGTCTTCTCATAACAGGCGTTGGTGCATCTGAAGTCCCCGTGAGAGGCTGGATACAAAACTGGAGCTGACGAATGCCATTAACAGCAGAAAGGCAGATGGGAAATAATTAGCATAGCTGACGTTCATAATGATTTCCATTACACAGGAGTAGGTGTTAAAAAAACCCCCACAATCTCACAAACTCTCCGCAACCCAATCATACACGCCGACCCGTTGAGAAGCACCTGACTGCAGCCTGCAGATTTGGGCGGGGGTACACGTGCAAGAGGGGGGTATGAGCAGTAGTAGGTGCCCATTCTGTCAGTACACCAGCATGCCATATGGCTGATGTATTACCACATCAAAAATTATTTTCTATCCTATCCTAATCTATCTATTCATCTATCTCTACCTATCTGTCATATCCATACATCTGTCTGTGCTTGGTAAACTATATTGCCCTCAAAACTTTTAGGATAGGCTTGCTCAAGCCAAATTAAATTTTTTAGAGTTTATATTCTTCATAAACAATTAAGTCTCTTAGGTGCTTAGGTACTACAGACAAAGCCACTCAAGTGTATCTTGTCTAGTGTTGTCATGATACCAAAATTATTGTTTCGATACCGATACCAAGTCAAGTATTGCGATTTCGATACTTTTCCTGAAAAGGAAAGTATTTCTTACAAGGCGTTTCATATGCACCTTCTTTGCATAGGTCTGTGCTCTTTAATGCTGTAATAACCTAATATAAATAAATCACTAACATGCACATGCTCTGATTATAATCATATAGCCTCAGATCATTTTGCTGATGTTTTGTATCCTTTATTTTAGCAGCTTAAGAAATTATTCAAGCTATCTATGAAAGTTGGGGGGAAAGTTGTACACCTAATACAAAAATAAATGAAACATCTCCAGTTAACTGGAGCTTGCTGCCGTTGAATCCTCCGCTGATATCTACTGTATCATAATTTCCACTGATCCCTTTGTGACCAAGGTGTAGAGACGGTGCCCAATCAGAGTCGCATTTTATATGCTGGCTTGCCTGAAAACAACAAAAAACAAACAAACAAACAAAAAAAACTGAATTTCTGTTACATAGCTGGCAGCAATTGTGTGATTGACATTTACATGTATTCATTTGGCAGAAATGTTAAAATCCAAATAGACTTAATTAAAGGGTTAGTTCACCCAAAAATGAAAATTCTGTCAGTATTTACTCACCCTCATGTTGTTCCAAACCTCTATGTGTTTATTTGTTCTGCTGAACACAAAGGAAGATGTTAATGGGGGATGAGATCTGTTTGATTAAAACATTCTTCCAAATATCTTCCTTTGTGTTCAGCAGAACAAATAAACACATAGAGGTTTGGAACAACATGAGGGTGAGTAAATACTGACAGAATTTTCATTTTTGGGTGAACTAACCCTTTAAACTAAAGAGCTCCAGCAATAGAACAATATAAGATATTCATAATAATTATCCTTTGCACTACTATTTAGTTCTATGTGGTTATTTTATTCAATTCAACTTAATTAAATAATTATTTTATTTAATTTAATGTTGTTATGGCTCTGCATGTTGGCACTGGAAAATAAGTTGCTTGTAATCTCACAGTACATGTTAATAGTAACAATAAAAGGGCTTTCATCATAATAAAGCATTTTAGTTGATAATTTATATGCTGATTTGGCTAACAGCTACAACAGTATCTTTATATTGAAGTTAACTTCTCCCAAAACACAGCAACGTACTTACTGCTTTACTGAACAGCAGAACTTTAGTTTACTGCTAAATGAATACATTCAATGTAAATGTAGCTAGCTAGTTAACTCTGGCAGCTGAACATCTATTGACCATGTCATAAAAATATCAGATATCAGTTAGCCTAGTGGCTAATCGCAATGCTAACGGAGTTGATTACAAAGCAAAGAGACCACAGTGATAATTATACCTTACCTTTGTGAAAGTGTCGTGAGCAAACAAGCACATCCTTGGAAATATTATCAAAGGTAATGGTTTTCCTCCGTACAGCAGCGACCCAAGCCATCCGACGACTCTTGATTTGAGACACCAAGTCTCCTTCCCTGCTGAAAAATCCAGCTAAAACCAGCTTAAGGTGGTCAGGCTGGTTTTGGCTGGTCTCCCAGCCTGGCTGGTTTTAGAGGGGTTTTGGACACTTTTTAGCTGGTCAGGCTGGTATTGGCTGATCAGGCTGGTCTTAGCTGGTCAGGCTGGTCTTAGCTGGTCAGTGTTGGTCTTAGCTGGTCAGGCTGGTCTTAGCTGGTCAGGCTGGCTCACTCTATGTCTTTTCTATTTTTCCTGCCACTGGTTGTTGTGACAAACAAAGTAAACAATTCCAAATACACTTTAAATACAAGGAGCAAGGAGCACAGGCAACCATTCAAACAAACTGTTATTTTATTTAATATTGCAACCCCTTAAAACAAACCATTGATATGGTAACAGTTATGTACAAAATTGTTAATTGAAATTATTAAATGCTAAACACTGTCCTAAGAACTAAAACTAAGTGTAAAGGCACAGCAAAATCAGTGTGAATGGGCTTTATGCCCAGCTGCACTACTTCCTGAACTTCAGCTAGCTCCTTGTTTCCTGTCTGCCATTATTGGTGAAATTGATTAATTCAGGTGTGCTTGACCTCAGTAGTCATGGCAACAATAATCAGACACAGCTGAATTAATCAATTTGGCCAATAATGGCAGACAGGAAACAAGGAGCTGGCTGAAGTTCATGAAGTAGTGCAGCTGGGCAGCAATTATATAAACTCTGAGCAGAGTGTTAAATGAACACTAAAGCAGTATTTAAGTTAATGAGATAATTTTGTGATTAATTGAGTGATGATTGAGTATTATTGAAGATACCTGATGGTAACAAGCAGAATCACTGAAGAAGAAAAAAAACCCTGTAATTTTAAGTCACCCTTATGTTGATCAGTGTTTGTTAAGTTGGTCTCTTGACCCTTAAATCATTAACTTTAGATTTTGCTGTGCCGTTGTACAAGGTGATACAAAGAAAAAAGGTGATGGCATCACTTTACAAGTATTAATGTTTTTGAGAGAAATCTCTTTTGCCCATCAATGCTGTATTTATTTGATCAAAAATACAGAAAAAAACAGTAATATTGTGAAATATAATTACAATTTGAAAAATAATGGTTTTCTATTTTAATATACTTTAAAATATAATTTAATTCTGTGATGCAAAGCTGAATTTTCAACATCATTAATCCAGTCTTCAGTGTCACATGATATATTATGAACATGAATTACACTTTACTATATATTCACATAGAAAACAGCTGTTTAACATTATAATAATATTTCACGATATTACTGGGTTTTTTTGTCAAATAAATGCTAGCTTGATGAGCAGAAGCAACTTCTTTCAAAAAAAAAAATATTAAAAATAGTAATGTTTCCAACTTTTGTTTTGACCAGTACAGTATATTAATTTTATACAAAATAATTGATAAATCGTGCTTGAAAAACGACTCAAATTAGGCATACACTGTATTATATTGAGTATTATTGAAGCAAAACAGAGTAAAAGTCTTCGAGAAAATGTTTTAGGAGTTGCTAACATGTCGTTATTTTTCTTTCTTTCACACAAAACATCAGTTACACCTTTTTAAATTCTTCATTGCAGGCACACAAATCCTATTTCTACAAATTACCAAACTCACAGGGTTGTCACGGGGTGCGGGGGTGGAGTGCAGGAGTGCAGGCAGAAGTAGCGGGAGGAATCCGGATTAACAAAAGATGCGTATTTATTTTCAACATACAGGCAGGAGGACGGGGTTTCACAGGGTAACATTCAACATCGACCGACAACCATTGACTACAACAGAGGGAACTAAATACACAGAATAATCAAACATAATGGGGTGAAAACAGGTGAAACAGATGATCAAGACGAGGAACAGGTGGCTGATGAGGGAGTGAACACGGGATAGGGTGACGAGAGGATCCTGGGAAGTGTAGTGCTGAAGACAAGACAGACTGGTGCAGACGGAGGACTGTGACAGAACTCCCCCCTCCCGGGAGGCGTGACCTCACGCCGCAGAACAGAGGAAGGAGGGGGGACGAACTGGGGGATGAGAGGGGCGTGGCCAGGGCGGAGCAGGCTGAGGGCGTGGCCAGGGCGGAGCAGGCTGAGGGCGTGGCCAGGGCGGAGCAGGCTGAGGGCGAGACCAGGGCGAAGCAGGCTGAGGGCGAGACCAGGGCGAAGCAGGCTGAGGGCGTGGCCAGGGCGGAGCAGGCTGAGGGCGTGGCCAGGGCGGAGCAGGCTGAGGGCGTGGCCAGGGCGGAGCAGGCTGAGGGCGTGGCCAGGGCGGAGCAGGCTGAGGGCGAGACCAGGGCGAAGCAGGCTGAGGGCGAGACCAGGGCGGATCAGGCTGGACGGTCTCCGGCACAGGCTGGACGGTCTCTGGCGCTGGCTGGACGGTCTGTGGCGCTGGCTGGACGGTCTCTGAGGCTGGGCTGGTCTCTGGCGCTGGCTGGACGGTCTGTGGCGCTGGCTGGACGGTCTCTGGGGCTGGGCTGGTCGGGCCCAGCGAAGAAGAGAGCTCGGGCTCGGAGAGACTGGACGGAACCAGCAGTGAAGAGCGTTCAGTCTCTGGAGGGCTGGACGGAACCAGCAGTGAAGAGCATTCAGTCTCTGGAGGGCTGGACGGAACCAGCAGTGAAGAGCGTTCAGTCTCTGGAGGGCTGGACGGAACAAGCAGTGAAGAGCGTTCAGTCTCTGGAGGGCTGGACGGAACCAGCAGTGAAGAGCATTCAGTCTCTGGAGGGCTGGACGGAACCAGCAGTGAAGAGCGTTCAGTCTCTGGAGGGCTGGACGGAACCAGCAGTGAAGAGCATACTGTCTCTGGAGGGCTGGACGGAACCAGCAGTGAAGAGCATTCAGTCTCTGGAGGGCTAGACGGAACCAGCAGTGAAGAGCATTCAGTCTCTGGAGGGCTGGACGGAACCAGCAGTGAAGAGCATTCAGTCTCTGGAGGGCTGGACGGAACCAGCAGTGAAGAGCATACAGTCTCTAGAGGGCTGGACGGAACCAGCAGTGAAGAGCATTCAGTCTCTGGAGGGCTGGACGGAACCAGCAGTGAAGAGCATTCAGTCTCTGGAGGGCTGGACGGAACCAGCAGTGAAGAGCGTTCAGTTTCTGGAGGGCTGGACGGAACCAGCAGTGAAGAGCATACTGTCTCTGGAGGGCTGGACGGGACCAGCAGTGAAGAGCATTCAGTCTCCGGGGGGCTGGACGGAACCAGCAGTGAAGAGCGTTCAGTCTCTGGAGGGCTGGACGGAACCAGCAGTGAAGAGCATACAGTCTCTGGAGGGCTGGACCGAACCAGCAGTGAAGAGCATTCAGTCTCTGGAGGGCTGGACGGAACCAGCAGTGAAGAGCATACAGTCTCTGGAGGGCTGGACGGAACCAGCAGTGAAGAGCATACTGTCTCTGGAGGGCTGGACGGAACCAGCAGTGAAGAGCATTCAGTCTCTGGGGGGCTGGACGGAACCAGCAGTGAAGAGCGTTCAGTCTCTGGAGGGCTGGACGGAACCAGCAGTGAAGAGCGTTCAGTCTCTGGATGGCTGGACGGAACCAGCAGTGAAGAGCATACAGTCTCTGGAGAGCTGGACGGAACCAGCAGTGAAGAGCATTCAGTCTCTGGAGAGCTGGACGGAACCAGCGGTGAAGAGCATTCAGTCTCTGGAAAGCTGGACGGAACCAGCAGTGAAGAGCATTCAGTCTCTGGAGAGCTGGACGGAACCAGCGGTGACGAGCATTCAGTCTCTGGGGAGCTGGACGGAACCAGCGGTGAAGAGCATTCAGTCTCTGGAGAGCTGGACGGAACCAGCAGTGAAGAGCATTCAGTCTCTGGAGTGCTGGACGGAACCAGCGGTGAAGAGCATTCAGTCTCTGGAGAGCTGGACGGAACCAGCGGTGAAGAGCATTCAGTCTCTGGAGAGCTGGACGGAACCAGCGGTGAAGAGCATTCAGTCTCTGGAGAGCTGGACGGAACCAGCGGTGAAGAGCATTCAGTCTCTGGAGAGCTGGACGGAACCAGCGGTGAAGAGCATTCAGTCTCTGGAGATCTGGACGGAACCAGCGGTGAAGAGCATTCAGTCTCTGGAGAGCTGGACGGAACCAGCGGTGAAGAGCATTCAGTCTCTGGAGAGCTGGACGGAACCAGCGGTGAAGAGCATTCAGTCTCTGGAGAGCTGGACGGAACCAGCGGTGAAGAGCATTCAGTCTCTGGAGAGCTGGACGGAACCAGCGGTGAAGAGCATTCAGTCTCTGGAGAGCTGGACGGAACCAGCGGTGAAGAGCATTCAGTCTCTGGAGAGCTGGACGGAACCAGCGGTGAAGAGCATTCAGTCTCTGGAGAGCTGGCCGGAACCAGCAGCGAAGAGCGTTCAGGCTCAGAAGGGCTGACGGTGAGCGCGGGCTCGGCAGGGCTGACGGTGAGCGCGGGCTCGACAGGGCTGACGGTGAGGGCAGACTCGTCAGGGCGGACGGTGAGCGCCGGCTTTCGTAGGACGAGCCTCAAACGGGGGCGCCGAATCGGGGGCGCTGGCTGGACGGTCTCTGGGGCTGGGCTGGTCGGGCCCAGCGAAGAAGAGAGCTCGGGCTCGGAGAGGCTGGACGGGACCAGAGGAGGAGAGAGCTCGGGCTCGGCGGGGCTGGTGGGGACCAGCGGAAAGGAGGGCTCCGGTGTTGGAGTGGGGCTGGTGCCATCATCGATGGTGAAGGGAGAACCGCAGGACACCAGCACCCACTCCACATATGCTGCAAAACTCCCCTGGGGACCACTCCCGGACAACTGCTCTCTGGTGGCGGTGTTGAGGCCGGCGTACAGGAAGCTGCAGAGGCAGTCGTCCGGGAAGGTTGTGGCGGAAGCGAGGTGGAAGAAATCCGCCAGATGATCCTCCAGAGACCGGTCCGCTTCCTCTAAACAGAGCAATTGGACCCCTACGAAAGGGTCCATTTTTTTTTTTTTTTTTTTTTTCCTTTTTTGGTGGTCGGTCGATCTGTCAAGGGGTGCGGGGGTGGAGTGCAGGAGTGCAGGCAGAAGTAGCGGGAGGAATCCGGATTAACAAAAGATGCGTATTTATTTTCAACATACAGGCAGGAGGACGGGGTTTCACAGGGTAACATTCAACATCGACCGACAACCATTGACTACAACAGAGGGAACTAAATACACAGAATAATCAAACATAATGGGGTGAAAACAGGTGAAACAGATGATCAAGACGAGGAACAGGTGGCTGATGAGGGAGTGAACACGGGATAGGGTGACGAGAGGATCCTGGGAAGTGTAGTGCTGAAGACAAGACAGACTGGTGCAGACGGAGGACTGTGACAAGGGTCATATTTTTGTTGAGATCAGTACATTTTTGGCCAATCATGCACATTTCTTTGTGTACACTTTTGTGAATCATCTATACTGTTTGGTTATTCTTATGTGGTCACACTTCATTCCATAGACTTCCATTCATTTACATGTGAATGTGGGAGATCAGAAATGCTATCTCTCGCAAAAAGTTTCACATTTTACTGCATTCCAGTTTAAGTCTGGTGAACTCTGACCTGCGAATTTGCTCTACATAATAACATGTGACCAGTAAAAGATCAATACATGAAGGCGTGACCTAGGGCTGGGCGATATGGGCAAAAAAATGATCACAATTTTTTGTATATAAGTCGATGTCAATAATTATCATGATAAATGTCAAATTTTCATTTCTTTCAAGTTTAAAGGCAGATTTTTGCTCCTGAGAAACCTGGGCCCGTATCCGTAAAGAATTTTTGTGCAAAAAGTGGTTCCTAGCGGCCAAATTCTAAGAAAATTCTCAGTCAAGACGTTTTCTTAGAATTTCCCCTAAAAGCGACACAAAATCCCCAGTTAATATAAAAGTTATTCCTCAAGATTCCTTGCGCTTAAAAGGGCTCCTAAGGCGAGATCTGCTAAGAGCAGGGAAGAGGACTTTTAGTGGCAGGTACAGGAACAGATGCTGGATCCGGTTCAGGAACAGATGCTGGCTCCGGCTCAGGAACAGGAACAGACGCTGGCTCCGGCTCGGGAACAGGAACAGACACTGGCTCCGGCTCAGGAACAGACGCTGGCTTCGGCTCAGGAACAGGAACAGACGCTGGATCCGGCTCAGGCACAGGAACAGACGCTGGCTCCGGCTCAGGAACAGATGGTGGCTCCGGCTCTAGCACAGGAACAGACACTGGCTCCGGCTCAGGCACAGGAACAGACACTGGCTCTGGCACAGGAACAGATGCTGGATCCGGCTCAGGAACAGACGCTGGCTCCGGCTCAGGCACAGGAACAGATGCTGGCTCTGGCTCAGGCACAGGAACAGATGCTGGCTCTGGCTCAGGCACAGGAACAGACGCTGGATCCGGCTCAGGCACAGGAACAGACGCTGGATCCGGCTCAGGCACAGGAACAGACGCTGGATCCGGCACAGGCACAGGAACAGACGCTGGATCCGGCTCAGGAACAGGAACAGATGCTGTCTCTGGCTCAGGCAGACAGACGTTGGCTCCGGAACAGACACTGGCTCCGGCTCAGGAACAGGAACAGACGCTGGATCCAGCTCAAGAACAGGAACAAACGCTGGCTCTGGCTCAGGCACAGGAACAGACGCTGGCTCCGGCTCAGGAACAGGAACAGACACTGGATCCGGCTCAGGCACAGGAACAGACGCTGGCTCCGGCTCAGGAACAGATGCTGGATCCGGCTCAGGAACAGATGGTGGCTCCGGCTCTGGCACAGGAACAGACGCTGGCTCCGGCTCAGGCACAGGAACAGATACTGGCTCCGGCACAGGAACAGACGCTGGCTCCGGCTCAGGCACAGGAACAGACACTGGATCCGGCTCAGGCACAGGAACAGACGCTGGCTCCGGCTCAGGAACAGATGCTGGATCCGGCTCAGGAACAGATGGTGGCTCCGGCTCTGGCACAGGAACAGACGCTGGCTCCGGCTCAGGCACAGGAACAGACACTGGCTCTGGCACAGGAACAGATGCTGGATCCGGCTCAGGAACAGACGTTGGCTCCGGAACAGACACTGGCTCCGGCTCAGGAACAGGAACAGACGCTGGATCCAGCTCAAGAACAGGAGCAAACGCTGGCTCTGGCTCAAGCACAGGAACAGACGACACCGGCTCAGGCACAGGAACAGTCTCTGGATCGCCAGAAGTGACGTGAACAGTATCTGACTGGGCAGAAGTGACGTGAACCATCTCTGGATCGGCAGAAGTGACGTGAACCGTCTCTGGATCAGCAGACGTGACGTGAACAGTATCTGACTGGGCAGAAGTGACGTGCACCGTCTCTGGATCGGCAGACGTGACGTGAACCGTCTCTGGATCGGCAGAAGGAATGTGAACAGTCTCTGGATCGGATCAGCAGACGTGACGTGGGGCTGACGTGGAGCTGACGTTGGGCGATATGGGCAAAAAAATGATCACATTTTTTTGTATATAAGTCGATATCAATAATTATCATGATAAATGTCAAATTTTCATTTCTTTCAAGTTTAAAGGCAGATTTTTGCTCCTGAGTGAAAGTAAACCTCCTAAGTGTATAAACCTGGGCCCGTATCCCTAAAGAATTTTTTGTGCAAAAAGTGGCTCCTAGCGGCCAAATTCTAAGAAAATTCTCAGTCAAGACGTTTTCTTAGAATTTCCCCTAAAAGCGACACGAAATCCCCAGTTAATATAAAAGCTATTCCTCAAGATTCCTTGCGCTTAAAAGGGCTCCTAAGGCGAGATCTGCTAAGAGCAGGGAAGAGGACTTTTAGTGGCAGGTACAGGAACAGATGCTGGATCCGGCTCAGGAACAGATGCTGGATCCGGCTCAGGAACAGACGTTGGCTCCGGAACAGACACTGGCTCCGGCTCAGGAACAGGAACAGACGCTGGATCCAGCTCAAGAACAGGAACAAACGCTGGCTCTGGCTCAAGCACAGGAGCAGACGACACCGGCTCAGGCACAGGAACAGTCTCTGGATCGCCAGAAGTGACGTGAACAGTATCTGACTGGGCAGAAGTGACGTGAACCATCTCTGGATCGGCAGAAGTGACGTGAACCGTCTCTGGATCGGCAGACGTGACGTGAACAGTATCTGACTTGGGCAGAAGTGACGTGCACCGTCTCTGGATCGGCAGACATGACGTGAACCGTCTCTGGATCGGCAGAAGGAATGTGAACAATCTCTGGATCGGATCGGCAGACGTGACGTGGGGCTGACGTGGAGCTCACGTTGGGCGATATGGGCAAAAAAATGATCACAATTTTTTGTATATAAGTCGATATCAATAATTATCATGATAAATGTCAAATTTTCATTTCTTTCAAGTTTAAAGGCAGATTTTTGCTCCTGAGTGAAAGTAAACCTCCTAAGTGTAGAAACCTGGGCCCGTATCCCTAAAGAATTTTTTGTGCAAAAAGTGGCTCCTAGCGGCCAAATTCTAAGAAAATTTTCAGTCAAGACGTTTTCTTAGAATTTCCCCTAAAAGCGACACGAAATCCCCAGTTAATATAAAAGCTATTCCTCAAGATTCCTTGCGCTTAAAAGGGCTCCTTAGGCGAGATCTGCTAAGAGCAGGGAAGAGGACTTTTAGTGGCAGGTACAGGAACAGATGCTGGATCCGGCTCAGGAACAGATGCTGGCTCCGGCTCAGCAACAGGAACAGACGCTGGCTCCGGCTCAGGAACAGATGCTGGCTCCGGCTCGGGAACAGGAACAGACACTGTCTCCGGCTCAGGAACAGACGCTGGCTTCGGCTCAGGAACAGGAACAGACGCTGGATCCGGCTCAGGCACAGGAACAGACGCTGGCTCCGGCTCAGGAACAGATGGTGGCTCCGGCTCTAGCACAGGAACAGACACTGGCTCCGGCTCAGGAACAGACGCAGGCTTCGGCTCAGGAACAGACGCTGGATCCGGCTCAGGAACAGGAACAGACGCTGGATCCGGCTCAGGCACAGGAACAGACGCTGGCTCCGGCTCAGGAACAGATGCTGGATCCGGCTCAGGAACAGATGGTGGCTCCGGCTCTAGCACAGGAACAGACGCTGGCTCCGGCTCAGGCACAGGAACAGACACTGGCTCTGGCACAGGAACAGATGCTGGATCCGGCTCAGGAACAGACGCTGGCTCCGGCTCAGGCACAGGAACAGATGCTGGCTCTGGCTCAGGCACAGGAACAGATGCTGGCTCTGGCTCAGGCACAGGAACAGACGCTGGATCCGGCTCAGGCACAGGAACAGACGCTGGATCCGGCTCAGGCACAGGAACAGACGCTGGATCCGGCACAGGCACAGGAACAGACGCTGGATCCGGCTCAGGAACAGGAACAGATGCTGGCTCTGGCTCAGGCACAGGAACAGACGCTGGATCCGGCTCAGGCACAGGAACAGACGCTTGCTCCAGCTCAGGCACAGGAACAGACGCTGGCTCCGGCTCAGGAACAGGAACAGGAACAGACGCTGGCTCCGGTTCAGGCACAGGAGCAGACGCTGGCTCCGGCTCAGGCACAGGAACAGACGCTGGCTCCGGCTCAGGCACAGGAACAGACGCTGGCTCCGGCTCAGGCACAGGAACAGACACTGGCTCAGGCACAGGAACAGACGCTGGCTCAGGCACAGGAACAGACGCTGGCTCCGGCTCAGGCACAGGAACAGACACTGGATCCGGCTCAGGCACAGGAACAGACGCTGGCTCCGGCTCAGGAACAGATGCTGGATCCGGCTCAGGAACAGATGGTGGCTCCGGCTCTGGCACAGGAACAGACGCTGGCTCCGGCTTAGGCACAGGAACAGACACTGGCTCTGGCACAGGAACAGATGCTGGATCCGGCTCAGGAACAGACGTTGGCTCCGGAACAGACACTGGCTCCGGCTCAGGAACAGGAACAGACGCTGGATCCAGCTCAAGAACAGGAACAAACGCTGGCTCTGGCTCAAGCACAGGAACAGACGACACCGGCTCAGGCACAGGAACAGTCTCTGGATCGCCAGAAGTGATGTGAACAGTATCTGACTGGGCAGAAGTGACGTGAACCATCTCTGGATCGGCAGAAGTGACGTGAACCGTCTCTGGATCGGTAGACGTGACGTGAACAGTATCTGACTGGGCAGAAGTGACGTGCACCGTCTCTGGATCGGCAGACGTGACGTGAACCGTCTCTGGATCGGCAGAAGGAATGTGAACAGTCTCTGGATCGGATTGGCAGACGTGACGTGGGGCTGACGTGGAGCTCACGCTCGGCAGGGCTGAAGTAGTGCGCTGGCTCTGAACTGGTCAGGACCAGCGGCGAAGGCGTGAAGGCTGAACGGGACGTGACGATCAGATGATGACCTGGCGTGCCACGGGAGGAAGCTCTCCAGTCCACACTGGAGAGATCGGGGAGCTCCCTCGGGTCAACCTCCTAAGCTCCCAGCCTGTAACAAATCTTAATCACCTCATCACCCAGAGAGCAAAGGGCAGTGAGAGGAACAAACCCCCAGGTGTACTGGAAAAGATCGCGGCTATCCAGGACCAAGACGATCTGTCCAGGGAACTTCCGGCTCATGCTGTGAAGATCCATACTGCTGGATTCACATTTTGGTGAGTTCTTCTGTAACGTTCAGGCAAGGAAGGAATGTGAGAACAAAAAGCAAGCACTTTAAATGATAAAAATACAAAAAGATAATCCAGGGAAAACTCAGAACAGGATCACAGAGACAGCTAACAGCAAACATTACAACATTAAGAACTCAAAAGGACTGAACTGAAACACAGGGCTTAAATACAGAGGAACGGGTGAGTGAAACAAGACACAGGTGGGCAAATTACTAAGAACACAGGTGGTAAACATGAACATAAATGAGGAGCGGGAAAATACAATACAATACAATACAATTACAATTATAAATATAATACAATATAATACAATACAAATATAATACAATTCAATATGTATATCCCACATTTCATGGTGCAGTTAATATTAGTAGGCTAACGTTACAGTAAATCCATGGTAAATGAGTGGCATTTGTAGACGGAAAAGCCTTCTTACTTTACATAGTTGCGCACAGTGTTTCTCCTGTTCGTCAGCACTGTTTCATCTGCCTTTACACTGGTTTAAATCACTGAGACATTTGTGTTCTTCGCTGAATTCACGCGCTTCATCTTGTGACGATCAGACTAAACGTGTCTGCTCTAGTGAGTGACGCTGAGCCGAGCAGATAAATCGTCGGTGTGGTGCGCGTGGTTCAAATAAGTTTCGTTCCGCTTTTTTTGTGCATAAACATTATCGAACATTTATCGAACTCTTGATATCGTTTCATCGAGTAAAAATTATATTGCGATAATTATCGTTTTATCTCCCAGCCCTAGTGTGACCTCTTGGCCTATTTAAAAGAAAGATATTTTTGTTGTAAAGTCAGATCCTCAAACCCATTGTGTGACCATGGCTTAAATGTGAGCATATGAATTTCTTACTTTGTGATTTGTAAAATATTTGTGCACATCCAATGAAGAATTGGAAAAGCTCTAACTTATGTTTGTGAGAGAGAAAAAAGTTTGAAACTTTTTATAATAAATAAAACTTTCTCTCTGTGACTTTAAATTTACTGATGTGTGACTTTATACCGACAGATTCCATTGCCACAAGTGCTCAGTTTTGCTATAATAATAGCCTCACAGAACATGATAGTAATCAGCCATCCATGCAAAAGCAGAGGTCGGTGTGGTGTACAGGCACATCTGTCCAGGCCAACATCTGATGCCCTGATGCCTTCCGCTGGAGATCCTAGAAAACCGGCAATACAAACATAGTACAATTCAAAATCTATCCTAGATACATCTCATCTGGTATCACAAATTATCATTCCAGGTTCAATTTCAGTTATGCTCATTATTAGGGATGCACTATATTGAAAAACTTAAATACATATTTTGTTTTTCTGCTATATATATATTGTGATATAAAAAACATTTAATCAGAATATTTATATAGGTCTATTTGAAAAGAATGAATCATTATAGAATAATTGGGGAGATTTTATAAAGAAGTGAATATGCATTAGGGCTGGACCCAAATATTCATTTGGTTGGTTAATATTCGATTTGAAACATTTGAATATTTGTTGTTTTTTTGTTTGTTTTTTGCACACCTGGCATCCCCCTCAAAACAGTTCTCATTCGCGCTTGAATATGTTTACACTATATAATCTGGTGAAATATAATACTTATAACTTTGTTATAGCTACTTAATACATATTTGCTTCTTCTTGGACTACTAAAAGTGTTCCTGCAGCTAAAGCTGCGTTGCTATTTTCAACATTGTTGAAAATAGAAACAAAATGAATTATCCTATTTACCCCTTATTATCAATCTAAATTAATCTACGGCAAGACAGTTCGTTTTTCTATATAAATTTCATTTTTTATTGATTTAAATTTAGTTCTTATTTAAATTTCGTTTTTATTTATTTAAATCTACCCTACTTTGTCAGTGAGAAAAATACTATATGGTTACTTATATGAGACTTCTTTCAAAAGCATAAATCTTAAAGAGCCCAACCTTTTGAACAGTAGTGCACTGTATGTTTGAGGTTTTGCTCATAACATGCAGTTTGTCACAGAGCCAACAATGTTAAATAGGATTTACAAGGAACCAAGTGAAATGCAGAAAAAATAATATAATATGTGAAATAAATGCATATGAAAATATTATGATGATTAAACAATAATTCACCCTTTATTGTAGAGGGGTTTTTTTTCTGGCTCCTGATCAATCAATATTTGTAAGTGAGGTCACTGATTAACAGTAGGCTACAATTGCATTCTATTAGGCTAAATAAATAGCTTACTTCCAATCACCCATTAACAAATTACCAGCAAAACAAAACTATCAAAAACTGTTACCTACACAAAGATGTGGATAAAACTCCAAACTTATATAAGAGCTCCAGTCTGTAGAAATAGCCTTAACTTAACTTACCTCTTCTGAAAACAGTTGACATGCTAACAGACTTTTTCGAAGACACAAAACCATTTCTATAAAGTTAATATTCAACAGAAGAGTATCAGTTATACGTAAGAAAGGTGTCAGGAACGTTTGTATGTATTATTTGTGTGATTTTGGCAACTAAACTTACCTGAAAGCAGTGAAAACAACAGCTAGAAACGCTATAGTTTTAGGGTTGTCAGTTGATGTAGTTTCCTCGTTTCCATCTGCTCGCGCGTTCACTCCAGTCTTTAAAGGTGACGCGAATGTAATATGTAAAAGGCGACGCAGCCTACCCATAAGTAATTTATATTTTCCACACTAGTGATCTCAATCTCAATGGGCTCTATGCACGGCGGTATTTCCGGTGAAGCATTAGGGATGCTTGATAACTTCCGCCGATCGTAGAGTCCAATGCAATACCGAGAATTTATATTGAATTTTATACTCCATGGTTATACTAAAGTAACGTTAGTCACAAAAACAGATAAAACAGACACCCCTTGTTGTGTTTATGCTTCTTTTTAAAATTATATTAAATAAATATAACTATATATAAAATTACATCTAAACGTATGTACGTTTCATTTCAAAGACTGGAGGACAGTAAATTTTGAAGACTCTGCCATAATCCCGTTTTCCTCTGTTCTCCTCCGCTTTAATCTCCACAACCGAAAATGGACGAGCATCCTTGCGTCAAATGCGGAATTTATGCGTGCATATAGCCCATTCCTGGAGGGCCACAGCTTTGCACAGTTTAGCTCCAACCAGCTCCAACTCATAGGCTACCTGTAAGGAAGTTTCTAGTAATCCTGAAGACCTTGATAAGCTCAATGGATCTGGATCAGGTGTGTTTCATTAGGGTTGGAGCAAAACTGTGCAGAGCTGTGGCCCTCCAGGAATTGAGTTTGAGATCACTGATGTAAAGGTAACTAACTGTGTATTGCAAATATAATAAATAAAGACAAATGAAGAAAATAACAATTGGGCAACATGTTGGTTTATTCATGCATTTAAATTAATTAATTTTATTTAAATTATCACTGGTTAAAAAAAAATGATAAAACAGGAACAATATATTTAATATATACATTAATAATAGACAGTTTAAATATCAAAAAATATACAATTTTCATTTGCATCTGGCTAATTATGACGATTAACCTGTTATCATAACACTGAACAACTAAACAGTGTGTTTTCTAAAGTGCTTGATAGTACTAAAGTGCTTGAACACCTTAGGCTGTACCATCTAGCCAGCCTAACTATGATGCTAAAACCTTATCTGTATATTGACTATGGAATCTGATTAATTTGTAGTTAGGTAAGATGTTCATCAGGCCAGGCTGGGAGGCCAGCTGAAACCAGCTGACCCAATTTGACCAGGCTGGGAGACCAGCTTGACCAGCTAAGTCATGCTGGGAGACCAGATGAAAACCAACTTAGCCAGGCTGTGAGACCAGCTTGACCAGCAAAGCCAGGCTGGGAGACCAACTAAAACCAGCTACTTCCAGCTTAAACCAGCTAAGACCAGTCAACCAGCCTAGGCTGGTTTTAGCTGGATTTTTCCACGTTGGAACATGGTGAAAAGTAACAATTTGAGAGGTGTTTGCCCTTTCGATCGTGAGATCGATTACAACAGCTCATAACAGAGCAATACTGAACCATTTTCCTTACAAAAATCGAAATTAAAAAGGATAAATACCAAATGACCAACATTACAATTTGAATTCGCGCCTACTGCCTACCACAGTACATCTACTTCCGTACCGTGATTCCCACAATTCATTGCGACGTGACGCAACAATCCCGAGCTCTATTCATAAGGTAGGATCATAGATTAAGTATAGATAAAAGTGTAACTATAGTTCAAGAATCAAGTAAAAAGCAATTCTTTAGCTGTTGTGGAAAACAGCATTTATTTGAAACTTCAAATAAAAGTGCAACAAATGAACACATGTTCAAACGCAGTCAGTGCAATGGCTTGTGAACACATTCCTGAGTCTGACATATCACTCTGCCAGTGCATTCAAGAAAACAATCGTAGTACTTTAAACTATTCTTCTGTTCATTCAAGTACAGTATTTTTAAACATGGTGTTATAAAACCATTAAGGCTATACAAATTTAGAAGCAAAATAACATTTTAAATCTTAAACAAAAAGGTTACAGGCTAAGAGAGCCTTTAAACCTTCCTTTATATACCCTACATGGATCAAAAATGTGCCAGTGAAAAGTTATTGGCAGAGATATTCATTAGCAAAAAATTACTTGAACACAATACTTGCTTTAAAATTTTCTGCTACTTACAAATAAAAAAAGCTGAAAGTGTACAAATAACAACATTCAGCCTTTCGGCAGGCTACTGATACCGATTCATTTTAAGAAAAGCGCCTCTTTCCAAAATCAACCTTGCTCGATTCCGACGGCCCTGACTCACGTCACCTGTGATACTGAAAACTCTTTCAGCAAATGCCTGAGATGCAGGCACAGAGAGAAGGTCTTGGGCCAGGGGTTTTAGAAGCTGATAGGTAGAGCCATGTGCAGCCCAAAAGTCAAAGACAGTCTCTTCGTTTATGGGATGTGACAGCTGCTCCTTGAACTTTTTAATTTCCTGCCTGACAGTGAGGTTTGTGTGGCAGTGGCTAGGAGATGGCCGGTTTGCACCTACTTTTGTACTTTGAAATCTAAATCTGGGTCGCTTTGCCTGTGGCTCATTTTCCTCACATTTCTCGTCTTCTGCCTCCTTTTCAACAGCTTCCTCAGGGTACACCATTTGAGCAATGTAATTTTCTGCTTTACACAGTAGCTCTTGAATGCTTTCGTCGTCATTTTCAATGAGTTCATCAGCTGAAACTGTTGGATCGAGGATGCATGCAGCAATAGCGAGGGGTGAGAACTTTGAATCACTGGGATTAAGGAAGCAACTGAAGCGTTGGTCGAGGTTGGCCTTCATCTTTTTTGCCAGAGATGTTAAGTCCTTGTGACTAGTACTATTGGCCTGGGAAAACTCAGATAGGTGAGCACTCAGGTCCAGGAGGGCAGGCACCACCAGACATAAGGACATTGTGTCACTTTGGAGCATCTGGGTGTGCTCAGCAAAGGGGAGGAGCAGATCTCTGAGTGTATTTATCCTTTGCCTCTCACTTGGCAGCAAACAATCCTAGCCCATCCTATCAGCTACTTGAGTCAGTGGGTCCTTCAAATCAATCAGTTGTGTTATCATCAGGTAGGTGCTGGACCATCTAGTGGGGCAGTCTTTGATCAGAGTGAGACCAGACAAGTTCAGCAGTTGCTCTGTTGCCACGGATGACTTGCGTAAGAGCCTAACAAGTAGTCGCACTGTCTAGGAGGCGTTTGACACTTGCTTCTTTGTGGATTATGTTCACCACTAGTTGCAATGTATGTATGACACAGGGCATCCTCTCAAGGGCTCCAAACCTAGGTAAAAAAACAAAAACAAAGAATAAAGTTCAGAGACTTTATTAATTCTCTACAGGAAATTAAGTTGTCATGAGCAACATAATGTCATTTATTAAGCATTGCTTAAGACAATGTAGGCTGGTACAGTACTAAGAATGTTATCAGCATCTAATATAAACTAAAAGAACCTTTGGTCTTTGACATTCTCAGAAACTTCTTCACTGTCATCCTGGGATTCTTCCTCTGTGCTACTGTGGTCATCCTGTTCATTATTTTTGAATGCTGCAACCATGTTGCTTCCATTATCAGTTATTACTGTTAGGATCTTGTTTTTGATATTCCCCACTCCTGTGTGCACCTGTCAACACAAGTTTTTATACAGTCTGCTGTGTGGGGGTGGGACAGCTGAACCAGGTTCAGTAGTATGTGCTTCGCTTTTTCCTCCTGAGGACAAAAGTAGCATGCACTAATGGCTAGAAATGATGCTGTAAGTACTCTTTTCGTCCATATGTCCAGCCCTAAGTTTATTTTGTGAGCTGTGGCAAGTTGTTATTTGAATTTTAGTTTTTCGTCATTGTAAAGTTGGTCAACTAAGCTGTTTATTTTTGTTTTCTTAAACACTGCTAACTTCTTATCCATGCTCTATATCATAAGGATAAAATCATCATCCTCAACTGTACGAGCTGGTAGTAGACCGGAGCGTCCAATCCACTGGGCAATCATTTTTTCTTTAGAGATTTGTTCTGGTGAATCTGCTTTATATTTTGACACTGATGAGAATGCCTCTGTTATAGTTGATTGTGTTTTTGCACCCCATTGCTGTTTTTGTGTAGTCTTCTCTTGAACCTGGTTGAAGAGAAAGAAGATTGGATTTGCAATTACTCATTAAAAATATCCTGGAAAACTGGTTAAAGAGAAAATATCTGACCAGTGCTCTCTGAAGACAAATGGCACTGCTTGCAAATTAACATTTGACACCCTACCCCCTTTTCTCTGAACTTCTTATCTGCATCTTCTCTCTTTCTCTCTCTCAGTCAATAACACTGAAAAACTCACTCAAGAATATGGTTTTAATGTGAATGTGATAATCATTAAGGAGTGATAAAAGTCTCAGGGTAACTGGTAATAATGTCTCATTCCCAAAGAAATAAAAGAAAAGGTAATAAGGTTTTTAAGAATATAGAAATATCTTGCACAAGGAAGGGTGTGTCTTTGAGTTAACATTCTTCCTTGTTGTCTGAATGCAAATTACAACCAAGCAAATGGTCTGCCCCCAATAAACATGGTAGGGGGATTCAGTAATTTTCCTTTGTAACCTGGTGATTTACATATCAGGTGAGGTCTGATTATAAAGGGAGATGTAACTAGAGTTCGAGGCTGCCTTTCTGTATTCAGATCAGCCCATGATGTTGTGTCCTCCCAGCTCATGTAGCCTAATATGTTGGGTAAAGTTCTTTGTTCTAAAATATTTGATGGTTTGCTCTGATTATCTTGTGGAATTATAATGATACATTTACCTGACATAATAAATTGTTATATTTGGCTATTCTAACAGACTTTGACTTTATTTTCATTAGAGTTAAAAGGAATAGTCAAGCATTAACGCATTTAATGATGCACAGATATCATTGATAAACCCTTTTCATTTTATGGAGTCAGATGAAACGAGTTAATACATAAGATTAAATGTGTTGCATTTAATTAAAATTCACTTTGCCAAGGGAAAGACGGAACACGCTTGAAACCTTCACCACAAATCGAATTCCACCATTTGGATCGATTTTGTGGCCCTTTATGTGTTTGTGGCGAGATATCGCGTGAAGAAATACAGAGATCCGACAATGACACTAAAACGACATACTGCAGTTAAATGAATACACTTGAGCAACATATTATATCACACGACCACCTAACGACCATCACTTAATTTACCATCACCTCATGATTAAAAATGTGACACTGATTTCATATGACAGTTCAACAAACAAGTTAATAAAAATAATATTAAGTCACACATTTTAGACGAACTTTCATCCCATTAAACGACAAATTAAACACTATGTATGGAGCGAAGTATGTGCCTAAACCTCACACACAAACAAAACGTGTTTTACTCACACCCAATGATTCACAAACAAACTCAGTGTGGTTTGTAAATACAAAACATCACTCACAAACTAATGCATATTGTTCTGCAAATAAAAAACGTACCTATCAAACAAATACAGTATGTTTTACACATAGAAACGTATTTCTTCAATGACCAAAATATCCTGCAAGTACAAACTAAAATCTTTGAAAGTACAAAACAAAATTCTACACGTACAAAACAAAATTCTACAAGTACAAAGCAAAATTCTACAAGTACAAAGCAAAATTCTACAAGTACAAAACAAAATTCTACAAGTACAAAACAGAATTCTACAACTACAAAACAGAATTCTACAAGTACGAAAAACTGTCACGTGACTTTTGGCACTATTTTTCCGCGTCCAGGCAGAATCAGATTTTCTCACAAATACAGTGGAACAACTTCCTCTTCTAGAACAGTAGATGGTGCTAAGATAAGGGCTCAATTTGCTCGCCTTTGCCCATGGGAAAATGAGCGGTGAACAGGTGTGTTTCTGTCCAACTTTATCTATAATTAACCTTATTGAGGTTTTGGAAAATGTTTATTATATAGACAGAAATCCACATTAGCACTTAGTAGTAACGTACTCCACTCTAGGATAAGGGAATCTATAAGTTGAAAGCTGCCATCATGTTGCTTTTACTTTTTGTAAAAATGTTTAATTTACTGAATGACTCTATTTCTTTCGTTCTCCGTAAATTAATGAGAACATTTCATTTAATTGAAAGGGTCCCACTTATTCATTAATTTTGTTGGAATTCAGTCAGCGTAACTGTTAATGTAATAAAATAATGAATGAACAAATCAAACAATATACAGTTGTTTCTTCCCTGTGATGTATTGTCCAAATTATTATTTTGGACAGACAAATGAAACCCTCCTTTCAATTAAATTAAATGTTTTCATTATTAAGAACGAAACGAAAGTAATAGATTCGTTCAGTGTATACATAATCACTACTTTAGTCATTTCACACGCGTCTTGTAGGCTAGATTATTAATCCTGGCGCGTTCACGGCGAAGATCGTGAGTCAGCATTGTCAACTTCATGTTTTCAGCCGACACACTGACAAAGATACACTTGTTTATTAATAAACAATTAAAATATCTTCTTGCTATATTTTACATAGCCTATTCATAATCTTTTGCCGGTTCTTTGTGACAGCTTTAAGGTGCTTTATTGGCAGTGCCACCCTACATGTTACACGCGTCACCACCGCATCACCGCACCCACCAGAATAGCCCAGTTTAGTAAACAGAATTAGATGGCCACAATTCTTACACTTCTAAAAGGCAATTCAATGCGGATGTAATCCCCCAGATTGAGTAGCTAATGTAATGGAATACGTTACAAATGACATTTTGGGGCATTTATTCTGTAACAAAATACGTTTTCCCAACACTGCCTACTACAGCTGAGGAAAGTGAGCGGTGAACGGTGTGTTTCTGTATTACTTTATATAATTAACCTTATTGAGGTTTTCTTTTGCAAAATGTTAATTATTTCTTGACAAAAATCCATATTACCGCTATTAGCACTTCACTCTCTCTAGGGGAATCTAGGCTGAAATCTATGTCATATGTTGCTTTAAAAAATAATATTAGGCTAATAATCTACATAAGACGCGTGTGAAATGACTAAATTAGTGATTATGTTCACTGAACGAATCTATTACTTTCGTTCTCCATACATTAATGAGACCATTTAATTTAATTGAAAGGAGGGTTTCATTTGTCTGTCCAAAATAATAATTTGGACAATACATCACAAGGAAGAAACAACTGTAGGCCTATATTGTTTTGTTCATTCATTATTTTATTACATTAACAGTTACGCTGACTGAATTCCAACTAAATTAATGAATAAGTGGGACCCTTTCAATTAAATGAAATTAATTCTCATTAATTTACGGAGAACGAAAGAAATAGAGTCATTCAGTAAATGAAACATTTTTACAAAAAGTAAAAGCAACATGATGGCAGCTTTCAGCTAATAGATTCCCTTATCCTAGAGTGGAGTACGTTACTACTAAGTGCTAATGTGGATTTCTGTCTATATAATAAACATTTTCCAAAACCTCAATAAGGTTAATTATAGATAAAGTTGGACAGAAACACACCTGTTCACCGCTCATTTTCCCATGGGCAAAGGCGAGCAAATTGAGCCCTTATCTTAGCGCCATCTACTGTTCTAGAAGAGGAAGTTGTTCCACTGTATTTGTGAGAAAATCTGATTCTGCCTGGACGCGGAAAAATAGTGCCAAAAGTCACGTGACAGTTTTTCGTACTTGTAGAATTCTGTTTTGTAGTTGTAGAATTCTGTTTTGTACTTGTAGAATTTTGTTTTGTACTTGTAGAATTTTGTTTTGTACTTGTAGAATTTTGCTTTGTACTTGTAGAATTTTGCTTTGTACTTGTAGAATTTTGTTTTGTACTTTCAAAGATTTTAGTTTGTACTTGCAGGATATTTTGGTCATTGAAGAAATACGTTTCTATGTATATGTAAAACATACTGTATTTGTTTGATAGGTACGTTTTTTATTTGCAGAACAATATGTATTAGTTTGTGAGTGATGTTTTGTATTTACAAACCACACTGAGTTTGTTTGTGAATCATTGGGTGTGAGTAAAACACGTTTTGTTTGTGTGTGAGGTTTAGGCACATACTTCGCTCCATAACTATGTATTATTTTAATCGATTGCTGGACATCGATATGTTATTGTGGTGTACATCTGATTTATGACTTAGCATTGTATTAGCGATTTGAAACGAACAGATTTTTTTGCGCTGCCTGTGACTGTCCTGAATGTGACTGACGCGCGCCACCATAAATGCGCATACACAAACCGCGCGCCAGAATACAGTTCTACAGTTCGCTGGATTATGCCAATATGTCGTTTGTTCAGTATCTTCATAACATAAGAGCAGTCTTTTGAGGGACAAAAAGAGTTGTGTCTCGTGTGAGATCTGCGTCTCAGCTAGCAGCTGATCTTAAAGGCCCCGCCTCCAATAAAGCATTCTGTCAGTAAAGTTAATCAATGAACAAAGGGAACAGAGAAAATTACTAACTGGTCTTGAACTTGTGTAGCTTTAATAAGGATTAGTCTATTTATAATTGTCACAGGTCGAGGGGAGGAACGCTCGGGTGACCAACCACCCCCCCTCTAACTGAGTCACCACCGTGAGGAGCCGACACCACAGGCACACAACAGAGGACCCGGAGACAGAGATAAATTTCAAAGGAGTAACAATCTTTATTAAGCCAAAGGTTTCTCACAGTTCAAGAGACTCTCGTCGATGTATGATGATGGAGCAGGGGGGTTGAAGCTTACTTCTCCCCAGCGGTGCTGCAGACTTCCAGACCCAAGAGAAAGTATGTCAGGTAAGGATTCTTCACGGTACAAAGTACTCTCGTTGGTGCACAGTAATGAAGCAGTGGATTAGAAGCTTACTCTTCCCCAGCGGTGCTGCAGACTTCCAGACTCAGACAGTAAGTATGGCGGGTAAGGATTCTTCACAGTACAGAGTACTCTCGTTGGTGCACGATAATAAAGCAGTGGATTAAAAGCTTACTTTTCCCCCAGCGGTGCTGCAGACTTCCAGACTCAGACAGTAAGTATGGCAGGTAAGGATTCTTCACAGTACAGAGTACTCTCGTTGGTGCACGATAATAAAGCAGTGGATTAAAAGCTTACTTTTCCCCCAGCGGTGCTGCAGACTTCCAGATTCGGACAGTAAGTATGGCGGGTAAGGATTCTTCACAGTACAGAGTACTCTCGTTGGTGCACGATAATAAAACAGTGGATTAAAAGCTTACTTTTCCCCCAGCGGTGCTGCAGACTTCCAGACTCAGACAGTAAGTATGGCGGGTAAGGATTCTTCACAGTACAGAGTACTGTCGTTGGTGCACGATAATAAAGCAGTGGATTAAAAGCTTACTTTTTCCCCAGCGGTGCTGCAGACTTCCAGACTCAGACGGTAAGTATGGCAGGTAAGGATTCTTCACAGTACAGGGTACTCTCGTGGGTGCACGGTAATGAAGCAGTGGATTAAACGATTACTTTATCAGCGTTGCTGTATACTTCTGGGCTCAAACAGTAAGTAGAACAGGTGAGGATATTCACAGTACACAGTACTCTCTCTTCAGTTCACAATAGGGAGACAGTGAGTCATAAGGTTACTTTACCAGTGGTGCTGTATGCTTCTGGGCTCAAACAGCAAGTAGAACAGGTGTGGATCTTCACAGTACAAAGTACTCTCTCCTCAGTTCACAGTAGGGCGACAGTGGGTTAAACGATTACTTTATCAGCGTTGCTGTATACTTCTGGGCTCAAACAGTAAGTAGAACAGGTGAGGATAGTCACAGTACACAGTACTCTCTCTTCAGTTCACAATAGGGAGACAGTGAGTCATAAGGTTACTTTACCAGTGGTGCTGTATGCTTCTAGGCTCAAACAGCAAGTAGAACAGGTGTGGATCTTCACAGTACAAAGTATTCTCTCCTCAGTTCACAGTAGGGCGACAGTGGGTTAAACGATTACTTTATCAGCGTTGCTGTATACTTCTGGGCTCAAACAGTAAGTAGAACAGGTGAGGATAGTCACAGTACACAGTACTCTCTCTTCAGTTCACAATAGGGAGACAGGGAGTCATAAGGTTACTTTACCAGTGGTGCTGTATGCTTCTAGGCTCAAACAGCAAGTAGGACAGGTGGGGATCTTCACAGTACAAAGTACTCTCTCTTCAGTTCACTGTATCACTCTGGGCTTCTGACGGGGGCAGATATAATAACCTTCCACGAACGTGTAAGCATGGATGGGGGCCACTTCTCAACAAAGACACAGCACACTTGTGTTCACTTCAATTCCACAGCAATAAATCAATGTGTATCAATAAGGCAAAAGCACTGCAATTCACTCACACGATAGGGTTGGACAGAGGCCCCACTCCGGCCGTTGCGCTCGTTTACAGGGTTTTCACTTTTAATTCCTCCTCATCACACTCTGAAACACATAGCTCCTCCAACAGTCAGATCCACATTCACTGTATCCTCTTCAAGTGGTTCAAATGTTCATAAGATGAAAACCATTCACTTATCTTTCCTCTCTCCTTCCACAGCACAGATCCAGCCCTAGCTCGGCCCAGCAGTCTTCCCACAAACGATCAATCTGACCCAGCAAACTCGAATGGGCGATCTCCACACTCCAACGATTTTTCCAAGGAAGCCTGTATCCAGCACTGCCCAGAGTCAACCCTTTGGAATCTTGACACACTGTACACCCACCAACCGCACTGCAAACACTCTCTAAATGCTCCTTTTATATTGTGGCTTATGAAACAGGAAGCCTGTGTGAGCGCCGCTCCTCTCTCTCTCACACCTGCAATGCATTAGCGCTAATCAGTACGGGCATGTTTCCATCACACCCGGAACCGTAGTGGAGTGTTGCACCCAATACGTTCCCCTAGGAAACTCAGGACTCTCAAGAAGGTTCCGTTTACTGAGCGATTTTGTCACCCGTGACATAATTTATGCAGTGCAGACTGTTTGATAACTAATATTCAATTTCTGTATGTGTACTACCTTAGGCCCAGGGATGTTGCTACCCCTTTTACTGGGGCACATGCCCCACTAATCTGCTGTGCCCCAGTAAATCTGTGTAAAAGTTTGAGTTTAACAATTTGAGTTACTATGCAAAAACATTTTTTTTTTTGAAGAGTTAATGTTAAAATAGTTTTGAATGTTGTCAATCACATTTTGTAATGTGGATCATTCTTTGCCACATTTATCCTTATTCTCATGTTTAACAATCTGTTATCTGCTTGACAAGTCATTTATGCTACTGCTGTCCACTAACATACTTTGGAATGTTACCCAATTTTTTGCCCTTGAAACACCTTTAAATGCGCATATGAAAGTCGGAGAAATCAAATTTTTCTCGGGGGAGAACCCCCCCAACCCCCCTAACTTTCAGAGTAAAAGCCTGGTGTTTTTAAAACAATCACCCCAGCCTTCAACACTGTAGCACATAAAATAAACACATTGTTGTGTACTACTATGTTTCATTGTGTGTGATAACAATGTATCATATGACCTATCGGTAAGCCCCGCCTTCCTTAGTTACTTTTGCTATCCCAGACAAACAATGTCGAGTTTGGCATTGGGGCCCAAACTGCAATGAACCAGCTTTGGGGGGGCCCAGCTTGCACAAGGTTGAGAACCCCTGATCTATACAATAGTTTATTGAGCCTTTTCTTTAAACTGTTTTAAATTTCAGGTACTGTGCGCGTGAAGAACAATAGTGATCTGACTCTAGTGTTGTGATCTAACCGACAGCGTCCGACACCTAGAAAGTAACACGATTAAGTTACAGCAATAAAGTCCAGCAAGATAATGTTGTTTTATGCCAAACATAGACCTTTATCTACAGATAAAGTGTAATAGTATTAACATTGAATCATCTTGAAGATAGTTTCATCATTTACTGTAACCGAACGTAAAGCGCTGTTTTGAGAGCTGAATGGAGAATGACTGACAGCCGCGAGAGGGAAAAGTTTACGTGATCTTGAATTTAATGACTTAAATATTAATTTCTCTCTCACATAATGGCTTCAGAACACTTATAATAGAGTGCACGAAAATGTGATGGTACTTTAGAATGTTTTTGTGCCTTCTGTGGGGCTTAACAATAACATAATAGTATACGCACAATATCGGATTTGGATCGGCCTCGTCTGATCGATACCCGATCCCCCAAAAATGGCTGGATCGGAGCTGATGGCGATCCTGAGTATCGGATAGGGACATCCCTACAGAGAAGGAGATGAATAGTTGAAATAAAGTAATTATTTTTGTTTGTTTTTTGCACTCAAAAAGTATTCTGGTCGCTTGATAAAGTTAAGATTGAGCCACTGTATTCACATTGGACTGTACTTTAACGATGTCTTTAATAACTTTTAGGGGCCGGCAAGTTTCAATCCCTTAGAAACCTATGGAGTGATCCAGCTCTCAGATTTAAAGGGATATTTCACTTTGAAATTAATTTTTGATATGTTTTAGCTTACCTCAAGTGTATCCAAGATGTAGGTGTCTTTGTTTCCACAGTATTTTCAATTTTGATATTTTTAGGTCAAACCCTTTCAGTCATATAATGGAGGTCTATGGGGTCCACCTCAAAGAGCATGCCCAGAGAAGTCAAAATTAAACATGATTCAATGACTCGTAAATGTAAGTACACATTGATGGCCTAAGACACGAAACGAACAGTTTGTGAGAAAGCAAACAGTATTTATATCATTTTTACCTCTTGTAACCACAGCCACAAAGCGCCCGTGCCCTCAGATCACTTGGACGTGACTGTGGTTACAAGAGGTAAAAACTAGGGATGGGGCCGATCCGATCCAGTATCGGTATCGGGACCGATACCAGCGTAATTCACGTATCGGATTTTTCTGATCCAACCTGCGGAGAAATCCGATATTTATGATCCATGTCTGCGCTTTAATGTTGGCTGCTGAAATGACTCCAAAAGGGATTCCCCGGGCCTGCTAGTCTGCTAGCTTGCTGCAAACTGTGGAATGGATATCCTGAACGGAGATGCAGCTCAATCATAGACTGTAAAAAATAGGGCTCAATGAGACACACAGACCCCCGCTCAGGAAATCCATTCCGCAGTTTGCAGCCAGTTAGCAGGATAGCATTGAGCTACCAACATGTTCGCTGTGTGGAAATCCTATGGTGGAAATACTTCACACTGAAAACACCGCAGCAGAGCAAGACAGCAAAATGAAATGTTTGAAAAGCCGTATAAGAGAAAGAGAGAGATCTCTCACGCGGTGCCACAGCATGCACAACACGACAGCCCTGCTTAATGAGTGACGACAGAGGACAGAACTAAACATTCAAACGTAGCCTGGTTACACTTTAGATCTGTGATATTAGTCTGATTTCCAAAGATTAAAGAATAAATTGAGGTAAAAAAAAACATTAAAAACAATAGCCGCATTCTGTCTAGCCAACTTCCTTCCCATCGAGGCGGTGTTCTGTCATTTCTCCCTAAAACTCAAACTTTAAGACAGAATCAGCACGATCGGTGATTGTTGTAAAATGCAGTCTCTGCTGTTGCTAAATTGCGGGACGCTTTTAATAATAAAAAGAGCTATTAAAAGCACAAAATTTGCGCAAGAGATGCTGTTCTCAGTGCGACGCGCGCTCCGAAACAGACCGCAACAAGACAAGCAAATTATACTTTGGGCTTCATATGCGCGTCTAAACGATCAAATGTAGCCTGCACAAAAATTTCTAAACGACCGGCTTGGAGATTAACACTTAAACCGTTTATGTCTAAAATGAACGTAGTTATGGAAATAGTTGGGAGAAAATATGGTGCATCAGTAGACGAAATCTGCACTCGTTCTTAAAGGGGCAGCAGTATAAACGTGACGATTGCGACATTACTGAGAATCAAACAACCAAAGGCAAAGAGAAAATCACTCACAGCTCTTAAATGAATAACTTCAGCTTTAATAAGCATAAATCTATCTATTATAAACTTTGCAGTGCTATTTTACTTTTGATTACTTTATTATAATTCTTTTTAGACCATACCTAAATAATGTTAGTAGACCTTCCTGAAATTAAACCACTGTGTAGGCCTGTATAATGTGTATCTTTGTTTAATTTAATCTAGATGGCAGGAGAGGAGAGAGAAAAGAGGAGAGTAGTAAAGAGAAGAAAAGGAATACACACTCGTGTCTGTGCTTGCTTCTTTATTTTGATACAAGAGATATAAAACCTCACAATTGGCGACGAGGATGTCGATTACAGTTCCTTTACCAGCTCCATTCCTGGCATGCCCTGGCGAGCCTGCACTTACTTTTACCGTATGGCTCAAAATGTTTGAAAACTACCTACTTGTGATCGATGCTACTGGTGACGCATGGCCGGAAGAAAGAAAGCGAGCTGTTCTATTACATGCCTTGGGCACAGAAGGACAAAGACTGTTTTATACCTTACCAGACACGGGCAATACTTATACGACGGCTGTCACTGCACTGAAAAGGTATTTCATTCCTGCAGTTAATGTTGTCGCAGAGAGACACAAATTTAGGCAAAGGACACAGCGGGCTGATTAATCCATGAATCAGTTCCTGGCTGCTTTACGGGAACTTGCGGTCGCATGTGATTTCGGAGAGATGGAAGAACAAATGTTACGTGACCAGCTCGTGGAGCGAGCAGCCAATTTACGCGTTCGGGACAGACTTTTGCTTGAACCCGACCTCACGCTGAATAAGGCTGTCTCAATAGCAGTGCAAATGGAGACTGCATTTAGGAATTCCGAGCTACTTTCTGATACTTCACAAGTGCGGGCCATACAGAGTCAACGGAACGTTAAACGAAGGGACAGTACCTTCCCCATCATCAGATCGCTCAGCCGCGAACGCGAGACAGCAGCGTTCGTGTTACCTTTGCGGATCCAACAACCATATGGCTAACAAACCTACATGTCCAGCGATCAAAGCAGTCTGCAATTCATGTGGAAAAATTGGGCACTTTGCCAAAGTTTGCCGATCATCACAGAAACAGGTGCGTGAGATTGTTATACCAGAGCTCACTGTATTATACATGAATGATCCTAAGACAGTGACAGACAAAATCCTCTGTTCAGTGCAAATTAAAACAAAGGATGGACATTGTCAACCAGTGGAGTTAATTGTAGACACGAGCTCATCAGTATCCATATTGCCCGAGAGCATTTACCGTAAACACTTTGCTTCATGCACCCTCAATCCAGCGACAATAAAATTAGTTTCTTATTCCAAGGAGATTATTCCAGTGCTGGGCTGTTTCTCTACAGACGTCTTCCATGATGGTAGTACTGCAATGGGCACGTTCTATATAGTAAAGTCAGGCTCACCTTTGCTGGGAATGGATCTGCTTAAGGCACTTCACTGCTGTATTGAAGGCGATGCTGTGATTGCACATGAGAATTCGGAAATATTGCCTGTGCATACTGTAGGATGCGCAAGCGGATTCGTGCACAAAGTGAAAGTGAAAGAAGGTTTCATTCCTGTTCAGCAAAAATTGAGAAGATTGCCATTGTCAGTCAGGCAAGCAGTTTCTGATGAACTGAAACACCTGTTGGAGCAGGACATAATTGAACGGGTGGATGCATCTCCGTGGGTCTCCCCAATTGTGGTGACACAAAAAAAGGGGGGTGGAATTCGCATGTGCATTGATTTAAGGGAGCCAAATCAGGCTATAGTTGTTGATAGCCACCCCTTGCCCCATATAGAGGAACTGTTGGCAGAGCTGCATGGGGCAACAGTGTTCTCTACCATAGACCTGGCCTCAGCATACCACCAGGTTCCATTGCACCCGGAAAGTCGGGATTTAACGGCGTTTATTACCCAGGATGAACTGTTCCGTTATAAACGTATCCCGTATGGACTGGCTTCAGCCGCGCCTGCTTTCCAGAAGATGATGACAGCGATATTACACGGATTGCCAGGTGTTCAAGCATATTTGGATGACCTAATTGTTTACGCCGAAACAGAGGGAATCCATGACACTCGCTTAAAAGCCGTACTTCACTGTCTGAACAAGGCTGGTCTGAAACTAAACATGCAGAAATGTAAATTTAAGCTGCAAACCTTGAAATTTTTGGGGCACACGATTTCTAAAGAGGGATTACACCCAGATGCTGATAATGTAGCTGCTGTCGTGCATGCACCTGCTCCCCATGACATAGCCTCACTGCGCTCATTCCTGGGCCTAACGTCTTGCTATAGTAAATTCCTGCCTGATTACGCAACAGTGGTTGAACCCCTGCGTGAAGTTTTGAGAACCTCCACTGACGTGAACTTCTTCTGGACTGATAAGGCTGATCAAAGTTTTGCCACCCTGAAGACGCTTCTATCAAAGAGCCCCATTCTAGCTCTATTCGATCCCCGATTGCCAACTTACGTGAGCACTGATGCTTCTAATTACGGTGTGGGAAGAGTCCTTTCTCAGTTACATGCTGATGGTACGGAGCGCATTGTGGCATTTGCCTCCCGAACTCTTTCGTCAGCTGAAAGGAAGTACTCGACTGTGGAGAGAGAACCACTGGCTTGTGTGTGGAGTGTTGAAAAATGGAGGACATATCTCTGGGGTAGACATTTCGTTCTGCGCACTGACCACCAAGCCCTTACAACGCTTCTTACTTCAAAAGGCACTGGTAGAGCTGGCATGCGAATTGCTAGGTGGTCGGCCCGTCTGTTATGCTATTCCTATGATGTTGCATTCCGCCCTGGGAGATACAACACAACAGCAGACTGTCTGTCTCGACTTCCCTTACCGGAGACGAGTGAATCAACAGATGAACCAGAAATGGTCGCCACTGTTTCTCACTTACTCGCCTTGTCAGTCTCTGAGTTTTCGTCTGCATCGGAGAGCTACCTCCAGTTAGCTCAACTTCGTGCACAGATCAAGAACGGCTGGCCTAAAAACAAGAAGTCAGTGACACAAGAACTGGAACCTTACTTTCACATCAGACATGAGCTTTCTTTGGAGGGTCCTCTCATTATGCGGGGGGATCATTGCCTTGTAGTCCCATTGTCTCTGCGTACAAGACTTGTGAATTTAGCTCACGAAGGACACCAAGGAATTGTGCGGACAAAACAAAGACTTTGCGAGCTGTACTGGTGGCCGAAAATGGGCAGAAGTGTAGAAACTCTGATTGCCTCATGTTTGACATGTCAGCTGAATGACAAAACGGCCAAGCCTGCACCTGCACCTCTCATACCTGTGGAATTACCTAACGGTCCATGGGAAAAGGTAGGAATCGATATTGTGGGACCATTTGAGACGGCTACATGGGATTGCCGCTACGCCATAACACTGGTAGATTACTACAGTAAGTGGCCAGAAGTAGCTTTTGCATCACAAGTGACAACAGAGGTCATAACAACTTTCCTGGACACCATCTTCAGTAGAGAAGGTAATCCACATTGCTTAGTGTCTGATAATGGCTCACAACTAACATCTACTGCTTTTTCTGATTTTCTGAAAGAACGCAACATTCAGCATTTGTACTCCAGCGTATATTACCCTCAGGCCAAAGGGGCAGTAGAACGCTTTAATAAAGTGTTGAAACAATGCATCCAATCTGCAATTCAGGAAAAGAAGTCCTGGAAGGCAGCTGTGACACAGTTCTTGCATAATTTCCGAGCGACGCCACATGCTACCACAGGGGCTACACCTTTCGAACTCCTGCGTGGCCGCAAGATGCATACAAAACTGGATGTCCTGCCTGTCAGCAGGGAAGTGAAGACACATTTGGAGATTAAAAACACTGTGACACGTAAGCAGCAGAAATACAAAGACTACACTGACAAAAAGAGAGGAGCTAAGGTACCCAAATTCAAGGAAAAGGACTGGGTGCGTATAAAGAAACCAGAACATTTTCGCAAAGGCTCTACGAGGTACACTGCTCCGTGTTTGGTGAGAAGGAAAGTTGGTCCAAATACCTTCCTGTTGGAAGATGGGAAGAAATGGAATGCGTCTCGTCTCACGGGAGTTCCAAATGAGGTGTCGATAAGTTTGGGAAAGACTTTTGGGAAAGTAAGCTTACAGCCTAATACTGAGGAAAAGGAATAGCAAACTACCCTCAGAAGAAGTGTGAGAGAGTTTAAACAACCAGCTTGGTTGAAAGACTTTGTGTTAGAAAAATAAATAGATGCAATGGTACTGAAATAGTTCATGATTCAAATACAGTCAATTGTTGTTTTTGTTGTTTAATAGGAGTAGTTAAATGTTATTAAGGCACTCCTTAAAGGAACTACCAGGAGTTAATATACCATTCATTTATAATACTACTGGTTTTATGTAAAGAGATAAGTTGTTTCTTTAAGTAATTCTTTAATTCTGTGTTACTTAGTGGTTGGAATAAAGTATGTTATTATGTTGTAATGTTCTAAGACAGAACCTATCCAAAAGGCTTTAAAAAAAAAAAAAAAGGGGGAAATGTTGTGTCTGCTGAGTTAATGTGTAGCCACTAGATGGCAGGAGAGGAGAGAGAAAAGAGGAGAGTAGTAAAGAGAAGAAAAGGAATACACACTCGTGTCTGTGCTTGCTTCTTTATTTTGATACAAGAGATATAAAACATCACATATGTGTGACTTTAAAGTATAATATTTTTAATTATGTAAGCAGTATTCCCTATAAAAATACAATTTACTGCTGTAGACAAGTTTAAAACTGTAAAAGTGTGTGATACTGTATTTGGTAATTAGTGGAGTAAATACTGTTTACAGAACCAAATCTGTAAAAATACAGTATGTGGCTGGCAACCCAACCCAATTTCACAAATGACAATTAATAGGTAGTCTTCATTGCCATTTAAGTGAAATTACTGAACTTTAGAGGCTTTTGCATCTGAACTCTTCATGTTATGTATAAAATCAAAGTATAAATGAAAGTCTAAACCCATTTTTAGTCATAAACAAATCCTGGTCAAATTTTATATGGGCCATGTAGAATTGGTTCAGAGTTAGAGTTTAAAACATCTTGAAATGAAAATAATATGAGCAAAAACTCTAACAGTCTAACTAAATGAACGTTCGTCCATACGTCCGTCCACACACCCGAATCATATTTAAACACTCTTTTTGGTTATACAGATGTTATCTTACTAATGTAAGGATGTCACATGAGATTCTTGTTCCAATGAAAGCGAAAGTGAATTAACGCACACCGCGCGCCTCTGTGAATTCGTCTATTCCTTCCTATTCCTAATATATGATATTTAAACAGTCTTTGTAGACACTATTCAATAACGCGATTAGAACAAAAGCAGGTATAAATGACTTACTGCATCAGCTGAATCCGTGCTCCTCAAAATGAAACTGTAAGGTAAATTTTTTTTCAGGATCTCCTCACTGCGCAGCAAGACGAAAGGTTAGGACGAGGTTAGATCCGTAATAAACTGTATGTTTTTATCGATGTGGATGTTTTCATGGCTTGCCCCACAATTAAGGGCCCTATTTTAACGATCTGAAACGCAAGTGTCAAAGCGCATGGCGCAAGTAACTTTGCTATTTTCCCGGCGGGATAAATGCCTCTTGCGCCTGGCGCAAATCTAAAAGGGGTTGGTCTGAAGTAGCTTCATTATTCATAGGTGTGGTTTGGGCGTAACGTGAAATAAACCAATCCGAGCGCCATCCAACATACCCTTTAAGAACTTGTCGCATGTTGCATGACGGATTGTTATAACGGCGGGTTTACCAGGCGCGCGCCAGGAGCGTTCACAGCCGATGGTCTCGTTCCTGTCAGGACAGTGAAAGACAGAGAGGTGACGTTGTATGGGGATGGGAGAAACTCTCGCACATCAGCGTCGGTTAACCCTCAGGCTCAGGTGCTCTTCGGTCATTTCTGACCGGAAAATGCTCTGTTTTGAAATTTTAAAAATCACAGCTTCATCGGAATGTTACGAAACTTGGTGACTTTTATGGCATTGGGTATGTGAACACACAAAAAAAAATTGAGGTCATGATCCGAGCAGGCTAAGTGGTTGTAAAAAAAATAGACACACTTGTGCTCTTCGGTCAAAAATGACCGACCATAGGAAATTAATGGGAAATTGACAAAAACACAAAAACTTTGAGAATTTTTGTGTGTACAATCTAGAAATCGGCCACGATGCAGAAAAAAAAGTGCTCAGCATTGAAGGGGTGACACTGTAAAACATCAAGAGTGCAAAACAGACATACCCACCCCTACGCACACACATACACACACACACACACACACTTTTATACACAAAAACACCAATAAATTGTGATTAAAGAAATGTTTTGAATATTTAAAAATCACAGCTTCTTCAGAAAATTACGAAACTTGGTGACTTTTATGGCATTGGGTATGTGAACACACAAAAAAATTGAGGTCATGATTCGAGCAATTTAAGTGGTCGTAAAAAAATGAGTCACACTTTTGCTCTTCTGTCAAAAATGACAACCCATAGGAAATGAATGGGAAATTGATACAAAAAAAAAATTCTCTGAATTTTTGTATGTACAATCTACAAATCGGCCACAATTCTAAAAAAAAAAAGTAAACCGCAAGAAAGGGGTGACACTCTACAACATCTAGAGTGCAAAACAGGGTAACACTTTATTTTACGACCCGCAAACAACTTTGTAAGTACACCGAAATGACGGTGTACGTTTCTGTAATTATAGTGTACTTCCGTCTAAGTATAAGGGAACAATATTTTAAGTTTGGGGTAATAAAGGGGTAACAAGCACCACTTTAATTTACAGCCCGCAGGAGTTACACTTGCCCTGTAACTACGCAGAACAAGGGGGTAACAAACGCTACTTACTATGTAGTAAAACAAAACAACACTTTTTGCAATGTAATTACAGAGAAAGGTACTGTTATCAAGAAAACAAAACAACAACAAAAAAAAACGTTTTAATTACACAGTATATTTGACCTGACATTTAAGTGTCATTGCAATTCAATGGAATAAGGTAAGTACTAATTACCACATGTTACGGTCTAAATTAAAATCATAGCAGAAACAAATTATTTTGACTGAAAAGCCAATGCATATATATATATATATATATATATATATATATATATATATATATGTTTAATTTTCAACAGATGTCAAAATTATCCTGAACATGTTTTGCCAGAAATGTGATACATTTTATAAAAAACAGACGTACAAACTTTGCCTGGAATATATTAACAGAATAGGTACCTGTTATTTTTTAACTAATTAAATAATTTGCTTGTACATCTGCTTGTTACCCCCTTATTACCCCAAACTTAACATATTGTTCCCTTATACAAACACTGAAGTACACCATAATTACAGAAATATACACCGTAATTTCAGTGTAGGCTACTTACGAAGTTATTTGCAGGTTGTATATCTGCTTGTTACCCCTTTATTACCCCAAACTTAACATATTGTTCCCTTATACTTACACGGAAGTACACTATAATTACAGAAACGTACACCGTAATTTCGGTGTACTTACACAGTTGTTTGCGGGTCGTAAAATAAAGTGTTACCCAAAACAGACACACCCACCAACACACACACACATACAAACACACTTTTATACACTTATACACACCAATAAATTTTGATTACAAAAAGTATGTTTTGAATTTTTAAAAATCACAGCTTCATCGCGATGTTACGAAACTTGGTGACTTTTATGGCATTATGTATGTGAACACACAAAAAAATTGAGGTCATGATCTGAGCATGCTAAGTGGTCTTAAAAAAAAATAGTCACACTTGTGGTCTTTGGTCAAAAATGACCCCATAGGAAATGAATGGGAAATTGTAAAAAAAAAAAAAGAAAAAAAAATTGTGAATATTTGTTTTTTGTCATTTTTTTTAATAAGAAATAGTTTTTGAGATTGTTTCAACTATATATACAAATCCACCACCAACAACAACAAAAATGTGTTCATAAACAGCTGGGGAATTCACATGCCTCTCAATAGAGAGCTGTACATGCCATCAAGTGGTTACACCATGATTCTACGCTTTTTCTCTATGCTGTAACCAGATGGTGCTAATTTTCTTCAAAAAATATTTTTTTTCTAAAGGCCTAGACTCTATATTAAACTAAAATACTGCATTTATATTTTTTTGAAGAAAATAATATATATATATAAAATAATATATATTTTTCTATGGCAAAAATAAACCATAAATATTGCATAAATATTAATAAATTCATTTAAATTGTCTCAAAATACTAAATTAAAAAGAATAAATATTATAGAACAAAAATAAATTGCATTGGTTTTACTGGGATGGAGAAAGTTTCATTTTTAGGTGTCCGGTCACTTTTGACCGGGAAGATAACAAGTGTGACTCCGAAACGAAGAGCACCTGAGGGTTATAGCCTATACGTATGTTTCTTGTCTGATCCAGTACTACAATTAGCCTTACAAAATGGGTAATTCAGGTTTTTCATCTTCATGTAAACCACAATGATTTCCCTCATGTGTTAATATTTTTCCTTGTTATAACTACTGCATCTGTGTTGATGCGCCTTGTGTTTACCCGCTACTTTATGGCCAAGCATGCGCGCTTAAAATAGCATCATGAACAACGCGCAACGCGCCAAAGACTTTAGACCTGGCTCGTTCTTCGTACGTCGCTAACTCAGTTAGCTGGATTTGATTGTTGGCGATTTGCCATGATCTTGGATCGTTTGGTTCTTCGACGCTCATCCTGGACTTGCTGTCATAGCAACAGGTCCGTCAGCTTGAACCTGCTCGCGAGCAAGCTTTTTTAATGTAAACAGGATTAAATCGCAGCTGATACGGGAAGTCCTTCAGTTTTCATAATTTCTGAGATTTATTTATTTTTTTCTCGTGAAACGATCGTCGTGAGGGTGTCGTTTAAATACATTATTATTTTGTTGGAAATGCACATTAATGTTCGATTCGATGTCGGGCTTCAACAACAGCACAAAATGTTTGCATTGCCCTAAAATTATTTGCGAGTGGCTTCCTTTACACTATTGGAGATGCAGAGAACTTAAGCTTTCTGTCGTGCCATTCACAAAGTAGTGCTCTTAGTTTTTTTGGGTTTTTTTTTTTTGCCAACTTAGGGTATATTATAATTTTTAATGAAGATAATGCAATCATGATGACCATGCCGATTATGACTTACAGTCCCTCAAGGCCAATTTATACTTCTGCGTCGTGTGCGCGCAGTAGGTACGGCGTAGCATACGCACAGACGCGTACCCTTCGCCGTAACCTGACGCGCACCTCCTCAAAAATGTAACTACACGTCGCGATGACGCGGACCGCAAGATCTGTGATTGGTCGGCTTGGTAGCAACGCGTTTCCTCCCACGCATTTCCGGCGTGTTCTTTTGCACCGCCCGCCATTTTTAAATTCTGAGTACAGCGAAAGAAACATGGAAATGGACCAAGTGACCGAGCGTCTGGTTGAAGAGGTGAGGAAATACAGCCATCTGTATGACTCGTCTTCTGCCGAATACAAAGATTGCCAGATGGCAGCGAATTCGTGGAGAGAGATTTCCTCCAACGTCGGGTTGGACGTAGCGGATTGTATGAAGAGATGGAAGAACACTCGAGACAAGTACGTTCGCCTCCGTAAAAAACTCGCCACAAAGAGCGGGGATCCAGGAGGAAAAAAAGTCCCGGCGTTTTATTTTTTCCTGTCTTGGCTGGCACCTCATGTGAAACACCGGCTTACGGAGTCAAACTTTGACGATAAGGTAAATAAAATGCACGTCCTTTGTGAACCTCTGTTATGTTTAGGTTAGCTAACTTAACTAGCAATGCTAATGGAGTATTGATTTGTGCAAAAATAATGTCTCTGCGAAAAAAAATAAAAGGTTGTAATTATATGTAATGGGTTGTATTTTTATTATATGTAATAGATTGTTATTATATCTGGCTTACAGATAATGCAAACAAAACAATGTAGCGTTTGCAATGTAGGAATATGCAGTATCCCGACAAAGGCAAATTGCAGTAACTTCGCAAACAAAGAAACGGAGATAAAGGTCTTTAAAGTTTTTATACCAGCCAGTCAAACATGTTATGGATAGATTATGTGGTAATGCATCTCCAAAACGGGACATAATTTAACTCAGATATTTTTTCACAAGACAGAACACATGTCATAAAGCCCATTACAAGTCTTGATTCATTTTTGACCAAATATGTTTACTGTGCTTTGCCTTTGTAGGGCAGCATAGCTCTGTGAATTAACACTCAATGCATCAGCTTATATATATATATATAAATATATATATATATATATATATAATACTATTTGTTATTTCTTTCATAATCATAGGATGGGAGCGATTCAAGCTCAAACTCCACTGGTTCGGCTGTTGTGATGCCTTCAGTCAACGATGATGAGCAACTACAAAGTTGTAGCCCCCATCGCCAGCCAAGTCCACTGTCCTTTCAGCCATCTCTTCCGTCCCCCCAGCCATCACCGATGACCGCTCAGCCATCACCGATGACCCCCCAGCCATCACCGATGACCCCCAGTCCAAGGATGGCACAAAAAAGGAAGAGGACGGAACAAGATGACTGGATCCAAATGCAGGTTGCTCGGTTGGAGGCTCAGTTGGAGGAACGGCGGGTGGAGCTGCAACAAAGACTAAGTCAAGAAAACGACGAGAGCGACCGGTTTGGGAACACTGTGGCTGATATGCTCCGAAGGGTGCCTGAGGAGCACAGGGCACATGCAATGTTTGACGTGTCCAAGGTCCTGTTTGAGTGGCAGCAGAAGAAATAGACAATTGTGCTTACTTCTACTAGATTGCACCTTTTAATTGTCTGCACTATCTGTATATAGTTTGAATATTTTAGTAATTTAAGTACATTTGAGAATAGTTTGCACTTTTGCATATATTCATATTTAGCTTATTTGCACCTGTTTGTGTTTTTATCATTTGCACATTTTTGTACATAGTTAGCACTTTATTATATTGTATCTGTTTGCACCAATTTATGCAGGTTATAGTTTTCACCTGAGTGTGTTTTCTCTTGTGTTTCTATTTGTATTATTAATAATTGAAGATTATTGCACCTTAAGTTGCACTACTGTGTATATAGTTTGCTCTTTTTATTTAAAAAAAAAGTCTGTTCCTGCTGTTTGCACGTTGTGTTGTGCAGGTTACTGTAAATAAAGATAAAAGTATAGTTTGCCCATTTGTGTGTGTTTACTCTTTTGCATCTATTTATAATATAAATAATTTTAGACCATTGCACCTTACATGTTGCACAATCTTATACATAGTTTGCCCTAAAAAATTATATATTTCTGCTGTTTGCACATTTTATAGTGCAGGTTAATGTAAATGATAGTAGAACACTGTACAACAACTTGAGTTTAATACTGCTATTTATTAACAAGGTTCCATGTCATTTATAGGTGCATATATTTTACACCAGTACAATTTACAGATCAAGTTCACCACGACACACCATTTAGCTTCTTTGCGTTGTTAATATCATTTAAATATTTTTGTATATAGTTAGCACTTTATATTGTGTCTTTGCACCAATTTTTGCAGGTTATAGTTTTCACCTTTTGTGTTTTCTCTTGTGTTTCTATTTGTATTGTTAATAATTGAAGATCATTGCACCTTAATAAGTTGCACTACTGTGTATATAGTTTGCACTTTTTATTTAAAAAAGTCTTTTCATGCTGTTTGCACATTGTTTTGTGCAGGTTACTGTAAATAAAGATAAAAGTATAGTTTGCCCATTTGTGTGTTTGTTTACTCTTTTGCATCTATTTATAATATAAATAGTTTTAGACCATTGCATCTTTACATGTTGCACAATCTTATATACGGTTTGTATAGTGCAGGTTATTGTAAACGATAGTAGAACAACACTGTACAACAACTTGAGTTTAAAACTGGTATTTATTTACAAGGTTCCATGTCATTTATAGGTGCATATATTTTACACCAGTACAATTTACAGATCAAGTTGACCACGGCACACTATGTTGTTCTGCCATGGCACAATTCCGTGGGGTGACTGAAAGAAGGCCATCAGGTCATTCCGCACACCAACTGCAGCTCGGGTGGAGCGGGCCCTTGAAAGGTGACGTGGATCTAGTGGCTCCAAAAGATTTGTGTCCCCTGACACCACTCTGCGCCACTCCCCTTGCTGAGGTGACCCTGTAGCATCAGTGTCTGTGAAATTAGCAGGGATGTATCTGCTAACAGGTGTGGTGACCTCATCTGTGTAGGCAAGGAAGTTGTGTAAAACAGAACAAGCTTTTACGATGTCAACTGCTTTGTCTGGCAGACATTCCAGAGGTCGCCCGAGGATTCGCCACCTTGCAACCATAATGCCAAATGCATTCTCAATCACACGTCTGGCTCTGGAGTGACGGTAATTCTATGTCTGCTTATCCATGGGCAGGTTCATCGCTATGTAGCAGAACAAAACAGAATTAATTGTAGAATTAATAATACACCTGTGATCAGGAATATATAGATATATGAATGTACACAAAGTATTATTATTACTATTAGTATTATTATTACATTAAATACATTTTGTTTGTGACATACCTGGAAAGTGACGCATGAGGTTGTTGTGTAGGGGGAATGCAGCATCACCAACTATCACATGTGGGATTTTGACTCCTGTTCCAGGAAGATTGGCTGATGGGGGCAGGTTCAGTTTGCTTTCATGAAGCCTAGAACCAAATCGGCTCTCCTTGAAGACACCACCATCACTTTCCCGTCCGTATCCCCCCACATCCACCATGGTGAAGCGATACCTGGCGTCACAAGTAGCCATCAGAACAATGGAGTGTGCGCCCTTGTAGTTGTAGTAGTCGCTCCCGGCATGCGGTGGTGCTTTTATGTTGACATGCTTACGCTGCCAACACAGTTTGGAAAATTCCACAGTCTCCAAAAATCAGCAGCAATATTTTCCCATTGAGCGACTGAAGGACAGGGAAGAAACTCTGGCTGCAGTGCTTTCCACAGAGATTTGCATACCTCGGACACTATGGAAGACACTGTGCTTGACGACAGTTTGTAGCTAGCTGCTACAGCCTGTTGGCTTCCACCTGAAGCTAAAATACGAAGGGTGATTGCCAGTCTCTGCGTAATGTCTACAGGCATACTGTGCGTACACTGATGTACGATAAATGGCTGCACACGACGAACCAAATCATCGAATCTACCGGCCGACATTCGGAAATATCTGAAGTGCATTTCCTCGTCCATGTCTCTCAGTGGCCGGACAAGCACAGAAAATTCACCCTCCTCCTGCCTCGACCGGTTCACGGGCCGCACGTACCATCTCCTCCGCCGTCTTCTCTCGTTTCTGCATTTTAGTTTCAGTAATTTCAATTAACTGCTTTTCAACCTCGATAAGCTCCAACTCCAACCCAATTCCGCGAGGAATCTAAACACAGTGGGACATTAAAACCCTCCATCGCCAATTAGCGTTTCAGCGCTGTACTGCAGAGTAACGCAGACCTAAACGCAGAAGTATAAATGCTCACGATGGCGTCGGCTACGTGCGTAGCTTACGCCGTACACTACGGCGTACCCTCGACGCAGAAGTATAAATTGGCCTTCATGCTTAACTTACGTGATTGGTGCCATACCCAGCTAACAAAAAAAGGTCCCCAGAACGTCCCCTAAATGGCCTGTGCGAACGTCCCCCCGGACGTCCCCATGTGGAGTCCGCTTGATGTCCCGCGGACATTCGCGAAGACGTCCTCCGGACGTTCAAGAGGACGTTCCCAGGACCACCAGCGGCCATCCGGGACGTTTATGGGACTTTCGCGTTTAGTCCCCTGAATATCATTTTATTTTATTTTACTTCTGGCTAACCAAAGAAAACAGACACGGTGTAAGGAACAAAGTAAATTATTTATTTAAAACAATTGTAAAGGTGCCATTTCCGTGTGTGTGTGTGTGTGTGTCTTCAAATGCGCTGGCAGCTGTGTGTGTGTGCGTGTGTGTGTGTGTGTGTGTGTGTTTGTCGGTCAGCTGTGGGATTAATCCGATGGCAATTCTCCCCCTTTGGCGTCTAACGTTCCCTAAAACAACAAAATGAACATATTCAGTTATGATTTTATCAATATGTGAAATGTTGTCTCATTTTCAGCTGTTAGCTTCGTACTCGTAGTATTAGCATAGCTACCCTATAGCTAACGGTTATCAGCGGTACATTGCGGACAACTTCAGCAAACGTTTTAAAAGGTAACATTTTCATATAATTTAAAGATGTACAGTGGTTATGGTGACTAATTTATAATAATCTAATTAAAAATACCTTTTAGACAGACGACGGACAGAGAAAACACAAAGGCTGCGTCTAAGAAGGACCGTTAACTGTCACTACGCTACCCAGCTGAGCGTTGCCATGGATACAAACCAGACTGTGATTCAAACCGCGTACACAAGGAATGACGTCACTCGCTTAGGCGCATTTGATCCTATTTGATCGTCACTCGCTTGTTTCTCCAATGTTTTTTTTTGTTATTTGTTCTGCATGTGCTATCAGTCTTAAAGGGTTAGTTCACCCAAAAATGAAAATTAAGTCATTAATTACTCACCCCCATGCTGTTCCAACCCCGTAAGACCTTCGTTCATCTTCGGAACACAAATAAAGATATTTTTGATTGAATCTGAGAGCTGGATCAGTCCTAGATAGACTGCCTAAGGGACTGGCTCTTGACGGCCCATAAAGTCATTAAAGAAAAGGTTTAAATATTCCATGTGCCTACAGCGGCTCAATTATAAGTTTATCAAGCGACGAGACTACTTTTTGTGCGAAAAAAAACATAAATAACGACTTTATTCCACTATTCCATTACTTCTTTATGGGCGCATGCGCGAGAACTGAGACGAGAACGTTCTCATTCGTCTACTTCTTGTTACCGGCTGCTCACCGCTTAGGAGTTTTACCGCCACCTACCGTATAAGATGATGTGCTGATATAGCTGGAAGCGCAAAACTTTCTGTTTACAAGCAGAGGAAGATGCGCGCTGTACGCTTTTCAATTTGCGTATTTTCCGCACTATAAGGTGCACTTAAAAGCCTTTAATCTTCTCAAAAAACGACAGTGTTCCTTATAATCCGGAGCGCCTTATATATGGATCATCATTTTATACGGTAGGTGGCGGTAAAACTCCTAAGCGGTGAGCAGCCGGTAACAAGAAGTAGACGAATGAGAACGTCCTCGACTCAGTTCTCGCGCATGCGCCCATAAAGAAGTAATGGAATAGTGGAATAAAGTCGTTATTTATGTTTTTTTCGCACAAAAAGTAGTCTCGTCGCTTGATAAACTTATAATTGAGCCGCTGTAGGCACATGGAATATTTAAACCTTTTCTTTAATGACTTTATGGGCCGTCAAGAGCCAGTCCCTTAGGCAGTCTATCTAGGACTGATCCAGCTCTCAGATTCAATCAAAAATATCTTTATTTGTGTTCCGAAGATGAACGAAGGTCTTACGGGGTTGGAACAGCATGGGGGTGAGTAATTAATGACTTAATTTTCATTTTTGGGTGAACTAACCCTTTAAGTGCAATAATTAGAACAATATTTTTTCTAAAATAAATTATTTTTAATAAAACCAGTCACCTTCTCCTGACCAACGTTTGACAGGTAAATGTAGTATACTTTTATTTGTCTTACCTGTGTTATTATCCACTTTCCAGCAATTTTTCATTCTTCACGTTTTCCTTGGCCGCATTCATCATTTGAAGTCGATGCATTCTTTTAGAGCTCCTGAGATTCAACCTCTTCATGCATGTGGATAGCCTTTATAAATTGTAGCTCATATTCAATTGAATCAATTGTCATGTTTTTGATGTTTAAATTATAACGGCTGAAAACAGACTCGTGGTATTATTACATCTTTAATTAGTGATTAGAATTTACATGAAGTAACATGAAAGTTATTATCTTAACATTAAAACACTAACATTTTAGCATTAACTTAATTTTACAATTAATGCAAATATTTGCATGTAAATTTTAGCTTAATTATTCGTTTGTCTGAGTTGTAAATTTCATTTGATGATAGCAAACATGGCTGCCTGGATTTTGCAAGTGTTGTCATGGAAATGCCAGGTGAGGGACGAAATAGGGACGTTCGCAAACTGGCCCGGGCAAATGTCCAACGTCCGTCAGCGAACGTTATGGACCAAATGCGAACGTCATCGGAATGTCCGCCAGCGAACGTTACAAAGCGGACCAAATGCGAACGTCATCGGAATGTTCGCCCGCGAACGTTACAAAGGGGACCAAATGCGAACGTCATTGGAATGTCCGTCAGCGAACGTTACAAAGGGGACCAAGTGCGGACGTCCTCCGAACGTCCGCTAGGGAACGTTACAAAGCGGACCTGCGGACCTAAGGGGACGTTTGAAAAGTCCGGGGGACGTTCCTTGTTTGTAGGGTACACTGTAGACTACACACATGTTCCCATCAAGGCCTCAATGAAGGGATTTTGTGAGCAGAAAGGGGGCTTATACAGTGCAGCCAAATTACTATTACAATTTTTAATATTCCAGATTTGGAATATTATATCACTTTTTTTAAAAGGCATTTGACTGAGTAAAATCTTTTAGATGGTGTGTGACCATGTTCTATATCACAAATCAGTGTGAAAGCAAAATGGCCAGGATCTGTGCATGACATTTATGAACATTATTTGAACATGGTAAGGAAAATTATAAATATCACACTCACGGTATTACATACACTTATGCTGAGAACTACATTTTTCCATTAAACAGGTGATTACAACAGGATCCTGCATGGAGACAGGTGTTTTATGACCCCATTCCCTGACCCAAACCCCAGCCCAGTTACAATGCAGCTAGGGCACACAGTAGCCGCGTTTCCACTGCCGGGCTAGGGCTGGGCCAGAGCTAACAGCGAGCCGAGCCGAGCTAGTGGCCTCGGGCCTCAAGCACCGGGCTTGCGTTTCCACTGCCGGGCCAGTAGCCCCACAGCGCTGCCGCAGACCCCACCCCTAACACGCCTGGATCAAACGTCATAAAACCCAACCCATTTCAGCGGTATTATGAATTAATTTATTTTTTAAATTAGGAAGATAGCATGTATATAATGTTGGGGAGTAGTTAACTACAAGTAGCGAAGCTACTAACTTAACTACATTTTTGAGTAGCTTGGCAGTAGCTCAGTTGCTTTTTAAACAGTGTAGCTTTTCCAGTAGCTAACTACTTTTTGCAGCAAGTAGCGGTGTAGCTCGAGCAAAAGCTACATTGTGTTTGTCGAGCCTGCGCGAATCAGCGTGCTGCTAGGATATTCTTCTTCTTGTTAGATTACAAACTCATTTTTTTGCCATCACCGCCACCTGTTGTTTAATCACACATCTGCGGCTAACAGTTCACTGACGTACAGAAGTGTGTTGACACACACATAATGATGGAGCAAGATGTGACAGCAGATTTGGAGGATGGAGAAACAACTAATTACCCATGGCCTTATTTGTCCAAGTTCAATCTGTATTTCTGAGAAAATGTTCTACATGCAATTTACGTTGGATGTATATTTTTTTCTTGCAATGTTGTAGCCTATTGGTTACAATTTTGCACTTTTGACAAACAATCTGAGATATTTGGGTGTTGTGTGTAATAAAACAATAGTTTTTGAAATCATAATTTTATTGCATTGTTTTAGTGTTTAAAACAATGCAATAAAATTATGATTTCAAAAAGTATTGTTGTCCCCTTCTGTCCTCAGACACTTATTCAGTTATTAATAATACGTTGTTCAAAAAAGCAAAAGTAGTTTCAATGTAGCTAGCTACTTTTTGATAGTAACTTGTAGTGTAGCTAACTACTTTTCCAAAAGAGTAGCTTGACTGTAGTTTAACTACTTACGAGTAGCTTGTAGCTTGTCAAACTACAGTTTCAGAGTAGCTTCCCCAACACTATATTATTAACTCACCTGCCGTAGTGGCTGCAATAGTGTCACGAGACCAGTACAGGTGATTCTCCATTTCTAGCAGCGATTTTTTTGCGCGATATAACAGGCTGCGGGCACGTTTTCAAGTTATTCATTAACCGTTAACCGAGGCCCATCGGTTAATACTCGGTGCATAGACCAACGCCACTTTTGCGTCATCGAAGGGTAACGCCCCCTTTTGGGGGAAAACACCTCTATACTGTCTATGGGAAAACAAACGGATTCCCATGAGAACAGAACTCGCACTAGATCTGCAAAGTTTCTTGATAGCAAAAATGGCACAAACTTAAAGAAGCTAACGTTACTGAATACGGGGTTACAGAGGTGTCCCTTTGAAATGGTCGAAAACTGGATTAATGACCCCACACAGCGGCCAAATATGGACTATTCGCGTCGCAACTCTGTCGTCACTTTGTTAAGCCCGCCCGCCGACTCTATACACGATGTGATTGGCCCTACCAGAGTTGAGTTTTTCCAGCTAAAACGTCTATGGAGAGTTGCTAGACCACACTTTGCTGCAAAATAATTTTTGCTGCTGCTAGGGTGCGTCTAGATTTCTAGGCTAGACTAGTAGGCCTATAAGGCCTAAAATTACCATTAAGTAGAATATTTTTGTACTTCACTTTCACCATTATTATAGTGGTAATTATGAAAATTATGAAATTATGGAAATAAAAATAAAATAATAATAAGTTATTAAAACATCTAACATGGCCACCACAAACGCATTTAATTTGTCTTCTAGTTTTTCCAGCACTCTCTCCTGGCTTTTGCACACTTTGAGGTGTTCCCTGGCGTTTTAATTAAAGACTGAAATTCGGCATAACCTTGCATTAAAAGCGCTTGCTCTGCTTGGGAGAAAAACTGGGCGTGTTCTTTGGCCATGCTGAACAGCCAATAGCAGCGCTGCTGATCACTGGTTCTGCTATCGATACATGTCCCCTTTTAAACCAACGCGAGAACGCGCAGTTATCTCAGATAATTTAATCCAGCGATACTAATCATAAACAACAGGTGTGTTCGAAGAACCCATTTAGCCGGATCATGATTAGCACGATGATATCTTAGATATCTCATTTGATCTCGGATGTTTTAAGCAACGTACGAAGAACGAGCCAGGATTTTTCTGGTCAGTGGCGCAATTGTTTACTGGAACTGTAAAATAGCACCAGGGAATGTTTGCGCCGAAACACGCCTCCTTTTTGTGCCGATCCGCCCAGGGAGCGCAAGTTCATTCCCTAGTTTACAGACGTGCGTCTGTGGAGGGAAAAATCACGCTTTGCGCGCGTCCAAAATAGGAATGAGACATGTGTTTGTGTATATAGTCATTTGCGCCGGGTGCAAGATAGGGCCCTAAGAGTTTGAATAGCACGTGCTCTCAGCGGGCGGGGTCACATTAGCACCTCATTCGCTGTAATGAGGTGAAAGGGAAAATCCTGACATCTCTTTCTTTTCATACAGATTACATCAACTGAGAATACTTGCTTTTTATAAATGACTTCAATTAAAAGAAGAGAATCTCAGCTTCATAAAGAGAGATATTTCGTGTCTCTGTGACAAGTAGGCTATTTAATGAGTTACAGCTCTTTTTTCGGACGCATTTCAGAAAGATTTTTGCGGAGACAGAGTGAGCGGAAAGCGCTCCCTGTTTATTTTATTTATTTTACAAAAACACAAGGTTTTGATATTAATAAGAGTGTACACAAAAAAAGAAGACCCTCTATAGTTTATAATCATGTATCGATTTTATTTATATGACCATCAATGACGGAGTATTTTAAGTCTATGTTGAAGCTGTGTGAAAAAAAAAAAAAAAAAAAAAAAAAAAACGATCAAACCGCGTGGACACGTTTTTGGTCCCCAGGGGGTTAAAATGAAAATCGATTAAAAATTGGTGAATCGACTTTTTCAACACAGCCCTAACGCTCTGTTTATTTTGTTTGCCTGGAATTCGGGCCGGCTTACTCTCACGTGATCCTGAGACCCCGGCCTGGATATGTGCCCAAGGTTTCCACCACTTCCTTCCGGGACCAGGTGGTGAACCTGCAAGCGTTGCCCCTGGAGGAGGCAGACACAGCCTTGGCACTGATCTGTCCAGTACGCGCCCTCTGCGCCTATGTAGATAGAACGCTGTGTTTCAGACCAGCTCTCTGTCTGGACCTCAGACCAGCTCTCTGTCTGTTATGGTGGGAAGCTGAAGGGAAAGGTGGATGCCATTGCTTTAGCATACCAGCAGCAAGGTTGACCGTGCGCCCTTGGTGTGACTGCTCATTCCACCCGGAGTGTGGCGTTGTCTTGGGCAGACATCTGCAGAGCTGCAGGCTGGGCGACACCCAACACATTCGCCAGATTCTACAATCTCCGAGTGGAGCCAGTGTCCTCTCATGTACTCGCTTTCAACCAGCTAGTACCGAACCAGCTCAGGTGTCTTCGCTTGCCCGCCATTCCACTTCATGGATTGGATACGTGCGATATTTCCTCAGGTGAGCTTCCCCAACAAGCCCTGAGTTCCTCCAGCACTGTTGACGTCAACGCCAGTGTCTATTGTCTGCGTGTTGGCTAGGTGCCTTCGTGTGCACGGTCCCCCCTCTGGGCGACCCCCACATGTGTATGTCCAATATAAGCCTCTCTGAGCATGTGTCTTTCCCTTGGCAAGCCACCTTGCCACCCCTGGGGTTGAAATATTCCACCCGCAGATGGACACCCCAGTGTTCTCGATTTGCATTCCTCTGAGTCATATGTGTATTCTCTAAGTCCCACCTTCTGGGCTGGCATTAATTGCATATTTCTCTGAGATATGAGATATGCTCCTCAGTGTACCTTGGTATTTTTTTTATTTTATTTTTTATTTAACAGTCAGACATACATACAAACAAACCAACATAGTGCAGTAGTGAGCAATCTTGTAAATCCATAATTCCAGCAGTGACAAGAGTGATTTAAGTGTTTGATCTAAGTGTGAATGTGAGCGGGTGTAAATGTGGGTATGTGTGTGTGTATGCTTAAACAAAGTAACCATTTATTATTTATTACTATTGTCATTTCAATCACCATCCCACTCCCCACTACCATCATACTGCCCATATTGTGTTGGTAGATTTTTATTTCCATCCTTCCTCCTATGTAACATTTGCCATTGTCAATCCTGCATAAAATAAAATATGATATAATAAGATAATATAATATATCATGGACATGGTATATAATATAAGATAATATAATATAAAATAACCTTCCCCCACATCTCATCAGTCCCTATCTTTTCCTTTTTTTTCTTCTTTTTTTTTGTGTTATGTGCAATGTCTAAGGTGCATTGGTTTTCCTGTGCTAAATAGGAGTCCATCATCCATGCTAGTCTAATGACAGGGATCTCAGATTTGCGCAGGGCACTGGAAGACAGCTGTGGAGGTGGTGTGACCCCATTCGTCGCTGGTAACCGCATTCGTCGTCATTCGACATAACTCGGAGTGACAACGAAAGGAACGTCTCCGTTACGTATGTAACCCTCGTTCCCCGAGTAGGGAATGGAGATGTTACGTCGGACGACGAATGGGGTTTTGCGTTATGTCTGCCTGCCACTTCAGCTGAACCGTGGGGATCGCCTGAGCTCAGTCTTGGCTCCTCAGCAAAGAAACATATCTGCATATTGCTGGAATCCTCCATTTATACCCACGAGGTGGGGCAGAGTTGCGTCATGCAAAATCTGGAGACCCATTGCATTTCTTTGCCATTGGCTCATAATACTCGAAGTCGATAGGCTTTCTCAGCAAAACCCCATTCGTCGTCGGACGTAACATCTCCATTTCCTACTCGGGGAACGAAGGTTACATACGTAACTGAGACGTTAACAGCAGTGAAGAAGTAGTTAATGAAGAATTACCTACTAGTTCTTTAATAATTCCTTATTAGTTATGCAGTATGTAAGATAAAGCATTCTAAAGTGTTACCAACTCTTTGCGGTCTGAAAAAACAAAGACAACCAATTTGTCATAAAGTCCCTGTAAAGTCAAAATTAAGTATGTGTTCTGAGTCTGTCATACCACAGAAAAATGTGCTATTAGCCACCCAGCCAAATTTGAATGATAAAAAAGCCGGCAAGTACATAATATAAGCTATCAAAATCATGAAAAAATCAGCAGTTATCTCTGTTCTCAAACGCTGGGGGCGTGTCCGCTGGGTGCGCTGAAACCACGCCCACTCGCGGGAAAGCTGTCGACGGTGATATTAGTGAAACTGCTCTCGGACCGGGAGGATGAACGCTGAGGCGGAAGATAGTCGTTTCGGCCCTGTTCACCAGCAGCATCGGATTATCAGTGAATGCCAGTTGTCTCTGAGGAAAGTTTATAAAACGATCCTGTGTAAAATGATCACTAGAGAGGCGGGTGTTGCTGTCGGTGATCCTCAGTTCTTCATCAAGGTTGGCTCTACACAAAATGAATCCACCTCTCTTCTTGATGTGATCGCCTTTTAGGAAATTTATATAAAGACACCGATCTGTTTTGTACATGATCGCATCCAGGTAGTAGCCTGTGCATTTCCTTGTCAAAGGCATAGCAAGCTAGCAAACTGTAGACTGTAGTAACTAATAGTACTGACAGTAACTCGCGATTGAGCGGCGAATGCAAATGTGCTCTATTGTTAGGGGAGAGATCAGCCCCTGTCTTTGGATCAGCCAACGTGCGTCATCAAGTTGGGGCGTGTGGCACGAGCTCTTGGGCTCCAGTGCGTCATCGAGCACTGTTTTAGCCCCGCCCAAAAAATCCGTAAAATAGCAAGGGTGAAAAACTGTTTAACGGCCTAACTCCACATTTCAGTACTTCACAGTTCACAGTCTTTGTAATATGTTTTAGCAATACACAGTAGCGGTTCTAGGCACGGGCGAACCGGGCAGTCGCCCGAGGCGGCATTTCTTCATGTCACATGGGGGGCGGCACGAGCAGTTAAAAAAAAAATACTCTGAGCTGCGAAGTTTTTCTATTTTTTATCATTTCGGTTCAATTATTGGCAATGGCGCCCTGCTTGCTGAGAAGATGCCGTGCGCAGAAGCGATGTCAAGGGGATCTCCTGATTAGTTCAGGTATCGCGTCTTTTGCGCGCTCGAGGTTTCAAATTTTTAAATAGGCGCACGGAAAGCGCGCTCATTATGCGCTCACGGGAAGCGCGCTCATAAACTTTTCAGTATGGGAGTGCACGTGCACCCAAACACTTGGGTGTTTTTTTCTCTTCTCCGTAAATAAATCTTTTAGCAGAGCAACAGCAAGCGTTTTTCTGTGGTGGAAATACATTAGCTACTAAAACTTTGTCGTTGTGGAGAGCGCAGTGTAATAAGTGCATGATTCTATAGCAACGACAGCCATGGGAAAATCAGTACGAATTTTACTATTAATAATAAAAGATAAGCTACTGTGCATTATAAATGTCAGGAATGTATCTTTATTGACTCATTCTTTTTATAGAGATGATTTAAATGCTGAAATATGAGGTTTATATTTTTATAAAACCTTTTTTGTGTTAACCTTTTTTTTTAAGTTTAGTAGGTAAGATAAAAGACACTCCTTTAAAACAAATCTTTAATGTTATTAACTTGGTGAATTGATTTCACTATGTATTAGGCTTTTTGAAGAAGATTCTGTGTATGTGATCATTTTGGTCACTATATTATCTAATAATTTTCATAATGATCAACTAAAATCAACTTTAATTATGTGTTTTTACAGTAGCCTACAATATGCAAAGTTTTTTTTTTTTTTGGTGGTGGTGGGTGCTCGAAGGGGGTCTCGCCCTGGGTGTAATTCAAAGTAGAACCGCCACTGGCAATACATATGTAACATTTATAATGTGTTTAGAACTTTTTTGTAGAATTGCCTTTACAGGGACTTTAAATGGACGGTCATGTCGACATCATTGCAATGCTGAATACAATATTCCACAGAGTGCTCTCTAGTTATTCACCACTTATATAGATATTTCATGCATACCATTCTGTGCATAGTTTATATTTAGTGCAGTGCTAGGAAGTATGCTATTCCAAACCAATCCCACATTGATTTACCCCAGTTTAACATTTGACCTCTTGCAAATGAAGTGGATAATTGAATTAAACCTTTATTATTTTAAAAGAACTTCATCACCTGTGGTGCGAAATGTATTTTTTGTTTCCATTTTCTTGTAGTTTACTATGTTTGTTTGAAAGATTATGAATATAGGTCCCACACAAATGAAAAAAAAATAGCATGTTATGAGTTTTTCTTGGCGATGAATGCCTCGTAATATTGTACAAAAACATCAATGTCAGACACTTTTACTTGATGTTAATAAGATTTGACTTACACAAAATGTTGTCCACATGGTGAATTATAAGCCATTCATACATACCATATTTAGTAATGTATACTTCTTATTCCATAATGGGATGCATTATGAATGATATGATGTGTGATTTCCAGGAGGCCCTAGTGTCATGGAAAGGGGTATTTTCTAGAATCTTCCATCATTTTCTGTTTCAGCTGTCTGGTAGGAAACAGATAATACCAAATTGGGGGAAAATTGTCCAAATCTGTGCACAATTACCCCCATCTCTGCTCAGTAAGACTCCCATGGCACTGTGGTTTCCATCGCTGCATGAGACCAAGCTCAGCACTCAGTCCTATCAGCCTCCATTTTCTGACCCTCTTACAAACATTACTGTAAACTACATCCGTTCAGGTGCATTTACTGCCATCCCTTCTTAAATAGTAAAGCCTTTGGACACAAGGTGTCCGCGTGTGTCAGTGAGATACAAACAGAACAAGAACAAGAGACATTTAGAAATGGAAAATTTGTTGTCAGTGCAAAGTGAAGATTTCAGAGTCCTGGAGGGTAACAAGGCCAGCAGGGATTAAGTTATTCAATTACACTGCTAAATTGATAGATACCCCCCAACCCCCCCCCCCCCCCCCCGCCCGCGCAAGTTGGAAACATAAAAATCAAAGGAAGATCTTTCATGTTGTCTCATTTCTGTGTGATTGCTACATTACCATATCTTTGAGGATGTCTCTGGAGCTCATTTGGCCTGGTCTGAGATCCTTTGCTTTTATCAAAATACAAGTAACACTGATGAAAACCATCAAATTCTATCATAAAAATAAATAAATAAATAAATAAAAAAGAAATTGATCAAACAGATTAGACTTTCTCTGAATTTGGGTTTTGGGATTCTTCAAAGTCCAAACCAAGTGAGCTGCCCACAGAGGGAGCATTTCTACAAGATATAAAATCTGTTCTGAAATCATTTGAGAAGGCAATCCCAGAATCCACTACAAGAAAGTGAATTTTTTTATTTTAATATATTTAAAAAAGGAATTTATGTTTGTGATGGGTCCGTGTACGTTGCGTTCATTCGTTTTTTGATTTATATTGAAAGTAGAAAAATTAGAAAACGGCTCATTTATTCATTTTCCTTTTAAAAAAACAACAAACAAAAAAACGAGAATTCGGCTTGATTTTATATTCTTTTGTTCAGGAATAGAAAATAGATAAATGGATTGAATATTCGATTTCCACGTGTGGGCGCGCATGAAACGCCCCTTTCCGCTGATTGGTCAAACAAATATCAACGCTTTCAGTTCAATCAACGCAGCTCAGTTTTTAACAGTTTCCACAGAATAACAGTCCTCCACTGCTGGACTTATTCTTTAACACAAATTGCGCTGAGCAGGGACTAGAAAGGGTTTTCTTGATTCAATGTCCCAAATATAGCCAAGTAATGAATGAATCAGCGTTTTGAATGAATCGGTTGAATGAATGACTCACTGACTGACTCAGTAGCACCTCAATGCAGAACATGAGATCCACGGGGAGGAGTCAGATCACGATCCAAGGGGTGGAGATGGGTAGGTTTAGGGTTGGGTTTAGGAATTAGGGGTGGGTTTAGGGATCAGGGGGCGGAGTTGGTTAGGTTTAGGTGTATGTAAGGTGGGAGGAGTTGGATCTGGATCCGACTCCTCCCCATTGATTTCATGTTCCGCAGTGAGGACCATCTCGACTGACTAGACAGTTACCATAGACATATACACTAGACCTCACCTTGGCACCTCGCATTCGTTCCAAGTTCATTGGAACGAATGCGTCAATAGAAACAGGGGAGCCCCTCCACTTTAATGCATCAGCGTCAATGTAGTAGACACAGGTCTAACGGAAATAAAATCACCATAAATCATCATGAATGCGATTTTTCTTGTTTTTTTTTTGGTTTGTTCCAACGTTCAGACATGTATTTATCATTGATTCCATAAAGAAAATTATTATTTAAAAAAAAAAAAAAACATTCTTCCTAGTTCAGATTTCATCCGTGAACATCATACGCTGCACAAAAGTCTGCCACCATCAATGAATTCGAAGTAAAGGCAGAGATAGCAGCGTTACTTCCTATGACAAGACCGCTGTTCCAAGATGAAGGTGGTTTTGACGCATGCTTAGAACCCCAAGGTGAGGTCTAGTGTATATGTCTATGGACAGTTATGTGCTGCCACCTACTGGGGGTCTTACTCTCATAATCTAAGTATTGTTTTATTTTGTCATTAATTTCATATTTAAAAGGCTATTCAAAATATTATATTTTAAACGTTAATATCATAATACTATGTAATCGTAATTACTGTGTAATTCCTCTGAGCAGCATTAAACAGTTAATAGTAGGCTAATAGGACTAGCCTACATGCCAGTTCAGAATTCAGATGCAGCTTTTTTGGTTGATACCATAGATTAAAAAAAGATAGTAATTTAATTTGATAACAGCTTGTTGTCTTATTATTCTAATTGAATTTGTCAATTAAATTTCCATTTATTTGATAAAAGATGACAAATAGCCTATATTTAAAAAAATATTAGAATAATTGCCCTTGCAAAGGTAAACATAATAAGCTATGAAAGCTATAAGCTATGAAAAACAAACAAACAAACAAACCAACAAAAAAACGAATAGAATAACAACCAAAATAGATGCCCTGTGACATTGACTCTAAATAATGGAATTTATATCTTTTCATATCTATCATATTTAAGCTTCGTCCCTTGTCCAAAACTCAATGTGCAGTCTAAAATAATAGTTATGACTGCTGCATATTTACACTTAAATGGATACTGGTCTGTGCGCTGTCCACTGGGTTATACCCAGCTTTGAAGTAGGCTAATGATGGGACATGTGGGTGCAGATGCGAGATAATCTACAAAATATTTCTGAAATAATCAGCTAATATTTCTCTAGTGTAGATTGTCGAATCCATGCCTATAGAGAAGAAAACCCTTTCTATGCCCTGCCCAGCACAAATTGTGTCAAGCATTAGTCCGGTTGTTGGATTAGAGAGAGTTTATTTGTAATAAACACTTTAAGAATCCGTCCAGCAGCGGAGGACTATAGAAGAACGGAAAGCATTGATCTTTGGTTGACCAATCAGCAGAAAGGGGCGCCCACATGTGGAAATTGAATATTCAAGCCATTTTTCCATTTTCGATCCCTGAACATAAAAATATAAAAATCAAGCCGAATTCTAATTTTTTATTATTATTTTTTTTTTGGAAAAAATAAAAAAATAAATGAGCCTACTTTCAATATCAAATAAAAAAAAAACCGAATGAACACAACGTACACAGACCGTGGTGGCTAAGCTTCATTTTCAGCATCGTTACTAGTCTTCAGCGTCACATGATCCTACATAATTATAATATGGTGATCAAGAAACATTTCTTATTATTTTCATTGCTGAAACAGTTGTGCTGTTTTTGTAGAAACCGTGTTTTTTTTTTTTTTTTCAGAATTCAGTGAAGAATAGAAAGTTTAGAACAGCTTTTTTAAATGATGATAAATATTAGCAATTTAATGCATCATTGCTTACTGAAAGTATTGTCTTTCAAAAAAATCCCAAACTTTTGAATACACACTTTTCAAAAAAAAAAAAAATAATAAAGCATTTAATTACACACATATTTATACAAACTCACATTTTAAAATCTGTAAATAAAAGATTCTTTTTTAAACAAAAAAAGCTTTATTTCAGTTTTTTTTTCTTGTAGTTGTCCTTTGCCAGAGCATTTGAACATTTTATAGAAACTCAAAATATGTTTTATCCACATGAATAACAAATAAAAATAATCTCATAGTAGCACTTGGAGAGAAAAAAAAATATTCAGGACTACATGTACCAGAATGCATCATGATACATCAGGAAACAACAACAACAACAACAACAGCAACATCTGACTTGTCTAGACTCATTTAACTGCAGAACTGGTACCATCGTTGCTCTAATAATTCAAGGGTCTACATTATAATTTCATATCACATATGAATAATTTCTTTTGCTCTTTTGCAAAGTTAAAAATAACACAGGAATAAGTAAAATATAAAAGTTCCAACAGACATAAACAAACAAACAAACAAACAAAAAACGTTTTCATTCACTCAGACAATCCATGCCGACTTGCCTTGAAATCTTCATGACATATATTATTACAGTCACAAAACAATTCCAACGCACTAATATTCCCACATCTTTATAGTTTCTCCTTTCTGTTATTTTATTTATTTATTTATTTATTTTTTCATGAAATTGTCACAAAAGAGAAGTGCTATGTGGATTTTAATCCCTCATATGGAGTCATGTTATGTAGCATTTCTATTTGCAGTGCAAGGCCTCGGTCCGTCAGTCTTTATGCCAAAGCCTGTGATGTCATAATGATGTCACAGTTACCTGGCACTCAGGGTCCTGGGGCCTCTTATTCAGCGGTCCTTCTCAGCACGGATATAGGGCACAAGTGCAAGTGTGGGAGATCTATGCGTGACAGAGCGGCACATAGAAAAGACCACATTAATAAAATGACAGCTATAGAGAGAGAGAGAGAGAGAGAGAGAGAGAGAGAGAGAGACTGGGACAAAATTTAGAAAGTAGACCTGACAACAAACACTTCTTTGACACAGACATCCCTCTTCCACTTGGCACTGTATACACTGCAAAAATTCATTCTCTTAATCTGTATTTTTGTGTTGTGTAAAACTGCGTAAGATATTAAGAGGATGTTTTCAGAGGATATTTCTTTTTTTTTGTTTAAGTGTAAACCTCACAAACTTTTGTTAGATTTATGCTTTCTATAAACAAATAAAAACAGAAAATTATTTGTTATGGAACCCCTAAAATGGCATTTGCGCCATGCGCACAAATGTTCTACGTGTGTACAAAAAACTTGTGTGCAAAACTTTCAAATTTACGTTTTCTTTTCTGTGTGTGTTGCACATGTGGATGAGAAATGTATTGTGTTCACGAAAAACACTTTATAAAACTTTCTTGTTCACAGTTTTGCAAAAAAAAAAAAAAATCCTTTCGGAAATATGCATATATGGAAAACTTGTGTGAAAAAACAAGAACATTTCTGTTCTCTTGACAGATTTTCAGAGAAAAGTTTCTTGTGCATATGCAAAACGTTTCTCATGTGAAAGTCTTTTTTTCTGTCACTTTAGGGGCTGCATAATTTTTTAATGGGGTAAATAAAAAAAAAATAAGATTTTGATATTTTTACTGGAAAACAAGTCAAAAATACTCACTAAGAAAATTATTATTATTATTATTTTCAGTTTGAGACAGATAAACTCATTTCAGATTGAGCACCAGTGAAAAAAGGCCATATTTAGCTATTGTTTTTTTGTTTTTTTAATCTAAGCAACATTCTTGTTTTTTGTATGACAAAAAAGATAATTCTACAGAATAATCTACACTGTCATCTGTCACTCCCCTCCCATGTTTTTAAAAGCCTGAAATGTTCCATGGTTGCATGTAATCTCTTTCCAAACCAGTATTTGCCCCACTCCCCCTATTAAAAAAAGTTTTAAGTAGTGTCTTTGGCAGATTCACAGATTTGTCTCCTCCACTCAATGAGTAATAGAACAAGTTTTTTTTTTCTAGTAATTTTTTAAGGGACTGTGACTGCTCTGTACATCTGTTCATATGCGAACATTGGCATATGTGCACTTGCACAACTCACTTGCACACTTTTATGATCTCACAATTGTGAAAACTGAGCTCAGGTGACAGTAAAGGCTCAGGTAGGTGGTAAACACAGACAAACAGAGAGATTCAGAGGACAGTCGCTTGAATCTTGACACGAGGATGATAGTGGGATGTTGGCAGAAAAGTACAGCACATTCAAAAATGCTGGCCACTTCACGTCTTTTGTCTGTCGAGCAAGAAAGCCTATGCAAGAATGCCAATATTTCGGCATTTGGGCGAGGCATATTGTCATTGTAAATTAGAGATGGTTTTCGGTTGTCCAGCCGGATTGCAGGGTTGGTAAAAATCCATTTCAACAGTGCAAAGAGCAGGCGATGAGCAATGTTTGTTCACTAGACTCCAGATCTCATGGGGCAGGGCATGTCATTGTGATGTATGATGGGGTGGGGCAGGTTGGGCGTGGTCAGGCTCAGTGGATTATAATGCTATGAGGGACACAAAAGCAGAAGCAATGGAAGCATGAGCCACAGGCTGGGCGTTAATGCCCAACCACTGCTGGAGTCATCTGTCAGGAAAGGCTCTGGAGACTCGTACAGAGAGTCATCTGAGAGAGAAAGGAAGAGAAATAATGCATATTAATAATCATGTTACACCTTTGCCTTTTTCTGTCCACTCCAGATTACTTACAAACAGTAGAAAGCAAACTTGACAACAGCAATGTGCATTTCAGAAATCTTCGGCACAGGAGTGATTATAGGGTATTCATTGATCATTGAAAATATTCATTGCAGGAACAGTTTCTGCCTCAGGGGTACTCAGTCCTCATTCAGATCATGATTTGGTTTGGTGTCATGCTTTTATGTTATTTTAGACTAATCATTTTCAACGCATTCTCACCCCAAGGCGTCACCTTTGACCATGCTTCAATATTTGACGTTTTAGGCGAAAGGAAAGCGTCAGTTAGAGGACGCGGTTAGGTTTAGGTGGGGGTAGGGTACACGCGATCCTAGGGCGTCATCTTACTGACGCTAAAGGGCGCCTAAAGCGTCAGATATTGAAGCATGTCCAAATGCTTCCCAAGGCGTCAGTTAAGTGACGCCTTGGGGGTGAGAATGGGCTGTCATTTTAAACTCACTGTATTAATAATTAATAATAATAATAATAATAATAATATTAATAATAGTGGCTAAGCTTCATTTTCAGCATCGTTACTAGTCTTCAGCGTCACATGATCCTACATAATTATAATATGGTGATCAAGAAACATTTCTTATTATTGTCATTGCTGAAACAGTTGTGCTGTTTTTGTAGAAACCGTGTTTTTTTTTTTCAGAATTCAGTGAAGAATAGAAAGTTTAGAACTTTGCTTACTGAAAGTATTGTCTTTCAAAAAAATCCCAAACTTTTGAATACACACTTTTCAAAAAAAAAAAAAAATAAAGCATTTAATTACACACATATTTATACAAACTCACATTTTAAAATCTGTAAATAAAAGATTCTTTTTTAAACAAAAAAAAGCTTTATTTCAGTTTTTTTTTCTTGTAGTTGTCCTTTGCCAGAGCATTTGAACATTTTATAGAAACTCAAAATATGTTTTATCCACATGAATAACAAATAAAAATAATCTCATAGTAGCACTTGGAGAGAAAAAAGGGCGCCTAAAGCGTCAGATATTGAAGCATGTCCAAATGCTTCCCAAGGCGTCAGTTAAGTGACGCCTTGGGGGTGAGAATGGGCTGTCATTTTAAACTCACTGTATTAATAATTAGAAACATTATTTTATTATAGAATCTGCATAATATATATAAAAAAATGTATATATAATTATATGGACAAAAGTATTGGGACACTTGACTATTACCAACAGGGACTGTAATGACAATGCATTCTAAATACATAGACATTACTATGGAGTTGGTCCCCCTTTGCAGCAAACAGCGTCTACTCTTCCGGGAAGGCTTTCCACAAGATTTTGGAGTGTTTCTGTCAGAATTTTTGCCCCTTCATCCAATAGAGCATTTGTTCGATGGGATTTGGGTCAGGCCAGTCAAGTTAGCCCACACCAAACTCCATGTCTTTATGGACCTTGTTTTGAGCACTAGGGCACAGTCCTGCTGGAATAGAAAAGGTCCTTCTACAAACTGTTCCCACAAATTTGGAACCATAGCATTGTCCAAAATGTCCTGGTATGGTGAATCATTAAGTTCCCTATCGAGGGAACTCAACACTGCGTCGATAAAATCGACGCAGTGTCTCGTTCCCTTCTCAGGGAACAAGGGTTATAGTCATAACCCGAGACGTTCCCTATCGAGGGAACTCAACACTGCGTCGATAAAATCGACTCTTTGGGGACGCTCCCTAAGCGTGCGCCTCTGAAGTATGAATGAAACTAATCCAATCCTGATTGGTGTTGCGTCGTGACGTAACATGTGACGGCATACCCGGAAGTATAAAAGTGACGCTGTCACAACACACACTAGCTTTCGCTCTTCAGCAAGCGCTTTATGTTGAAACTGTCTGTCTTATTTGGTGTTGTTTGTCTTATTATTGAAAGAAAGTATGGCCAGTGAACAATTCAAGAGGTGTGTGCATCCCTGCCCTCGTTTCATCACGGGTGGGGACGCACACTCTCTATGTGTGTATTGTTTGGGAGTGCAGCACGCACGGGCAGCTCTCGAGGGGGCTGCTTGTGAAATGTGTGAGGCTTTGCCTATTAGAGTGCTGCGCTCCCGGCTGGCGTGCTTTGACGAGCACGGTCAGGCTCGCGTTCCCCAGGGTTCCGGTCCCGCATATGTCGAGGCGATGCGGCGACTGAGATCCTGGGGTTCGCAGCGGGATCTGGCGGAGGAGAGTGAGAATGCTGAGGCATTTTCTCGCTCGCCATCGGCTGGTCCCGCAGCCTCTGAGAGTGGTGTGGGAGCCCGCGCTGCGGTTTCTCCTACCCGCGATCAGGTCCCGGTGCTTGAGCTGTCTACTTCTGAGGAAGGGGACGTGCTCAGCATCGATGCGGACGACCGTGATCTCAGCACGCCATCACGCGGCCTGGGTTATGAGGAGCTGGTGGAGGTTGTGACACGCGCTGTGGCCAGACTAAACATCAGCTGGCCACAACATGAGCAGGAAACGCAAGTCACCAGTAAAATGGACGAGCGTTACCTGCAGCGCAGGTCACAGCCTCACCGCCGGGGTCTGCCGTTTTTCCCTGATCTCCATAAAGAGATCTCGAGAACGTGGGAAAGACCGCATTCGTCCCGTATTTCGAGTCCCAATGTAATAGATTACAGCAATGTTATGGGGGCTCGAGATATGGGATATGGGAAGATGCCGAAGGTGGAGGAGGCTTTAGCGAGCTATCTCTCTCCCGAATCGGCGTCTTCCCTAAAGACCCCGGTGTTGCCTAGTAAGCCCTGCAGAGAGACATCTGCATTGGTGGGCAGGGCTTACATGGCGGCGGGTCGGGCTGGTTCGTGTCTGCACTCAATGGCGATTTTGCAGGCATACCAGGCCGACCTCCTGAAAGATTTGGATGAGGGGGAGGGGCCTACTCCTGAAGATGTCGCGGAGTTGAGGAAGGCCGCAGATTTGTCTCTCCGGGCCACTAGGGAAGCGGCCAGCGCTATTGGCCGCTCTATGGCGGCCATGGTGGCCACGGAGAGGCATCTGTGGCTGAACTTATCCGGAATTAAAGAAAAGGATAGGTCCTTCCTGCTGGACGCGCCGCTTTCGGCTTCTGGCCTGTTCGGCGACGCCGTTAATTCGGTTGTCGACAGGTTTCAGGAGTCGAGAAAACAATCTGCGGCGTTCCAGCAGTACCTCCCCCGGAAAGCGAAGGCCAAATCTAGTAGGGGGGGGCAAAGCAATCAGCCCCAGCCATCAGCCAGCTCCTCCCACAGGGCAGAGCAGAAGGAGAGCGTTTCCTCTAGAGCCCCCCCTCCGGGGTCTTGGCAACAGAGGAAACGCTCCCAAAAACCGAAGTCCTCCAGCCAGAGGGGCGACCTGAGGGACGTCATTCAGGCTAAGAGGACTTCGGAAAAGAGGTCCTAGCCAAGGCAGGACTTCAGAGGGCTGCCCCCTCCGCAGTGAGACAACCGAGGTTGTTCTCACAACGGGGCCCTCTAGGAAAAGATGCAGGTCCGCCGTTAACAGCGCTTCGGGCCGCATCAATTTCCAGCGAAAAGACACCAGAGGCCAGCCTCGAGAGGCTGGTACCCTTAGCAGATTTTGTAGAGGGATGGTATCATCTTCCCAACATATCTCCATGGGTCCTGCAGATAATACGAGTTGGGTACAGACTGCAGTTCGCGCACCGCCCCCCAAGTTCTCTGGGGTGGTGCTCACTGCGGTGGTCCCAGAGCAGGCTCAGGTGTTGGAACAAGAAGTACAGACTCTGCTGTCGAAAGGAGCCATAGAACGTGTTCTTCCGGTAGACAGGGAGTCCGGGTTTTACAGCCGGTACTTTATAGTTCCAAAGAAGGATGGGGGGTTAAGGCCAATTTTGGATCTCAGGGTGTTGAACCGGTCTCTGAGAAGGTTCAAATTCAGAATGTTGACCATTCCAACAATCGTGAGTCAAATCAGATCCGAGGACTGGTTTGTCACGATAGATCTGAAAGACGCCTATTTTCACATCTCCATCCTTCCTTGTCACAGGAGATACCTGAGGTTCGCTTTCGGGGGCGAAGCATACCAATATCGGGTTCTTCCGTTCGGCCTAGCACTCTCTCCCCGCACATTTACCAAGTGTATGGACGTGGCCCTTGCTCCACTGAGACTTCAGGGGATTCGCGTATTGAATTATCTCGACGACTGGCTTATTTTGGCCCAGTCTCGGGAGATGGCAGTTCGGCATCGAGATGTCGTTCTTGGCCATATTCAAAAATTGGGGTTAAGACTCAATTTGAAGAAGAGTGTGCTAGAACCGTCCCAGGGCACGACCTTTTTGGGAGTCGTGTGGAACTCGATTACAATGCAGGCACGTATGTCTCCCGCACGTATCGAGTCAATTCTGGCGATGGTGTCCAGGGTGAGGCTAGGTCAGGCCGTCACTGTGAAACACTTTCAAAGGATGCTGGGCCTCATGGCAGCGGCATCCAACATTATTCCTCTGGGCCTCCTTCACATGAGGCCCCTCCAGTGGTGGTTGAAGACCAAGGGGTTCTCACCCAAAGGAAATCCGTTCCGTATGATCAGAGTAACGCGCAAGTGCCTTCAGTCTCTGCAAATATGGAAGAAGCCTTGGTTCCTATCCCAAGGGCCAGTGTTGGGGGTGTCATGTCGCCGGGAAACCGTTTCGACAGACGCCTCCCTTACGGGCTGGGGCGCGGTCATGGACGGCCGCTTTACCAGGGGTCTGTGGCAGGACCATCATCGCACTTGGCATATAAATTGCCTGGAGATGATGGCGGTATTCAAGGCTTTGAGGAGCTTCCTCCCAGACATCGAGGGTCGCCACGTCCTTATACGGACAGACAATACGTCAGTGGTGGCCTATCTGAACCGACAGGGGGGACTCAGATCGCGCCCTCTGTGCAAACTGGCGCATCAGATTATCCTTTGGTCCCAGGGAAAGATATTGTCAATAAGGGCAATGTATATCCCAGGGGTTCAGAATCGGGGAGCAGACATCCTGTCGAGGCAGGGGCTGAGGCCCGGGGAATGGAGACTTCATCCGGATGTGGTGAAGTCGATATGGGAGAGGTTCGGACCGATGGAAGTGGATCTGTTTGCGTCTCGAGAGACGTCCCACTGTCCACTTTGGTTCTCCCTCTCACATCCAGCCCCACTGGGGTTGGATGCCATGGTACAGGCTTGGCCGAGGCTTCGCCTGTATGCTTTCCCCCCGATCGCTCTGCTCCCAGGGGTCCTGGAGAGGGTCCGTCAAGAGGGCATCAGTCTACTTCTGGTTGCCCCGAGATGGCCGACACGAGTATGGCTCTCGGATATAATATCACTCCTCATAGCTCCGCCATGGCCGATTCCTCTGAGGAGGGATCTATTGTCTCAGGCGGAGGGCACAATCTTCCACCCTCGCCCAGAGTTGTGGAAGCTGTGGGTCTGGCCTCTGAGGGGGTTCAGTACCTAAATGCTGGCTTATCAGCTGAGGTGGTTGAAACCATACTTAGCTCTAGGGCCCCATCTACCAGGAGATTATATGGCCTCAAGTGGAAGGTGTTTCACACTTGGTGTGGAGAACGAAGGTTGGATCCAGTAAACTGCCCAGTGGCTTCAGTTCTGGAATTCCTTCAGGATCGTTTCTCTGCGGGTCTCTCCCCGTCCACTCTTAAGGTGTACGTGGCTGCCGTTTCGGCTTTCCACGCGCCAGTAGATGGTGGACCTCTGGGGAGGCACCAGTTGGTCATTAGGTTTCTCCGTGGTGCTTGGAGGATGAGGCCGGCGATCAGGTCCAGGGTGCCTGCCTGGGATCTGGCAATAGTTCTGGAAGGGTTGTCCCTCGCTCCCTTCGAACCTTTAGAGTCGGCTTCACCTAAGGACTTAACGTTGAAAATGGTCTTTCTCTTAGCGATTACCTCTCTTAAGAGGGTGGGAGATCTCCAGGCCCTGGCGGTAACGCCAGCTTGCTTGGAGTTTGCCCCTGGCAAAGTAAAGGCCTTTTTGCACCCGAGTCCGGGCTACGTGCCTAAAGTTCCTTCGAGTACGGCTCGCTCTGTAGTCCTTCAGGCATTCCATCCTCCACCTCATGTGTCGGCGGGAGAAGAGAGGCTTCACTTGCTCTGCCCCGTCAGAGCTTTGAGTGTATACTTGGAAAAGTCTGCTTCTTGGAGAAGATCTGACCAGTTGTTAGTATGCTTTGGGTCACCTAAGAGGGGGCTCCCGGCGACCAAACAAACTATAAGTAACTGGATTGTCCAGGCTATTACTGAGGCTTACAAGGTGCGTGGGGTTCCTTCACCTTTGGCCTTAAGGGCTCACTCGACTAGAGGCATGGCTTCCTCTAGGGCCCTTCTGTCGGGAGTACCTCTGCAGGAGATTTGTGAGGCAGCCGGCTGGGCTACCCCGCATACTTTCATCAGGTTTTACAGTCTCAGCCTTCCCAGTACGCCCGGTGCACACGTACTCGGCCCTTGCTGAGTGCCTAATCAGTTTCACTCTGGGGCGGGTCTGTTCGGTGCGTGGCCTAGTGGGTACTCGTTCCCCAAAGAGTCGATTTTATCGACGCAGTGTTGAGTTCCCTCGATAGGGAACGTCTCGGGTTATGACTATAACCCTTGTTCCCTGAGAAGGGAACGAGACACTGCGTCGTGTTGCCACGCCCCCTTTTCAGACCCTTGAGCGTCTTGCTTCATCGCGAGGCTAGTGTGTGTTGTGACAGCGTCACTTTTATACTTCCGGGTATGCCGTCACATGTTACGTCACGACGCAACACCAATCAGGATTGGATTAGTTTCATTCATACTTCAGAGGCGCACGCTTAGGGAGCGTCCCCAAAGAGTCGATTTTATCGACGCAGTGTTGAGTTCCCTCGATAGGGAACGTCTCGGGTTATGACTATAACCCTTGTTCCCTGAGAAGGGAACGAGACACTGCGTCGATTTTATCGACGCAGTGTCTCGTTCCCTTCTCAGGGAACAAGGGTTATAGTCATAACCCGAGACGATTTCCCATCACTGGAAGAAAGGGGATTAGTAATGGCCCCCTGAAAAACAGCCATAACCCATTATCCATCCTCTCAAATGTTACAGATGGCACAATACATTCAGGCAGGTAACATTCTCCTGGTATTCGGCAAATCCAGAATCACCCACCAGACTGCCAAACAGAGAAGTGTGATTTGTCACTCTACAGAACACGATTCCACTGCTCCAATGTCCAGTGGCAGTGTGCTTTACACAACTCCCATCCCACACTTGGCATTGGCATTGCACTTGGTGATATAAGACTTGCAAGGAGCTGCTCAGCCATGGAAACACACATCCTGCTGCAGTTTTTTCTGATATTAATGCCAGTGGAAGATTGGACCTCTCAATATTTGGAATCACCATGCCTCTCAGTACTCGGTGACCCCACTCTGTGACTATGTGGTCTTCTGCTTTGTGGTTGATTTGCTGCTGTTCCTAATCGCTTCCACTTTTCGCTTCCACAACACATTATGAAATCTTCACAATCCCAAATAGTGTTGGGCGATATGCTCCATTTTCATATCGTCCTATCGTCAGCCTGTGAGATCGGCGATACACGATATTATCGTGAGGGGGCGGGGCTAACTTATTTGATTATTAACTTGATTATTCAGCCTACTCATTAATTTGCTTGTTTTATTAGCCTACTTCTTTTTATATACGAGAATCTTTTTTCTATTTTGCTAGCAAAGGTGGAGTGTTTATTAATAGGATCAGGTTATTTCCTGGTATAGTGAGGTAAAAAAAAGAGATCCTAATCCTTTTGTTTGTCAACGGGAAATTTACGGACACATTAGCCTATTTTCATGCCGTTACATGCAGCATTTTGACTAGGGCCTATTTCTGCACGAGATGAAAACACGTTTTAATAATTTCTTGGGTCAGAAAAAGTCGGAGTTTGCGATATGTGTCCCCCTACCAGTGCGCTCTCTGCGCACTTCACATGCGCACTTCAGTAAGCACGAAGTACGCGGGTTAATGTGTTTTAAATGCCGGGAGAAACAAGAGCAAGGGCCAAACGTCTAGCTGAGTCGATCGGTTTATACTTATACTTATGACTTGACTCAGATAATTAAGGAAACGTTTACATGACCACATGCATTGTCAAGTTTATTCAACATAATCAGGTTAAGAACGTCGTTGCATGTAAACGCGCTTAATCTCTGAAAGTGAAAGTAAAAACGGACTGCTTTCGGCATCTGCATTAACGCCGCGTTCCCTCAGAGACGACGATGATAACGGTAACTAATAATACTATTTAAGTGATATTATTATTAATACTATTTAGTAATTGTATTGTTTTTAGTGTTGGTGTCATTAAACGTTAATGTGTTACGGAAACAAATACTGACGAACAACGATGCCGTTTTCATCTTGGATCTGTAGGAAATTGAATTTTGCGTCTGTTAAAACGAGCACACTTGATAATTTGTGAATGGATCACCTTGCAATTATATTTTGATGTGGGATGTTTTTTAGTCTGTTTTAAAAACATTCTCTTAGAGGAGTCCTCATTAGTGCGTGTCGGTGTTGTTGCAATTGTTATGAGGTGATGTCGTTGTAAATTTAGGCAAGGCAAATTAATTGTAGTTCCTAATATTCATTTAATAACAATAATAGCTTTATAATAATAATAATAATAATAGGCCTAATAATAATAATAATTTAATACATTATGGTAAAACGAGCCAATTATCGTATTGATATCGTCAAAGGCATCTGCCATCGGCGATATGTCAGACTATCGTCGATACACGATACTATCGTCTATCGGCACAACCCTAATCCCAAACTTTTGAACAGTAGTGTATATATTTTAGAAAGTGTGTACATATACACATTTTTTTAAAGTATATTTTTTATATTTATATTTGAAATATATTTCATATTTTGTACATATTTATATAGCCTCTGTTGATTTTTTCTAATTGAACACACATTATAATTAAAGTCATTTGCGAATATTATTTTTCATATTTCAGTGTTAGAAAGAGAACCGTCACAAGACTTCTTTCTTCATCACATACTCAGATCGCCCATATATATATATATCCATATATATATATATATATATATATATATATATATATATATATACACACACACACACACACACACACACACACACACACACACACACACACACACACACACACACACACACACACACACACACATATATATACTATTTTCAATCAGATTTAGTTAATCAGTCATATGTAAAAAAGGATGCAGCTTCTGTGCATTGTTTACTCTCTCATTGCTGCCACCTCTAGCCCCTGGCCCATCCTTTTTCCCAGCCTACCTTTTATTGAGCTTTTGTGTCAGGTCTAACAATTCCAGTCTCTTGATATCTAAAGAAATTATAATGGGGTCTGGGGTTTAGATTAACCCTTATGTCTACTACAAGACAAGGATTCCACCAAGTCAGAGAGAAGGAAAATAAACAATGACATGGAGAGAGCACACCAGATGATAAAGCTTTTCACTGACAGGTATCTGCTCTTCTTTTTGTTTCTCTCCATCCTCTATGCACTTATATTTTTTTATGAACAAAACTTACCAAAGTCCACAACCTACTGAAACAACAACCTTTGCAACAACTTGTCTGAACTGCTCTCTGTTTGCTAACAATTACATCACATTAATGGACTGTCACATGAGCTGTGGCTTCTCCTCGAAACTTATACAATGCCTAAATTATGACTGCAAATAGTAAGGAAAACCATTCTAATTGTTATTCTGATTCCATTTCCTTATTGATTTGATAAAAATATGGGACCTCAAACTACACATTCTTAGATTGAACATTACAAGTTTTTTTGGGACTCTGTAATTAATGTTGGTTTTATATAGTTTTGATTTTCATTTGTTACCTTCACCCCTTTTCATATGTTACCTTCGATCCCTGAAGGAGGGAACAGAGATGTTACGTCGGAAGTGAACCGACGAATTGGGATAGCTTTGAGAGACCAATCTACTTCGAGTATAATTTAACGAGCCAATGGATGTTGGCATACGAGATTTGCATATTATGAACTGCCCCACAGCACGGGTATTAAAACGCAAGCTGATGCATTGCATATTTGGTTTCCGCTGAGGAGCCAAGCTGGTGACCTTGTCTCCTAGTGGTGGTACAGCACCTGTGGAATTTACACCGGCAGAGAGGAAAGACACGGGCTCACTGAGAGGGGTGACACACATATCGGATCGCCACAGGGATCACTACATATAAACACCCAGTCTAGCAGAGGTTCCACCAATGCAAGTGTTAGGCCTGGCATCAGATGCTCCACCATGTCTGACTGTCAAGGGTGGTGGAGGAACTCAACAGGGTTCACCAATTTGGAACTCATCTGGAGCAAATAAGCACACACATCTGGTCCACCGGAAGGGAATGGCGCAGCAAGCTGACACTGAGCGGGTTTCTAGTGGACCTAGTGGGTTCCTAGAGAGTTTCACAATTGTTAAAGTCACAATCGTTTTGGAGGGTCATAGAAAAATTAATTACTGGCGAAGACTCCTACAGCCGCTCTGGCGCTCTCCTGATTTGCCTGCCAAAATGGCGGAGTTTAGATTGCGTGACGTCAGCTTGCGGAGCTCTATATTGCAGGAATTTGCATCTAAAATGTAAATGTCTTCAATTTTATCTACTTCAAATTTTTCTACTTTGCCTCAATTTTATCTACTTTGAACTGTCGTATGAAATCAGAATGTATGAAAACTGTCTATGTTTAATTGTTTAACTGTATCATATATATTATGGAAAAATTCGATTTAGATTTTTTACCGCAGTATGTTAACAGAGGCCCTGTTTATACGAGAACACTCGTGGTTGAAAACGTAAAAATACTTTATCAGATGGTGTTATTAGTAAAAAATGCTAAAAATGTCAACTCTGTTACTGTCAATTACTGTCAATTCTGTTACCAAGGTACAGTAACAGAATTGACCAATGCCTTGGTTTTCACACTGCCCCTGCCTTGGTTAATATCACACAATGATGCAAACACACACAAAAATGCATAATGTGTGTTTATAGCCACACACACACACACACACACACACACACGCACACACACACACACACACACACACACACACACACACACACACACACACACACACACTCTCTGATCAATTGGGTTATTCTACCATGATCAGATGATTTCAACACACACAGACACACACACCCACCCAAGCATGTGTGGTTATTTGTCATGCTACCATACAATAATATAATAATAATAATGTAATACAATGTAATGAAGAGAGAACCGTTGGAGAAGAGAGAGCTGTTGAAGAGAGAGATGAAGACCAACAGACAGACATACACTGGGAGAGCCAGGATGTGGTTGGACAATGGTGTGTCCTCACATATGACCATGATATCTATCCTGGTACCATCCTGGAGGTCAATGAAACTTGTGTGAGGGTCAAATGCATGCACCAAATAGGAAAAAATAGATTATTTTGGCCTGGTCGTGAAGGTTTTCATTGGAACCCACATGAGGACATCCTCAGATTAATTCCACCCCCGATCAAGGTTATGACATGGCATGTCGAGATCCAGAGGGATATCTGGTCGATATTACTCAATAACTCAACAGTTATTTTCTTTTTAGGCATGTTCTAGTTGGTTTGGGTCAATTCTGTTACCCCCGTCAATTCTGTTACCAGATGTGTCAATTCTGTTTTTAGTCTTTCATCTTGAATATTAATGAGATAATACATTAAAATATCAAACTACTTAATATTGTTATTTTTATATTGTGTAAGATTAAGATATATGTAAAAGTTTTATCTCTACCCTGAAATGTTCAAGTATTTTGATGAAAAAAACAAGTGCACCCTTTGGATAATCCACTATTGCTTGGGGGTGAATCTGTTTTTGAAGTTGTATAAATATAATATTTAATATCTGTTTTAAAGGCCTGAATAAAAGGACTATATTTCAAATGAAACTAAAAAGATTTATCATTTTTTGATGTACTGTTACTTCTATATATTTGGTTGTTCGTCCGTAACAGAATTGAAGAGAAAAACTATGAACAGGTGAAATTTTTATAAAATAGAGAAAATAATAAAATATCTGTATTTGTATAGCTGTGAATTTATCAACTTTAAAGTGTTTTCAAGGTAATTCTTAAATAATGGTTCTGTATGACAACCTTTTTTTTTTCAAAAATTGAAATGCAAAATGTATCTATCTCCAATTATAGAATCACCCAAATACACGTAAGTTGGGCTACTATTTATTATTCCTATAAAGACGTTATCTTGAACATGTTTATATCGCCAGCCATTTCTATATATAAACTATATTTTAATTAAACCATTTGTCTGTGAGGCAAATTTGAAATTCGCAGTTCAGAATCAGAAGAGAGAGATGGAGAGAGAAGAGAGAGAGAGCGATCTCTCACGCAAATCCACAGCACGCGCAACAGGACAGACTTAATGAGTAAGGAGGACGTCTAAACAACGTGGTTACACTTTAGATCTGGGATATTATTCTAATATATTTTGTATTTTGGCTTCCAAAGATTATAAAAAGAAGATATTTGAGATAAAACCGAGACTAACTGTCCAGCTTAACAATAGGTTACTGTCGTAACCCCGGTTCTCTGAAACATCGAGTGGAGAGATCCACCAATGGGAAGGGCATCCGTACCTGACCTCTGCAGAAGCATCCAATTGCACCAAGTCTGGCTAGACAGACAGAAGCGCGCAGCCAATGCCCGGTGAGGCCACACCCCTCACCCACGGGCATATAACATCTGGGCGCGCTGCTAATCCTCAGTAAGTATATTCGCTTCTCGTGCGGCAAGCGGGGCAAAGCTGGTGGATCTCTCCACTCGATGTTTCAGAGAACCGGGGTTACGACAGTAACCTATTGTTCTCTTTCATCATCTCGTTTCGAGATCCACCTATGGGAGAGACATGGACAGCTCCCCGATTGCCCGATACACTCACAGTGAGGTTCTGAAGCCAGAGAACGACGGTCACCTCGGGGAGGCGGTGCCTGACACGTCCATTAGTCATGAGCCTGCAATGGTGAAGCCACACCTAACTAATGTGGACAACAGGACATGAATATGCATGAGACACATGCTAGATAGTAACCCCAACCCACCAAGACAACACTGTACCCAAAGGGGGAGTAATGATTGGAGCTAGGACGACCCCACCCGTAAAACCGAATGTGCTACCGAGGTACTGGTGACATCCAGTCGGTAGTAACGCACGAAGGTATGAGGAGAAGCCCAACTGGCAGCAGAGCAAATGTCCTGCAGTGACACTCCCCTAAAAAGAGCCCAAGAGGTGGCTAAACCCCTTGTGGAATGAGCTCTGATGCCCCTTGGGGGCTGCACTCCCTTTGCATTGTAAGCCATGGTAATAGCGTCCACCACCCAATGTGAGAGGCATTGCTTTGAAATGGGACTCCCTAAGTGGAGGGGAGCCCATGAAACAAAGAGCTGGTCGCTCTTCCGGAAAGCATTAGTCCTGGTCATATATGCCTGTAAAGGCCCTTTCACACTGAACGCGATTTTGACGCGCGAATAATTCGCGCGATGGTTTTATTTTTTGATCAGCTGTTTGTGTAATGAGTGCTTCCACACCGAACGCGAATCTGCTGCGGCGAAAAAACGACTTTTATTTTTTCCGCTTCGATGTCGATTTTTGAGGCGAAAGAAAAGGCTTCAGCCAATCATATACAGGGAAACAAAGGTGACGTGACCGCAGCAATGACGGACGGACTTTCTGATTGCTTGTGTGTCGAGTCTGTGAATGAATATCTGAAACAAGGACTGGTGGGACGTTGTGCTCGTTCGTTAGTATCGAGCCCAACCGGGTGTTTACAAGGCTTTTCAGTCCATTTGAGCCTTCAATCCGTTTACTAAAAGTGTTTATTTGATTGCATGTAAACGTAGCCCCTGATGAATGGGACAGCTCACCTTCTGCCATATGTTTCTAGCTCCGGTAGTGGGTGCCCCAAACCTTCTTTTCTGCTTTTAAATAAAATAAAAAGCTTGTCTTCACTGGATGATAATGATGGTGATGAAGAAGCTATGTTCCACGTCCCGCAAGTCATAGCCCTGTACCGCATTTTTTTGTCTGCATCCTTTTATTTAATCGTCCTTTAAATAACAATTCTACACTTTAAAAAAATGTAATAAGAAAACATAGAAAATGCACAGCACAGACGTTAATGGAGCCATCACAAACAAACAAACTCTTCGTGGAGAGAGTGTTTGCTCTGATGAATGCTGCGTGGACAAGGAACCAGGCAACTGTGGACCTAAAGTGAACTGGTGAAAGTGAGCTCCACCTGCCAGTAGTTACTGCGAGTTACTGACATGCACATAATTAAAAAGAAGGTCCAATCGAAGCTGCCAGATCATCAGACAAACAATATAAATTCAAAATGCACTGATCGAATCCGGTAAGAACTAATTCATCTTTATCTTTCCTAATGGACTTATGTGCTTATTTGAAAATGTGCTATTTAGAGATTGGGATTTTTTTTTTTATAAAGCCTATTAAAGCATCATGTTAACATCACTGCAAAAAGACATCTAATATAAAATCTATATTTATTCACCTAGTAGGCTATAATAATAAGTATAGAGTAGCCTACGTTTTCTGATGAAAATCAGGTCTGCTTTCATCGGCGCGAATGTTTTGGAATGTTGAAGTTCTGAACGTCGCAAATTCGCGTCGCGGCTGATGTGAATGGTTTTGACGCGAAATATTCTCACGCGAACTATTCGCTTTTTCGTTTCGCTTTTCCGTTACGCATCCGGTGTGAAAGGGCCTTAAGGCACGGACTGGACACAGAGCATTCAGCCTCTGATCCTCTAGAGAGGTAAAAGGTGGGGGGTGAAAGGCGGACAGCTCCAACACCTCCGAAGTGAACGCAGGGAAGCACTTCGGCATGAAGGCCGGGTTAGGCTTAAGGAAGACCTTCTCTCCACTAAGGGAGAACTTAGAGCACGAGGGATGAACCGAGAGTGCGTGTAGCTCACTGACACGTTTAGCAGATGCCAAGGCCAAAAGCAAAGCTGTCTTGACGGACAGCAGCTTGAGGGAAATACTATCCAAAGGCTCAAAAGGATGTTGAGACAGAGCTTCCAGCACCATGGAGAGGTCCCACTCCGGGACAGTTCTCCTGACGACTGGCAAGGAGCGACGTGCACCCTTCATAAATCTGCGGATTAGAGGGTGCTGACCGACGGTCGAGCCCTCAAAACCCACATGACAGGCTGAAATAGCAGCCAAGTAGACCTTAATGGTGGAAAAGGACCTTCCTTTATCCATGAGGTCTTGATGGAAACACAAAATATCAGGCACTGAACACTGATAAGATGTGAGACCGCGCCCATCGCACCACCCCTCGAACACTTGCCACTTACAGCCATATAAGGACCGAGTGGAGACGGCCCTGGCATTCTGAATAGTGGTGACCACACGCGGCGAAAGCCCAAGTGTGTTCAGGTTCGTCCTCTCAAGGGCCAGGCCCAGAGAGCCACCCTGTCCGGGTGGGGGTGGTAGATCTCCCCATTGGCTTGGGATAATAGGTCCGTGCGAACGGAAAGGCACAGCGGCTCGGCGTATAACAGAGGAATTATCTCCGCCAACCACGGTGCTTTGGGCCATCTGGGTGCTATCAGAATGAGCGACAGGCCCTGCTCTCTCACCCTGGCCAATGAGGGAATTATCAGGCACAGGGGAGGAAAAGCATACAGGAGCACTCTGGGCCATGGGTGGGCCAGTACATCTACTCCGAGGAGCGTCTACTCCATGTCTCTTAGCAAGAAGAACATAGGACAATGGCAGAATAGATCTACGCTCGCCCGTCCGAATCTCATCCATAGCATTTCCACTATATGCGGATGAAGACGCCAATCTCCGTAAATTGGGTTTCCCCTTGACAGCAGATCCGCGCCAATGTTCAGAATGCCCGGGACGTGAGTCGCGCATAGCGACAGGAAAACCAGCCGTGGTATTGTCGCACCGTGGTATTGTAACAGCCGTGGTATTGTCGCACCGTACCAGCACGTGATGTCCCTGCAGGTGCTTAAAAGCTCTAAATAGTTTATATGTGCTGAACGTAGTCTGTTTGGCCACAGACCGTTCACCGTTCTGCCCTCCTGGGTAGCACCCCAGCCTGTTAGGGATGCATCTATCGCCACCACTTTCCGCATCGTAACCGCCCCGAGAGGGGTTCCCCGTGCGTAAAAGTCTGCGTTCTTCCAATGGCGCAGGGCTGCTTAGCACGCGCGCGTCACTGTAACCGAGCGGCAAAGATCGCGAATCGGGCTGAAATGCAGCGACAAAACCCATTTCATGAACACCCTCATCCTCAGGAGTCCTAGGGCCACAACTTGGGTGGATGAAGCCATGAGACCCTGCATCCTGAGACATGTGCGATATTGTACTTTCGCCCCTTCTCTGAACTGTGACAGACAGTTCATTAGAGAGCGGACGCGCTCCAGAGAGAAACGTGCTCGCATAGCAACCGAGTTCAACTCCAAACCCAGGAAAATGACATTCTGACTGGGCGTGAGATTGCTCTTGCCCACGTTCACGGCCGGTGTCCTGCAACACCTTCTCCTTCGATTCGGCTATGATGAGCCAATCGTCTATGTAAGTCAGGATTCTCAGACCTGATATTCTCAGAGGCGTTAAGCCCGCCTCCGCGCACAGACAGAAAGACCGGGGAGTCCAAACGGAAGAACTGTGAATTCGTAACATATGCCTTGGTAGGCGAAACGAAGAAACTTCCTGTGCGGAGGATAAATGCTTATGTGAAAGAAATAGGGGTGTAACGATTCACTCGTTTTCTCGATGCATCGATTATAAATCCTGGCGATGCATATGCATCGATCCTGAAACATGTATTTTGAATCGTGAATCGTTTATTTACGTGAATAATCGATTTAAAAGGCTAATAATCGAATTAATCACGATTTTATAGCGATTCGGTGGTTTAAAATATATAAACCACAACCTTAAAGTGTTCCTGGTACAAGCTGCCTCACGCATTGTCCGTCATACGACATCCGCATTTGATTGGTTTCAGGCGCTCACACACCCCTGATTTCTCACGCTGAAGCCCGGTCGGTCAAATGCCTGAAAGATGAGTTTATCTTTCTACCTGTTGAGCTACTCGAGTCGTGATCAGCTTGTATTACCGCAAATTAGTTAAAATCTCCCGGAATCTAGAGCGAGCGTGCATACGAGACAGAGGTTGTGCTCCAAACCGCGTATCGCGCGTTCACACACGGCTGCACGCACTCGGCAGAGAGGGAAAGCGAGCGAGAGACCACCTTGCGTGTACGGATAGTCCATGTAATAAATGAATGAAATCGTTTTATTTCATAGTGCCCACGCAATGGCATGGCAGCTTTATCAATGGCTTGAGCGGTTTGCCTCAAAACTATTGCTTTCTCGACAGAGAGCTCAGCTGGAGAGCTCAAACATGGACTGCTCAAAAATCTGTAGTTAACGTTATGAAAGCATGAGAGCTATGGGACCGAGCGCGAGGATTTTCACAAAATCCAGTGAAAAGATGATAACGATTGCACTGAGAGGACGCAAAATGAAACTAATGAAAACGTCTCCATTAATTTGTGCATGTAGTCATTTAATGCAATACTTTAAAAGCCTTTTTCAAAATATTTGCTACTTGCAAATGCTAATTTGTAGGCCATTGAATTTTTTTTATAATAATATATTCATTAAAATTAAAAATAAACATGAACTAACATTAACAATGGACAAAATCCCCACTATCTGATCCCCGAAGGCCGCTGTGTAGGCTAATTCAAACCCAGACAAAGATGGGTGAAGCATTGAAATAATACTATAATGCATATAAAAAATTAAGAATCGAATCGAATTAATCGAATCGCATCGAATTTGGATGTGAATCGCATCGAATCGAATCGTTCTGAATTTGCACAAATCGTTCATGAATCGAATCGAAAACCTATGAATCGTGAATCGAATCTATTCGCTGTCTACCCAAAGATTCACAGCCCTAGAAAGAAAGCATCTTTCAAATCGACTGATGTGAACCAGTCGTTCTGTTTTATGGCACGGGAGAGTGCGCCCTGTGTCAGCATTCTGAAATTGTATTTCCTCAAATGTTCGTTCAACACTCGAAGGTCCAAGATAAGCCGGAGAGAGTATTTTCTTTCTTCGGAACCAGAAAATACCGGGAATAAAAACCCTGGTTCATCAGATTGGGGGGGTACCACCTGAATCGCTCCCTTGTTTAAGAGAGATAAAATTTCTTCTTCCAGAATGTGAGAGGCTTTCTCTTCCGTGTGAGAAAGAGAATGCCGTTGAAATAAGGGGGTTTTACTGCGAATTGCAATCTGCAACCCTGCGTTATTGTACGCATAACCCATTCGGGAGCTGAAACGGTTCGCCAAGCCGCTTCGTGACTCACGAGTGTCCCCGCTCGGGCCAGAGCGGAGCTGTGGCTTGAGACCAACAGGTTTATTTGTGATGCAATGGCGCCATCTAGTGGGCAGACTAGAGGCGACATGCGGGGGTTCGGAGGGATTATCTCTCGCCGCAGTGAGAAAAGTTCTCTCTGCGGAGAGAGGTTTTCCCTCCGAAACTAATTCATTTGATTCGTTTTTATTTGTGTTATGTGTGTTTTGTGTTGGGCAAACACTGGGGCCGAAGCCTTTATTGGAAGAGTGAAGGGAACAGAGTGAGGGCAGTGTGGATTTGACACTAAACTTAACCTCCTTCTCTCCAGAGGCCCCCTGAACGTGGGGGGAAAACACACACTCCTTGAACACACGGGCTGGGCAGTCTCGACAGGCGGCGAGCTGACCCATCCGCGGGACTCCCGGGGTGTTTTGGACGGGGGTCCTAGAAGGAGAGATGAGTCCAAGGGGCTCGCAGCCCATTGAACGTGGACTCGATGTCCCCATCGGCTGAACATCAGGCATGCCGCTTGCGTTTCGTTTGGTCGGTGGGGTTGGAATTTGCAGGTCTCCCGACCGCAGTGTTTGTTAGCAGGTGCTGGGTTATGATGTCGTCGGGGTGGTTTGTTGCGGGGCTTTTCCTTGCCCTGGTGAAACTGACGTCCCGTGACTGGTGGGTTAGGCGAACGCACAGGGGGATTCTGGCGTGGGACTGACTTTCTCGGAAGGCAAAGTTTAAAAGCCTCTTCCTCCTTCTTCTTGTCGTCCCACCGTTGTTGCATCAGTGCAACGGCGGGGCCGAAGAGAGCCCGGCCGGGCTCAACCGGCGCGCCCGCGATGCGCCGCTTCTCGCTGTCAGGGAGTCCCGACAGGTTAAGCCAGAGCGCGCGCTCTCCCACCACGGAGAGCGCCATGGAGCGCCCGCAAGCTTGGACAGCCTGACAAGAGTTACGGAGGACGAGGTCGTTCACCGTGAGGATCTCCTTCCAAAGGGTTTCGGAAGGATTTCCCTTTTCTAATTGTAGTAGTCCAGTAGTCCAGTAGTTCCTCATGTGCTTAGCGCACGCCGGGAGGATGGGGAAGAGTTGTTTCCTCGGGCTGGGAGGGGGTCCCAGCACTTTCCCATCATAAATATCCCTCTCCTGGTCGGTGGCGCTCTGAGGTGCCAGCCATTCGATGTTGAGACGAGCGGCCGCTCGTTCACACACTTCCAGGAGGATGGCTTGAGGAAGAGCCGCGTGGTCGGTAATCTGGGGAACTACAGAGGACGGGATGGCCTCCTCGTCCTCTGAAAATCCAAGAATGGCCGCATCCTCCTCTTCGCCCGAACCGGCCGGTTCGTGAGCGAGAGCGAGGTTATCCCCGAAGATGTCCTCCTCGGGGAAGGCGGGATTGGGCTGGTCAGCCCAGACGAGTGACGATGCGTCCCAAGAGGCCCTCGGAGGCGCGTCGTCATCACCGTGTCCCCCGTCCGAGTCTGAGCCCGTAGGGCTCAGGAAGCTGCTGACGTTTAAGCAGCTTCCTGGGCAGTAACAGGCAGAAACTGCAGTTATCGGGGTTCTCCAGGGCTTCCCGAGCGTGCTTCGGACCCAGACAAACAACGCAAAGTTGGTGGAGATCTTTAGCTGCGATAAGGGCTCCACACGCGGCCGGGCAGGCCCGTGAAAAGCTATCCCCAGGAGATGCCGCAGGCTTAGACAGAGACATACCAGCAAAAAAGAGGGAGAAATCCGTGGCGAACAGCCGAGATGTAGAACGGTGAGAAATAACGAGAGCGTGGGCGGCTCCGAATGCGCAGCAGCAGTTAAATTAAATCTGTCACGTCCGGTGGAGGCTGATCGGGCCGATATGTCCTCCTGTAGACACGAGGTGAGCAGAGTAAAAAACTTAACCGAGCTGAGATTGCAGAGATCGCGAGAAGCGAATGACAACTGAGGATTAGCAGCGCGCCCAGATGTTATATGCCCGTGGGTGAGGGGTGTGGCCTCACCGGGCATTGGCTGCGCGCTTCTGTCTGTCTAGCCAGACTTGGTGCAATTGGATGCTTCTGCAGAGGTCAGGTACGGATGCCCTTCCCATAGGTGGATCTCGAAACGAGATGATGAAAGAGAACTTCCTTTAACGTTACTTCACAGCACTGCGGAGCGCTGTCAGTTCTTCCTAAAACCCAAACGTAACAGTCAGAATCAGCACGATCGGCGATTGTTGCAAAATGCTGTCTTCTACTGTTGCAAGATAAAAAAATGGCTATTAAAACCACAAAAACCTGCGCAAGAGACGCTGTTCACAAGGCGCTGCGCGCTCCGAAACGGACTGTAACGAGACAAGAAAAGTAGCCTATACTTGGGCTTTGTGCGTCCTTAACTATCAAATATTCATAAAAAATGTCAAAATGACCAGCTCTGAGATTCACTTAAGCACAGTTTATTCACTTAAACACAATTATGTCTTAAATGGACGTAAATAATAGGGAGAAAATGATGGTGCATCAGTCCCCATTAGATCTGCACTTGGTCTTAAAGGGGCAGCAGTCTAATAGCCTAAACCTGCTGACGATTCAACAACAACAAAAGGCAGAGAAAATCACTCACAGCTTTTGAATGAGTAACTTTAGATTTAATAAGCATTATTCTATCTACGAAAAACTATACAGTCAGTGCTATTTTATATTTGATTACTAGGTTTCTTTTCAGACAGAAACAATTACCTGAAAAGATATGTTAGTAGACCTTCTTGAAATTAAAGCACTTTGTATATTATTTGTATCTTTGATTAATTGTATCCTTGTGTTTGTACTTGTTTTTTTTTCTTATGTGTCCTATTTGTATAAACAAAAAAAGCCTGCTCACTGCTGCATAACAAAAATATATTTTTCTTCGTTTTGCTTTTTCTATTTTACATTTCAAAATATAAAGTTTAATTATGTTCTTAATTCTTAAAAAAAATAATAATAATAATAAATAAAAATAATAAAAAAAAAACACCAAAAAGAACCGATAAGAATACTGTTAAAGTACCGAATCGATAAGCGGTATCGGTAAGAGTAGTAATACTGATAAAACCTTAACGATACCCATCCCTAGTATTAACTATGATTTTTACCTCAAAAAACTCCTAATTTACTGCTTAGTTAGTAAGGTGTTTTTGTAGCTTTTATTGGGTAGGTTTAAAGAGATGTAGAATAACGTCTAGCAGAATAAGGCATTAATATGTGCTTTATAAGTACTAATAAACAGCCAATATCCAAGTAATATGCATACTAAAAAGCAACAAGTTTATAGTGATAATGACTATGACAGATACTTCGTAAGACCGGACCTAAAAAATATGTTGTCCACTGAGAATTAAGAACTAGCAAATATCAATGTCAACTAAAAAAAAGTTCTAAACAAAACTAAATCTAAAAAATTGTACAGTATGTGTAAATATAGAGCAAATATACAGCATTCAAAATGTCCACCTCTTGCTGCACAATATTTTTAATCTCTGACTATTTTTCAGTGCCACGTCATCCATGACAATGAGCAGGTCTATGTGTGATAAATGCAAATGTTGTACATTAAAGTCAAGCTTAATGAGTGTATTTTATGGACTATTCTGACATGAGGGAGAACGATTTAAGCAGTGTTACCCATATGACATGTCTAGCTGGGATGAGGGGTTAAATAAACCAAGACCTCTGTGTTTAACTGCAGGCTATCCTGGTGTTTGTGGCTTGTGTGTGGGAACCCCTATAGGTCTCTTAACGTCTGAACCTGCCTGCCTTGATTAGTTGAAGGTCAACATTTTTTGATTGTTATCTGTCCTGTGTGAGATGAATAGCTTCCCTGTGAAAAAGTGTCCCTGAGGGGCAACACTATCGCTCCACCGTTTATGGTACACGAATGATCAGCCCCATAAAAAAAGCTGTCTTAGACATCAGTGGAGGTCCATAATGAAGAGAACAAAGTTCCTACAAATAAATTAAGCTAAGCATTTCACCCATCACTGGAGTTAATATATGTGTTCACAGAATTCCCAGGGTTGAGCTGCTTAAATCAAACTGGACACGAGGATTGGGATGTGAGATTCCTGGTACCTATTTGCAAGTATAACCATAAATAACACAATGGCAGAAAGATTCTGGAACGCACTCACTTGTAGGCTTGACGTACACCTTCAGTTTCAAACACGGCTTCCCACCAAGGTTGGGGTGTGGTGAAGCTGTGAAGAGACAGAGAAAATGAAAATTACAGTTAATGTTCCTCACATAAATCTATGTGACTTGACATGATTTAGTTAGAAATGGCTTAAAAGTACATCTATGAGGTAATTTTACTGTTTACCTAAATCACAAAGCAACTAACCCAAATCACCAAGTTCAACCAATAAAGCACAACATTGATCAATGTGGAAGTGATTCATTTTTAACGCAGATATTTCCTTGTGGTTTGGCCTCTCATTTACATGAAAACCCAGTTTTTATCACAGAAAACGGTTATTTCTAAAAACTCCAGCCAAAGTGGAAATTCTGAAAACGCCCGTTATGTGTTGTCATGTAAACTGGGAGAAACTGGGTTTTGGGTTCTCTCTTGTCGATTCTGAGGATTCTGTCTGGCTTGCATAGCTTTATCCTTCTCCCTACACTGCCCCCTATAGGTTTGGAATAGTTATGATGGCGCATAACGGCGTATTTATCTGAGTGTGTGCACGATGTTATTTTTGAAAACGGAGGCGGGGGAAGTATTTATTTCTCCAAATACCCAGATTTTTGTAAACGTGGCCTTAAAGGTACAATATGCAGGATTTTTGCAGTAAATATCCAAAAACCACTAGGCCAGGCCAATGTTATATATTTTTGTTTAGTTGATTACTTACAATATCCCAAATGTTTCCAACTATTTGTAAATCGTGAGAAAATTGCGATTTTTAACCGAGGAAACGGGAGTGTGACCAGGGGTGAGGAGTCGCCAGTCAATGACGTCATATCCGTGTTACCCCCGGTTTCTGCCAGGTTTGACCTTGTACTGCAATAGTAACCATGGCGACAGACATGGACAACTGAGTCGGTTATGCCCGTTATGCGTGCTCAACAGCGTAAGCGTCCCTAGCAGGGTTTTGTTCAAACATTATGGACCATGGAAAGCAGACTTTGAGACGATAAGAGGACTAAAACGAAGATCAATATCTTTCAAGATGCTGAGAGCTCCATGTCCGCGACTGACTTCGACTTGACAGAGAGTGTTGCATGTTACTTGAGCAAACAGGTGAGCAAATCATATAAAACTAATCAATGTTATATAGTTCAACATGATGAAAAGTTAGAATGTGGAAAGATATAGAAAAATATACCTTGTATAACTCAAAATTATGTTTTTTATTACAAAATTTCTTATGTTTTTTTCTTTAAAAAAAATCAAACTTTGAGTTATGTCAGGACAATCATCCACAACCTCAAATGAGAGGACTTTATAAAATAGCTGATCAGAAAACATGGAAGCTTGAAGAAAATATGGTTGAAAATTGCTAAAAACAACATTTGAAATGCATACAAATGCAAATCTGTTAACAAGTTATAAGTAATAAATAAATGCTTGCTGGCTCTTGGTGTCACGGTGTGGGTGCAGGCAGAAGAACAGGCTGAGTCCAAGAAGTTCCAATACACAGATTTACTAATAATTAAATACAAATTCAGGCAGAAAGACAGGGTGTCACCAGGTAACATTAAACATTGACCGACAAAGACAGGATGAAACTGAGGAAACTAAATACACGGAAGAATCAAACATAATGAGGTGAAGACAGGTGAAACAGATGAACAGGACGCTGAACGGAAGGCTGATGAGGGAGTGAGTTCAGGTGTGCAGACAAGAGGATCATGGGAAGTGTAGTGCTGGAGAAGACAGGATGGTGCAGACGAAGGACTGTGACAGAACTCCCCCCTCCCGGGAGGCGTGACCTCACGCCGCAGAACAGAGGAAGGAGGGGGGACGAACTGGGGGCTGAGCGGGGCGTGGCCAGGGCGGAGCCGGCTGAGGGTGTGGCCAGGGCGGAGCCGGCTGAGGGCGTGGCCAGGGCAGAGCAGGCTGAAGGCGTGGCCAGGGCGGAGCAGGCTGAGGGCGTGGCCAGGGCGGAGCAGGCTGAGGGCGAGACCAGGCTGAGGGCGAGACCAGGGCCGAGCAGGCTGAGGGCGAGACCAGGGCCGAGCAGGCTGAGGGCGAGACCAGGGCCGAGCAGGCTGAGGGCGAGACCAGGGCCGAGCAGGCTGAGGGCGAGACCAGGGCCGAGCAGGCTGAGGGCGAGACCAGGGCCGAGCAGGCTGAGGGTGAGACCAGGGCCGAGCAGGCTGAAGGCGTGGCCAGGGCGGAGCAGGCTGAGGGCGTGGCCAGGGCGGAGCAGGCTGAGGGCGTCCCCAGGGCAGAGCAGGCTGAGGGCGAGACCAGGCTGAGGGTGAGACCAGGGCCGAGCAGGCTGAGGGCGAGACCAGGGCCGAGCAGGCTGAGGGCGAGACCAGGGCCGAGCAGGCTGAGGGCGAGACCAGGGCCGAGCAGGCTGAGGGTGAGACCAGGGCGGAGCAGATGGAGGGAGGCCCCCTGGTGGAGCCGAAGGAGACGGGGCTGACAACACCAGGGGGCCGACTGACAGGTGCGGAGCAAGTGCGAGAGGAGACCAGGGTGAAGCAGAGCGACTGGCGAGACAAGGTGCTGACGAGGGACCAAGGGACCGTGGTGATAACACAGGCTCGGGTGACCAAGGTGATGACAGGGGCACAGAGGAACACGGTGAGGCCAGAGGGAGTGAGGGCTGACGGGTGACTGGAGGGAGTGAGGAGTCCGACAGAACCGGGGGGGTGACATGACGGTGCGGAGCAAAGGGAAGGAAGTCCAAAGGTGAAGGGAGGATGACGAGGGAGCGAGGGGAATCCGGAGGACAGAGGGAGCCTGTCCGAGCTGGTGGACTGTGGGACCATGGAGGAGCTGAGGGAGGTATGAGTCACGGGGGAGCCACTGGGACCGGGGGCCGAGGAAGTGTCCATGTGGAGGAGTTGGGAGGCGAAAACCGGGGATCCCACGACCAGGCTGGGTCAGGGGAGCTGGCAGACGGAAGGGCTGACGGCTGCGTGACGGGAGGAGGTGGGAGAGGGAGGCTGGGTGGGATCCCGGTCTCGGGCTCTGGCTGGACGGTCTCGGGCTCTGGCTGGACGGTCTCGGGCGCGGGCTGGACGGTCTCGGGCGCGGGCTGGACGGTCTCGGGCGCGGGCTGGACGGTCTCTGGCGCGGGCTGGACGGTCTCTGGCGCGGGCTGGACGGTCTCTGGCGCGGGCTGGACGGTCTCTGGCGCGGGGTAGACGGTCTCGGGTGCGGGCTAGACGGTCTCGGGTGCGGGCTAGACGGTCTCGGGTGCGGGCTGGACGGGGCTGGACGGGACCAGCAAAGAAGAGAGCTCGGGCTCGGAGAGGCTGGTCGGAGCCAGCAGAGAGGAGAGCTCGAGCTTTGGAGTGGTGCTGGTGACTACCTCCACGGTGAATGGAGATTCACAGCACACCAGCACCCACTCCACACAGGCGGCCAAATTCTCTTCGGGACCGCTCCCTGGGAGGCGTGCTTGGGACCGCTCGCTGAGGCTGGCGAAGTAGAATACACACAGCGAGCGGTCAGAATAGTGGGTGAGGCACGCCAACTCCAGAAAATCCCTGGTGTGGGACTCCAGGGAGCGGTCTTCCTGTTCCAGGCAGAGAAGGGCTACCGCTGGAAGGTCCATTCTTTTTTCTTGGGTTGGTCAATCTGTCACGGTGTGGGTGCAGGCAGAAGAACAGGCTGAGTCCAAGAAGTTCCAATACACAGATTTACTAATAATTAAATACAAATTCAGGCAGAAAGACAGGGTGTCACCAGGTAACATTAAACATTGACCGACAAAGACAGGATGAAACTAGGGAACTAAATACACAGAGGAATCAAACATAATGAGGTGAAGACAGGTGAAACAGATGAACAGGACGGGAGGCTGATGAGGGAGTGAGTTCAGGTGTGCAGACAAGAGGATCATGGGAAGTGTAGTGCTGGAGACGCAGACAGGATGGTGCAGACGAAGGACTGTGACACTGGGAGCATATACATTTAAATAGATATAAAATGTAATATTTTTGTAGATATTATTCTTGACAAAGCTCTGATTACTAAGAGCTGCACAGAAGAGGCAACGCGGTTATTAGATTTGTGATCCCTGGGCTACTTTCAAATGTAGTGTTTAGACTTAGTCATGTTTAAAACATTTAAATAGACATTAAATAGTAGAAAATATGCATGATATAGTATTTAACTTTATATTCGTCTTGAAAAAGCTCTGATTTATGAAAGATGCCTTTCTGAGAGACCTTTCTGTTCTCATTTCATTCATAGAGTTTACACTCATTCACTTCAAACACTTATTGGATAATGATTTTAGAGGTTTATGTATAATATCATGCTATCTCTTGGCTCACCTGTTATCCAGCAAACATTAAGAGTGACTGTGTCTGCCAAATATTTTTTCCTACTATTCAGTAGAATTCATCATTAGCTTGAAGTCTTTATCCGTTCCTTTCCAAATAAGGTATTTGGTTTCAGGCACATCCCAAATATATTGGATAGGCTGGTTGACCCTTAGACCACACTAGAAGAATATTTAACTTCTAAAACTTTACTGTTGTGCTCTGTAGCATTGCAAGGTAGAAAAAGTCAAGACAAAGACCATGTGGTCCTCTGACAGTAAACATGTGAGATTCTGTGTCATCGGTAAGGCCATGTCTACTGACACCATGGAAACCAGGAGCTCTTGTACTCTATGAACCAGACAAAACATTTGCCTGGAGAGCAATGAACAAATTTCCATTACTCTGCCATGTGAGTCTCTCCCTCTCTTACCCTCACCCATCTAAACATCTACACTAAGAAAAAAAGCACTTAAGAGTCTGTTCTCCATTTAAAAGTCTAACTTCATTCTGGCACTTGTTTCCCCTCATCTCCTTCAAAAGCATACAAATGGATTTTTGGCTAATTTTTTTTTTTTTAAGATTGCAAATGGAAAACAAATCATGATTTTGCCATGACACAGTTTTCAGCTTGCTCTTCAGATACATAAAAATTCCTTCAGCAATTACCACAAATCACTCAGCGGCTCAGCTAATGGAGAGCTGATGTGTTCTGCACAAAAAGCTTCTTTTGAGTGAATTCTGCTCTAACAGGTGTTCTTAAGTGTGTACATAAAATTGGCACATGGTATTCTCATACAGTCGAAAGATACTATATCAAAGTCTGAGGTTACATTTTACTTTAGTGAACAACATAAATCAATCTTATTCAGACAATTATTTTATATAGAATTGTTAATTCACTTTGAAGACTAAAAAAAAATTCACAACAATGCATTGTACAACCATGTTTTTCCATACAATTTTAGTACTAAGGTATTCTTTGAAATATTTTGAGGTACCATGTAAATACAATGGCAAATGAATATGGTAATACAATATCATTCGGTTTTAAGAGAAAGACAAAAATCTAATTCTAAAATGTTGAAAAATATATAAAATTGTGTTTTTGTAAAAAAAAAAAAAACATCTCAAAGCTGAAGTGTGTTTTCTGTACAACTATCATCATAGTCTGAAATTGAACTATTAATTAAAAAAAAAATCTCAAACTCTCCTACCCTTTCTTTTATTGGTCAGGAAAAGAACTAAGTCCTGCTCCAAACTTACACCATTGCTTGAGTCACTGTTAATGTGTTGGGCTGGTCAGAATTCAACTAGTTAAATTGGACCCTAAACTAAAGTGTTACCAGGAAAGGATTTTAATATTTAAAAAAAAATCACAAATCACCATTAAAATGTCAAATGTTTGGTAAAAGGACATTTTCCGACTAAATAAACAAAGAACAACAAAAAAATAAAATAAAAATTGTGCTATGATTCTGGACTTACAAAGAAAAGTTTTTTTTGTATAAACAGGGGGCTATCAGAGATCTGGCGTATTGTGTGTGTGTGTGTGTTTGTGTGGGAGTGTGAGTGTGTGGGAGTGGGTGTGAGCTGGGAGTCTCTGAAATCCCCATTTGCTGTATTCAAGCACACAGGCCTGTGAAAATGTCACAGTTGCCATTCACTCAGTCACCCTCTCTGGTGGGTCAAGACGGGGTTGACCCAAAGGTGATGGACATCCTCTATTGTTGTGGGATACGAAACTAAGCCTTAGTTAAGCCCCCCTCCCTCCCCACCCCACTCCCCTTTGCCTCATAACCCCAGGGGCCATGACAGCAACAATATTGATAGTAGCCAAACACTTCTCTGGAGGAGGAGTTGGCCTCGTCTGATGAATAGCCATACTAAGTACTTCTCAGCCCAGGCCGCTGTCTTGAACAAAAGGTGCATAATAGCGGGTCTTGGACCAAGCGACAGGGCGGACTGCATTAAAAATAGCCCAGGACAGGCATAAGAATCACCCAGCCTCGAGTGCAAACTTTGAACCCTAGGTTCTTTCTTTCCTTTCTTTTTTCTTTGATTGACCCTCTTCTGTGTCTCCATTTTACCCTCGCAACTTGGGTGAAAATGTCCCATGGTTGGAAGGAAGGTCTAGGACGCCCTATAGGTTTAGTGACAATTCTGTGACGCCCACCATATCGAATTCCTGAACAGCCATGATATTTAAAGCGATTCTCATTTGAGACACTCTGTGCCTGCTTTTGGTCAGACTAGCATCCGTAAAAACTATATCTTCACATTTACGAATCACGCTAACTTTGAAAGAATAATTCATACAAAAACGTTGAGTGCATCGAGACTCGGAGTCTGTGGGAATGCTCTGTTGCATTGTAAAGTACATGTGAAATCAGTCCAATGGTGTGACCGAACGTCATAGGTGGGTGACGTCATCAACCAGGAAACTATAACGCATGCCTGGAAAACTAAACAGCACTAGCTTCTGATAGACTGAAGCAAGTCGATAACTGGCATGCAGGACTTACAGTAGTAAACTGAATCTAGTGTTGTCAAAATATTCGGTACTTCGGTACCAAGTCGGTAGTAAAAAAATTTTAAACGTCACGGTACCAAGTACCGGTGGTACCAAGTACCCGGTCAAACCTGGTTCTGGATGCGCATGCATGCACGAAGGGCGTGAAGTTGCGACCTCTTCATGAAAGTGCTGAGACATGGCGACCGGCGGCGTTTCAGATGTGGTGTCTGTGTGTATTAAACTGCAAAGAGACTATTTAAATAATGAACCCTGCATGTTCTGCTTGTCTCTGTGTGAATGAACGGTGCAGACGAGCGGTTTCATTTATCGTTACCTCACACACACACACACACACACACACACACACACACAAACTGAAGAGACTGTTCAGTCTCTGCTGCCTCATGATATGATGACATGATTCATGATTCCATTCATCTCCAAGAGTGACTTCATGAGCATTTTACCATTTCAGTTGAGAAAAACTATCGTCATATCATACAGGCACAGAAATGTCTCGGTTACGGATGTAACCCTCGTTCCCTGAGTCGGGAACGGAGACGTTATGTCGGATGACGGAGAATGGGGGTTTCGCATAGAAAGCCAATCTTCTTCGAGTATTTAAAAATGAGCCAATGGCATGAAAATGCCTTGGGGCTGCGAAATTTGCATAGCGTATCTCCACCCCACCTCGTGGGTATAAAAGGAGGAAGCAGACGCAACCGCAGTATGTCTTCACTGAGGAGCCGAGACTGAACTCAGGCGTCTACCCAGCGGTACAGCGGAAGTGGCAGGGAGACGTAACGTCTCCGTTCCCTACTCAGGGAACGAGGGTTACATCCGTAACCGAGACGTTCCCTTTCGTAGTCACTCCGAGTTACTTCGGATGACGGAGAATGGGGGTCCTTGCCATCACGCCACCTTCACAGCTGTCTTCCAGTGCCCTGCGAAAGTCTGAACTCCTGTCAACTTAGCTACGGACGAGGAGTCCTACTTCAACACAGAAATACCAAGGTACACTGGGGAGCATATCCCGGGAGGAATATGCCGCAGTACGGCTACCCGTAGGGAGGACTTAAGAATACACATATGGCCCAAGGGGGCTTCATATGGGGGAACACTGGAGTCACCAACCTGGAGGTGGCTAGAACTTAACTCCAGGAGTGGCATGGTGGCTTTCCGAGGGAAGACACATGCTCAGAGAGGCTTACAGTGGAGAATACACATGTGACACTTACCGGAGGGAACCATACACATGGAGGCACCTAGCCGACGTCCAGAGCAAAGACACTGGCGCCAGCATCAACAGTGCTGGAGGACACAGGGTTTCAACGGAAGGCTCCACTGAGGAAATATCGCACTTATCCAGTCCGAGGAGTGGAATGGCGAGCAAGCGAAGACACCTGAGCGGGTCCAGTACTGGCGGAAGCGAGTAGACGAGAGGACACAGGCCCCACTCGAAGATTATAGAATCTCGCGAATGTATTCAGTGTCGCCCAGCCTGCAGCTCTGCAAGTGTCTGTTAGCGAGGCGCCATGCGCTAGAGCCCAAGAGGAAGCCACACTCCGAGTGGAGTGGGCCGTCACAACAAGGGGGCACGGTCGACCTTGCTGCTGGTACGCCAAAGCAATGGTGTCCACTATCCAGTGAGACAGCCGCTGCTTTGAGAGAGCCCTTCCCTTCTGGCTCCCACCATAACAGACAAAGAGCTGGTCTGAGGTCCTGAAACACCGCGTTCTGTCTACGTAAGCACGGAGTGCACGTACCGGACAGAGCAGTGCTGAGGCTGGGTCTGCCTCCTCCAGGGGCAGCGCTTGCAGGTTCACCACCTGGTCCCGGAAGGGAGTGGTAGGAACCTTGGTCATATATCCAGGCCGGGGTCTCAGGATCACGTGAGAGTACGCCGGCCCAAACTCAAGGCACGCTTCGTCAACGGAAAATGCGTGCAGGTCCCCCACCCTCTTGATGGAGGCCAATGCAACCAGGAGCGCTGTCTTCATGGACAGGAACTTAATCTCTACTGATTGCAAAGGCTCAAAGGGAGGCCTCTGCAGGGCACTTAAAACCACTGAAAGGTCCCAAGAGGGTACGAGCGGAGGGCGAGGAGGATTCAGTCTCCTCGCTCCCCTCAGGAACCTGATGACCAGGTCATGCTTCCCCAAAGACTTACCTTCAACTGCTTCATGGAACGCGGCAATAGCCGCGACATAAACCTTAAGGGTGGAGGGAGACAGCCTATGCTCCAACTCTTCTTGCAGGAAGGATAGCACGACGCTGATCGGGCATCTCCGGGGGTCTTCTCGGCGAGAAGAGCACCAGTTGATGAAGAGGTTCCACTTCAACGCATAGAAGTGTCTAGTGGACGACGCTCTAGCGGAAGTGATGGTAGCTGCCACCGCAGGTGGCAGGGAACTCAAACCTGCCACGTACCATCCAGGAGCCACACATGTAATCTCCAGAGCTCGGGACGAGGGTGCCACCAGGTGCCCCGTCTCTGAGAAAGGAGGTCCTTCCTCAGAGGAATTGGCCAAGGAGGTGCTGTCGCGAGGAGCATCAGTTCGGAGAACCCAGTCTTGGTGGGCCAGTAAGGGGCTACCAACAAGACCTGCTCTTCGTCCTCCTTGATCTTGCACAGAGTCCGTGCAAGAAGGGGGAAACGCATAATTGCGTAGACCCTCGGCCAACTGTGCGCCAAGGCGTCTGTGCCGAGCGTGCCCTCAGACAGAGAGCAATACAGGGCGCAATGGGATGAGTCCTGGGAAGCAAACAGATCTATCTGTGCCTCCCCGAACTGGTCCCATATCAGCTGGACCGACTGGGGATGGAGTTGCCATTCGCCGGAGACTGGACGGAGCCGTGACAGCTCGTTGGCTGCCAGGTTCCGATCTCCTGGAATGTAAATAGCACGAAGGGACCTCAGGTGCTTCTGACTCCATAAAAGGAGGTGGCGTGCGAGCTGCGACATCCGACGTGAGTGTAGACCACCCTGATGGTTGATATATGCTACTGTTGTGGTATTGTCCGATCGGACAAATACATGTTGACCCCGGAGCAATGCTCGAAAGCGGTGCAGGGCCAGGCGTACTGCCAGCAGCTCGAGGCAATTGATATGCATAAGGCGCTGGGGACCTGTACAGGAAGCCGCGGCTGCATGTCCATTGCACATGGCTCCCCAACCCGTGGTAGAGGCATCCGTGGAGACAACCACATGCCTGGAAACTCGCAGAAGAGGGACACCAGCCCGTAAAAAGCTGAGGTTCGACCAAGGGAAGAAGGTCTGACGGCAGGTCGGAGTCATTGGGACTCTAAGCGACCAGCGAAGCCATGCCCACCTCGGGACTCGATCGTGAAGCCACAGCTGAAGCGGTCTCATATGAAGCAGTCCGAGCGGCGTCGCCGCAGCTGCGGATGCCATATGCCCCAGGTGCCTCTTAAAGAGTTTCAGTGGGACCGCACTCTTGCCCTCGAACTGTCGAAGACAAGTCAGCAGTGAGTGAGCGCTTGCTGGTAAGCTGTGCGGACATGGCTCTTGAGTCTATCTCCATACCGAGAAAAGAGATCCTCTGCACGGGGCAAAGTTTGCTCTTCTCCCGATTGACCCGAAGGCCCAGACGGGTTAGGTGCCGGAGCACAAGGTCTCTGTGTTCGCAAACCTGTTCTCGGGAGTGTGCTAGGATCAGCCAGTCGTCGAGATAGTTCAGGATGCAAACCCCGTGTTCGCGAAGGGGAACAAGGGGTGCCTCGACAATCTTCGTAAAGACGCAAGGAGACAGAGCTAACCCGAATGGGAGGACCGTGTACTGATATGCCTGTCCCTCGAAGGCAAACCGCAGAAACGGTCTGTGTCGAGGCAAGATGGAGACATGAAAGTACGCGTCCTTCAGGTCTATCGCTGCAAACCAATCCTGAGGCCGAACCCACTCGAAAATGTGCTTGGCCGTGAGCATTTTGAACGGCAGTCGGTGAAGAGTACGGTTCAAAACGCGAAGGTCCAGGATCGGTCGTAACCCACCGGTCTTCTTGGGGACAATGAAGTAGGGACTGTAAAACCCTGACCTCATCTCGGCTGGAGTGACAGTCTCGATTGCACCCTTCGCCAGCAGGGTCGCAATCTCTGCTCTCATGACCGGGGCATTGCAGCCAACCATCGTAAAGCGAACTCCCCGGAAGTGGGGAGGAGACTGTGCGAACTGAATTGCGTAGCCGAGTCTGATCATTCTGGCGACCCAGCGGGATAGGCCGGGGAGCTCTACCCAAGCTCCAAAGAACCGATCCAGTGGGGTCATACGAACCACAGACGTCCCCCCGGAGGGGCTGTGAGGCGGAGAGACCGGCAGGCGTACAGGAGTTATCCCGTGCGGGTGCACAGTCGAGCTTCGCTCCCGGGCAGAAGAGACCAGACCAGGGAAGGACCAGCGTTCCACGGGGGTCTGTTCTGCCGGGGGTCTGGCGATAGAGGGGGAAGGGAGTGGCGTGGTCCGGGGACGACACACGCTCCCATCCACTCTCTCAGAGACAGAGGGGAATGAGTGCGCACCACGTCCCCGTGGACGTGGTGCGCACTCATTCCAGTCTGTGTGCTCAGTGATGGTGTCAAGTCTTTCTTTAACCAACTCAGAGTGCTGCCCACCCGTGGGTGAGCAGCGGGGAGCTGAAAACAAAAGATTCTCCCCCGGCCCTCCACCGGGGGAAGGAGGGGGCCTGCTACCACCTCCTGGGAAAAACTTGATGCCATCACTGAGCAGCCCGGGGCGCGGAGCCTGAGGGGGCTGTGACACTCTCCTGCGGCCTCCTCCACGAAGTGGCCTGGGTGGAGGCTGCTGCTGTGGCCGTGCGGGATGGAGGGGAGCCGCAGGGGGACGTCCTCGGCGGCGAGCAGGCTGGGGCGTCTGAACCGATGGCTGGGTGGAGGCAGCAGCTGGCAGTCGGGGCAGGATGTGTCTAATCGCCTCAGTCTGCTTCTGGGCGGTCGAGAACTGCTGGGCGAAGTCCTCAACCGCACTGCCGAAAAGGCCAGTTCAAACTGATTTTGCTGTGGTACCGAAATTGGTACAGAGAACTGTAAAATTTGAATGGTATCGTACCGACTACTGGAATTTTGGTACCGTGACGTCCCTAACTGAGACATTCTCTTTCAAGGGAACTCAAGCTGCGTGTAGACACTGTGGGAACCTTGTACCCATGCCACCATACTAGCATGAACCTGTCTTTGTGAAATTGTTGAGCACACTAGGATGAGAGAACCAAAGTACCTGCAGTGGAACCCATAACTAGAAACAAATAAACAGGGCAGTTTTGTGGACGTAGGGATTTAATGCCCTGACTGGGCACAGTAAGGCAAGGCATTAATTATTAAATTTAAAATGAAAATAATCAAAACAAATTAGATTAATTAAAACAGTTTATAATAAAAAATAAAATACAGTAAAATAAAGTACAGTACAGTAAGTACTTTAGGTCTTCAAATATTTAAAGAGATGAGATAGCGAGAAGGAACTTTTCTGGAACCTCTTCAATAGGCTCAAATCTGCAGCAGATCTGCAACATTCCTTCCAACATAACAGAAAAATCCCATGAGAACGGTAACTAATGAGTAATTAACGACTTAATTTTCATTTTTGGGTGAACTAACCCTTTAAATGTCCCCAACTAAGCAAGCAAAAAGCCAAGGCTCAGTCGGGGGCCAGTTCTCCTCAGGCCAACAAAGGAACAGTGATTACAAAACAAATTGGATCGAAACATTAAGATTATTTGTCCATTTCCAAGGCTATACAGCAAACTGTCCCAACCCTAGACTTCAGCGGAATGTATCACATAAATAGGATTCATTTACATCAAAATGATTTATATTTGAACATACACTAACTCATTTGAGAATGAGAGGGCGCTGCAGGCACAGCAAAAAGGGATATTCGAATACGTTCTGCAAGAAGTGCAATCTCCGTCTCTGCTTTTCAGAGGAAAGGAACTGCTTTTAGGACTACCATTGCAAGTAAACACTAGACACTGTTTATTTGACAGATTTCAATCTGTTTTGTATTTAATATTTATATTTTGTTAATTTTTAATAAATTCTAATTCATAAAAATATGACTTTTGGGTGATTATTATTATTATTATTATTTACTCTTATGGTGCTATGTAAGCAATCCACACATCAAATAAGCCCTTAGTTGTTCTGTGTATTTGTTCTGACAGTGTGAGTGGAAATGCTGAAATTCCGCTCCCCAATAGGCCCAACGTTGTAATATTACAACATTTCCTTAAAAACGTACAAAAACATATTTTAAAAAAAAAAAAATCCTTCATTATTTGCATTTGAGGCCTCCTACAACAACATCTGAGAGGTGAAAACATTTTTTTTTCTTTTTTTCTATATTTGGGTCTTACAGGGTTAACGTTAATTGGTCCGTGATGACTTTGTTTTACAAATCTTATATTGAGTCCATTTTAACATGCACTATGTTATGCTGGTATGGCAGTCTTAGTGTGAAGGCAAAAGAAAAGAAAAAAAAATAGATTAGAGTCACCCTACCATCCTGGTTAATCACCAGCCCAATCCTTCTTAATGGTTAGTTCCCATCCTCTTTATTCTGAGTTTCAGTTTTTACGCTCAGGATCTCGGTTAAGATTTCCCTTTGTTTGGAGTAACAGTTAAAAACATTAATTTATTCCTACTTCTATTTCTGTTAAATTCCTACTTCTATTTCTGTTAAATTCGGCCAAGGGGGAAGTAGGTAGTTGTTTGGGCCTGTCGTTGTCTTGTGTAGTTAATTATGTAATTTTTAATGTATTAATGTTTTTATATATATATATATATATATATATATATATATATATATATATATATATAGAGCTTTTAACAATGTAGATTGTTTCAAAGCAGCTTTACAGAGATAAACATATAATTTAAGTATAGGGCTGTTAAGTAGGAGTTTGTTGCTTTGTCGACCAAAGCGCAAGCGGATCATAAAAAGCTTTTTAGGATTAGGTGTCCTGTGACATAATGGGTGGTTATAGTCATGAGCCAAACTACAAGTTGTGTCCAACGAACTTCTGAACTGCCGATCTTTGAGAGCACATGGACAGTTCTAAGGCAATCCAGGACATTGTAAGCAGGGTGAGTGGTAAAAATCATGCCAATCTACTTAAAGCTGCATTCTTTTACCAGAGGAAACTTTTCTCTCAAACTCCCTTCTATCTTCTAAAAGTCAGAATAAACACACACACATGCAGACAAAAAAGCATAAGTGAGGAGAAAAAAAACAGAAATTGCCTCATTAATGCATCCGTCGTGTTGCCCTGAGCATTTTCCTTTTGCCTGTGCCCAGCGGGAGCCCTTTTTATCAGGCCAAAGGACACCTTTCTGAAGACCATTAGTGAAACAGGGACAGACGCACCCCAGCAAATTCCCCCCTGTCATGAAAGTGAGAGCGAAAGAAGGGGATAAAGCAGAACCCCACTTGATTCGTCTGGCCAGGCGAAGGCCTGACCTTGAGGCAGTGGGCGGGCTGCCTCGGTAGGACGAAGTGTCAGGCCTGTCATCCGGGCACAATCCCGAGCCAAAACTCCCCCTCCAGGTTAATGGCTTTTAGCTGTTGTTATCTGAAAAATGGTAATGGATGGCACCCCAGAAGCTGAAGATGCAATTACTCCCATCAGGATCCTTCTGTTAAATATGATTTGACCAATCAGCATAATTTGGACAGTTACGCATGATGGCCTTGGTAACTGCTTTTGCACCGATCTCACCCAGAGTGGCAAAGTGCACATGCCATTCAACAAATTCACATTTTCATCAGACAGAGACATCAGGATACTGCCAAACTCTGCTCCCAGGGGAGTTCAGGAGTAGAACAGGAGTGCCCCGACGACTCCGATTAAACTCCTAGACATTCAAATTGCTATACGAAATGTCTCCAATAAATGTTGGCATTGGAAAAGAGTGGTCCACCTGTCATTAAATTCCAAGGACGAAAAGGCTTGCTTTGGAACAAGAATGTGAAGTGTAGCATACAATAAAAGTAAATTTGACCAGGGACCATAAAGATTTTGAATTATACAATTAGTAAAAAAAAAAAATAAACAAATTAAAAAGTGCCATAAAAGTTACATAACAATACTGCATTTCTTAAAAGGGTCACTTTACCCATTTGCATTAAGCTTTGTATCTTTAGAAACCCAGTCATATTTTTGAATGGTCATGGTTTATTCCCTTATTTTCCCCTGAGATGGGAGAAATAAGGATTTAAGTGTTTTATTTCCTGCTTATTGTGACGTAAAAATCGTCATTTTGCATCACGATAAGCAGGAAGTCATATTTCATTGAAATGACAACAGACTACAAAGATTAGCTCATTATTATTCAAGGGTGTGGCACCCACTCACCCTACAGGCCTATTACAGATCAGTGGGTAGGACTTCACTTGCAGAGACTGAAATCAATATCCGCCAACTTGTTTGGAAGCTAAGCTAACAAGCGCTGTGGAGATATGAAGTTATGATAATGATGGAAGAAACTAAACATGATATTGAAGAAAAGGGTTTTGAAAGTCTGCTGCTCAAATCCGATGTTCGTGGCTATCTTTACGAGTCGCAGTATAGTTTAGAGCAGCTGAGCCTGATGGAGGAGCAGGAGACGGCTGCCTGTCGGTCGAGACGCCCGGACTGGTTCGAGCTCGGCGGCCTGCTGTTGCCTGTACTCTCGCTGCGTGTCACGGCCTACGAACACAGAGTCTGTCTGCTGCAGAGAATTTCAACGATGGCAATTTCTCCTGGAGGAAAGCTCTGAATCAGACGAGCACACGGACGTTTGTGTTGTGATAGTTTCGCCTTCAGAACATCCAGGTATCATGCAGTAATTCACCATACAGAAATAAATACAAACGAGGAGTAATTCACTAATGTGTTTACAAATGTAACGTGAACAGGCATGAACCGGCGAACATTTAAACATTTTAATAGTAAAATGAACAAATACAAAACGAAAGTAAGCCAGCGTTACACACAACAGAAACAAAACAACATAAAATCAGGCCTGTTTCTCTCTCGATCTGCCGTCGTCGCTCCCCATTTTATGCAAAAAATCTCCTTCGTGAGAGACGCACCGGCGCGCGCCTCACAGGTGTCTTTCATTATCACTCACGCCACCGGCCTCGCACAGTGCGCCGCCCTCTTACATCCCTCGCCCTCGATCGTCCTGCTCGCCACAGCCAACTAACTAGACATTTTGTTTGAAATGAATTTCAAACTCTTACTCTGGTGACGGCTAATGTTAGCGTTGTAGACGGAAGAGTGAATTCTCTGTTTGCGCTGTTCCGGTGGGTGGGTTAGTGGGTGTGGTTTGCGGAGCTGTGCAATGCAGGGGCATTCTGGGAACTGTAGTCTTCAAATACAAATGCACCCTTTGGTTATTTTCTCTTTTCTTGGTCAAGAGGGCACCAAATTAAAAAAATATTTTACATTTCGACTACATATATGATCCATTTTCAATAAAGATTAATGTTGCAAAGGGTGAAATGCTCCTTTAAATAATAATGCAATATTTATAACAGCCCTTGGTCCCCATTCACTTTCATTGCATAGAAAAGAACAGTTGGAAAATGTCTGCTAAATTTCTCTTTTTATGTTCCATGAAAGAATCTTACAGGTTTGGAATGGGACAAGAAGGTGATGGCAGAGTTTTGGGTAAACTATCCTTTAAGCTCCTGCTGATGTGAAGACCCATTCCTTCAGCCTTTGTCAAACCTGATTCAATTTTCCTTCAGAAACAAACACCAGGGAAATAACACACACAAAAAAACAAACAAACAAAAAAAAAAAAAAACGAGAGGGAAGAACGAAAAAAAAAATATGTTATTCTTGTGATATCAAATCAGGGAGATTTCTGGAGAATTATGTTTCTCTCTGTTTACTTTGGGAAAACCTGGCTACTGTGGATGAGTCACTGTTTACTAGCCATTTCCAAACAACATTCTGCTTCAAATGCAACATTGTGAATAACAAGGGTTCCATGTAAATTAAAGATGTGTAACCTGTAATTTTAATTTTCTGTAACAATTTGCATTTGGTTCCATAAACCATATCTTTATAACATAAACCAAACACTGACTGGCACATAGTTTTTTGTTCTTTCTGCCATATGTCTCTAGAGACCACATAACAGGTTTCAGCAGACTGAATCTTGTGGCACATGCTATTGATCAGATGTTGTTGTGAAGTCTACGCGTACTTATTAAGTCTTTCTTTACCCTCTACACCCCAGTTCCTGTAACCCAAGAACCATCAGTTCAAGGAATGATTGTACCCTGGGGCCATACTGACACCTGGTCACAAGAAAACACAGATGAGGGATTTGAAGTTGAAGTATGAGAGTTAGAAAGGAGAAAGTTACTCACAGATGTAGTAGTATTCGTGGCCTGGGCGAAACTCAAAGCCCAGAGAGAAGGGTGTGAAGAGCTGGAACTTCTCTGAGAACTTAAGGGGCCCGTTTGGACTCATTGGACGGTTGCATTCCCAGCGCTTAAAGCCTTTCATATGGTGGTTGCAGGTGGTGTAGCCGTCATAGTTGACCATAAAAAGGATGTAACGTTCCATGCGCTCCTGAGGAAGATGATCCTCGTAGTGCGGACAGTAGATGTCCAGGTAGTCATTGATGGCCACCTCCACTGTGTATTCACCATGCAAGAATCTGCAAAACAAACACAAACAACTTAGCCTACTTGAGATTCACAAAATTGCAACAGATCTCAACTTGACAGGCCGAAGATTGAGAATGTAACATCTTTTAACACAAAACTCTTTTATCAGACAAAAAAATAAATTGCTAGTAGCTCCTGTCACTCATACTGAAGATATTCCCCGTGTTGTATGTGACAGAATGGGATTGGTCAAGGTGGCTTTGGCGCTAAAGGCTGAACTGACTGGAATGACCAAGTGGAAGTGGATGAGGAGAGATTGACAGGGGTTCAGAGAGAGAAAGCCACTTCATTAAGAGTTTTCACACGTTATGGCTTCAACCCAGGTCTTCTGAAATGAGTTTGCTGGCTGGGGCAATTTAGACACAAATTGAGCACCTGCAGGAAGGTATCAAAACACAGAAACAGCAGTCCATTGGCTAGAAACTGGGACTTCATATGCAGACAAAGTACAGTGTGGATATACTGTGGACCTAAAAAGCATTTGGACACTAAAGGGATAGTTCACCCAAAAATCTAAATTATGTCATTGTTTACTCATCCTTGCATCAAATTACAGAAAACAGAAAAAATAAATACGGTTCGGCTTGAAAAGTGAGGCATTTTTTTTTTTTTTTTACTGATATTGATAATAAAAATGTTCTATAAGTAAGGTATTTCATCCAAACAAACCTCTATTTTATTTTGATAGGATCTAGCCTTAACTAAATATACATCAGCTTTTCATCTCACAAGAAAACAAACACCGCAAAACAAACGTGTGTGTGTGTGCGTGTGCGAGTTCTTCAGATCCTCTTGTTCTATCCACAGTGTGAAGATGAATAAGATCTAACGGCTCCAGCCGAGAGACTCTAATTGTTTGTCACCAGTGCGGTTGACACACCTGCTCCATCCTCCATTCTCCACACCATCAAAGCAGTCCCTTTCATAATAGACACTACAGAACATAAGCCAGCAATCTCAAATCAAGTGTTCACACTACGAGAAGCCATACCAAGGCGCTTCATCTAATTTAACAGGATATCAAAGTGAAACAAAGATGAGATGAAATCAGAAGAAATGCACTGGGTTAACAAAAGCCTACACAAAAAAGGTCTGAGCCAAAATCTAGTGAGCTGCCTCTCTGTGTACATCCCTACTAAAATGGAAGCTCATAAATGATTTGAAACATTCTAAATAGGCACATTAGACAGCAAAGTATTATTTATATATACAAAATACAGTTGATTTAAGAAACATTATGATATATATATATATATATATATATATATATATATATAAGGGGTGATGATGGCTCAGTGGTTAAGACACATGCCTTTTTATTTTTATGGATAAAAGCGTATATATATATATATATATATATATACTGTATATATATATTGCTGCCTAATGTGCCTATTTAGAATATTTCAAATCATTTATGCGTTTCCATTTTAGTAGGGATGTACACAGAGAGGCACCTCACTACATTTTGGCACAGACCTTTATACATACAGGGTATATATACAGCGTGCGATTTATGAAAAAAAAATTGTTTTGAAACTTTTTAATTCATAAAAATAAATCATGAGAACATGAACTTCATCAGAAATGGTAAAAAAAAAAGATTTTCTTAATTACTCATGAAGTGGCCTAACGCAATATTTTTACTATTTTTACTCTAATAGCTTATCTTTCCCCACACATATGAACTGTGATCATGCACAACAAAAAAAGCATGCTATTAATATATTAAGGAAATATATCAGCCTTTGGTTAACACGGATTGATTGCAAAGTTAAACCATTACAGTAGAATTATCCGTGGTAGTCAATTCGCCTCAATCGTGCCACAGGACATCAAGACGTGCGTAAACGCGTCTTTACATTGACTTAACATTGAAATCACATTAGAATCAAGTACAAAGAATAATAAACTCTCCTTACAACTTGAATATATATATTGAGTGTACAGATCTTAACCATTATTTTCAAAAATGTTTTAAAATTGATTTTGTAAGATAAAAGTATTTTTAACAAATTTCATAGATTACTCACTCCACATGACATTTCACAAGCTGATCTAACCTTCCTTTGCCATAAAAAGGTCAAATTATTAGATGTTTCTGTATGTTAGTTGCACCACATCACATTACAAATGTTTTCCAAATACTAGTAAGCAGTGAATAAGTTTTGTTGAAACATTTTTTTTCTGATAAACAATAAAAAGATTATGCTAACTACTTGCTTCTAGGTATCTTTTCAATAATTTCATTGTTTTAATGAGGCTTTTTTCCATCATCATATTGTATCAGAACAGTTATAAAACCCTACCATTTTTTTTTAATCAAAATTAATTTCAATTCAGAATTTAATTTATTGCATCCACCATTTATTTTTCACTAAGCTTCAATTTTTAAAAAATTGTAGTTTAGTATGAAAAAACAAATGCATTGCTTTTGAATTTGGCCAAAGAAAGGAGCATTAGAAGGATCTGTCTATCTTTTAGATTTGGAGCGTCTGTGAACCAGAGCCAGGTTTTGGAATGGAACTAAAGACCTTGTAAAACATCCTCCCCCAAAAAAGCAAATCACATGATACACATTTTTTTTTTTTAAAGAAGCTTAAATTTGTCAACTGTGAGTGTAGTCTATACAAATCAGAACATTAAGTGCATCTTTTTTTAGGGCGGAGAGGGCAGGGCCAGGGGGTGAGGGGGGTGTAGGCAGGGGGTTTGGAGTGTGATTTGGCATAAGATGACAGCTAATCTAGGTCTGGAATTACTGTCAAAAGGCCAAGCCAAGCCAAACACCAGCTGTACATGAAGCTCCCCCATACATCTCCTTTCCTTGTCAAAATGGCCCAGAGAACAACCTCATTCACGCTGCATGACTTCCCTATCCCTTTCTCTATTTTTTTCTGTCACTTTTTTCAGCAATACTTTAAACCCCAGCGCTTATAAAAATGGCTACATGGACTACATCACTGATCTTGTCCTAGTAATTCGCCTCATAGCCAAAAAGCTCAATGAAACATAAAAAAGGTTTTCAGTAAACGATATCGAAAGCTCAGCGAAGAGTAATGGAAGCAGAACTTCGCCAAAGGACCCTCCTGATGTTTACAAAGCCTTAAATTTAATCATCCTGCCAAAAAAAAAAAAAAAAAAACGTGTTTGCCGCCCTTTAATACAAAATGCGTTATTATTACTACACATTTCATGGGTCAGACATATCTCTTTCAGATTTATATGGTGCATTATGCCTTTACAAATCGATATCAATGCCCCTTCCTCCTTTTCACTCCCAGATGTCATTAAAATCTGGAGTTGTTGGCCAAATGATCCAACACACTGAGGCAATATGGCATTCCCTTTGATTCAAAAGTATCTTGTTATAAAAAATGACCTTACAGCCAGTGGCTTGTGGGTACAGGGTGGTGGAGGGAGGAGATGACAGATGGAAATATCAATAAGTGAGCCCAGAATATTTAGTGAGAGCTAATACAGGCAGTTAAGTGAGCTCGCTTCATCAATCATACTGTATTCACCAGTCTACCTCCTCAAGTCATTTGAGCACAGTCCTGGTCAGACCCCTCTGAACTCCTCCTCCTCCACTGCTACATCAACAGCAGATCTTATATCATATCTAAATGAGCTATATAACCTGCTATTCTCAGTGTAATATTTTCATCAACAATCCAGATAAAACACCGAAAAGGTTCTATAGTCTGATGCCAATAAAACCCTTTGTTGGTTTTAGAAAGAACACTTTCTTTCTTTTACTTGACATATTCTCATTTTAAAATTGAGTGGAAAACAAAATGGGACCTTTGCTAAAGTTTTCTTCTCAGAAAATTCTCCTCAGAAAAATACCCTCAACATCACACGTCTCTTCAGATGATATCTCAATAATGTGAGCTGACATGTGTCAAGATAAACTGTGTAATCAAAAGTCTGAATGTATAAACTCATGGAAACCAAATGATCTGAGCATTGTTATCTACTTCACTTATTTATTTTTTTAAATATTATAACTACAATCATCTAAGTAGATTCTACAATGCAATGCAATATTCCTCCAGTTCTCCTGAAAATAACACAGGAACAGATCTGAACCTATAATGTAACATCAACATTTTTAAACTCTAATAAACCAAGAGGCCAACTCAACATAATACAGCAAATAATGGAAGTAGGGTTCCTTGCAGAAAAAAAATTGAAACATTTATTTTAAGGCTGATACACTTTTCTTCATGATTTAATTTAATTCTAATATGTCCAATCAGCAAGGCTGTATGATATTACATCATAGAAAGTGCAAAACCTGTACTAAGTTTCTTGCTCTCCCTATCTGGAGAAAGTGTATGTGTGCAGAAATCCAACTCAAGAAATCGGCTTTGGGCTTTAGTTCATTCTTCAGCCTCTATCATTTCAACAGGACATCAACTAATCAGACCAAACCACTCTTGTTTGGCGTGTTTAGAAGGAGGGTGACTCTCTGTGTGAACTTTCCTGGCGGTTGCAGTTAAAGAAGGGGTTTGAATTGCTGTGATTTACATCAGTGTCTGGCCGGGAGAGAGCCTCAGATCCAGATTTCAGAACTTCCTTTAGTAAATGTTTGCCTGAAGAAGAGCCTGTTTTCGAGGCCCATAGTAGGAAGCAGGAAGCATCTCTAATGGAAGAAGTTAAAACCAAGAAGGCAGATCAGATAAGACAAAATTCATGATTTATCATGATATTTTGACGCTCCTGGTTGGTACAAACAGAGCCGCTTTGACTATTTGAGCCTTTAATGTGTCCCTCAGATCAATGTTGCAAATTTCAGAGTTGGATTAATGAAGTGGAAAAGTGGATTTGAGTATTTAATAAATTAGAAATCGTCTCGGTTATGGATGTAACCCTCATTCCCTGAGTAGGAAACGGAGACGTTACGTCGTAATGACGGAGAATGGGGGTTTCGCATAGAAAGCCAATCATCTTCGAGTATTTAAAAACGAGCCAATGGCATGAAATACCTTGGGGCTGCGGAAATTTGCATAGCGTAACTCCCACCCCGTGGGTATAAAAGGAGGAAGTGAACGCAACCGCAGTATGTCTTCGCTGAGGAGCCAAGACTGAACTCGGCGTCTACCCAGCGGTACAGCAGAAGTGGCAAGGAGACGTAACGTCTCCGTTCCCTACTCAGGGAACGAGGGTTACATCCGTAACCGAGACGTTCCCTTTCGTAGTCACTCCGAGTTACGTCGGAATGACGGAGAATGGGGGTCTGTGCCATCACGCCATCTTCATAGCTGTCTTCCAGAGCCCTGCGAAAGTCTGGACTCCTGAACTTACCTTATAACCAGGAGTTCCTACTTTAACACAGGAATACCAAGGTACACTGGGAAGCATATCCCGGGAGGGGCGTGCAACCAAATGCCTACCGTAGGGAAGACTTAAGAATACACATATGGCCGAGTTAGGGACTACATATGAGGATTACTGGAGCACCAACCTGAGGGTGGCTAGAAACTTAGCTCCAGGTGTGGCAGATGGCTTGCCAAGGGAAGACACATGCTCAGAGAGGCTTACAGTGGATAACACACATGTGACAGTTACCGGAGGGAACCGTGCACACGGAGGCACCTAGCCGGCACCAGAGCAAGCGCAGTGGTGTCCGCATCATGAGTGCTGGATAACTCAGGGCTTCAACGGAAGACTCAACTGAGGAATATCGCACTTATCCAGTCCGAGGAGTGGAATGGCGAGCAAGCGAAGAGACCTAAGCGGGTCCAGTAATGGCAGGAGCGAGTACGCGAGAGGACACCGGCTCTATTCGCAGATTATAGAATCTTGCGAAGGTGTTTGGTGTCGCCCAGCCTGCAGCTCTGCAGATGTCTGTTAGCGAGGCGCCATGCGCTAAAGCCCAAGAGGAAGCCACACTCCGAGTGGAGTGGGCCGTCACACCAAGGGGGCACGGTCGACCTTGCTGCTGGTAAGCCAAAGCAATGGCGTCCACGAGACAGCCGTTGCTTTGAGATAGCCCTTCCCCTTCTGGCTCCCCCCATAACAGACAAAGAGCTGGTCTGAGGTCCTGAAACACCTCGTTCTGTCGACGTAGGACAGACGACAGCTGAAGCGGTCTCATATAAAGCAATCCGAGCGGCGTGCCGCGGCTGCGGATGCCATATGCCCCAGGAGCCTCTGAAAAAGTTTCAGTGGAACCGCACTCTTGCCCTCGAACTGTCGAAGACAAGTCAGCAGTGAGTGCGTGCGCTCATTCGTGAGCTGCGCGGACATGGCGACCGAGTCTATCTCCATACCGAGAAAAGAGATCCTCTGCACGGGGCAAAGTTTGCTCTTCTCCCGGTTGGCCCGAAGGCCCAGACGGGCTAGGTGCCGGAGCACCAGGTCTCTGTGTTCGCAAACCTGTTCTCGAGAGTGTGCTAGGATCAGCCAGTCGTCGAGATAGTTCAGGATGCAAACCCCGTGTTTGCGAAGGGGAACAAGGGCTGCCTCGACGATCTTCGTAAAGACGCGAGGGGACAGAGCTAACCCGAGTGGGAGAACCGCGTACTGATATGCCTGGCCCTCGAAAGCAAACCAAAGAAACGGTCTGTGTCGAGGCAAGATGGAGACATCTATCGCTGCAAACCAATCCTGAGGCCGGACGCATTCGAAAATCAGTTGGCTGTGAGCATTTTGAACGGCACTCAATGAAGAGTACGCCTCAAAATGCGCAGAACCAGGATCGGTCGTAACCCACCGGTCTTCTGGGGACGACGAAGTAGGGGCTGTAACCCTGACCTCATCTCGGCTGGAGGGACCGTCTCGATTGCACCCTTCGCCAGCAGGGTCGCAATTTCCGCTCTCACGACCGGGGCATAGCCACCAATCACTGTGAAGCGAACTCCCCTGAAACGGTGAGGAGACCGTGCGAACTGAATCGCGTAGCCGAATCTGATCGTTCTGATGACCCAGCGGGACAGGACGGGGAGCTCTAGCCAGGCTCTACCGGGGGTCTGGCGATAGAGGGGGGAGGGAGGGGTGTAGTCGAGGGACGACACATGCTCCCTTCCGCACCCTCAGAGACAGAGAGGAATGAGTGGGGCGACGCGCTGTGACATCGTGCGCACTCATTCCTGTCTGTGTGCTCAGTGACAGTGTCAAGTCTTTCTTCAACAAACTCAGGGTGCTGCCCACTCGTGGGTGAGCAGCGAGGAGCTGGGAACAAAAGATTCTCCGCCGGCCCTCCACCAGGGGAAGGAGGGGCCAAGCTACCGCCTCCTGTGAAAAACCCCGACAATATCACTGAGCAGCCCGTCGCAGGAATGCCGCTTCGCCTGGCGTTAGCGGGGCACGCGGCCTGAGGGGGCTGTGACACTCTCCTGAGGCCTCCTCCGCGACGCGATCTGGCTGAAGGCTGCTGCTGGGGCCGCGTGGGAGGGAAGGGAGCCGTAGGGGGGCGTCCTCGGCGGCGAGTAGGCGGAGGCGACTGAACCGACGGCTGGGTGGAGGCAGCAGCTGGCCGTCGGGGCATAATCGCCTCCGTCTGTTCCTGGGCGGTCGAAAACTGCTGGGCGAAATCCTCGACCGCACCGCCGAAGAGGCCAACCTGGGAGAGGGGGGCATCGAGCAGACGAAGCCGCTCTGCATCCCGCGAGTCTGCCAGGTTGAACCATAGATGACGCTCCTGGACCACACTGGTGGCCATCACCTGACCAATGGAGCGAGCGACCACTTCCGTCGCCCGTTGAGAGCGAGGTCGGTGGCAGCTCGCCGCTCGCTTGGTCATTCCCCCCCTTGTGCATATCCCTGAGCAGCTTGGCTTGAAAAACAAGGTGCTCATCGCATGCAGGGCGGAGGCTGCCTGTCCGCCGCTCTACAGGACCGCGCCGCCATAGACGATGAGAACCTGCAGGCTTTGGATGGGCGCTTGGGAGTACCGCGGGAGGACGCGCTCTGTGGACACAGTTGCATCGTAACAGAGCGCTCCACCGGGGGAGTCCCAGCATACCCATGGGCAACCGTGCCGTCGAGGGGAGGAAAGGCGGCGGAAACTGACGAACGCTCTCGGGAGGTCAAAGGAGCCTTCCAAGTGCGTGTCAGTTCCGCATGTAGCTCGGGAAAAAAGGGAATTGGGGTTGGTTGTGGCCGTAAGGCGGCAGCCTTTCCCAAAAATCAATTATCCATCCGCGAGATATCGGGAGAGGGCGGAGTTCCACTCCAGCCCGATATTCACGGCAGCCCGAGATAGCATGGCCATCATCTCGGGATCAGACACGGCAATGCTGCCGCTCCCGAGGGAGGCAACACAGCCGCATCCTCACTTCCGAGGAGTCAAGCCCGCCTTGTGATGCTGCGACCGACATCGCATCATCCTCTGGAGCGCCGAACGAAACAGACGGTACCTGCTAAGAGGCAGACGCCTGAAAAGATTCGGCGCTCGCTGGCTCCAACACTGGAGCGGTGGGTGTGGCCCGAGGAGCTAGCGTCGGGGGTTTGCCACACAGTCACCGTCAAATCACCCTGTCCGCGAGGCGAAGAGCTTCTAGAGGAAGAAGCAGAACGAGTAGCGGACACGGGGACTCTCACTTTTATCAGATCATTGAGTCTATATCGCAGTGTAGAGATGCTCATGTTCCCACAGAAGGAACATGAGACATCCACGAACGCTGCTGCTGCATGTTGAATGCCCAGACACACAGAGCAGCGATCGTGACCATCAGAAGATGACATGAATCAACCGCACCCAGAAGAACATGGGCGAACCGTCTTGGCAGACCACTGCTCAGATCGCAGGCAATGCAGAATCTCACTGGGTACCGCCGTCACACCAACACTGAAGAGGACGCTTGTCTCGAAAAGTTGTCTCAGTGAAACTGGCTTTAGGAGTGAAGAAATCTCTTGGCTCCGAAGCGAAAACATACTGCGGTTGCGTTCACTTCCTCCTTTTATACCCACGGGGTGGGGCGGAGTTACGCTATGCAAATTTCCGCAGCCCCAAGGCATTTCATTCCATTGGCTCATTTTTAAATACTCGAAGATGATTAGCTTTTTATGCGAAACCCCCATTCTCCGTCATTCCGACGTAACTCGGAGTGACTACGAAAGGGAACTATTGATTATATTTCTACAACCACTCAAATTTGGGGTTGGAGGGTTTCTACCTCTGTACAACTGGATAAAGACAGTCCAGCTATTTGTAAGGAGAGAGAAATGAGACAACTCTGTCGGTCTTTAGAAAGCCATAGACTTTGTGCAAGTCATTAATTATATTTTGCACCACAACTTGCCACAGAGCAGATGCTAAAATTTTCCAAGTTCTTTCAGGTCAAACAAAAATGATGAGTTTGTGAAGGTCTTCTGGAGTTTGGCCCTCATTTAGAAGTTCTTGTTGGTTTTGTCTGTCCTCAACCTTTAGTTGAATTTCAGCCAAAACAAATATGTGCATTTATTTAGCAATTAACCAATGACCAGGCCATAATAGTTTAGGGCAAATAAAGCCAGCTAATAACCTGGCACAAGCGTCACACACTTCAGGGTAATTCTCCTTCAAATGCATCACTACCTCCAGCGTGCTGCAGGGCTATATTTTGGGCCCGCATGAGTTTTATGCCAGTGTTTGTCTGCCCTCCCCCTTAGTTCAGCATAGAGTTTAGCATGGGTGTGTGTTTGTGTGTATGTGCGCGAGAATGGCCCTTTGTGCCGACGGCTCTAGGTCTGGAACCCATTTCCACATGTTCAGCTTGGGCTTGGTCTTTGGACCACCTCTCCCCATGTGGAACATGTTTATTGTTCTTTGTGTCAGGCAGACGCCGAGACCTCTGTGGCCCCCTCTTCCCTCCACATCTCCCTGCAATCTCTCCTGTTATTCCAACTCTGTTTGAGCAATTTTTCTATCACAGCATTTATGCAAACGTTATCCCAGCTGACGTTCAGCCAGGGCAAAAAAAAAAAAAAAAAAAAAAACTTGTCATAGGGGGGGGGGGGGGGGTGGTTGAGAAAAATTAAACAAATAAAAAAGAAAAAAAAATGGGAAAGAAGCCTCAGATGACAAAACACACGTGCCTCGTGTGAGAGAAAAAGTAATAGTTGTTTTGTGCTCCTATTTTAACCCTTCTTTAACACAAAGTTATACGTTCATATGTGTAGGTCTGTGTGTGTGTGTGTGTGTGTGTGTGTGTGTGTGTGTGTGTGTGTGTGTGTGTGTGTGTGTGTGTGTAATTATCCAGGTGCTGTGTGTATTGTTGAAAGGACCATGTCCACATCCACCTTCTCTTCACATGTGTCATCATTTACTCTGGGCCATCATTAGATAAAAGTGCTCCGTCCTTGCAGGGACACTTGGTTAATTACATTTGTATGCCTCTGCCAGCTTTGTAAGACCTTTTAGTCAATGAAAACACAGTGTGAGAAAATTGAAGGGACATTTGCAGAAAAGAAACATTTGCAGTCCGGCAAATGAAAGATCTGCAAACAAATCTGTGTTCTATCATCAAAGCAGAACAAAAGCCAAAGCAGCTGCACTAGGATGCTCTCTGTATCATTGTACTGTAGCTCTAATGGGCGACTAATGAAGAATGTTTACACACTCAGCGTCTTTACAACCTCAGTTCAGCTACTCTGCATGTTTACATCCTTGTATGTAAGAACTGCTTATACATATAAAAAGCATTTGCCTTGAATCAACCAGAAGAGTATAGAAGTAACAGGAAATGGATCAGGAAATCCAGCCTGATATGGATTCAGACCCAGGTTACCTGTGCATGTGTGGTAGCATGAACACTGCCATGCCTCCTACATTAAAAAGGTGGTATAATGGTGGTATGATTTCACAAGATGTAAAATAAGTCTCTGATGTCCCCAGAGTGTGTATGTGAAGTTTTAGCTCAAAATACCTGAAAATGACCTGTGACCTGAAAAATTCAAAAACTTCATGTTCATGTTCATGTTCTTCAAACTTCATGAAAATTTCATGTTCAAACCGGAGTCAGACAAAGATGGAGAGACTCAAGAAAAAGTGACAACTTGTAGACAATTTCCTATTGGTTAGTTGATTAATTTATGTAGCTTATGTGTAGATATCTTCTAGTCATTGATTAGCATATTCTGTCATGATAATCTATAAATCGCGTTCCCGGGGGCAGGGTTTTAAGTACATTTACGGGTTTGTGATGTCACTAACCCAGGAGGAATGTCGTGTATTCCAAACCAGCCATCTGTTGAAGTTCTTTCTTTAAAAGAAAACATCTCCCTTTGCTTTGAATTTTGAGCGTTGTAACTTTGCAGGTGATGTTTATGCTCAAACAGTACAAACAATTGAAATCATATCAACCACTTTGAGTTCTTCTGGCAATGAAGATTACCTATTAATTGACATTTAAGTGAAATTACTTAAAGGGTTAGTTCACCCAAAAATGAAAATTAAGTCATTAATTACTCACCCCCATGCTGTACCAACCCCGTAAGACCTTCGTTCGTCTTCGGAACACAAATGAAGATATTTTTGATTAAATTTGAGAGCTGTATAACTACCACATTGGCTCCTAAGGGACTGCCTCTTGACGGCCCAAAAAGTCAATGAAGAAAATGTTTAAATATCCCAAGTGACTACCGTGGCTCAACTATATGTTTATCAAGCGACGCGAATACTTTTTGTGCGAAAAAACAAACAAAAATAACGAGTTTATTCGACTATTTTTTTCTTCCTTGTAGGCCAGAACGAGACTTCCTTATAGATTTCCACGACGCATGCGCGAGAATTGCGATCTGAAGTGGTGTAAGCTGGTGTACGCAGATCGCAAATCTCGCGCATTTGGCTACTACGGTTATCTCTTTATATTTTAGGCAACAATAAAACGAAATATGCTACAACTCTGCATATTTTCGTCAACAATAAAATGAAATATGTTATAAAACACCACTCTGCCTCTTTTCATTAAAAAAAAAAAAAAAAAAAAATCAACATTAGCCTAATGGCCATGTGGTTCAGGCAACATGATTCTCTTCACTGCATATATTAACAAAATGAACATGATCTTTTTGTTTTAATTTTAAAAATATGAAACATTGATTTTTATTGACATTTATCAAACAGAGACAGGGTTATGTCATTTTATTTTATTGTTCACATAGTGAAGATAATATAACAATGTTGTTAAAGTTAAATAGCCATAAAGTTATGAAACGTCAAAAACGTTTTTTTTTTTTAGCCACTAGCTGAGGATAAGCTGTTCCAGTCGGGGTTGATCTCGCTGAGTGTCCGCTGAAGGCTTGGATGTCTTATAGATACTTTTTTCAGGCGCTATCTTTATAAATAAATTACAGATTTGATATTTAAACAACCACATTCTCGCCTGAAACACTCTTAAAATTACATTTCATGACTCAATAACAGTAGTATTTTGATATTTCGCGGATTTTCTCCTCTCCTATTGACGCTTGCTGGTTGGTGCAAGGTGCATTCTGGGTTACCTGGCTATCTCAAGTCCGCACGTATGGTCCGCACAAGGCACCTCTCGATGCATCCTCGGTAAACGGGGCGGATCAAGAACACATCCGGGGATTTGAACTGGACTTGGCTAGATGTGAACTTTGAATTGGAACTGTACTTGGGCAGCGACTGATGACATTTCACAAGTCCACAAGAACACAAGTACAGACAAGAACGCATATTGAGAAACGGCTACTGTTCTGCACATTGTGTATATCTCCCTTATTTAACAAACCTGAATCAGATCCTAAGCTTGTTAGGTTAGATATGGCAGAGTTCCCCAAACTCGGTCCTGGAGGGCCACTGTCCCTGCAGAGTTTAGCTCCAACCCTGATCAAAATACTACTGTTATTGTGTCATGAAATGCAATTTTTTTTTTTTTTTTATTTGCTTCATCTTGGGTCTGACAGAGAGTAACAATAGCATGTAGTACAGTTTAAGTAATATAAATACATATACACTTGTGATGTAGTGTGTTTCAGGTGAAAATGTGGTTGTTTAAAGCTCAAATCTGTGGTAAAATCTTATTTATAAAGATGGCGCCTATTTGAAAAATCTATCTGACGTTTTCGGCTGTGACATCCAGACTTCTGACGTTTGCCACTGGCTCTGATGTCTCTAGTCTAGTGGATAAACTTGACGTATAACTTGTCATGTGTATAAGTCTATCTTTGGTCTCATTAAACTATAGTTTGTTCCATGGCAAAAAAAAATAAAAAAATAAAAATCGTTTTGGCTGAGGGCAAAGTGAAGTTTCATAACTTTATTTATTTAGGCATTTTAACTTTAACTTTGTAGCCTATCAGAGAGCTTACATATGTTTGAATTGTTTGCCTTATTTCTCATTGAAGCTTCTACACCTTTTATGCTAGATATTGATCATTAAAACTGACATTTAAGAAAAAGAGACAGGGTTGTGTAATTTTATTTTATATACTTAAAAAAAAATATATATACAGTATATTTACATTTACATTTATTCCTTAAGCTGACGCTTATCCAAAGCGACTTACAATTGCTATACATGTCAGAGGTTGCACGCCTCTGGAGCAACTAGGGGTTGTTCAGTCTTGCTCAGGGACATGTTAGTGTCTCACAGTGGATTCGAACCCGGGCAATCACCACCCCATACACATTTATTTTAACATTCTCTTCACTATATGTACAATAAAATAAAATGACACAACCCTGTCTCTTTTTTGTTAAATGTCAATAAAAATCAATAATATTTCATATTTTTAAAATGAAAACAAAAAGATATTTTGTTATAAATACAGACTGTTTTCATGAAATGGCGTATGTATGACACGCCAATTCGTATTTTCATTTTTGCCGTGCTATCAACACGCATAATCGCTTTTCAGCGTGTTTATGAACGCCGTTAACTTAATGTTACATTACTGTATATATAAATCAATGACCTACCCCAACCCCGTCCCTAAACCTACCCGTCACTGGGGTTAATACCATTAATAAGTCTTCCCCTACCATCCTAGGAAAAAAAATATCGCTCCCCAAATGTAGATCTACACAGATCTTCGTTTCGCTCTGACATTTAACGGCGTGTACATACACGCGGAATCACTCGGGCATTTAACGGTGTTGACACATGCAGATAGCTCAAAATGCGTATAGATAACACACTACTTGAATTGAAAGTGGCGTGTATGTTTACGCAAAAGTCATGATGCCATGTTGATAAATATATGCTGTGAAGATAATCAATATAGGCTATGCGTTGCCTGAACCAAATGGCCAGGCTTAATATGTTTAAGATTTTTTTTTTTTTTGGGAGTCAGAGACTCCAAATTTGATACTGTGACTGTTTAGACTTTCCTCTATCGGTGTGCCAAATTTTATAACTTTCCCGCAATCAGATCTATGGGCTGCCATAAACTCCCAGTCAGCGGCGGAGGAGGAGGAGGAGGAACAAGAGGAAGAAGAGGAAGAAGAAGAAGAGGAGAAGAAGAGAACAAGAAGATGTATGTTTACAGAAAATGTACAATATTACTGTAAATATTTATTATGCATTTAACATCATAACTTTTCTGTTATACATTTTTCAAAAACTTAAAATTTTAGGTTTATATCAGATTTTGAATCCTAGGTTGTCAAAGTGGTCCAGGATACTTGTACGCCACTGTATATATTTTTTCCCCTTTCAAATAAATTTTTCGCAAACTTTATGATAAATACTGTTATTAGGAGTTTAGGATGTCTGGCATTCATTTTCAATTTGCATGTTTGAATCTCATCGTCACCACAAGCTGTGATGGCGAGTGTAATGAGGCTTCTGAGATTTAATGGCTCAGCTAAGAAACTTCCTCATACCTGCACATTCCTGTTGAGAAGACACTCTGTATCCCGTCTTTATCCCTCACCGCCCCCCTAAACACACACTACCTAAAACAATGCACACCGGTCGTTCCACTTTCCACAACACACAACACTTAACACACCAACAAACCACAAACCACCCACGACACATTGACAGGCTTCACTACAACACAGACAATCTCACCCAAAATACATATTCTTCTGAGTGAAGAAACTATTTATTTCCTCCCAAATCCAACAAAAAACAACAATCTGCAGGGTTGTGGAAACAGGAAAACAGCACACATTTGTAGGCCTGTGTGTGTGTGTGTGTGAGAGAGAAACAGCGGTAGTTTGTGGGTGGTAATGGCAGACGAGAGAGATTAAAAGGGATTTTTCTGGCACACACACCTTAAAAACAAGGTTTACCTGAAGCAAAAACGCACATTCACCTTCATCACGCAATACAACACAATAAAATAAATAAATACAATAAAAAACACCTGGTGTAGGATTTACTTTGGAACAATTTTCACTCAGAAATTGCTACATTTCACAAACAATTAAAAAAAACAACAGGTATTACATTGAATTAAACATGGCATTTTGAAGTAGAGTGATTTAGAAACGTAAAAAAACAGTGTACCTGCACACGTCTTACTAAGTTTATTATAATTATCATCACAATCCCTAAGAGATAATATTTATTTACATTAAACGTTACATTCACAGATGCTGTACCCACTGTATACACACCCACATATATCTATACACCCACAATATATATATATGAAGAGTTCAGATGCAAAAGCCTCTAAGTGCCATTTGAAATTTTCTTCTAGAATGATAATTTTTATCAAGCTTGTATATTTAAGTTCAGTGATTTCACTTAAATGGCAATGATAATTACCTATTAATTGTTATTTAAGTGAAATTACTGAACTTAAATATACAAGTTTGATAAAAATCATCATTAAAAAAGAAAATTTCAAATGGCATTTAGAGGCTTTTGCATCTGAACTCTTCATATATATATATATATATATATATATATATATATATATATATATATATATATATATTATAAAATAAATAAGTAAATATGTGTATGGTTATATATAACCATAAACATTTACATATTTTATAATAATAAACGCAGCTCAAATTCAGGCCGCTTGTTTTCATTCTGACATATGACATCAATAATAAGAGAATAATGAATTGAATTATCCTGAATTATCTTTCAATTTAAAAACTATAAGTAAAAGTAAATGAGCAGAGACATTTGTAAATGAGCAGAGACATTTTACTAAAATATAACACACGTTCACCCGCTCGAATGTATGTACAAATAAAAAAAGTTGAAACATGGAAAACATACTGAGAGGTTAAGTGCAGTGTTAACCCTTTTTTACCTCAGCCATATGTAATAACTTTCAGGTTAAATACAATGTGTATGCCATAGCGTAGTACCAGATACTGTGATTAAAGGGAATGAAATTCATTCTCTTTGCATGTTATGTCCTCTAGAGGGCTGCTGGGATCTGCGCTGTCTGATTGTGAGTGCTTTTCTCCATAGTGTGATAACATGCTGTTTTTCTCATCATGGGGTGAGTAAACACCTGTCTTAGAAAATACACCATTGCAAACAAACAAACAAGAGCGCAGCAAAATACTCTGGAAGTGGGTACTGACGCGTGTACACATGGATGTAAGACTAATGCAGGAAACCCTGTAAACGTCACACACACACTCACACGCACGCACACACACAGGTTACCCATCACAGATAAGTTCCTGCATTTAAAAAAAACAAACAAACAAACAAAAAACATTAACACGCACACTTTAATACCATCTGCCTAATTGTCACTCCTATTACAAACACACACACACACACACACACACACAAAAGGAGTTTGAGAAGGTTTCTACCTCTCAGCGTAAAAAAAAGACTGGGTTTGTCAGAGGGCATCAAACAGAAAATGATGGTAATGCCATGTACTCTAAAGCTAAGTGTATCACCCGTCCCACTCTCCCTGACCTGCCCTCTTTGTCTTTTTTAACACCATTAGCAAAGTGCAGTGTAATAACATTATAAGCCTGTCCCAGCCCGCAGGAGAAGGATTGGGTGACGGACTCTCATCCACTCGCTGCTCTCATCTTGCCCGGCTTCTTTTAAAAGGGACTGATGCATTCTTTTCTTTCTTGCCAATTACACCCAGTCAAGCATCTTGCACTGAATCCTTTTCCCTAAAAGCAATGACCACTCTTATCCATGCTTTTCTTGAGAGGAGAAGGTTTTTTAAAAGATCCTCAACATGATGTGCTAACCCAAAAATATACTTTTGTCTAACTACAGTTTTGTTCAAAGAGAGCTGTTATGATACTTCAAGTAGATTAGTAGACATATCATGTAATAGGGTTATAAGTTGCTAAATATATGTACAGGCAACAACAATACACCATACCATAATCACTGTATTTTATTACCACAGCTGCCAGATTTAAAAAAAAAAAGTAAATTTAACAGTATAGTTTATTATTATATGTGTTTTTTCCTTTTCCATCTCTAATTTGAATCAGTACATTGAAAAGCTAATGGACAAGCAAACCCCGGATGCATTCCGCATGGGCAAACGGGCACAGTGAGCTGTGGAGATGAAGTGAAATCCATCCAAACATTCAGGCAACATTCTTTCATAAGCAATTACAGACGAGTACTTTCTTAGATAACCATCAGACCTTGCAGAGTCATCAAGACCAGTGTGTTTTTATCCCCACTTTAACCTACACCAGGTAATGTGGGCCACACCCCTATAAAACCCAACGGTCGAGCATGCTTGGGAGCGCGCGCGATGGGTCGGCTCAGGTGGAGGTCTGCCAGCTCCGCCTGCAACCTGAGCCTTGTAATGACAAGGGCCGAGACAAAGCAGGCAGTGTAGTCACCATCCAGCTCCCAGGCAAGTCTCCCAGATGTGAGATAAAAGATACAAGCATGGAGACAAAGTTATCTGCAGCCTGCATCGGCCAGTGGGGAAACGGGAAACCTGAGCCTATTGAGGCGACTGGATCAGTGTGTCTGAAACGCCCACAGGAGTCGAAGACGGTGGCAGTGCGGTGCAGCCCCCTGGGTGGAGAGGGCCAAAACACAAGTAATCCAAGCCCAGACTACCACCCATTTCCCAGGATCCCCATCCTCCACACCCCCAACCGCCATCCCAACAGGGTCTGCTTAGGTTTTCTTTTCCAAACACTATTCTACAGTGATGAGATGACAGACTTGGCTAGGAGATATGTCTGTTGTCACCAGACTCGTCCACTTCGTCTTACCCTTTCATGTAGTAGTCATGCATTAGCTGTGTTTTTCTTTGTGAAAGGTGACAGAGTGAGAATGGATCCCCGTGGAGTCCCCTCAGTTTCTGTTTGCGGTCAGATCACAGGGCACAACCTTTTTATGAAAAGTAATGAACTAAGATCAGAGGTTTATAATGTCACGCAAAAATGGTGAGCTGGAAAATGCATGGAAAGGATGTGTAAACTATGTAAAAAAATAAAAAATAAAATCATCCTAATGCTTCTATCTGAGCCAGATAAAATATGGTCCTCTCTTTAAAGGGCTATTTTATATTTCTTACAGAGCACTGAGGCGGTCAGATCTGATGAAAAGGGCGAGTGCTTAGTTGACAGAGGTAATGCATTTTTCATGACCTTGTACATGACACGTCTACATTTACATTTATGTTCTTAGCAGATGCTTGTGAAACTGGCTTACAATAAATAGCACAAATCATGTTAATGGTTATTCCTGGGATAGGATGAGAATGCCTGCTGCATGCTAGGCTATACCTTACAGTAAAAACGAAACATAATACAACGTAATAATTTCAAATTACCATGATTACAAAAAATATCAGATTGATGCTAAAATAATACATGTCCAGTGTTTTTTACACTGGGTCAATAACAGTCAAAAGAAAAAAAAAGTGCCAAGTTCTTTCATATTGTTTTTAAAGACTAAAAATGTCAAAATTTTAACCAAGTAAAAAGTAATTAAATATTTACCCAATTATATTTTGCACCTTGAAAATGTGTACATCAGAGCTTTTCAATTCATTTTTCATGGTAAATAGTCTTTATTTATTACAAATATTATGAAATAACAATTCATAAATGTCACACCACATGAACTAACCTTGCCTTTTCATAAAAATGAAAGAAACTTTAAGAAACTGTATTGACCTTGACACAAAGTCATGAAGGTATACTTTCTTTGATTCTGTATCACTTCCTGTTTTTCCCCTCCATGTTTCTGCATGATGGTTGTCCATTTTGTGTTTGTTCTTCATTTTGATCAAATACTCTTCAAACAAAAATTACTAAAAATTTACAATCATGCTCATCATAGAGGATATATATTATAAAAGCATTTTAATGTATCTTTGAATACACATAGACAGGACGAAAAAAAAATAGACAGGATGAAAAAAATAGAGTCATGTCATTAACCATAATGCTACAGATGAGTCAATGATGAGTAAATCCAACACACCATGGTTGGGTATTGACACAAAATTTATGATTTGATTTTGATGCACTAGCTTGCGATTAGATTCATTACTGGTTAATTGGAGTGTGTATCAGGTAGAATACACAGAAAATATTCTCAAGGAAAAAAAAATATCTCTGAACTATTTCTGTAAATACAGGGAAAACTGGGGTTCCCTGTATAAAATTCTGTGTACAGGGAACCCCAGTTGGTACATATTAAATTACTTAAAAAAATGAAATTACTATAATACATATTACTATAATATTAAAAGTTAACATTAAATGTAAATAGCCATATGAAAATCAGTTAAATTACACAAAAGTTTTTTTTTTTTTACACAAAGTCTTTTTAATAATGTTATAGTCCGTTTATTTGTACCGTTTCTATGTCATGGTTATTTGTACTTCATTGTAAACGACCTTGAGTTTTCTGAAAGGTGCCACGGTTGAAACACAGATTGCGATTATGAGACATTATACAGATTTTATTAAGTAGGTAAGTATTATTTCTTTCAACATGCCTTCCGTTGTTCATTCATTTTTTATTTTTTTTTTGCGCTGGAACTCGTAGAGGAAGAGGAAGAGATGATCAGTTCACTTGCGATCAGTAGTGAAAATAGTAAAGATGTGTCTTTAGGATTTGTTGGAATGTAGCAATGGAATAAGGTTTCCATTATAAAACGGATAGTTCCGGTCCTTGATTCTGATTGGCTGAGCCTCGTTAGAAGCCATTGTAAGTTGCTCAACAAACATACATCTGTGATCGCATTACATTAGTATTACTGCACAACTGCCTTTTGTGAATCTTTGTTGCTGCATGTGTTGCTTGGCAACCTCCTTGAAACTACATTGCTTGGCGGAGGAATAAATGTGTTATAATTTTTTATTTTTTGTTGCTGGTTTTTATTTTATGAATAAAATAGATATTAAACGAATATTTTTATGGAGTAACCATTTTATAAAAGCAATAAGCCCAGCGAAGCTGTGTTTTACATTGAATTTAGAACATCTAAGGGGCCCGCGTCGTGCCTAAAACCCCCTTAGCTGGTCTAAATTCAATGCAAAACACGGCTTCGCCGGTCTTATTGCTTTATCCAGAGATGTTCATCACTGTTCCACAGTTTTGGACCGGATCATGTGGAATCCCTTCATGTGGAGGGAAAGACTGATTAGAAATCTAAAGTGGCTGGGCTGGTGTAGACAAATTTATTAAGGATTGAAAGTATAGTATGCCAAGCAACTAGCAATAGTTTCAACCAGGAAGGCCTACCATACTTTCAATCCTTGAAATCTACCAGATATTGGCAGACAGCATAGACACATCAGGAGAGCTGTAGCAGAAGAGAACCTCCTTAAAAAGGAACAAAAACAAATCCCAGCAGCAGTATGTTAGACTGATTCTGGAGTAGTGTTACAATGCAACAGGTTGCATCACAGTGCACTGGGTGCTTCCAATGTAGCTGGATGACTGATTGTAATGGGGGTGATCTAGTTATATGTTGAGGATGTTATTCCACCACCTGGTCACTGACATTGGTGGTTGCTGGTTCGAAACCAGCAGGATTAAGGAGATGGTGTGGAGCTAATTTTTAGCCTAAGGCCTCTCCTGTCAACAGGACACTACTACCAAGCAACATTCTGATGTACATTGTTTGCCTTCGTAATAGTGCTCTGTAAAGGCTTTGCAATCAAAGGTGTGCCTGGATCCAAGCAAAACTCCAAAAAGCCATTTTGAGCAGGCGGCACAGTAAAGTGACTTTCAGAGAAGGAGGGGGTGAATGAAACATGTTCCCAGTTCTGAGTCTACACTAGGATTGACCATTTTTGACAAATTTTCCTTTCGATAGCTCAGTACAACAAGTACTCAAATTTTGTTTGATTAAAAACAATACTGAAATACTGTGAAAATAGGACAATGAAAAATAACTTCAGGTTATTAAAAATAATGAATATGATATATATACGTATATATATATATATATATATATATATATATGTGTGTGTGTGTGTGTGTGTGTGTGTGTGTGTGTGTGTTTGTAAAAGAAACATCTAAAATTATAATTAATTAAAATAATCAAATCATAGTCATATTGTCATTTCAGCTGTGTGAGCTAAAGCCAAAGAATGAATGATGACCTGTAAACTGAAATGCTTTTCTAGTGGGTTAATTAAAGGAGTACAAGAAAGACAGTTTCAGTGCAAACTGCAAACTGTTCAAAGAGCTTTAAACGATTCTAGACGATGAATACGGGTCTTATCAAGCAAAACGATCGCTCATTAAAAAAAAAAAAAAAGGTTACATTTATAAGCTCAAATTGTTGCCTTGCTCTGTTCTGTGATGCGTGTTTGTGACTCTCCTGTTCAAACTCATTCATCAAAATGAACAAATCTTTTCCCGAGTCAATTCGTTCATTTCGTTCGTTGAATGAACCAAATGACACAAAAAAAGATTTGTTCATTTTGATAAACGAGTTCGAACAGGAGAGTCACGAACGCGTATAATCACGAATGCAGTAAATTATCAGCAAAAGTTTTTTTTTTTTTTAAAGTGAACTACTCCTTTAGTTCAATCAAACACATCCTATATGATTAGTTAGATATAAACAACCTAAATGTAATATTACAACTTACATCTGCACAAAAGAGCAAAAATACTTAAAGGGTTAGTTCACCCAAAAATGAAAATTAAGTCATTAATTACTCACCCCCATGCTGCTCCAACCCCGTAAGACCTTCGTTCATCTTCGGAACACAAATAAATATATTTTTGATTGAATCTGAGGGCTGGATCACTCTTCCATAGACTTCCTAAGGGACTGGCTCTTGACGGCCCATGAAGTCATTAAAGAAAAGGTTTAAATATTCCATGTGCCTACAGCGGCTCAATTATAAGTTTATCAAGCGACGAGACAAATTTTTGTGCGAAAAAAACATAAATAACGACTTTATTCCACTATTCCATTACTTCCTTATGGGCGCATGCGCGAGAACTGAGACGAGGACGTTCTCATTCGTCTACTTCTTGTTACCGGCTGCTCACCGCTTAGGAGTTTTACCGCCACCTACCGTATAAAATGATTATCCATATATAAGGCGCTCCAGATTATAAGGAACACTGTCGTTTTTTGAGAAGATTAAAGGCTTTTAAGTGCACCTTATAGTGCGGAAAATACGCAAATTGAAAAGCGTATGTACAGCGCGCATCTTCCTCTGCTTGTAAACAAAAAGTTTTGCGCTTCCAGCTATATCAGCACATCATCTTATACGGTAGGTGGCGGTAAAACTCCTAAGCGGTGAGCAGCCGGTAACAAGAAGTAGACGAATGAGAACGTCCTCGTCTCAGTTCTCGCGCATGCGACCATAAGGAAGTATTGGAATAGTGGAATAAAGTCGTTATTTATGTTTTTTTCGCACAAAACGTATTCTCGTCGCTTGATAAACTTATAATTGAGCCGCTGTAGGCACATGGAATATTTAAACCTTTTCTTTAATGACTTTATGGGCCGTCAAGTACTAGTCCCTTAGGAAGTCTATGGAAGAGTGATCCAGCCCTCAGATTTAATAAAAAAATATCTTTATTTGTGTTCCGAAGATGAACGAAGGTCTTACGGGGTTGGTACAGCATGGGGGTGAGTAATTAATGACTTAATTTTCATTTTTGGGTGAACTAACCCTTTAAGCGAATTTGACTGTGCTGGTCAGAATACCCAACTCCCATTAGATGCGCTCTTTCCATAACAACAAAAATAAGAGCAATTAAAGCACCGCCCAAAATTTTACCAAAAATCAAACCTTGTCACCCTTAAGAACTCTTCAGGGCTCGATGTGCAGAAGCTGTCAGCTGACATTATTGGTTAAGCTGAGTGAGACAGAGTTGGATGTCATGGAAATAAAGACAGCCAGATCAGCTTCAGTGTAACAGACCACAGCTCAGTGCCACATGCTACATGAAACCCAATCACAAAGTCGCACAATGTCTAGATCTAGTCCAACCTTTCTGAACTCTTCCTGAACCCTTCTAGGCAGAGCACCAGCATGGTACAACAATGCACTTTATGGCTTGAACATGATACTACATGATACTGATTCTGACACACCTTTGGCACGCTGACATCAAGTGTTTGCGGGAACAAAATAGTTTTTCACTGATTAAAAATTACTGTGGAAAAAAAAAAAAGAACAGACCAACTTGGATAAGAGTTGACATAGCAAGTCTAAAGCTACAGCTAAACACAAGCTTAAAGTATTTTGCTTGGGACAAATCTCGCCTCTCAGAAGCCTGTGCTAGTTGTCCAAGCTGGGGGGGCAGAATCCATCAGCGAGCCAGACGGCAAATAGGCTGATGGATCGATGGGGGCCATGACCTCCAGCTCTGCACCCTGTGAAGCTGGTGAGAGAGAGTGACAGTCAAGATTTACCCATCGATTCGGAATGACAGAAGTAAGGGGCACACGGAAGAATGAAAGGAAGGAAGCGATACATTTAGCTCTCTTTGTTAGTCAAGCCTCCTTTGAGAATTTCAGCTTCTGTGGTAATCATAGCAAGGTGATCCCAGTGGCTTTCCAGAGGTCTGGAGCATCATTTCTCTGCTGTGTGGTTTTTAGGGAGCAGTTATAATTCCCAGAATTCCACCATCTTCCTTCGGCATCAACAACAACAGACAACAAATTAACAACATTAGCTAAGGTCCTTCTGCCGCTTGACAGCAAGACTTGAATGAACCCATTTATCCAACCTAGGGTGTGCTTGAGCTAGTCTATATCCCAAAGGGAGGTGCACGGTCAGAGAGAAGTGTCTTTCCCCTCAAGACAATCATCAGTGGGTAACCCCATACTGCAGTATTTAACAGAGACGCCATTCAGCGTGAATAACGCTCCATCAAAAAATGGTAGTTGTTTTTGCAAGCAGCTCAGTGATATCTCAGGCTGGCCCTTGTTTGGCTGGAACCCCATAATTATAAAAGGTTGGGACTGGCTGTCCGCAAAAGAGGGCTGCAGCGGGACTGAAATGTGTGCTAATTGAGCCAACAGCATCCAAACCCTCCATCTGTCCATTTTCTCATCTCTAAGGAAACGTCATTCTAAGCTCACTGCAAGCTGCTCTTGGCCACGAAAATACTCACAAATAATGGAGAGGCACAACAGTCCATCAACACAAAGAAACTCAATGCTGTGGTTGTTGAACATGTCTGACAACTAACTACACGTTTTTTTAAATGAAGAGTTTAGATGCAAAAGCCTCTAAATGCCATTTGAAATTTTCTATTTTAATGATGATTTTTATCAAACTTGTATATTTAAGTTCAGTAATTTCACTTAAATGGCAATGATAATTACCTATTAATTGTTATTTAAGTGAAATTACTGAACTATTCAAATGGAATCTACAAAAAATCATCTTGGAGCACAATTTTTTGAGAGAATTTTAATTTCTTAAGGCGAGACACAGCAGGCAAATATGGTCATTTCCTGTTTATCAGCAACCAATCATGAAAGTAAAATGGGCCATTTAACTCGAAATGCGAAGAAAAATTTTTAAAGGCCGTTTTCTCAAAATTAGTTTTTTTTTTTCCTCACACTTCTAGTGATGATTTTCCACTTCTGTAGCACCTACATACACCAAACTTTGCAGCCGCATTCCTAACTATATTGTGAAGATTTGTTCAGAGGGACTTGTTGATATATCGTTCTTGGCCTGATTTATATGTCATTTAGTGCCTAAAAATAGGGCGAAAATCTATTTTTTAAGGCTACTGGCAGTATTTTCTGATTTACAGGGTAACAAAAGGAGATATTCATTATCCCCTCTGAACATGTCTTTTCATTGAATACATCAACAAAATGCAAGCATAATTTTGAACTTTGTTTTTTTTTTTCAATGGTCAGATTCGTCACTTATTAGCACATATTTAATTAGATATAGCTTGATTAGCATATTTAAACATAAAATAGAAAATTTGCAATGCATTGTTCTCCTATTTATACGAGTAATCAACTGGTAAAGTTTCATGATGACATCTGTAAGTTAAAATTTTTATCCTATTCACCTGCAGTGTCTCGCCTTAAGCCGACTCTGCTTATTTTTGGTAAATAACAAACAAGAGTGTCCATGGTGAATAAAAGACCAAATATTTTCATGTTAGTTTTAAATAAAACCTTTTTACCATTTTCAACAAAACAAATAAATCGAATGACTAAAAGTGTGTAAAAGTTTCAGAATTGCAATGAAGACATTAAAATGATGAGCTGATAACAGAAAATGTGTATTTTATTCATTTCATTTTCAAGCTATTCAAAAATATAATTTTAATTAATTAATTATTAACCATATAGATGTTTTTGGCATTTGAAATGTCAGTAGTGTGAAACAGCTATGATCCCTTGCGTCAAAACTCTGAGCAGTGAACTGGAAAGGGAAATCCCAGAAAGCTGGGGGACATCTTTTTTTCTTTCCAAGTTCACACCTCTTTCCTGAATCCCGCAGAAATCGTGTCTTTGACTCTCAGTGGTCATTAAGCCAACTGTAGGGCTAATTGAGCATGGTGCTGTGTGTCATCGGAGCATGGAGAGAGCCTGCTGCACACCGTGTGCTTTCCAAGAATGTCTCAATCTGCCCATTAAAACAAGACAATTTTAGCACCACAACAAATAGCAGCGCAATGAGAAAATGGAACAGTAAATCCAGAACTATATGTTGATTAGCACTTTTAACCAGATTTGATCAATTTGAAATAAATTTTACGAGTCATGTCAGAAGTAGTCTCGCGTAGCCAGACTTTCAAACTGACGGCAGAAGGTCTGGACTCTATCACAGCTTTTCTTGGCCAAGGATTGCCCAAGAGGACATTTGACTGACATGTAACGCAACCAATCACAGTTTATTTTGTTTCACATCATGTTTAGGAGCGTGAAAATATAATGTCGATGTCCCTACAATAACAGACAGGCGTGCATCTATAAATTAATCATTCAAATATGTTATGCAAGTTCACTGCAACAATGGAGCCGCAAACTTCACGCACTTTTGAAAGTCCAGCGTTTAGTTAATCCTGGTACTGCTCAATGTCACAGTTGTGAACACGACGACTTTCGTCCTCCATGAGGGGTTTTGACGTCACGGCATTCGTTTTCAACCCAGAAAACGTGAAAAGTGACAACCCAGTGACTTTGTTTTGGTGCCTGCAAGCATGTCAAAAAATAATTCCATCTGGCGTAGGAAGGGGATCTTATTATAATATAATAAAGGACACATGCAGGCAAAATTATGTCAAAATGCCCATTTTGGCAAATGTCCTAGTAAACAGTCGGTTATGTCTTAAGGGAATCTAAATAGTTGAGAAAGAAAACACATGTGTATCAGTATATTGGATCCATGGATTCGGTCTTAAAGTGACAGCAGCCTAATAAACCTGCTGCAATCTGTGTCATTAAGGTTGAGACAAAGAAAATACATTTCTAACGGCTTTTGACTGATTAATAACTTTAATAAGAATAAATCTATATTACATTTATACAGTCAAGACTGTGCAGTTATTTTACATTTGATTATTTAATGTCTGTACCAGAAAACCACTGTACGACCTACCTTAAAAAAAACAACAGAAAATAGCTGTTTATTTCTTGTGTCTTTGTTCTATTTTATTTATTATTGCTTGTAATTTGTAAGATTACAAATTATTTTTTTTGTAATCTGTAGAAAAGATTCTTAGCATTAAGCCCTGCATGGACTGCTCTGTCACTTAGTTACATGCATCCTGTCTCCATTTAAACTACCCTTTCAATCAGCATTTCAGTTCAAATTCTCTACATTAAATATAATTTAATTTCTTACCATATAAGAGAAAACTGTTGTAGTATGTTGATCTGCTGGTTATGTGTCTTTCATGCAGAGATCTCTACTCATGTGTTTGCTTAATGATGCATTTAAAAGTTGTATGACCAAACTTATTTTATGAAAGTTCACAATACTGTTGTCACAGTCTCGTCTGCACCGTTCTGACTCTGCGTCTCCTGCACTACACTTCCCATGATCCTCTCGTCTGCACACCTGAACTCACTCCCTCATCAGCCTCCCGTTCAGCGTCTTGTTTCATCTGTTACACCTGTTTTCCACCTCGTTATGTTTGATTCATCGGTGTATTTAGTTCCCTCTGTTCCATTCAGTCCTTGTCGATCGTTGTGTATGTTACTATGTGCTTAGAGTGTATTCGTGTCCGTTCCTGTTTGAAGCTTAAGTAAAGTAATTGAATTTGAGCCTTGAGACGATCTCTTCGGTCGTCTTCTTCAGCCTGCACTCCTACACTACCCTGTGACAGAATGATCGACCATCAAAAAGGATGGACCCTTTCATAGGGGTCCAATTGCTCTGCCTAGAGCAAAAAGACTGGTCTCTGGAGGATCAACTGGCTGATTTCCTCAACCTCGCTCCCTCCACAACCTTCCCGGACGACTGCCTCTGCAGCTTTCTGTATGCCGGCCTCAACACCGCCACCAGAGAGCAGTTGTCCGGGAGGGGTCCTCAGGGGAGCTTTGCTGCGTATGTTGAGTGGGTGCTGGTGTCCTGTGGATCACCTTTCACCATCGATGACGGCACCAGCCCCACTCCAACGCCCGAGCTCTTCTCATCGCTGGTTCTGTCCAGCCCTGCCGAGCCCGAGCTCTCTTCTACGCTGGTTCCATCCAGCCCCGCCGAGCCCGAGCTATCTTTATCGCTGGTTCCATCCAGCCCTGTCCAGCCATCGCCGGATACCGTCCAGCCATCGCCGGAGACCGTCCAGCCATCGCCGGAGACCGTCCAGCCTGCGCCGGAGACCGTCCAGCCTGCGCCGGAGACCGTCCAGCCTGCGCCGGAGACCTGGATCCCACCCAACCTCCCTCTCCCGCCTCCTCTCATCTGTCCTCCGTCAGCTCTTCTGCTTTCCAGCCCCCCGAAACCCGCCTGGTCGTTGGATCCCCAGTCTTCGCCTCCCACCTCCTCCACCTGGACACTTCCTCGGCCCCTCGTCCCATCTGCTCCCCCGTGGCTCTTACCTCCCTCAGCTCCTCCATGGCTCCTCAGTCCACCAGCTCCGCCAGGCTCCCTCATCCCTCCGGATTCCCTGTGGTCCCTTGTCATCCTTCCCTCACCTCCGGACTTCCATCCTCCGGCTCCGCCTGGTCATGTCACCCCCCCGGTTCAGTTGGACTCCTCACTCCCTCCAGTCACCCGTCAGCCCTCACTCCCTCTGTCCTCACCGTGTCCCTCTGTGCCCCTGTCATCACTTCAGTCACCTGAGCCTGCGGTGTCACCATGGTCCCTCATCAGCACCAGATGTCGTCAGACCCTCAGCGTCACCCTGGTCTCCTCTGCCATCTGCTCCGCCCCTTTCAGTTGGCCCCCTGGTGTCGTCAGCCCCGTTTCCATCGGCTCCACCAGGGGTCCTCCTTCCATCTGCTCCGCCCTGGCCACGCCCTCAGCCTGCTCCGCCCTGGCAACGCCCTCAGCCTGCTCCGCCTTGGCCACGCCCTCAACCTGCTCCGCCCTGGCCACGCCCTCAACCTGCTCCGCCCTCAACCTGCTCCGCCCTGGCCACGCCCCACTCAGCCCTCAGATTGTTCCCCCTCCTTCCTCTGTTCTGCGGCGTGAGGACGCCTTCCGGGAGGGGGGAGTTCTGTCACAGTCTCGTCTGCACCGTTCTATCTGCGTCTCCTGCACTACACTTCCCATGATCCTCTCGTCTGCACACCTGAACTCACACCCTCATCAGCCTCCCGTTCAGCGTCTTGTTTCATCTGTTACACCTGTTTTCCACCTCGTTATGTTTGATTCATCTGTGTGTTCAGTTCCCTCTGTTCCATTCAGTCCTTGTCGATCGTTGTGAATGTTACTATGTGCTTAGAGTGTATTCCTGTCCGTTCCTGTTTGTTGTTTGAAGCTTAATTAAAGTAATTGAATTTGAGCCTTGTCTCTTCGGTCGTCTTCTTCAGCCTGCACTCCTACACTACCCCATGACAACTGTTGCAAATTAAGTATAATGTGGAAAACACTGAATAAATATATTTTCGTCAGGTTAGATATTGATTATTAATCACTCATATCCAAAACCTCTCTACTATACCACCAGTCTAGCATATCTGCCATGTTTGTGTGTGTGTGTGTGTTTTTTTTACACTTTATTTGTGTTAATAGTTCTAATCGAATTATCATCCGACATGCAATGGTTTGTGGGTAATATTAGCCATTAGAGTGTGCATGGATCTACACTTCGGATTCTAACCGGAAAAAGTAGACCCATCCGGGTATCTTTGGAAAACTCACTTCAACATACTACTATTTGGGACACATTTATTCAAATTTCGAATGATCTGAATCAGGCATGTTAAAAGAACACATACAAAATGTGCAGAGGGTATAAAGGATTGAAGCTGAGAACCACTGTGTTAAAGTGCCCCTAGTATGCTATTTTAAAGTCTCCTTATTTTGTTTTGGAGGTCTCTACAACAGATTTGCATGCATCAAAGGTCAGAAACTGTTTCATTTTCTCATAAAAAACATTGCACATCACCACATTCCATTCTCAAACGATTCCATGGATGAATGTCTCTCTCTAAATCTATACTTTAGAGCTGCTCTGTTGTGATTGGCCAGAAAGCTCAGTCTGTTGTGATTGGTTGATCGTGTACAGCGGGTGTGTCAGAAAAAAAAAACAACAAAAAAAAACACCCATTGCCCTAGCTGAACTTCAGCTTCATCCAGATGCTTAGTACAGCTCAGCGAATGTACACACCATAGACAGTAACGAATGATGAAGTTGATTTTACCTTATCGATCTGAGCGTGAGTCCAATGATGAAACATTGAAACAACTAGTCATTCAACCCGAACCTCCATTGCAAGAACAACATGAGCAGGACGTTTCACAGTGATACACAACTCAGTTTGAGGTACATTATGAGATGTTGCAACTGCAATTCCCCACCATCAGCATTAACAAGTGTACCGTAAAACTTCAAATAGAAGCCCGGGCTGTTATTTTCCCAAATCGTCGAACTGCACCTGCTTGTATTTGAGACAGGTGTCTATATGAGACAGGCCTTTATAATTTAGTGTTGAAATGTTGTTCATTGAGTGTAAGCTAGTCTCTAATCCCTAAAAATGTCCAAATGCCCCACGTGAAACTGTGGTCTTCCGACCTTTTACGATTGTATCAATTGATTTTGATTAAAGGGGGGGTTGACTGCTTTTTTTCTTTGCATGATTGTGTTTATAGGGTGCAATATGAAATGTATTCGTGGTTTTTATTTTTTTAAAAGTCTTATTTTTCATAAACTTCACCTTTATTGTCAGCCACGCTCTCCTCTGTCCCCTGAACGAGCTCAGATTGGTTAGTTTGGCCCGGTGTGTTGTGATTGGCTAAACTGTCGCTCACGTTGTCCGGAAGGTTAACGCCCATTACCTTTTCGGGCGAAACGTGCACGTCATTAGCTCCGGTCCAGATGTAAATATGTGTCGAACTGCAGTATCAGTTTCAGGCATAATCAGACCGAGAAAGCCGCGATGAGAGTCCAGAAGAACCTCACCACATACTACAGCTCTTACTAAACGTTTCTGAATGATAATTTGCTACATTTTTTAACTTTATACACATTTATTTTACACAATAGCATCTGACTGGCAACAATACCAACTGACTGGGCAACAATACCAACTGACTGGCTACTAATGTTATACTCATATACTCACTAATACTATACATATACTCAGCGTTGGCATGTTTACGTTGTTGCTCAAATCGAAAATAACGTCATAAAGCATATATACATGAAAAATACGTTTAAAACATTAGTACTTATAGAAAATTCAGGTCCATAATGTTTATACGCGTTTGTCGTAAACACAAAATAGCATAGGCTAACTAGTAGTGGCTATAAAGCCAGCGCTGGCATTTGAAAACAATAAAACACAAGGCTACGTCTGGAATTATACATGCAAATACATTTAAAATGATGAAGTCTTAGCCTACTTACAGATTGTGGCCGAACACTGCTGCCTCTTGTTTTAAAGTCGGAACTGCTTCATGTTTTAGTAACAGTTTCTTGTTGAATCCGGTGTTGAACTCGTGGAGATTCTGGAAGCTGTCTTCCGTAAAATGCGCAGCACAGAGAGCTAGATTAAGATTGTCATTTTCAGGAACATAATCAAACATAAATTGTATCCATTGTTGAGGAAGTATAGCGTCCATGGGAAGCCCGAACACAGAAGACCTGATAGCTGCGTGAACAACACACTCGACGAGTCGACGTGTCTCAGAAATATGCGCATGCCATTTTCTGCATATTCTGAGGGAGGGGTTGATGCAAATGTGTGGGTTAGTGAAGTACCATAACCCAGCTGTAGTCCCAATCGAGTCGTTTTTGTAGGCAATATACTTCCTGATGTTTAAAAGACGATATCTCTGCTTACACTGAACTTTCAGCGCTGCAACTTTGCAGATACTGTTCATGCACCAACAGTAACATTACACACTATTTAAAATGAAAAAAGTTAAATCGCAGTCAACCCCCCCCCCCCCCTTTAATATGCGTGAGGGACCCAGACAGCAAACTGACATTGAATCAACGTGGAAACGACGTCTCTCATGACATCGAAACAACGTTGATTTTGCTCATCGAATTAACGTTGAACCAACGTCAGACGCGGCATTCTTCAAAGCTAAATGAAAATCGAAAATTGGTTTGCTTTCATAACGTTGAAACAACGCGTTGATTTCAAGTTGATTTTCCGTTAGTTTTGAAAGAATGACGCGCCTGACGTTGGTTCAACGTTAATTCGATGATCAAAACAATGTCAGATCAACGTTGTTTCGATGTCATATTTCCACGTTGATTCAATGTCAGTTTGCTATCTGGGGAGAGAGAGCAAGACACCGCTCATGTTGTTTGAACTCTCTCTCTCTTTCTCTCTCTCTGCTCGTTATGCGCTCTCTCTGCTCGTTGTGCACCCTGTCAAGCGCAGCAGTTTCTATTGTACATCACTCACTGATCAAGGCTTTGGCGGGACAAAAATTTTCTTTGGCGGGACAAAAATTTTCTTTGGCGGGCGCCAAAAAGTGGACAATCTGACGGGTTTTAGAAGATTAAATACAAACCACAACTAAAAAACAGACCCGGCCTCTATCGAATTTATTGCGGTGAACATGTGGGAACTGTATCAAAAATGGTGCATACATTAGTCGAGCTCTAGTCTGATCGACTGATGTTTTAGGTAAAAGTGGTCCATAACTGATTAGCAGAATTATTTTAGTAAGACAGTGAAAAGGTGAGTTAGCAGTTAGCCAGTTAGCAGGAGACCTACACAATATAAAACTTGCAAGTGTTTTGCGAATCCCGCATTGAAATCAGAGATTTGAGAAGCAGACATCAGTAAAATAAACGGAACACAGCAAAGGTTTGTGATTATGGTATCGTGGAAAAGATGAATTTTAACCACTGATTCTTCACAGCCTCAACCTTTGGAAGTGAAAATAAACCAAATTTACTTTCACAGCAGAGTGCACAGCGTCTTGACGACATGATGTCCACACAAACGAGCTACAGCAAGATGTCTTGTCCACACAGAACGCAGACGGGCATTATACAAATGTAGCAAGTCATGACGTGTGAAGTTCACGAAAATAGTTTCAACTTCCAAGCGACTCCTTTGAGCGGTTCAGAGTCAACTCTTTCTTTTGAGATTAACTTTAGTTATAATGCACTTCAGCTTTACAACTTTACAGACTGTTTACATTCACAAACAGCTTCATTAGACTGCATGAAAGGTAATTTTCAAAAATCCATAATAAGGGGACTTTAATGCAATAAGTAAAGAAAATATTTTTCAATTTGGGGTGAACTATCCCTTTAAGAACGCAACAGGACCTCATTGGGAATTGCAGGAGATCGACTAGCCAGACAACTGCATGAAAGTGTCATAAATGTTCTTCAGTCATAAGTTTTCTCTATGTCAGGCAGGCACACACAGACAAACACCAGAGAGGTTGTTCTGCTGGATACGCAGCAAATAAATATGCCCTCACACAGGACGACACTCATTTCTGAAACAAGGACGCCTTTTTCCGTCTTCCGTCTCTGCATAAATTGCGACCCCTATGAACGATCTGCAAATAGGTTTCTGCCCAGGGGGAAACAGCAAAACCCTAACATTTTCTCCCACATTATTCCTCCAAGTCAGACAATAAGGGAGGAAACTGAAGCAAGGAGAAAGCGGATAAAAACATCATAGGCGGATACTGTAGCATTGAGAAAATCAGTTTGATGTTGGGGGAGGTCCGATCCCGATGCTATACCTCTCAAGGACAAACACCTGCGGTCATAGGGCCCTTTAAAACCCCAGCCCACGCTTTTATTGGAGGGCGCACAGTGATGCTACGAGATGAGCATTTAATGTGCGGATCAGAGCTGTTCTTTAACAGGTACAGCTGAAAGTAGGGCTTTGGGTCCTTCTAATGAGGCTGGGATAAAAGCAGCACAAGAGACCAAATACAATTTTTTTTTTTATTGACCAAGTAAAGATATGGAGTCAGTGTTGGCCAGATTATGAAATTAGCCCCAGCTGTCAATCTGTATAGAGGTGGGGGTGGGTGGGATGCGACTGGGGACTGTTTAATTTCCGGATCTATTGCAAAAACCTGAGAAAGAATTGCCTCTATTATTAGAATGAGGCTCTGATGAATGGCTATAGGCTATGTGCACAAGCGCAGTGACAAACTTCCGCTATTGTCAGAAGTCGGCATATCAGTTTCCGATTTACGACTGTTCATCCGCATCCGCTAATAAACAAGATGAGTGCTGCTGTTGTACGAATTCTTAAACACATCTAAGTTTCTAAGAACAGTAGGTGGATCTAACACCCGTTTCACACATACCCCATTTGCAGTCCGTGTTGCGGTGCAGGAGCAACGCGTGCTAAAGTGCTTTCACATATTATGATGCGTTTGCAGTGAATAACTGATCCGCGGCTGTACCACAAACACATACTTACTATGTTTACTATTCTTTTGCACGTCACCCAAAATGTATATTTTGTGCAGCCACAAACAACAAGTGGAGCTGGTGATTGGATGAGAGCAGTGGACCAGACAGCTTACATTGGTCAATTTCTCTGCGGCTGTACAGCCAATAGAGTGAATGGATTTTTTTTCATTCTTTTTCTATTCATATTCTTAGGATTGTACTATACAACCATAACCAGCATATAAAAGAGGATATTAATAATGAACAATCTTTGAAATCCTATACCCTAGCTTTAACAGGTTAGGGCTTTCACTTTTCACTGGTGTGGTACGTATAACAGCAGCACAGCGAGTCTATTTTAGCTGTGCTGCAAACGCTGAATTAAAGTGACACCGCATGTTTCATGGTCATAATGACTTTTAATTAAATAAATTGTAGTAATCTCACCATAAATGCGCATTTAATCAAGAAAAACGTCTCGGTTACGGATGTAACCCTCGTTCCCTGAGTAGGGAACGGAGACGTTACGTCAGAAGTGACGGAGATTGGGGGTTTCGCATAGAAAGCCAATCCTCTTCGAGTATTTAATCACGAGCCAATGGCATGAAATGCCTTGGGGCTGCGGAAATTTGCATAGCGTACTCCGCCCTACTCCGTAAGTATAAAAGGAGGAAGTGAACGCAACCGCAGAATGTCTTCGCTGAGGAGCCAAGACTGAACTCAGGCGTCTACCCAGCGGTACAGCAGAAGTGGCAGGGAGACGTATCGTCTCTGTTCCCTACTCAGGGAACGAGGGTCACATCCGTAACCGAGACGTTCCCTTTCGTAGTCGCTTCGAGTTACGTCAGAAGTGACGGAGATTGGGGGTCAATGCCATCACACCATCTTACAGCTGTCTTCCAGTGCCCTGCGAAAGTCTAGACCCCTGAACCTAGGTATCACCAGGAGATCCTACTTTGACACAGGAATACCAAGGTACACTGGGAAACATATCCCGGGAGGGACATGCTACCAGATGCCTACCGTAGGGAGGACTTACGAATACACATATGGCCGCATAGGGACGCATATGGAGATCACTGGAGCACCAACCGCAGGTGGTTACTAGAATTTAACTCCAGGGGTGGCAGATGGCTTGCCAAGGGAAGACACATGGTCAGAGAGGCTTACAGTGGAAAATACAGATGAGACAGTTACCATAGGGAACCGTGCACATGGAGGCACCTAGCCGGCATCCAGAGAAACAGCAGTGGTGCCCGCATCATGGGTGCTGGAGGACTCAAGACTTCAACGGAAGACTACTGAGGAATATCGCACTTATCCAGTCCGAGGAGTGGAATGGCGAGCAAGCGAAGACACCTAAGCGGGTCCAGTACTGGCAGAAGCGAGTACGTGAGAGGACACCGGTTCGATTCGCAGATTATAGAATCTCGCGAAGGTGTTTGTTGTCGCCCAGCCTGCAGCTCTGCAAATGTCTGTTAGTGAGGCGCCATGCGCTAGAGCCCAAGAAGAGGCCACACACCGAGTGGAATGGGCCGTCACACCAAGGGGGCACGCCGACCTTGCTGCTGGTAAGACAACGCAATGGCGTCCACTATCCAGTGAGACAGCCGTTGCTTTGAGAGAGCCCTTCCCTTCTGGCTCCCCCATAACAGACAAAGAGCTGGTCTGAGGTCCTGAAACACCACGTTCTGACGACATAGGTGCGGAGCGCACGTACCGGACAGAGCAGTGCCAAGGCTGGGTCTGCCTCCTCCAGGGGCAGCGTTTGCAGGTTCACCACCTGGTCCTGGAAGGGAGTGGTGGGAACCTTGGGCACGTATCCAGGCCGGGGTCTCAAGATCACGTGAGAGTAAGCCGGCCCAAACCCCAGGCACGCTACATCAACGGAGAATGCGTGCATGTCCCTTACCCTCTTGATGGAGGCCAATGCAACCAGGAGTGCTGTCTACATAGGACAGGACTAAAAACTCGACCGATTGCAAAGGCTCCAGGGGAGGCCTCTGCAGAGCACTTAGATCTACTGAGAGGTCCCAAAGGGCACGAGGGGAGAGTGAGGCGGATTTAGCCTCCTTGCTCCCCTCAGGAACCTGATGACCAGGTCATGCTTTCCCATAGACTTACCTTTCGCTGCATCATTGCCGCGACATAAACCTTAAGGGTGGAGGGCGACAGCCTACGCTCCAACCCCTCTTGCAGGAAGGAAAGCACGACACCGATCAAACATCTCCGGGGGTCTTCTCATGGGAAGAGCACCAGTTGACGAAGAGGTTCCACTTCGACGCGTAGAGGTGTCCCGTGGACGACGCTCTAGCGGAAGTGATGGTTGCTGCCACCGCAGGTGGCAGCGAACTCAAACCTGCCTCATCCCGTCCAGGAGCCACAGGTGTAGGCTCCAGAGCTCGGGACGAAGGTGCCACAGGATGCCCCGTCTCTGAGAGTGTCCTCAGAGGAAAGGCCAAGGAGGTGCTGTCGCGAGGAGCATCAGTTCGGAGAACTACGTCTTGGTGGGCCAGTAAGGGGCTACCAACAAGACCTGCTCCTCGTCCTCCTTGATCTTGCACAACACCCGTGCAAGAAGGCTCACTGGGGGAAACACATACTTGCGTGGGCCCCGCGGCCAGCTGTGCGCCAGTGCGTCTGTGCCGAGCGTGCCCTCGGACAGGGAATAAAACTGGGCGCAGTGGGATGAGTCCCGAGAGGCGACAGGTCTATCTGTGCCTCCCCGAACTGGTCCCAAATCAGTTGGACCGTCTGGGGATGGAATCGCCATTCGCCGGAGATAGGGTGGACCCGTGACAGCTCGTAGGCCACCAGGTTCCGGTCTCCTGGAATGTACACTGCACGAAGGGACCTCAGGTGCTTCTGACTCCATAGCAGGAGGTGGCGGGCGAGCTGCGACAACCAACGTGAGCGTAGACCACCCTGCTGGTAGATGTACGCTACTGTAGCAGTATTGTCTGAACGGACAAGTACGTGTTGACCCCTGAGCAGTGCTCGAAAGCGGTGCAGGGCCAGGCGTACTGCCAGCAGCTCGAGGCAATTGATGTGCATGAAGCGCTGGGGTCCTGTCCAGGAACCCGCGGCTGCATGCCCATTGCACATGGCACCCCAACCCGTGGTAGAGGCATCCGTGGAGACAACGAGATGCCTGGAAACTCGCTGAAGAGGGACACCGGCCCGTAAAAGCTGAGGTTTGACCACGGGAAGAAGATTTGGCGGCACGCTGGAGTCACTGGAACTCGGAGCGAGCCGCGATGCCATGCCCACTTCGGGACTCGATCGCGAAGCCACAGCTGAAGCGGTCTCATATGAAGCAATCCGAGCGGCGTTGCCGCGGCTGCGGATGCCATATGCCCCAGGAGCCTGTGAAAAAGTTTCAGTGGGACCGCACTCTTGCCCTCGAACTGTCGAAGACAAGTCAGCAGTGAGTGCGCACGCTCGTTCATGAGCCGAGTCTATCTCCATGCCGAGAAAAGAGATCCTCTGCACAGGGCAAAGTTTGCTCTTCTCCCGGTTGAACTCCACCGTGGATAAATCAGTCAGACGGGAATCGAAAATTAGTTGTCATGGATGAGGTAAAGTTCGATTTCTATAAATGTTGCGTTTAATGACATGCTTGTTTTTCATTAAACTGAAACAACCGCAAGAAAAGTCAGGTTTAAAAGTAAATTAGTCATCACAGATGTTACTGTACGAGTCACTGGACGAAGTGACTTATTTTTGTCTCAAATCGTTGATAATGGATCCTGACTTCGCCCTATGCTGCAATATGCAGTAGTTTTGCATTCATTTACAGAAATCAGCTGCTTGAATAACAATAGCTGATGATATTAGATTTTTCAGGTGAGATTCTCAATTGATTCAGTGAACGGATGATGATCTGAGGTAAAGTTTTCAGAATGCAGACTCAGCAACGATTGTATTTAATTGTACAGTACAATAACATAGAACAGAGGTTATCTTCCTTTCATGTCATTAAACATAACAATATTGCTGGCCATACACTGATGAGAAAGTGCGCGTCCGGTGTTACCTGGAGTTGTCCCAAACGTGGCGCGGCGCTTCTCATCCGGTGTGCGACCCCTTTAACAGCCAACAGTTCACATTCCGAGAATAAATGAAAAGAATAATTGTGCTCCATTCCATAACAAATGCGCGAAACAAGCTGACGTTTGTTGCTTGATAGACGCTAACGCACAACTACAACTTCCGCATTTGTTTAGGACTACACGTAGTACGAGCGGAAACCGAGGTATGACGCAATTGACTGGCGACTCCCAGCTCACCCCTGCTCACACGCCCCGTTTCCTTGGTTAAAATCTAAATTTTCTAGATTTAAACATTGTTTGAAACATTTCAAATATTGTAAGTTATCATCTTAACTAAATATATAACACTGGCCTTGTGATTTTGGGATATTTTAATGCAAAAATCTTAGGTATTCCACCTTTAATTGGATCTCAAACAGTTTCATTAAAAGTAGTTATTACTCCACCACGTGCGAAACCAACGTGGTTGAACGATACTTTGCGACAGTTGGTTTTTCGTGAAACAGTCGTGACTAGCTAGTTCATTTCTCCAATGATGCATCGTACTATGGTAGTGAAGCAGCAAACTACGTTGTTGTACGGGAAACGCACCCCAGAATAGCTGTCGCAGCTCTGTCATTATTATGTTAAGCCCGCCCACTGACTTTATTCACGATGTGACTGGCCTGACCAGAGTTTTGTTTTTCCGGCTAAAACGTCTATGAAGAGTTGCTAGACACACTGGCTGCAAATTCAAGAATTCAAAAGAGCACCATTTATTTGAATTGGAAATAATATAAATAATGTCTTTACTGTAATTTTTGATCAATGTAATACATCCTCGCTGATTATTAATATCAATGATACTTAATTTCTTTAAAATAAATCATACCCCAAAAGATTGAGAACAAGGGAGTCAAGTGTATTTTTTGTTATTTTATTTTCTTAATATAAATAATCACACTAAATTATTGTGTGAAATTAACTCCCCTATTGATAACATGAAACAACACTGAAATGTTTTTGGAATTTCTCATTGAATCGAACTGTTTTGAAGGGAAAAAAACTTGTCCATAGCGGTTGTCCTAAGTCAAACACTCAAGCATCATCTCATTACGACAGACATCCGTCCTTCTCCTGCCTCACCATCCACTCTCTCCCATTTTCTGCTGGTTACATGCCCCTCTCTCTTTTTCTTTGTCCATCTCTTGAGGATACATCTCCTTTTTTGCACTGCCCTCCTCTATTTGCATCTTCTCCTTCAACCCCCCCCCCCCTCTCTCTCTCTCTCTCTCTCTCTCTCTCTCTCTCTCTCTCTCTCTCTCACACACATCAATATCCTGAGGGAAAGAGCAGAATTCTTTGATCTGGTCTTGCTTTTTTTCAGAGGTTGAGGAGTCCTGAAATGGGAAGTGCTCTCCAATTAGCTTGGGTTAAATATTTCAGAGGCCCCCCACCCCTCCTTCCCCCATATGGGGAGGCTCTTATTAGATGCTGCATACAGTAGGAAACCTTTACTCGGACTGGAACACAAACCTTCTCGCATTTCTGCTTCAGGCTGCATGAAAAATATGCAGTATTATTTTGGTGGGAGGGGGGTTTGTGATCATGCTGATTGAAAAAGGAAAGGGCTCAAGGTTAAGGAAACCAGTTTAATTCGATAGTGTGACCATTTCATGCGATTTCTGTCCTGAATGTATAGTTTACAATGCTGAATATTAATATGTTATGATTGTAAATCGGTTAATGTAGCATAAAAAAAAACATTAAAAAAAAAGCAAAAACTATAAAAACATTATATGGAAATCCTGATTTATTCGAAGAGACAACAGCCTGGCTGGTTACATTATTTTTGTGTCCAACTATATTACCCAGCGAGTGTTTTGATGAAAAACTTTGAGATGTGAAACGAAAACATTTCTAAGATGGAAAGAATTTGATGCTCAGCTCATGAACCACAGCTGGAGCAAAAACCCTTTGACCTTCCTGTCAGTAATGGACAAAAAACCTGATGAGATGAAGGTCAAAGGTCAGAGGGGTGAGAGCAAGCTACCTTCTCCAGTCTCTTAAAACACCCAGAGGTCAGCTCACACCATTTATAATGAAAAAAGTGGCAATCAAATATTTAAGATCTGTCCCGCCACTTTTATCCCTCTACATTATAACCCTAAACTAAAAGAAACTTGAAGCCAGCATTAAATAAGAAATTCTACATTTTGTAAATGACTACAAGCCTATAAGCAGAATGCATAAAACTCTGTAAAAAAAATCTGTGGTTTTCTTCGTAGGTGTCTCTACATTTCCTAATGAAATCCTGAGGAATTACAACTAAGCAGAACAACTGAATTATTAAATTTTTCACAAACTGTTGCTAACGTATTAAAGGGGTCATGAACTGGCTTCTTTTTTTTTTATTGTTGTCTGAGGTCAACTTATGATGTTTGCTTGGTTTTTACATTAAAAAACATCAAAATGAATACGTAACGGGCTATTTTCTACCCTACATTTGAGCCCAGCTCAAAACGCTTGGTTTTTATGGGTGTCTTGCAGGAAGTAAACACCCACTGCAGTGAGTGGTTAACAGTTGTGCATATTATAATGAGTTTCACTCTCGACCTGGTTTGTCATCACGAGGTAGGCAGGCCTACGTTATTTAGCTACTGTATGCGTCTAATGCGCGAATCGGTGTGCGGGGCTAAACCGGCCGTGTTGAAGTAGGCGTTGATCTTCTTCTGCGGGGGTGGTGTTTTATCCTCTTTGACGTCATAGTTACCCACTTTGAAAAACGAGTCGTTTGCTGAGCCTGGTGTCAGTAAAAGCTTTTATTGGACTAACAAGGACGTTTTCAGTTCCAAAACTTACAGGATATTCTTATAATATGATCACCTCTTAGATGTCAAAAGCTCAAGGAAAATTGATTTCTCAGTTCATCGCCCCTTTAATTGTTTCCTAATAATTCTATTTGAAGTGTGTTAATGAGGTTGGTGAGCCTTGGCTCTTTTTTCCAGATGGAATTGAAAGGGAAAGTGAAAATAATGCAATACCAAAATAAGCAATTAACGGAGAAGGGAGAATATGACTACAGGGAGTTTGGCCTGTGTCTAAATGGAATAAAGCACTTCTATTTCATGCATTTGTACGTCATCTCATTGCATTTCAGAACATCAGACAATATCAGTTTGAGCCCTGAAGTCGGATTCTGAAAATGTGGATGATCGATCAAGCCGATTGATCTTTGCAAGTGCGACATGAGCAAAACATTTCACAGTGGTAAGTAGTTTTTGTATATAACCACTGCCCAGGAAGCTGTCCTCTGGAAAATGTGCTGTGCACAAGTAAACATTTTGGTTGTACTCATCAAGAACAGATGAATAAATAGAGGGAATGCGCGTGACGTCACCGTCGGCCGGAGTGCCTGCAGTTCCTCATAGTGAGTGGCAAAAAGACTGAGCGGCTGTATATGTGTTCAGCGTGAATGCCGCGAAAAACAAACACAACACACACAAATAAAGTGGGAAAGAGCTTTGCGATTGACTGTAGGCCTACAACTAGATTTGACAAAACATCCGAGGTATATTTTTACAGACTGCTATGGAAAGCAAATGGATCGTAGCAATTCATAGAAACAACTGGACTCCAGTCAGCAAAAGGTGGATTTGCAGTTATCATTTTGTGTCAATATGCTGAATTTAGCTATAAAACCATACCCATATATTTTGTATTGTCATATACATTAACAGCTCATCAATTAAATATTTATCATTGCATATTCTGCATTATTGGATGTTTTTTTTTTTAATAAACACTGACCCAAAAAACGTATAAAGTTTTAGGGCTGGACGATATGATGATATATATAGGCTATATATAACACTGAACACAAAAAACATAAAGCAAATTTGCTTTATGTTTAGGTCTTGCTTTTACTTCCCCGGTGTCGAAATCAGGCAAACATAAATGTCAGGCAACACGATTCCTGACTGCATGTCAATATCCATGGATCACTGGATCTTTAGTAAGTTGTAAGGAACACTATATTGACTCCAACATTTAGTTTCAATTGATAAAATTGTTCGATTTAGTCGCATTTCCGCAGTTTTCCCCTATTAAATCCAGTCACGCAGCAGATCTTTTGCCACTCGGTCAGGCTGAGGGGGGTTGTCACGCGGGAAAGTCACGTGTCAATGCATTCCCTCTATAAATCTTTACCTCTGATTACAAAAAAAAAAAAAATGCCTAGGTCAAGTCCCCTTTATTTATATAGCGCTTTTAACATTAATAATTGTTTTAAAGCAGCTTTACAGTGAAAATAGGAAATTAAAGGGGTGGTTGATTGCACTTGTTTTCATTTTAAATTGTATGTAGTGTTGCTGTTGGTAAATGAATAGTATCTGCAAAGTTGCAGCGCAGAAAGTTCAATGTAAGCAGAGATATCGTCTTTAAAAAATCACAAAGTTTAATGCCTACAAAAACGACTCGAATGGGACTACAACTGGTTTTATACGTAACTAACCCCTACATTTGCATCAATCCTCCATCCGGAATATGCAAAAAAGGGCATGGTCATATTTCTGCGGCTCATCGAAAGTGTGTTATTTTCACCCAGCTGCCAGGTCTTCATGTTCAGGCTTCCCATGGACGTTGTAGTTCGTCAACAATGGATACAATTCGTTTGATTATGTTCCTGAAAATTGCAATCGTAATTTAGATCGCTTCGCTTTTTACGAAAGACAGCTTCCAGAATCTGGTACTGGTCAAGATAATCTCCTGAACTCCAAACTGAATGTCAGAATGGGAAAGAAAGGTGATTTAATCAATTTTGAGCGTAGCATGGTTGTTGGTGTCAGACGGGCCGGCCAGAGTATTTCACAATCTGCTCAGTTACTGGGATTTTCACGCACAACCATTTCTAGAGTTTACAAAGAATGGTGTGAAAAGGGAAAAACATCCAGTATGCGGCAGTCCTGTGGGTGAAAATGCCTTGTTGATGCTATAGGTCAGAGGAAAATGGGCTGTAAGAATGGACTGATTCAAGCTGATAGAAGAGCAACTTTACTGAAATAACCACTCGTTACAACGAGGTATGCAGCCAAGCATTTGTGAAGCCACAACACGCACAACCTTGATGGGGATGGGCTACAACAGCAGAAGACCCCACCGGGTACCACTCATCTCCACTACAAATAAGAAAAAAGAGGCTACAATTTGCAAGAGCTCACCAAAATTGGACAGTTGAAGATGGAAAAATGTTGCCTGGTCTGATGAGTCTCAATTTCTGTTAAGACATTCAGATGGTAGAGTTAGAATTTAACAGGAATCCATTATGCCTTGTTGCCACTGTGCAGGCTGGTGGTGGTGGTGTAATGGTGTGGGGGATGTTTTCTTGGCACACTTTAGGCCTCTTAGTGCCAATTCGCCTTTGGCTAAGCCACGCCCTAGAATGTTGACCAATCACAGCGCAGCCAAGAACGAGCTCCCACAGAGGTCCGACACTTTTTCACAGCGCTCCATTGACTTTCAACACAGGTGTCTCATATTTTTAGTCTCAGCAGGCTATTTCCGTCGTAGTTTGATCAAAAATATGGTTAAACGTTGTGCCTGGGGCATTTGTAACACAGATACGCATTTCCCAGAGAGGTTGGAGAGGGTTGTCGGGTTTTTCCCTTCTCAAAACCGAAGTCAAATCCTGACAAGTGTCGTCTTTGGATTAAACTGAATGGACGTCCTCAGTCAGCAAAACCCCTCAAAGATCAACAAGCACATCTCTTTTGCTTCTAACATTACTGTGAAGTTATACTAGTTAGACCATTTTATAATGTTTTAGGTGATGATTTCGGTTCTCACACCGGTTGTTGATACGCTAGCACAGGCTGCTAATAAATACAACGTTATACTCGTGTAGTCCCTTTGCTTTGTAATAACGTTTATAGAACGAATAGAGACCTACCCAGCTTTGCATGAACAGTGTTGCTCCCTGATATTGTTAGTCCCAGCCTCCGTCTCGATTAGTAGGATATGCTGTGGTTCATGTTTTGACTGTGACTGGTAACGTTATGCTTTTGCCTCTATTTTGGATGCCTTGTTGTTTCTTGCGTTTCACCTGTATGTCTTGAATATAGCCTTTGAAAACATATGCAGCCCCTTTTGCCTACTTCTATCGGACACTTTATTTGCTGCTTTATAAAAGTTTGATAACATTTCAGCAGGAAGAGCTGTCACTGCATTAGCCATGTTGACACCAAAACAGAGCCCCCGATGAAGTTTGACAGAAGTAGCAACAGTAACTAAGGGGGGCGGGGCTTAGCCAAAGGTGAATTGGGCATCGTTTAAATGTCACGGCCTACATGGGGATTGTTTCTGACCATGTCCATCCCTTTTATGGCCACCATGTACCCATCCTCGGATAGCTACTTCCAGCAGGATAATGCACCATATCACAAAGCTCAAATCATTTCAAATTGGTTTCTTGGACATGACAATGAGTTCACTGTATTAAAATGGCCCCCACAGTCACCAGATCTCAACCCAATAGAGCATCTTTGGGATATGGTGGAAGGGGAGCTTCGTGCCCTGGATGTGCATCCCACAAATCTCCATCAACTGCAAGATGCTATCAATATGGGCCAACATTTCTATGCTTTCAGCAACTTGTTGAATCAATCCCATGTATAATTAAGGCAGTTCTGAAGGTGAAAGGGGGTCAAACACCGTATTAGTATGGTGTCCTAATAATCCTTTACGTGAGTGTATAATTTCAGACGTAATGTTTTATAGCCACTTCGTTATGCTATTTTGTGTCAACAGACACAAAACACGTACAAACATTTTGGACCTGATTTTGTATATGTATTAATTTTGTAAATGAATTTTTCATATATATACTTTATGACGTATTTTTTCGATTTGATCAAGAACGTCAACCAATGCCAACGCTGTTTGTGTATATAGCCAGTTAATTCGATGCTATTTTGTGTAAGGCAAATGTGTATAAAGTTCAAAACATTATAGGCTATGTAATCGCAGCAAACTTCAGTTGCTATTATTAGTGTACAATATGGTTTTAACACAGTTGCCACCTGTAGGCTACACCTAAATAAAACGATACACTGAGTAAACTAAGTTTTGTGAATAGATAAACAGTTGTTAATTATATCCATAAAACAATAACTTTAAAAAAAACATTTATTCAGATATATTAAATGTTTAATCTGATACGGCAGTATTGACACCATTGTTTACATTCATGGGACGCAGGAACGCATGCAACTCTTGCCCGTAAAGGTAATGGGCGTGAAGTTTCCGGACAACGTGCAGTTTAGCCAATTACACGCAGTTTAGCCAATTACAACACACTGGCCCAAACTAATCAATCTGAGCCCATTGCCTGTTTCTGAGGGAGTGGTTTCTAGAATCAGGATGTAAACCGGTCGTTCAAATGGCAGAGGAGAAAGCGGCTTACAATAAAGGTGAAATTAATGAAAAATAAGACTTTTTAAAAAAGAAAAACCATGAATACATGTTATATTGCACCCCATAAACACAATAATGCAAAGAAAAAAAGCAGTAAACCACCCCTTTAAAGTAAGATTGTTTTGACTTTACAGCAGCTCTAGAATAAAGTTATTGTCCAGCTAAAGTTAGTTTTGATTGATTCACTTCCGTCGCAAAGATCATTAGTTATTAAATCAGGGGCCGCTTATATGACACCGTTCTAACAGAAAACACTTAAAGGATTAGTTCACTTTTGAAAAAACTTTTGCTGATAATTTACTCACCCCCATGTCATCCAAGATGTCCATGTCTTTCTTTCCTTAGTCGAAAAAAAATTTAGGTTTTTGATGAAAACATTCCAGGATTTTTCTCCATATACTGTAATGGACTTCAATGGGAACCGGATGGTTCAAGGTCCAAAAGACAGTTAATAACTGTTTCAGATGCAGCTTCAAATGTCTTTAAACGATATCAGACGATGAATAAGGGTATTATCATGCGAAACTATCGGTTATTTCAAAAATTATTCCAAAAATGTAACTTTTCTAAGGACAAATGCTAGCCTTGCTCTATTCTGTGAGGCGCGTTTGCAACGTCATGTATTACGTAATTACGTTCAAAAGGTCACGGTGGACGTAGCCGAAAGTACAGAGTCAGTGTTTACAAGTTGAACGCATAGGTTGAACGTGCAAACTAGCTCAAACACCGTTTACAAAAAAAGGAATTAAAAGGAAAAACAACGATGTCGGACGATTTTGATTCTGTACTTCCGGCTACGTCGCCCATGACCTTTTGAACGTAATTACGTATTATGTGACGTTACAAACGTGCCTCAGAGAATATAGCAAGGCTAGCATTTGTCCTTAGAAAATAGTTACATTATTGGAATAAGTTTTGAAATAACCGATCGTTTCGCATGATGAGACCCATATTCATCGTCTGGTGTCGTTTAAAGACATTTGAAGCTGCATCTGAAACTATTATTAACACTATCTTTTGGACCTTGAACCATCCGGTTCCCATTGAAGTCCATTATATGGAGAAAAATCCTGGAATGTTTTCATCAAAAACCTAAATTTATTTTCGACTGAGGAAAGAAAGACATGGACATCTTGGATGACATGGGGGTGAGTAAATTATCAGCAAAAGTTTTTTTAAAAGTGAACTAATCCTTTAACGCACTCGGGCCTGCTCATCTGCACAACAACAGTGCCTGGTGGCTGGAGAATGCAAACCTTGAAATAGGTTCCAATGTGCAAGCGTTTATTTTTTTTTTCTCAAGTGTTAATAGTTTATCTCTGCGGAAACTTCAAAAACACGAATCTGTGAAAACGCTGATGACGTGCACATGCATATTATGTGTTCTGTCTATAGGTATCAAACTTATCAGAAAGTCATTTTCAGCAAAAAAAAAGCCCAAAAATGAGAGTCCTACCAGTCCTTAATACACAGATTAAGTGATTTATCAATATGAGAGGAATAGAAATTTCGAAAAGGGAGTGAAGCAGGGGGCGACCACAAAGTGCAGCAATGCTGACCAATTGAGCAGGTTTGATTCTGTTCAAGTGCTGCTCTTGGTTAATGGTTGTATTGATTGGTCACTGCGCTGCTCTAATGAGTTGCTGTTTCTGAAGAAGCCTATGGCTTGAATTGAGAAGTCGCTCCACTTATCTGATGTTAAGCTCCACCTAAACCTTTTATTCACACCAGAACTCCCTCAGACCATGACCAACACACCTACACACACTCATAAGGGACCTCTATGTAAGAGACTTAAAGAAAAAAGTTGACCCTTTCCGGGTTCTCAGAAGAGGAAGACCATCATAGTTGGGTAAACTTGGGAGATGATTTTGTATGTGCATTTACCCTGAAACCAAAAGAAAAAATAAACAGTGATAGCGTATCCATGACTTTCCTAAAGAAGTTTTGTGTATTCATTTGACTTGACTTGGACAAAACTACAATAAAACCTGTTGGAAAGCACCTTTTGCAGCGATTTTTGTGTGAACATATCAGTGAACACCCCTGACCACTCGGTGAGTTTCACGTCTTTATAAACTAAAGTTTAATGCGTTTTAGGAAGGATTGTTTACAACCATTGTGAAGGTGGGGAGGGGGTGAAACCACAGAAACCGAAATTTCTCGGGCCATGTGTCCAAATTTTAATCTTAATTGTTCTATTTCATCAGAAACTATCTTAAAACAGGGCTTTAAGTGTACAATGCCGAACTTGTCCTTTAAGGTGATATGATTTTTTTAAGTAAATCTGCAGTAACACAATGTGAAAATCTCCAAAACGAGGGTAAATCTAGACAGCGTTTCTCTGACAACCACCCATTCCTTCGAGTATGAACGCTTACTACCAACTGTACAGTGACTTGACGACCTCCAGTGATTTAATTGGTGTCAGTAGAACACACTTTAATTAGCTCTTCCAGAAAACTGAATTTTGTAATGCAAATTCCTGCCAAAAAGCCATGCACAACTATGCTCAGCACCCTCAAAACCTTCGGCATGTGCAATCAGAAAATCTCAAAAGTAAAAATAAGAATCTTTCAGAATATGAATCATGGCACCAGCAAAGTGCCCACCTCACAAATAAACAGCTCCGTGGCTCTGGAGTGGGGCAGCATTCTGCTTGAAATTTTCCCAAATCTACTAATACGTTCCAGCTCTAGCTGTTTACTGGTTTGGAGAATTAATACTTTTTAACAACATTCCACGTCAGCAAACAGTCAGCTCTTCTGGATGAGTCGTGGAGCGCTAGAGCAGGCAGAGATCAGAAGGTCCCACTTGAGCCATTACAACTGGAGAGACAATATACACAAGCACACTGTACGTACAGTTTAATATACATCAGTTTAAAATCCTAATTAAAGAGGCAACTAATGCAGCAAATCCTCAAACGGCCCTCTTAAATGATGCGGTAGACCAAGTGTTCTGCTACTAATAATCACTGATGTCTTTTAAGCCCAATACACATTTAAACACTCAAGAATCTCTCTTTAGTAATAAGTAGGAGAGACTGGGCAGTGTTGTTACACGGGTGGGCTGTTCATCAGTTTAATCAATTAGAAATGAGGGTCCCACTTTATATTAAGTGGCTTTAAGTACTATGTACTTACATTGAAATTATTAGTTTGTTACAATGGACTTATTGTGCACTTACATGTTTTTACATTGTACTTATATTTTAAAATTCCAGCATGTAATTACAGCCATAATTACTTTATGTAATTACATTAGTAATTACACAGTTGACCCTCCCCTCACACCTTAACCTACCCTTAAACCGACCCATACCACCACACCTGTCCCTAACCTTACCCGTATCACATCTCAATAGCAGCAAAAGTGTTTTACAATACAACAGGAACACAATAATACATTGTACTTATTGTTCAATGTAAGTACATAGTACTTAAAGCCACTTAATATAAAGTGGGACCGAAATGAGATACAGGGTGAAACTACTTTATACATGACCACCACCCATGTGAGGTGACAGTAGGTTTATAGGAAGCCTTATATAAATATACTATATAAAGGTCAATGATAAATAAGGGTCGTCTAAACACACACACACACACACACACACACACACACACAAAAGATAATCTAGATTAAAACACGTTACGAGTTCTTATAAATGTACTCTTTGTATTCTTGCGAGTTTCGTTTTTTTTTAAAACAGACCCTTGTCGAAGAAAATGTAATGTCACTAAAAATGTAAAAATTGTAAAATATTTTTGTACACCTTGAAAATAAGTGTTCATATCTTATTTTTTTTCAAATTTATTTTTAAATGTATTATTTAAGATAAAATGCTTTTTTAACTTAAATTATAAATTATTTACTTTATATAAATATAACTAATCAAGTTTTTGAAGAGTCGCATCACACGCCATTTTACAACCAGACAGTAACATTGCTTCTTTATAAATAATAATAAAAAAAAAACAGCTTATAAAAAAAAAATAAATAAAAAAAAAACTTTAAAATATTATTTAGTTGGACCACATGACTTTTGGTTCGGCAGACTGAAGTTTATTCATATATATATATACACGTGTTTTTGTATGAATGAATGTGTTTTTTTTTCAAGTAAACTAATAAAATTCTAACCTATTTACAGAAAAGAGAAAAAAAGATCCAAGAAAATTAATTTGATTATTAAATAAAAATTCATGAAAATCTATCAGACAAACGTGTGAATATATTTTCAAAGTTTCAGAAATGTAACTTAAAAACACTGAGTTATACACTTAACAAAAATGGTGTAGGATTTACTTTGGTTTACAATCTCACTCCAAAATAATTACAGTTAGTCAGTAAGAACAGATTGAATTAAATGTGATATTTCCAAGTCGAAAGTCTGAAATACTGTAGCATCTTTAAAACGTATTCCAATAATATTTGTTTCAGTCAAAAACTGGAAAAATAATTTTGTACGGTGTATAAAATGTGTTTACAACACTCCACCGGTTTCCACCAACTCAGGTTTGTTTTCACAGACTTAAGTCTTCTATAAAGAGATAAATGTGAGTTAGTTGCTTCAGTCTAAACCAAGTGACCTGAGGTGCTTGAGTTGCCCTGTCAATCCTCATTTCATTCTGACAGGCTATCGTTCGCCTAGCCAGCACTGACAGCTGGCCGATAAAATGAAATGTACATCAGGAGATGGTGCGAGCGACTCGGGGGTCAATCTTCTCTGAGGCACAGCGAAGCGCTGGGGCTAATTTCTTCATTGGCTCTGAGAGGCTTTACATGCGTTCATGAGATGAAAAGTAATGTGGGTGTGAGAATGTAAGTGAAGGGGTCCACTACGTCCCGGTTTCTCCATCAGCACAAGCTCGTTTCCACACACATGCCACCGAGCGTTCACCTAATAGCATCTCCTGTGGAATTAGCGTGGATCAATGAGCCCCGCGTGTTCGGTTTCACTCTGAAGATGCTCTCTTGTGGCAGATGGTCAGCAGTTTATCACTTCAATTACCTTTCGTGCAAAGAAGCACTCGGTCGAGTCAGGTTTCGGCCTTACCATGTCCAGCCTTACCACAAGACCTACTAAATTGTTTCTCTCCCACCTGAAGCACAGAGCCTCATCTTGAGCATTCCCACCACCAACCAGATGAATTAAACCATTAGGTTTTCACTACTGCTTCAAATCAGGAGATTAAAAATGGCCAGGAATTTGAAATATCGCCAGCAGGACGGACTTTAATAGTTCTGGATGATGGATTGTTTCCGTTGACAGCTGAGGAATCCCTGTTTCACATAAACAGATTATTTCATTAAGGCCTTTAATTGGTAATAGATTGTATTGATCAAGGTCTTTGTTTTTTTGGCTAGAGTGCCAGCAACTTTCCTGCTTTTCTCATTGGCTGGAGCTGTCAGGACGACACTGCGAGGAGCTTTTTACCTGCATCAGATGATTGGTTCAGCCTTCACATCTCATTTGACTAATGTGACACACCAGCCTGTCAGGCACTGTGCACTCTCACTCTTCTGGAGATCTGCCAAGCATTCTTCCACATTTGCAATTCAAGACTGTCACAAAATTAAATTCGCCCTGTTCCTCTGCGTGAAGAGGGATGTGGGAGTATTCAGTGCCATCATCACTTTGCAAGCGTTTTTTTCCAGATTTCATTTCACTTGTCTGTCAGTGAAAGGCCATGAAATCGTTGTATGTGGGTATTTCTGTAGTTAATGCTTCAACAAAGATGGAGTAACTTTGTTAAAATTTCAAATAGGTAAAATGTTAACTTTTCTGAAGATACTAGGCTGTTGTGGGTGGTTTCACGGGCGTAGATATGATTTACACTGCTTGGTTTCTAAGTATGCTGTACACACAGAAAAGATACTAGAAAAACTAGGAAATATTAACCACGAGTAGTCAATATCATTGTACAAAACCAACTGGATTAAACTGGAATATGAGCTAAGGTAAATCATCTGTATGGAGGACAGCTTTCAAGGTTGCATCCTTTCCTTCTCCTCACTTCTCTATTCTACAGTGATCATGTATTCCTGGGTAGGATCTCCTCTAGTGTCTGAGTGCCAGTGGGTAAATGTGGATCAAACATAGACATCTATTGAGGTCTCTACCTGCGGCACCCGCCAACTGCCACTGTCACAGGCCACTGAGAGCACCCGCTACACCTCGTCAAGAATTTAAAAATAAATCCATTCATTTCCACATCAAAGTCGACACTGTCGTCTGTCCTCGCTAGCAGAGCTGGGCAGGTTGAACTTGCCTCTTGGCAAGGTACTCTGGGTTCATTTTTTTCAATAGGCTTTTACTCAAGGACAGGTAAACTCTGCTCTTGTTTTTTGAAAGATTATTTTTGGGCTGAGGTTTTTAGATGGGACAACATTGTAAATAAAGTTTCCTGACCAGATTATATATTTGGTGTTGCAGTTTAATTAGTAGTGTTTGCTAAGGCAATTATCACTAACAATTTTGTATATAATTATCGTTTGGCATCTGAATAAACTATAAACCCTAAATATTAAGCTTTAGTCCTCAACTCATCCCAGACTAGTTATGCTTTAGACAATTGTATTAACCTCTTAAGCGCACACCTTGGTGTGGGAAAGTTTATTACAGTACTTTAATTGATCTGACCTGACCTTTTTGGAATTCAGGAATTTGAGTCGATCTGGCCACATTCAAATTTAAATTTGAATTAGAATGTCAGGAAGAGGAATTTATTGAATTCTAATGGTAATTTAAATATATTTAACACAGGTTATGCATTTTGGAAAATTAAGTGTTTTTTTTCTATATTCTTTATTTATTAAAAAATAAAGTTAATTCATTAGTTAATTGTTAAAAAAAGTGTCACAATCTCAAGTGTCACTTAAGCACTATCATCCTCCCTGGTTCCTGCCTGCACACATTTACCTGTACCTGCCAGCAATCACCCTTGTCAGCAGCACCATAAAGGCAAGATGGATTCATCAGAGTATCAGGAAATCCTAGGAGAAAATGTCATGGCGTCAGTGAGAAAGTTGAAGCTTGGGTGTCATTGAGCCTTCCAACAGGAAAGTGATCCCATGCATACCTCAAATTCAATCGAGGCTTGGTTGCAGAAGAAGTCCTGGAAGTTCCTACAGTGGCCATCACAGTCACCTGACTTTTCAAAATCTCTGGTGGTATTTGAAGGTGGTGGTTGCAGCATATAAATCCAAGAATATTACTGAACTGGAGGCCATTGCTCATGACGCGTGGGCTAATATTCCTCAGAAATGCTGCCAGCTCCTCCTTGGCCCACCGCATAATAGGTATCGCAATGGAGGACTCCCATTCTGGTCCCCAGCCCTCCACTTGTCACTCTCCCTCCCTAGGATTGGACTTAGCATTTTTACAGCATTGTAAAGATCTGTCTGTCTGTCTGTCTATCGTTCTCCTTCTGTGAAACTTTTAAAACTTTTTTCAAAAGATTTAAACAAGGCTTTGTCAAGCCAATTATATAATTTTATTTGAATTTCAATGAATTCAATCCATTTTCTTACATTTAAATTCACATTGTAAATCTACGTCATGTGCTACCTAAAAAGAAATTCAAAATCAAATTATGAACTGAGCACAAATCTAACAAGCAAAACATTGTCAACAACCAGCAACATTGTAGCATCATGGTGGCAACTTTTGCAAGTACCATCAGCATTTTTTTTTTTAGAAAATGTTGAAATTTCAGTCACTGATTGTTCGTTACTCATTGTTAACATTGGTACTGACAGCTCTCTGCACTAAAAATCCAAATCTGGACAGCAGTTATCATGTATTAATTCTCAATGCCTCTAGGGTTGTTGATCCCTGAGGCACTACACTGCCATGATCCATTAATACCAAACTCACTGACGGCCTGCTTCTACCCATAGCACTCAATAGGCTAAAGGTTTTATAGCTAACCTCATGTAGCATGTAGCTAAAATACACAAAAACAAATCTGTCATGCAGCAGACAAAACATTTATCTGGACAGCTAAAACCTTCTAAAACAGTAGTAAGTGAGGCTAATGTAAACAGCTAGCAGACTGATCTCATGAAGTAGCGTGTGTATGACACGCCAATTCGTATTTCCATTTTTGGCGTGCTATCAAGACACATAATCGCCTTTCAGCGTGTTTATGAACGCCGTTGACTTAACGTTATATAAATATATGACTTACCTCAACCCCGTCCCTAAACCTAACCGTCACTGGGGTTAATGGCATTTATGACTGTTCCCTTACCATCCTAGGTAAAAAAAAGATATGACTTACCTCAACCCCATCCCTAAACTTAACCGTCACTACCCAGATAGCAAACTGACATTGAATCAACGTGGAAACATGACATCGAAACAACGTTGATCTGACATAGTTTTGCTCATCGAATTAACGTTGAACCAACGTCAGACGCGTCATTCTTTCAAAACTAACGGAAAATCAACTTGAAATCAACGCGTTGTTTCAACGTTATGAAAGCAAACCAATTTTCGATTTTCATTTAGCTTTGAAGAATGCCGCGTCTGACGTTGGTTCAACGTTAATTCGATGAGCAAAATCAATGTTGTTTCAATGTCATGAGAGACGTCGTTTCCACGTTGATTCAATGTCAGTTTGCTGTCTGGGTAGGGTTAATGGCATTTATGACTGGAGATTTGACTGCGTGTACAGACACGCGGAATGACGCGGACGTTAATGGCGTAGACATATACGCATACACGCGGATACACGCGGATAGCTCAAAATGCGTAGAGATAACACCCCACCTGACTCGAAAGTGGCGTATATGTTTACGCAAAAGTCATGATGTCATGTTGCAGCTAGGATAGGCGAGACCTGTTGAACTTCCAGAGGTTGAGAGTGTGTACAGTATGTAGTCTGTTATAAGTGTTCCAAAATGTATTAAAACATGAGCTCCCGCACCATGTGGCAGCAGGGACTGTGGTTAGCCATGTGCAGAGAGGCGCTGATGGCAGAATGGGGTGGTGGGGCCGTGACTGACGTGCCCTCTGCATGTGACGGACTGTCAGCAGAAAGGTGGTGCTTGTGCCTGGTCGATCCGCGTCAGGACGGACCCCTCCAATTGAGACTGACTGATGTGGCGGGGGGTGACGAAGCATTGGTGGCTGCCAGCTTTGGTGGGTATCCAAGAGTGGCACACATATCAAGGCAGGTAGGGGGTGGCCACATCCAACAGTCTTGAGGTTCAACTGCCTATCAAGGCGAAGCAGGTGTACATGTCACAGTGGCTGACTTAGATTGGCCAACGATCCTGTGGAGCGTTCCGTGATCCGTGGATGGGCTGAAGGGAGTGTGCGTATGTCGAAAGGGATGGAACTCTGTCAGAACGCCGCATGGCTCACTCACCCTCTCTCCAGCTGTCACCTCAAATCTGGATCTGTCATACCTGTTTACACACTTGACACCTTATTACAGGGCAGCAGTCAAAACCCATGAGTCCAGCTCCACTGGTTTAAAATCGTTCATTCCTCGTCCATCTCGGAGTTATCGACTAAACATTCAGACTGATACTATACTACAGTTTCTCGATCGTCTGGTTGCAGAGTCAAAAAGAGGCACACATGCTGTATTATCAAATGAAGAAAGTTAAACAAGGTTCAGTAATGTACCTGGGACCTCAATTCCCAGCTTGTCAAGTCAAGTCAAATTAATTTATATAGCGCTTTTTACAATACAGATTGTATCAAAGCAGCTTCACAGTGATAACATGAAAATAATACAACAGTTTGTTTTTGTTTTTAAATTGCGTCATCGTCCACTTTGAGTAAGGTAGATCAATAATATTGTTGAAAATTAAATGCACCCAACTAAGCAAGCCAAAAGCCAAGGCAACAGTAGCAAGAAACCCAAACTCCATCAGGTGACAGAATGGAGAAAAAAAACCTTGGGAGAAACCGGGCTCAGTCGGGGACCAGTTCTCCTCTGGCCAATGAAACGAACAGTGTATGATTATGATCCAGGCAGCATTACAGGTCAGAAGTCAGATTGGATCAGAACATTCAGAATATTATCCAGTTCCATCTAGTTGGAAGTCGGAGTCATCACGTCGGTATGGAGACGAGTTTGTTGAGGATCAGTGCCGATGGCTGTCGTGTCAATGAGGCCTTCACAGGGGTGATGAGGCTGGCACTTCAGCTTGTATCACTTACAATCAAATATGACTAAAGGTGCTTGGAAAAAAAGAGTCATCTCTCTGAGAAACACATGCTGCCATTGTAAATACAGACCTGGTGTCATAATGCTTGATATTGACACAAAGATGAATGTTACATAAATACTGAATCACACAAAAAAATCCTCTCATGCCTTATGCAAAGACTTTTCACACTCATCAGACAATAGCTGCCTTTCTCTACTGCTGCCATCTTCTAAAGCTCCATATACAGACACTGAAAACAACTGGTGCAGGATTTTACTTTGAAACGATTTTTTTGTAACATGTTGAATTAAACATAACATTTTGAAGTAGAACGACCAAATTAGCTTTTCCTTATAAAACGTACTCCATTAATCTCTGTTTTAGTTATTTTTATAGTTCTGTTAACAAAAATGTTCTTTTTGTTACTGTATATTCCAGAAATTGTTTTACTTCATTTCATACTCGAGACTAAGTATACTCTATTGGCCGTAAGCACAGATGGACACATCTGGTGGTCACTTCAATCACTTGGACATGCTGTTGTCCACAATAGGGGTGGGCAATATGAACAGTCAGTAATAAAATAAGAACAAAGAAACTAATTACAAGCAATAGGGCAAATAAATACAGCAGAACAAAGATAGCAGTACTTGCAGTTTTTCAGGTAGGCCTTTCCATCAGAAAAAAAGAAATACTACAGAAATTGAATAATCAAATTGTACAAACATTACATATTATTCACTGTATGAATTAAATATACAATTATTTTATTATTATTATTATTACAAAAGTTATTTAGTCAAGTGCAGTGAGTGATCTTTTATTGTTTGATTAACATTAATAAGGTTAACTAAAAGGTATTTGGCCGATGTCACTTTAAAAAATGTTTTACCTTGGTAATCTTTAATCAAAATCTGAAAAGTTACTTCCGGTCTGGAACGGTTTCTTTTTCTGATGACGTAGGTTTCACAACTTGGGTGGGGAAACGCTTAACCACTCCCCTCAAACCGTTAGTTTGCTATGAGCGAGAGATGGAGAGGAGGAGCGCTAGAGTAAAACCCTGCCCTCTGTTCAATATTCCGTTTTTACTTGAAAATACGTCACAGCACTGGAGAAAAATCGTTTGCAACTTCCGGTTCACGGGGACTTTAAGACCAATATATTGGTGCTGATTGGATCGGATTTTTACGTACATAACAGACTGTTTATGGGCGGCAGTGGCTCAGTGGTTCATGTAGGTTGTCTACAAACCGAAAGGTTGGTGGTTCAATCCCCGGTTCCACCTGACCAAGTGTCGAGGTGTCTGTGAGCAAGACACCTAACCCCCACTGCTCCTGACAAGCTGAATAGCGCCTTGCGTGGCTGACACCTTTGGTGTATGAATGGGTGAATGTGAGGCAATATGTAAAGCGCTTTGGTGGCCATTAGGTCTATGAAAGCGCTATATAAATGCAGTCCATTTACCATTTGTTTATGTCAATAAAAAATAATTTCTGAAATATGTTTTGCCTATTTTCGGCCATTTAAAAACAATAAGCCGTGAAAAAGAACTCAATTCATCTCTCAAATTATGTGTGACCGACAGCTTTGTGTGCCCGCTTCGGGTGTGAGCACACAGAAACCGTCTCTCTTATGCGTGTCTTATTGCACATTTTTACATATCACATATGATCGCTTGAAAGTTTAAACTGGCTAGTTTTAAAAATGCAGGAAAAAGCTAAAGTTTTTTTTTCACTAACGAAATAATACATATATTTATATATTTATACATCACAATGCATTCTGGGATTTTCTTCTCCACAAACGATACATGCAATTCTGCCAAAACAAGGTAGCATTAACGATGGGCTTTTAGAACAGTCTTCGTGTCGAGTGCACATCTATGACGTTGTCTAAGTAGATAAGTAATTGAACTAATGTGCATAACAGCAATGTCATTATCATTCAATTTAAATATTTATGAGCAGATGTGGTGTATAACATCAAGCTTTACACTTCTGATTTAGTTTTTAATCTAATATGCTACTAAAGCCTTCAGGTGAGTGTGTCGAGACATTCAGAGAGAGAGAGAGCACTGATCACTCTGGAGTGTTTGTGGACTAAACGTGCAAGCCCATGACAGGAAGCACCTTGTGGGCAGATTTGACTGACAGTACAGGTCACCCAACGTCTGGATCAATCAGAGTTGCTGAGAAGAGAGGGAGGAGTGAGGCTCAGGGGAGAAAGTGGGGTGCTTTTCTCCCCAATCTTAGGGTTTGTCTGTCGGACCGCCGGCCCTGGACGAGCCCGTTGCCTGCTGCTTGTCAGCTTGTGGGCAACACATGGTCGAGTCAGCAGCCATTAATTCCAGTCAGCTCGCATTAGCACCTCTCTCTCTCTCTGCCTTCGACGGCTGCAAATATGGGACAGAGAGCGAAGATTTTAAGCCACATGCTAGGCTTAAAATTAACGTTTTGCCAAACCTATGGTGGGTGAATTGGGAAAATGTACTGTAATATTTTTCTACTAAAATAGTATTTCTATTAAAATATGCAGTCTTGTCCTTATGAAAACAGGACGTTTTTAAGTGTTATTTCTCCTTAAAATTAATGACAAAGTGTAAGGTTATTGTGAAACTTTCAGGATCATTTTCAGCTAGTCTCGGTATCTCAGTAAAACTGCACCCGTCACAAAAACGTATAGACAAACCGTCGTGATTTAGCTCTTAGTTTATTCATTTTGGTGGCTAAATGTGAAGGATATTTCACATTTGTGTCACCACAAGGAGTTCTGGAGAAAACAACTTCAGGTAGTTTAGAAAACTTACACTGAAGTAAAAGTTAGAAGACGTGCTAGTTGTGTCATGTTTTCTTCGGTAGATGGTTTGTTTGTCACCAATCTAAATTGCTTACATGGTCAGCAAGGGTTATCATACTTGCACAAGTTAGGCCACATGTTGTAGTTCACTATAAAGTTATCATCTGTTGTTGACAAGAACATAAATATTTACTAGCCACTGGCACTCAGAAACAGTGTCATTTTAGTATCATTGATATACTTTTATAGATTTTATTTTTATATTTTCTGTTTTTATTTCTTCATTTTGTTGTGTTCTGTCATTTTTATTTGGTTAAAACGATTTTATTTCAATAGTTTTTATTAACTTTTAGTTCTAATTTAGTTTGAGTTATTTTAGTACTTTAACATTTTAACATTTTCAAGTCAATAATATTATTATTATTTTACACTTAGGTTTTAATATCTGCCTAAATATAATCATTTAGTGCATTAGGAAAAAAAAACATGCATTAAAAATAAATTATACATTAAAAAAAAGTGGATGGATGGATGACGGACAGACGGGCGGGTTTTAGATAAAGTAAGTTAAGTTATATTTACTTATATAGTGCTTTTAACAAAACAGATTCTATCAAAGCAGCTTTACAGTGATAATAGGAAATCAATGGAACTGACATTGTTTTGGCTTTACAGCAGCTATAGTTCATCTAGTCCAAGTTATTGTCCAGCTAAAGTAAGCTTTTTGATCGATTCACTTCCGTTGTAAAAATCATTAGTTATTAATTTAGGCCGCTTACACAACACTGTTTTAACTGAAAACAGAAAACTTTCAATGCGTTTTAATGCAAACTTTAAAATAGGTTCCAACAAGGTACAAGTTTTGAAAAAAAAAAAACTACAAGTGTGTAAACTTCAAAAACGTGATGGCGTGCACATGTGTTTAGTCTATACATGTATGCGTGTCTGAATATATTTGTGTGGAGGAGCGTTGTCAAAAGAGATATTTAACAATCCTTGAGATACTTTCAGTCTTAAGCACATCAAAAGAGACTCTGTGTTTAAAAGCCAATCACGTGAATCAAAACGGAGCGTTTTTATAACTAATAGGAAAATTATGAACAATATGAACAAAAAACAAACGAACAAATGAACCAGTATAAAAAAATAAATAAACCAGTAAATGAAACACACTAGGCCTCATCTGCTTTTCAGTAGGGCTGAGAGACGAATAATAAAACAAAAACCCAGAAACGTGAGTGCCAAAATCCTGTGAGCGTTGTCCTTACCCTGACATGTTTTGGACAAGATTGGTGACATGGGGTGGGGGTTGGGGGTTGTCTCCTGCATTTCTTGTTCATCAATTTCCATTTCATTAAAAAGGCTTATAAAAATATGCTCTTATCTTTCAAGAACACAGGTTCGCAGCCCCATTTTTGTGTCTTTAAGCAGGTCTTGGGTGCATAGCTTTTTGTCAAGTTTCTAAAGAGACCCGAAGCCCTTGTGTGTGGTAATGGACGCTGTTCCACAGGTAAAGAGTTTCCATTAAGCATCAAATATAATTTAATCAAATCATACCAAGGCCTTTCACGCAAAGCCTGTTTTGCTCGTCTCTGATGCCTCGGAGCCCTGCCTGCAGATTCACACCACTCACCCGTGGCCAATTAGTGGAACATCAGGTGTCCATGGAGGCACGGTCCCATCCAGGTTCCTCTGGAGATGCACGTGAGGTCTCAACATGGAACAGGCTGCCTGTTCAAACATTCCGTTTTTTCAGAGCCTCACTCCCTCAATGCACCGCATGACCATAACCCTGTACACTGGAGATGTTACCCAGGGGTCTCATAAAGAGAGATGTTTGAGAAAGAAAAGATCCCTGTTGGGAAAAACATTCTGCCACCTCTCTGAAAGTCAGTTACAATAACACAAATAGACACATTACAATAATTAGAGCCGTCTCATCTCTACAGTCTCTGGAGGCAACGCAATTGTGTATTTGCTGTAGGTGTTTTGTTGTGTGTTTACGCATGTGCGTCTATAGGTCGTGGGTGTATTTAAATGAATCTACAAAGCCAAATCAAATCAATCAGATATATATATACAAAAATAACATGCACTCAAATTAAAGTCAATATCAAATGGCGGTAATGGAGGGTAATTTCGGTTGGAGATAGAATGCAGGGAGCCCAGAATAATGAACCAAACGGAAACAGCTAAAATTACCTGAGCAACAATTTGGCCACCCAGCCTCAAACCGTTGCTCTCTGATGACTCGTGCAGATTCACTCCCATAGAAAATAAATAATACATTTCTCCCATTACTGTAATATGTTTGCATGGAGTAAACATTAGGAAATGGCACTCACTACAACGTTAATTACAGCTGGTCATAGTGAAATGAAAAGATGCGCACTAGGGTCAAAAGTCTTCTGTCGTCTACTCCTTAACAAAAGAAAACTGGCCTATCAAACAGATTCTTCTTTTTTTCTTGTCTATTTATTTTGTGCATTACATAACATAAACGAACCATCCTTTCACTCATCAAAAGTAGGTGGAGGATTTTTATTTGACACAAAATGTACATTTCCTAATTGATGTACTACGGTGGCCGAGAGAGCTCAAAAACAAAAAAAAAAAAACACTCCAATCAAACACTTTTGGGAAGAGGTCACACAGTCACTATCCACTATAGTCGGCTGCCACATCCCACTGTCGCCTTCCCTTTGCTTGCTGGGAGACCTCACAATAATCACTGATAAAACTATAAACTCTAAAATACTCCTCATAGCTCTAACCATCGCCAAGAAAACTATCCTCATGAACTGGAAAACCAGAAATAAATTACACATTAACATTTGGAAAAATCTTATTACAGACTTCATTGCAATGGAACTCGCATCTCCCCTTCATAATTACACATCTGAAACTGACCTCTACCGTCCAACACTTTCTGACCTCTTACAGCTATGAATCCTCTCTCTGTTCTTAACTCCGACTCCTCCCACCTTCTTAACCAACCCACGAATATTTGTGCATTTTAATTGCTTGAACTTGTTTCTGTCATCATTGTTATTACTATCTTTACTGTTACTGTTATGATTACTATTTTTCACTTGTATTCTTTTTGTTATTGTTTCATTGGTGTAATTGCTGTTGTTGCTCTCTTTTGCTCCCACCGTTGTGATCACCACTGCCATCATCATTGTCATTTATTATTATTATTATTACTATTATTATTATTATTATTACAGTTTTTCTCAATTGTTTACACACATTTTCTGGTACTTGAGACACAATGACGACAACATGTAACTCATTCACCAACCCCCTGAACCAATTCTGATGAACTACAAGCACAATTCCTGCTTTACACTCAAATTGCAGCTCTAAAACACACGTTTTTCAAAACACTACACACAAATTATCTGCATTTGGCACAATTTTCATGCAGAAAATCTCTTGTTTTCATGAGGAACACACTGCCATTCAAATATTCACACTGACTCGTCACATGGACAAACACACGTCACACAGTTTTACAATTAGCGATCAGAGCTTTAGCATAAAATACCAAAACCAAAGAGAAGATGCAGCATAGATATTTTTTTATTTCTTTTTTTTACTGTAACAGCATGTATGTGCAACTTTGTGTTGGTTGGGGTGTACAAAATGTGGGATCTATCTCCCATTGATTTTGTGGGAAAAAATTAAATATATTTGTTACCGTGTATTTGTGTGTTCTGGGTATAAAAAAGAATATTCTCAAATATTTTACAACACACTTATGTATGTAATGTCTGTAGTAAGTGTAACACTGAACAAAAAAGGCCCAAGTCATTATGATGAATGGAGAAGAAGTGTTCCCTTTCGTAGTCACTTCGAGTTACGTCAGAAGTGACGGAGATTGGGGGATTTCGCATAGAAAGCCAATCCTCTTCGAGTATTAAAACACGAGCCAATGGCATGCAATGCCTTGGGGCTGCGGAAATTTGCATAGCGTACTCCGCCCTACTCCGTGAGTATAAAAGGAGGAAGTGAACGCAACCGCAGTATGTTTTCGCTTCGGAGCCAAGAGAACCTCTTCACTCCTAAAAGCTGATTCAAGACTCTTCGAGAACGAGCGTCCTCTTCAGTGTTGGTGTGACGGCGGTACCCAGCGAGATTTTGCATTGCCTGCGATCTGAGCAGTGGTCTGCCAGACTTTGCACTTCTCCCTGGTAGCTTCAGCGCTGAAAGAGTGAATTTCTCCTTTCTCTAAAAGTGAAAGTGAAAGAGCTGCACGCGGCACGTCTTTTTAAAGATGGTTCGCCCGTGCCCTTCTGGATGTGGTAGATTTCTGTCATCATCTGATGGTCACGAACGCTGCTTTGTATGCCTGGGCATTCAGCATGCAGCAGCAGCGTTCGTGGATGACTCATGTTCCTTCTGTGGGAGCATGACCATCTCCACACTGAGGTCGAGGCTCAATGATCTCACTAGAGTGAGAGCCCCGGTCCCCCCTACTCGATCGGCTTCCTTCACGAAAGGGGGCCCGTCGACCCGGGGACCCGGCGATCTAACGGTGACGGTGTGGGATAGAGCCCCGACGATTCCTCGGGCCACACCTCCCGCCTCAGTGCGTGAGCCAGCGAGCGCCAGCTCGATTCGGTCGGCTGTCTCTTCGGCGGCGCCGGCTGCTTCTAGCAGCGCTCCAGATGATGATGTGATGTCTATCACTGCATCACTAGGCGGGCTTGAGTCCTCGGGAGAGGAAGATGCGGCTGCGTTGCCTCCTTCGGGAGTGCCAGCGTTGCCCGTGTCAGATCCCGAGCTGACGGCCATGCTGTCTCGAGCCGCTGGGAGTATCGGGCTAGAATGGAAACCTCCATCCTGCCCCGATCTCTCGCGGATGGATAACTGGTATCTGGACAAAGCTGCCGCCGCAAGGCCACGGCCAACTCCGATACCTTTTTTCCCCGAGCTGCATGCGGAGTTATCGCGCTCTTGGGGGGCTCCTTTGTCCACTCGAGAGCGCGATCTCTCCCCCGCCTTTCCCCCCTCGACGGTGGGGCCGCCCGTGGGTACACTGGGATGCCCCCGGTGGAGCGCTCTGTTGCGATGCAGCTGTGTCCACAGAGCGCCTCCACCCGTGGTCCTCCTAAGCACCCATCCAAAGCCTGTGGGTTCTCGTCTGCTATGGCGGCGCGGGCCTATAGAGCGGCGGGACAGGCGGCCTCCGCTTTGCATGCCATGAGCACTTTGCAGGTCTTCCAAGCGAAGGTGCTCAGAGACATGCACGAGGGCGGGACTGACTCGACGGCATTTAAGGAATTGCGGTCCGCCACTGACCTTGCTCTCCGGGCAACGAAAGTGGCCGCTCGCGCCGTCGGTCAGGTGATGGCCACTTCGGTGGTTCAGGAGCGCCATCTCTGGCTCAACCTGGCAGATACGCGGAGCGCTGAGCGGACTCGTCTGCTCGACGCTCCGCTCTCCCAGGTTGGCCTTTTCGGCGGTGCGGTCGAGGACTTCGCCCAGCAGTTCTCCACCGCTCAGAAGCAGACGGAGGCCATCAAACACATCCTGCCCCGGCGACCAGCTGCTGCCTCCACCCAGTCATCGGCGCAGGTGCCTCCCTCTGCTCGCCGCCGAGGACGCCCCCCTGCGGCTCCCCTCCCTCCCGCCCGGCCCCAGCAGCAGCCTTCACCCGGGCCCCGGCGTCGAGGAGGCCGCAGGCCAGCGTCACAGCCCCCTCAGGCCGCTCGCCCCGCTAAACGCCAGGCCAAGCGAAGATCCTGACACGGGCCGCTCAGTGACGATCTCGAGTCTTTCCCAGGAGGCGGTAGCAGGCCCCCTCCTTCCCCCGGTGGAGGGCCGGGGGAGAATCTTTTGTTCTCAGCTCCCCGCTGCTCACCCACGGGTGGGCAGCACCCTGAACTGGTTAAAGAAAGACTTGACATCCTCACTGAGCTCACAGACTGGAGTGGGTGCGCTCGATGCCCCCGTGCGTCAGCCCACACACTCCTCTCTGTCTCTGAGGGCGCGGAAGGGTGCGTGTGTCGTCCCAGGGCTACACCAATCCCTTCCCCCTCTGTCGCCAGACCCCCGGCAGAACAGACCCCCGTGGAACGCTCCGCTTTCCCTGGTCCCTTCTGTCGGGGAGCGGGCTTCGACGCATCCGAGCGGGGTAACTCCTGCACGCGTGCCAGTCGACCCGCACCGCTGCCCCTCCGGGGGGACGTCTGTGGTTCGCATGACCCCGTTGGCTCATTTCCTGGAAGCCTGGCTAGCGCTTCCTGGGATATCCCGCTGGGTCATCAGAACGATCAGACTCGGCTACGCGATTCAGTTCGCACGGTCTCCTCCCCGCTTCACGGGAGTTCGCTCCACGATGGTCGGTGGCAATGCCCCAGTCTTGAGAGCGGAGATTGCGACCCTGCTGGCGAAGGGTGCAATCGAGACGGTCCCTCCAGCCGAGGTGAGGTCCGGGTTTTACAGCCCCTACTTCATTGTCCCCAAAAAGACCGGTGGGTTACGACCGATCCTGGACCTGCGCATTTTGAACCGTTCTCTCCATCGACTACCGTTCAAAATGCTCACGGCCAAACACATTTTCGAATGTGTTCGGTATCAGGATTGGTTTGCAGCGATCGACCTGAAGGACGCGTACTTCCATGTGTCCATTTTACCTCGACACAGACCGTTTCTTCGGTTTGCCTTCGAGGGCCAGGCATATCAGTACGCCGTTCTCCCATTCGGGTTAGCTCTGTCCCCTCGCGTCTTCACGAAGATCGTCGAGGCAGCCCTTGTTCCCCTTCGCGAACACGGGGTTCGCATCCTGAACTATCTCGACGACTGGCTGATTCTAGCACACTCTCGAGCTCAGCTTTGCGAACACAGAGACCTGGTGCTCCGGCACCTAGCCCGTCTGGGCCTTCGGGTCAACCGGGAGAAGAGCAAACTTTGCCCCGTGCAGAGGATCTCTTTTCTCGGCGTGGAGATAGACTCGGTCGCCATGTCCGCGCAGCTCACGAACGAGCGCGCGCACTCACTGCTGACTTGTCTTCGACAGTTCGAGGGCAAGAGTGCGGTTCCACTGAAACTATTTCAGAGGCTCCTGGGGCATATGGCATCCGCGGCCGCGGCAACGCCGCTCGGTTTGCTTCATATGAGACCGCTTCAGCTGTGGCTTCGCGATCGAGTCCCGAGGTGGGCATGGCATCGCGGCTCGCTCCGAGTCCCAGTGACTCCGGCATGCCGGCGAACCTTCTTCCCGTGGTCGAACCTCAGCTTCTTACGGACCGGCGTCCCTATTCAGCGAGTTTCCAGGCATCTCGTTGTCTCCACGGATGCATCTACCACGGGTTGGGGTGCCATGTGCAATGGGCATGCAGCCGCCGGTTCCTGGACAGGAGCCCAGCGCCTCATGCACATCAATTGCCTCGAGCTGTTGGCAGTACGGCTCGCCCTACACCGCTTCCGAGCGTTACTCAAGGGCCAGCATGTGCTTGTCCGCTCAGACAACACTACGGCAGTAGCGTACATCAACCACCAGGGGGGTCTACGCTCACGCCAGTTGTCGCAGCTCGCCCGCCACCTCTTGATATGGAGTCAGAAGCACCTGAGGTCCCTTCGTGCAGTGTACATTCCTGGAGACCGGAACTGGGCGGCCGACGAGCTGTCCCGGGTCCGTCCCTCTCCGGCGAGTGGCGACTCCATCCCCAGTCGGTCCAGCTGATTTGGGACGAGTTCGGGGAGGCACAGATAGACCTGTTCGCCTCTCGGGACTCGTCCCACTGCGCCCAGTTTTATTCTCTGACCCGCGGCACTCTCGGCTCGGATGCGCTGGCGCACAGCTGGCCACGGGGCCCACGCAAGTATGCGTTTCCCCAGTGAGCCTCCTTGCACGGGTGTTGTGCAAGATCAAGGAGGACGAGGAGCAGGTCTTGCTGGTAGCCCCCTACTGGCCCACCAAGACGTGGTTCTCCGATCTCATGCTCCTCGCGACAGCACCTCCTTGGCCTATTCCTCTGAGACAAGACCTACTCTCTCAGAGACGGGGCACTCTGTGGCACCCTCGTCCCGATCTTTGGAGGCTGCACGTGTGGCTCCTGGACGGGACGAGGCAGGTTTGAGTTCGCTGCCACCTGCGGTGGCGGCAACCATCACTTCCGCAAGAGCGTCGTCCACGAGACACCTTTATGCGTTGAAGTGGAACCTCTTCGTCAATTGGTGCTCTTCTCGCGGAGAAGACCCCCGGAGATGTTCGATCAGTGTCGTGCTTTCCTTCCTGCAAGAAGGGTTGGAGCGCAGGCTGTCGCCCTCCACCCTTAAGGTTTACGTCGCGGCCATTGCCGCTTCTCATGAAGCAGTGGAAGGTAAGTCCTTAGGGAAGCACGACCTGGTCATCAGGTTCCTGAGGGGAGCGAGGAGGCTGCATCCGCCTCGTCCTCCCCTCGTACCCTCTTGGGACCTCTCGGTAGTTTTAAGTGCTCTGCAGAGGCATCCCTTTGAGCCTTTGCAATCGGTAGAGTTAAAGTTCTGTCCATGAAGACAGCACTCCTGGTTGCATTGGCCTCCATCAAGAGGGTGGGGGACCTGCACGCATTCTCCGTTGACGAAGCGTGCCTGGAGTTCGGGCCGGCTTACTCTCACGTGATCCTGAGACCCCGGCCTGGTTATGTGCCCAAGGTTCCCACCACTCCCTTCCGGGACCAGGTGGTGAACCTGCAAGCGCTGCCCCCGGAGGAGGCAGACCCAGCCTTGGCACTGCTCTGTCCGGTACGTGCTCTCCGCACCTATGTCGACAGAACGCAGTGTTTCAGGACCTCAGACCAGCTCTTTGTCTGTCATGGAGGGAGCCAGAAGGGAAGGGCTCTCTCAAAGCAACGGCTGTCCCACTGGATTGTGGATGCCATTGCTTTGTCTTACCAGCAGCAAGGCCTTCCGTGCCCCCTTGGTGTGACGGCCCATTCCACTCGGAGTGTGGCCTCCTCTTGGGCTTTAGCGCACGGTGCCTCGCTAACAGACATCTGCAGAGCTGCAGGCTGGGCGACACCCAACACCTTCGCCAGATTCTATAATCTGCGAATTGAGCCGGTATCCTCTCACGTACTCGTTTCGGCCAGTTCTGGATCCGCTCAGGTGTCTTCGCTTGCTCGCCACTCCACTCCCCGGACTGGATAAGTGCGATATTTCCTCAGTTCTTCCATTGAAGCCTTGAGTCCTCCAGCACCGACGATGCGGGCACCACTGCTGTGGCTCTGGATGCTGGCTAGGTGCCTCCATGCGTACGGTTCCCCCTTGGTAACCGTCTCATGTGTATTATCCACTGTAAGCCTCTCTGAGCATGTGTCTTCCCTTGGCAAGCCATCTGCCACCCCTGGAGCTGAAATTAGTAGCCACCTGCGGTTGGTGCTCCAGTGATTCCATATGTGTTCCTATGTGGCCATATGTGTATTCGTAAGTCCTCCCTTCGGTAGGCAGCTGGTAGCATGTCCCCTTCGGGATATGTTTCCCAGTGTACCTTGGTAATCCTGTGTCTAAGTCGGATCCCCTAAGGAAAACAGGTAAGGCTCGGGGGTTAGACTTTCGCAGGGCACTGGAAGACAGCCTGAAGTTGGCGTGATGGCACAGACCCCCAATCTCCGTCACTTCTGACGTAACTCGAAGTGACTACGAAAGGGAACGTCTCGGTTACGTATGTAACCCTCGTTCCCTGAGTAGGGAACGGAGACGTTACGTCTCCCTGCCACTTCTGCTGTATCGCTGGGTAGAGGCCGAGTTCAGTCTTGGCTCCTCAGCGAAGACATACTGCGGTTGCGTTCACTTCCTCCTTTTATACTCACGGAGTAGGGCGGAGTACGCTATGCAAATTTCCGCAGCCCCAAGGCATTGCATGCCATTGGCTCGTGTTTTAATACTCGAAGAGGATTGGCTTTCTATGCGAAATCCCCCAATCTCCGTCACTTCTGACGTAACGTCTCCGTTCCCTACTCAGGGAACGAGGGTTACATACGTAACCGAGACGTTTTCCATTGATCATAGTGTTTTACATTGAGCACATCAGTGTTCAACTGGTTCTTATAAATGTCTATTCTTATGATGGTTTGTGTGTGTCATTTGAAAACAAAATACCATTTTGAGAAGAAATAACATTGTTTTGAATGTAAAGTTTCATTTTGCAGGAGAATTGAGGGGTTTTGCCAATTGTGTGAGTGTTTTTAGATTTGTGTGCAGAGTTCTGAAAATATGAGGCATTCTTTCAGAAAATGTGTGTAAACAATCGAGAAAAACTGTATTATCATCAATATTGCCAAGTGTCATTGTCATCAGTATTGCAATAACTTCCCCCTTATCTCTTCATGGGTTTTTAATGCACCACAACATAGAATAGGGAAAAACAAAAACAAAAAAAACACGCCAAACACCAAGGCAGGCAAGACAGGCGAGAAGTGGTTTCAACAGGACAGCATCTCTGCCCCAATTTGAGACACTCTCGCACTGTACTCCCTCTTTTAATGCACTTTAGACATTGTATATAACACACACAAAAAAACCAACAAACAAAAAAAAAAAACCAGCAAAATAAGGAAAAGATAGGGACTGATGAGATGTGGGGGAAGGGTATCTTATATTATATTATCTTCTATTATTTTATTATATCATATTATATTTAATACAGGATTGACAATGGCAATTGTTATGTAGGAGGACGGATGGAAATAAAAATCTACAAACACAATATGGGCACTATGGTGGTAGTGGGGAGTGGGATGGTGATGGTAATGACAATGGTAATAAATAATAAATGGTTACTTTGTTTACACATACACATACCCACACTCACACCCGCTCACATACACACTTAAATCACTCTTGTCACTGCTGGAATCATGGATTTACAAGTTTGCTCACTACTGCACTATGTTGGTTTGTTTGTATGTATGTCTGACTGTTAAATAAATAAAAAAAACATAAAAAAATGCAAAAACAAAGAAAAAACACATGCAAATAGAAAAAAAACACAAGCAAATAGAAAAAACCCACATGCAAACAGAAAAAAAAAAAACCTGCAAATTAAAAAAAAACATCATCATCAGTTTCATAACACACATGTGCTCTGCAAAAGTTCACAACACAACCAAATACAAAAAAGTGCTGCAAATAACACAGACCACAATGGAAATGTTTCTGTAGGGGAACCAAATAAGTGCCGGACCTGGCTGGGACGTGCTTATTGCTCGTGAGCTTCCCTATGCCTAGTCTCGCGTAGCCAGACCTTCAGACTGACGGCTGAAGGTCTGGAATTCATAGCAGCTTTCTTTGGTCAAGGCCCGCCCATAAGGCCGTTAGACCGACATGTCAAACAACCAATTACAGTTCGTTTCGTTCAGCGTCATGTTTCGGGGCGTGGAAATGTCCCCACAACAACAGACCGGTGTGCAACAAGTCAGTCAGCAGTCACCGGAGGCGCTAACAACGCTCCGTGTTATTAAATTCACCCACGAACTCGCTCATGTCCATCTTATGTCCGCTTTGTCACACGAATGTAAGTTACGTCCCCGCCCCAGTGCGCTCACGCCTACTAAATAAACACCTCACCTCCGGCGCCGCGCACTCGCTACATTCCCTTTAGCCTTTAGCACATCTAGTGGATGCATAACGCAAACCCAGTCAAACGTTTGACTCTGCAGTATCTTATGTGCCTTATAATCCAGTGTGCGCGACCTATATATGAATACTGAATCGGCCAGCTGAGATGTCAGCGTCTGTTTCATGTTTGTCCACAAACGCAGCTGATATACCCTTCGCAATTAAGTACTTCACTTGATCTTCCATAATAGATTGGAGGTGACATACAACTACGTTTAGCTGATCTTGAGAAATGCTCATTGTCACTCACATAGGCCACTCATATAAACACAACAGTTTTTCTTCCGCAATCACACATCTGCGCTTTGTTTCCCGGCGGACCGAAAATAAACGCGACACTGACGCCCCCCGGAAATCCGATAAAATTCAACCAATCAGATGACGACTTTGACATTCCTGAAGTGTTTCCAGTTAAGTGTACCATATGCATCAGACGTTTAGCCAACGTTCCGTGGGCGTGACGTCTGAGGCTGAGACTACCCTATGCCATACTCCTTTCGAAGGGCAGACGGCAGAGTCCTTGAAGTGGGTACTTTGGTGTGAGCAGGACACTATAGTCCCATGACAACGCAGCATGGTGTCCATCAGCTGAAGAGCTGGTCTTACGACAGAAATATAATGCTGTTAACGTAACGGTTGCAAATACATTTTTATTTTTACTGTAAAAAAAGCTTTTAAAATATGTGCGTGTCTTAACTTTAAAACCTTGGACTCTACATTACTTAACATTTCTTATGAAACTGTTTTTTTAATTTAAACATAACACGAAACAATTTGTACAGTGTAACTGATGAAAGATAAATATATTTCCTTCATGTTCTTCTTCTCTATCTTATTTATTTATTTTAGTTTTCAGCTCATTGTTCTCATTTGATGACGTTGCACATATTGTTAATACATTTTGTATATTTTATACAAGTTGTATGTCATAAAAATGTAATCTCTGTATGTTTTGCATTAATATATAAATACATAAAGTAGAATGTTAAGCTGTAAGCACCAGCAAGACCCAGCCGGGTTCGTCACTTCTTTGGTTCCCATGGAAACATTTCCGTTGTGGTATGTGTTATTTGCAGCGTGTTTTTGTATTTGGGTGGTGTTGTGAGTGTTTGGAGCTCACGTGTGTTGTGAAACTGATGAAGATGTTTTCTTAAAGGGATAGTTCACTTTGAAATTAATTTTTGATATGTTTTAGCTTACCTCAAGGGCATCCAAGATGTAGGTGTCTTTGTTTCCACAGTATTTTCAATTTTGACATTTTTCAGTCAAACCGTTGTTGTCTATCAGTCATACACTGGAGGCTAAGGGGGTCCACCAAAAAGCATGCACAGAGAAGTCAAAATGAAACATGATTTAATGACTCATAAATGTAAGTACACATTGATGGCCTAAGACACGAAACGAGCGTTTTGTGTGAGAAAATGAACAGTATTTATATCGTTTTTACCTCTTGTAATCATAGCCATGACAAAATGATCTGACGGCACGGGCGCTTCAGTCTGCGCATGCGCCGGAAGTGATCGCTTGCGCGCCTACGTTACTCTTTGTTTATACAGAGATTTCGGAAGTTTTACCTTTCACTAAACATATTTAGATATACGGGAAACCGCAATGGAAGACGATTTTGGTATATCTAAATATGTTTAGTAAAAGGTAAAACTTCCGAAATCTCCGTGTAAATATTGAGTGACGTCACACGCAAGCGATCACTTCCGGCGCAACATTGAACTGATTCAGTTCGGTTCAGTTGGACATTGCACAACTGATTCAGATCACTTGGACGTCATTGTGATTACACAAGGTAAAAACGATAAAAATACTGTTCGTTTTCTCACACAAACCGCTCGTTTCGTGTCCTAGGCCATCAATGTGTAGGCTACTTACATTTACGAGTCATTAAATCATGTTTAATTTTGACTTCTCTGTGCATGCTTTTTGGTGGACCCCCTTAGCCTCCGGTGTATGACTGATAGACAACAACGGTTTGACTGAAAAATGTCAAAATTGAAAATACTGTGGAAACAAAGACACCTACATCTTGGATGGCCTTGAGGTAAGCTAAAACATATCAAAAATTAATTTCAAAGTGAACTATCCCTTTAATGTGCATGCGTTTTTTGTATGTGTTTTCTTCAGTTGCAGCGCGTTGAGCTTTCTCGGCCACCGTAGTAAACCAACACAAAAACCTGCACCCGTATTCTAGCTAAAGTAGGAATTGTATGGACTGAAATGCATATTGTCTCAAGTTGTTTTGGGCCCCACTGACTCAGTGAATGGACACAGTTATACTTTTTGGGTGAACTATGCCTTTAAGAAATTCAAATCATTCTTGAACCCCTCCTATGCCAGGCCTGGGTGCATCTGGTTCTGAAAGCTCAAACTGCATTTGATTATCAGACTGAGAGTTTGCAGGCGTTTTTCACACAACAGAACGGCACCCTTCATGTAATCTGTGCTATGTCCCTGTGCCACCTGTATCTGCACACATCATCCTTCCTTTGCTGGAATCTACTCCAGCAGGACACATATGGGATGTGGGACACTGGCACTCAGACAGCAATATGCTGCCTTGTTCTCCATCCACCCAGTCTGTTGATATATTAGTCACAATACTGTTGATAACCCGTTCTCTATTCTGTTCAGTTAGATTCTGGTCTGCTCATAATCGATTATATTTAGTTATTTGCCAGCCTGATCTATTATTTTACACTGGTTATATTTTCTTCTAGTCTTATCTGTTCCATTCTGTTCTACATTTTTGTTCAGTTCTACGCTGTATTCTATTGTATTCGACTGCAAAATTAACTGATCAGTTCTTAGCTGTTTCCTTATATTATATTCAGTTTATAACTAATTTATAACCGTTCTACGCTAGAATAATATTTTCTATTCCGTTCCAGATTGATCTATTATATTATACTTTCTCCAAGCCTTTTTTATTTTGTTTATTTTCTGTTATAGTCTGTTTGGTTTTAGACTGATACATTCTATTTTATTCATCTATGTAAGAATTATCCTTTTTATATTCTGCTATAGTATGATCCATTGGATGCAGACCCGCTGTATTCAAGTTTATTCAACTCAGTTAAGCTCTATTAGGTTTAGTTCAGTTCTAGTCTGATATTTTCTATTATATTCTGTTATATTCTACACTAATAATTCTGCAAAATGATCTATTCTTCTCAGTCAGTTCTGATATGTTTTTCTTGTATTTAATTCAATGTTCTAGAATGATCTTTTCAATTTTGCTGTAATATCTACTGTATTCATTTCAGCTCTATTCCCATCAATTCAATTAATTTCAGCTCTATTCAGTTATATTCTAGACTAAAATATTCTATTCCATTATAGATTCTTTCTATTTCTATTTGTTAATAATTATTTGTATTTTTTTTTCAATTTATTCTGTTATATTTTGTTCCCTTCTAGACTCACATTCTATTTTATTCAATTCATCTAGTCTATTCTATTAAGTTCTGATCCTTTCTTGCCTATTCAATTCAGTTTGACTCTTTTCTGTTTATTCTGTTCTGTTACATAGTGATCTCTTCTAATTATATTCTTTCTATTTGTTGTTTTTCTAGTTTTTGATTCACTGATTTGATTTGATTCTTCTATTATATATTGACAAAAATTCTGTATCACTGACAAAAATTATGTAATTTAAATGTTCTACTTTGGCTGACTCTGATATAGCTGCCGCTCTGGGGTGCGTTTCCCGAAAAGCATCGTTAGCCAACTATGGTCGCAAGTTCCGTCGTTGCCAATAGAGTTCAATGGAAATTGCGATCAACTTGCGACCATAGTTGGCTAACGATGCTTTCGGGAAACGCACCCCTGCACGAGTCTGCAGACTTGCTCAATGTCCCGCCCACGGCGCTATCTGATTGGTTACACCTCACGCCTATCAACACTTGCGAGATGAGACTAAACTTAAACTGAGACTAAAGCAAAGTTTTTTTGATTAGTCACTCTCTTGAACGTCTGGCACGAGTGATTTCAATGTTCTGTAAAGACATTTACACACATCTAGAGGTTCTGTGGCGCGATTGACTAACATAGATAATCCATCTGTCTTTTCTATCATTTCACTGTAGCTCAGCATCACAATGTAACGTAAACATTATTACTTTAACTTTACAGCAGCAGTAAAACTGTTTCTATGATGGTTTAACTTTGCAATCAATCCGTGGTTCAGGAGAGAAGGATATAAATTAGCCTTCCGTATTTTCCGCACTATAAGGCGTACTTAAAAGCCTTTAATTTTCTCAAAAAAACGACAGTGCGCCTTATAATCTGGAGCGCCTTATATATGGATCAATATTAAATTAAATTCGCCCGCAAACTCGCGCTCGTGTCCATCTTATGCCTGTTTTGTCATACGGCCAGTTCAACCTCGTATAAATCAGGTTATGTGTGTAAGTCGCGTGTCCGCTCACGAGCGCTCACTCTTAACTAGGCATGTGCCGGTATCAAATTTTCATGCTGCGGTTAATTGATTGAGCTTTTATCACGGTATTCGGTATTATCACGATATTCTTATGAAATTAATATTTTAATGCTCAAGAATAACAGATGCATTGTGGGTCTCTAAAAAACCCCCAACTTACATCAGAATGTGTAATTGTGATTTTCAAAACATATGGTAACTAAACCGAATTGTTTAAAGTTTAGTGACAACATGTTACAATGTTTACATGGTACAATGACTGGTAGGTTACTGTTTGTATTATTCAATTAAATTCTTGGATTTGATTTCAGTCTTAATTCAATATTGACTGTTTTGGATAAATATTAGGTAGGCCCCAGTCTGTTAATGTTTCTCAAGAAAAAAAATCTCACATAATGCTGTAAACATACAGAGAGAAATTAAATATAATATTTAGCAAAATACTCCTTGCTATTTTTTTCTATTCAACTAATTTGCTGGTCATTAAATGGCTTTCCTGAGGTAAATGTAACGTTTTGTGACACAACTGTTCTCCTGCAGTGTTACTGACCTCTTTCCGTGTTTGAAAACACTCATTGATCGTTATTATGTACAAGTAAATATACCTTTCGGTAAGTTGTACTGTATCTTTAAATAAAAACGAAAGTAACATGATCGGTTTACTTGAACTGAGGAGCAACGATCTGTGATCAGAACCTACATGCTGATTTATCAATAACTATCAATTTATCAACAACAATTTTAATATCAAAAGTAACCTGCTCTGTCTAGTCTGTCGGTGTCAGTGTCCTCTTTGCTCTGTGATTTTTCTCTGTGGAAGAGAGTGTGAAAAGTGTCAAATGCGTTAAGCGCCTTTCAGACAGGACGCGGAATGCGCGACGCTGACCGCTTGATTCAACGTTGCCCTTCAGATACAACGCGATTTGCCATTTTACTAGGGGTGTAACGGTACACAAAAATCACGGTTCGGTACGTACCTCGGTTTTAAAGTCACGGTTCGGTACGTTTTCGATACAGCAAAAAGAAAGAAATGCCAGAGAAATTTCCTATTTGTTTAAAGAAAAAATATTTTTAAATAAGTGAGTTTTCCTAGATCTTGAAACTTTCAGGTTTATAAATGGGGGTCATCTTTGAAGGATGAACAAATAGTGTTTTGGTCATCACATTAAAAATAACATTTAGCCTAAATATATGTTTATTTATATAATATTTGAATTTTGAAGTGCTGGAAAAAGATGTGTGAAGTACTTGAAAGCATTTCACCATTCCAGCCAAACTGGTTCCAGTTAGTGTTACTATATTAAATCCATGGTGAATGTTGCTGGTCTGTGGACGAAAGTATTACTAGTTCATTCACGGCACAATGTTTCTCCTGGTTTCCATGACAGCGCTGTTTGATCTAATTTACACCTGGTATTAAAATGCGATCTGTATCCAGATAAGTTATCCGGATAATAAGTACTGATTCCATTTACACCTGGCCACATAAATGTGTTTTTGCAAAACGGATATAAATCCGATCTTCACCTCCTGCGTTATTTTCCAGCGGCATTTTATTGATCATCAGCTAATTTCCAAATCAGAGACATCAATAAGAGAGAGTGGCAACAGGCCTGGTAAGATAATTTCGTTTCTTTACTTGAAGATGTGTTAACTGCGTCTGTGACTTACTTTCACTTTTATTTGCGATGTTTGCACGTTGAATTGACGCTCAGCTGCTCATCTGCGGTGATGCGTGTCGCGTGTCGCATCTGACTAGCTATAACATGACATAGCCTATATAACACGCTCTCACTCGTTTATTTTTTAGCATTTTTGGGAGGAGTAAAATATACATATGTGGTTTCAACAACCAGATTGCGTTTACACCTAGTAAAGATCCGGACACAATGCGAGCCAGACTACCTCCAGATGTGGTCAGGCAGATCCGATCACAACGCGTTTACACCTTGCATTAACATGCGTTTTTTATTATCCGGATAACTTATCTGGATACAGATCGCATTTTAATACCAGGTGTAAACGGGGTCATAGAGATCTACGGTTAATAACGGAGAAATGTGAATGCTTCTCACTAGATCTCGCAGCGATGTTATTACCTCAGTGGCGAATTCAAATGTTTTCTTTACCGGATCTCTTAGCGCGGTGTGGTAACAGTGTTGCTTGATTGAGATCGGCTCGCGCTGCACAGATGTTGCTGGTCCGAACTGATAAACGATCCATGAAGCACGAGTAGCGCAGTTTCGTTCTGCTTTCATTACGCTTGCCATTTGATGTTGCGCAACGTTGTGTTGGCCGCGTCAGCACGAATTTTGCCGGCAGGAAAAATGTGCCAAGCAATCGTTCGGTTTGTATGCGTACCGAACCGGAAGCCTCGAACCGAAACGGTTCAATACGAATACATGTACCGTTACACCCCTACATTTTACAAATAAAAAGTTGAACTATTTTGTACTTTAACCACGGCGTGTGTTGATCGATGCAGGTGGACGCAGCAACAAAACATCCCTGCGCGCGTATTCCGTGTCCTGTCTGAAAGTCTCAAGCTTGAGTCTCAAGCTGAATGCGTGAGAGTTGGCAGCCCTGCGGGGATAAATCGTCGGGAGCGTTCCGCCATGCTTCTGCTCCATGTGAGGAATGTTTACATTAGACTAGTGCGCACTGTCGCATGCACACAGCGCTTATACATGTGGGGATTGTTTACATCAGAGTGCGTGCGTGTTTTGCGCAGCACGCAGTGTTTGAGCGGTAGATGGAAAATAAGCTAATGCGCGCTCTAAAAGTCTAAATTCAAATCTATTATTTTTCACGGTATTTTGAAGAGCCCGCGATAACAATATCGTGCATATTCATTACCGCGATTTATCGCATTACCGAATACCGGCACATGTCTACTCTTAACAGACACACCAACCCGATCTCACGGAAATTCGTACGAATTTTACGAGGTGGCTAATTCGTAACAATTTGTACGACCTCACTCGTACGAATTAGTACGATTTAGCTAAATCGTACATATTTTACGAATTAGCCAATTCGTATGAATTCGTACGAATGACCTACCCCTGACCCCGCCCCTAAACATAACCGTCACGTGGGTTTAGACAAATCGTACAAATTTGTACGAGTGATGTCGTATGAATTAGTACGAATTAGCCACTTTTGAATCACAGACACACTGTCCCCGGCGCTACTCGCGCGTCAAAGAACGTTCCTATAAAGCGCTCCCCATTCACAGCAGAGGCGTAGCAAGCTTTTGAAAAGTGTGGGGGATGGATGTGTCATTTAAATTTTAGCATGTTACGTAGACCCCTGTCCCTCTAGGGGGGTTCGGGGGCATGCTCCCCCGCAAGAAAATTTGGTACATTTTAAGGTTAAATGCATCAATCTGGAGCACATTGAGAGCTCAAAATTAAGAGCTTCAACTGGATTCGACTGGATCCTTACCTAAAGAGGGCTCAAACATCTTCATAGTTATGATATAGAGTCTCAGTCATTATATTCTATATTACGCTATCAAAATTACAATACTTTTGTCCTAATTTCTTCACTTGTAAGAAATAAACCCTTGAGCTTTTATTTAGGAGAAAACACAGAACACCATGCTGATCGTTTGAGCAAAGAGCGCGTTTTTTTTTTTTTTTTTTCAAATCACGCAGCATTACAAACAGAATGCCTAACGCAAGTCTTGTACTGTTTATCCAAAAATATGAAATATAATAATGAAAACACTGGACATGTCAATAAAACATAAACATAACATCTTCCCAACACATTTAAAGCTTATTTAAAAACCTCGAAAGCATAAACACTCATTCAAAGTACCTGGAAAAGGCAGATGTAAACAACCATAAGTTCCCGCCTCCTCAGCACGAGCTGACCAATACATCTAACACATCAAGAGAGACGGGACTTAAGGCAGAACAGCCAATCATCAGCCGGACACACTCAAAGCCGGTGTCATGTTTGAGAGGAGACAGCCGCAGCGAGCGCACACACACACACACACACTGAGCGCCAGAGAAACGGAGGAGCGACTGTAGGAAGGCGTTTGTGTAAAACTGCGGAAAAACGGCAGAAAAAGTGCGGGTGTTGAACACTCTCACCGGGAAAAGTGTGGGTGTTAAAACACCCACATCCCCCACGGTTGCGACGCCCCTGATTCACAGTAACCGGGTCGTCTCATTCAAAACAGCCAGCTGTTGCTGTCAGCGATCCGCTGCACATTGAATACTCATATGAGTCAGGCTGCGAATGTAAATTACGTACCCGACCCAGCGCGCTCACGCTTACTAAATAAACGCCTCACCTCCGACGCCGCGCACTCACTACATTTTCTTTAGCACATTTAGTGGTTGCATAAAGCAAACCCAGTCAAACATTTGACTGCAGTATCTTATGCGCCTTATAATCCGGTGCGCCCTATTTATGAAAAATGTTCTAAAATATGTCATTCATTGAAGATGCGTCTGGTGCGCCTTAAAGTGCGGAAAATACGGTAGCCTACATTAATCTATTGATTTAATTCTTGCATGTTTTTTCACAGTTCATATATAAATATTGCGTTAGGATATACTTCATGAGTTAATAAGATTTTTTTTTTTTACTGCAAATGCAGTGAAGTTCATGTTCTCATGATTTATTTTTATGAATGGAAATGTGTTTCAACCCCCCGTTTTTTTCACAAATCGCACCCTGGTTATGAATTTAATGTATCTTCCCATTACCGTCAAAAACATTTTTCACCCTGAATAATTGGTAAGACTTACAGTGGTTGTGAACATTTATCCTATTCAAATCCCCATTCACAGAAAGCTCACGTCTACATGTGTGGTTGAATACCATCTATAATTGTATCGTACAAAGGATGCTTATAGCGTTTATTCACTCTTTATCTTGTGTAGACCTGATGAATTGCTCTAACAGAGCTCTGTAAACTATGGAGTATCTCATCTATAGGACACAGTTAGAATTCCACACAGGAAGTTATGCTGCAGTTGGAGAGAATCAGTGGATCCCTGAGACAAAATTAGGCCACTATGTTTGCCTGATTCTCGTTCTTCTCCGTACAAGAGGACGAAGAATAAAACATGAAGAAAAAAAAAAAAAGCCTGGAGCCCAGGGCAATCATGGAAGAGTAAAAAAAACATACAGCCGTCCCATGCACACACTTCATGAGCATGACAGGCTCCTTTGCTCAGTTCTGTTTGTGAGTTCTCTCTCGCCACGTTTCTCCATGAGCAGCAGATGAAAGAGCAGGATGCTCCAAGTGTGAGCCTCCCACGGGCCCCTGAAAACGTCAATACACTCTTCTGCAACACATCTAAAGCAGGACACACACACACACACACGCTTACACACGCAAACAATGGGGAGAGATCTCCAGCAACCACATACCACAAACATGAGACATATTCATAAGCTTTATCAATAAACAACGGATCCTGACAAGTACACAATTCCAAGGGGGAGGGCGCATTCTAGTACAGTTTCTTGGTTAATTCGCTGCAGATTTTTCCGGTATATGTGAGTATGTGTGCCAAAAGAAACAAAACAGCCATCTGTTAATACAGGATGACTGTAACAACACAAATCCAGGGAAATAAGAGTTAATAGTCAAAATAAATGCCTTTGTTGTTCATATTTACTTTTCTACTATTTTTAGAGTTGCATTGAATACTGGATATTAAAAAAGGGTATTAGCAAACCTTTAAAGCGATAAAATTGATCATTTTGCACCAAATCTGGATTGCAATATGAAGTCTCCGACAAATAGGGTGTAAATAAGAATAAAATAATAATAATAACATATTTCTATTATCATTACCAGTATATAAATGTTAATCATTTAAATTATTGAAATATCATCATAAAAGTAAAAAAATTGAAATAATAAAATTAAATTAAATAATTTGGATTGTCTCCGTGTGTATATATATATTAGGGCTGTGCAAAAATTAATTGCGATTAATCGCATCCAAAACAAAAGTTTGTGTTTACATAATATATTTGTGTGTGCTGTATATAATTATTTTGTATATATAAATACCTATGCTTGCATGTATATATATATTTAAGAACTATTTGCGCTTAAATTCTGTATATATATATATATATATATATATATACATAATCTATATTATATAAATATAAATAAATATTATGTAAACACAGACTTTTATTTTGGTTGTGATTAATCGCAATTAATTTTTGCACAGCCCTAATATATATATATATATATATTATTATTTGTAGCCTTAAGTGCCAATAGTGAGGTACGTAAGGCTGGTATAATAATAATAATAATGCATTTTATTTCATGGCGCCTTTCAGAACACCCAAGGTCACCTCACAAGAAATATACAGGTCACTACACAAATCAAAACACACAATAATCAAACAGCATACATTTAAAGTACAGTTAAATAACTCTAAAACATGTTATTAAAACATGTTATCTTAAGGCGCTTTTTAAAAGTCAGCAGACACTCACTATTGCGAATATCAAGAGGAAGAGAGTTCCATAGGCGGGGGGCAGCATAACTAAAAGATCTTGCACCCATGGTGGTAAGTCGAATCCGAGGTACCAAAATAGATATTGAAGAAGAAGATCTGAGTGCACGTGAAGGGGTGTAAACATGGAGAAGTTGAGTAAGGTATTGTGGTGCAAGATTATGAAGTGCCTTATAAGTCAGTAGCAATATTTTAAATTCAACTCTATATTTTACTGGTAGCCAGTGCAACTGTTGAAGAACTGGAGAAATGTGTTCAGTATAGGGTGTTTTAGATAGAACACGAGCTGCAGAGTTCTGCACCAACTGAAGCTTATGCAGCAATTTGGAAGGAATACCTGTGAGAAGAGCATTGCAGTAGTCTATACGTGAAGTGACTAGTGCATGGATAAGGACTGCAATATTACGATTTGAGAGAAAGGGACGGAGACGGTTAATATTGCGTAAATGGAAATATGCAATTCGTGTGATATTATTAATTTGTGCTTGAAAGGATAATGTGCCATCCATGATGACACCCAAGCTTTTAACCTGAGAGGAAGGACAGATTGAATTATTGTCAATGTATAGAGAAAAACAATAAGATTTTGATAAAACAGATTTAGTGCCAACAAGCAGAGCCTCAGTTTTATTGCCATTTAACTTTAGGAAGTTTGCCGAAAGCCAAACTTTAATTTCTGCTAAACAGCTTGACAGGGATGGCGGAGGAAAAGAACCAGTGGGTTTAGCAGACAGGTAAAGTTGGGTGTCATCCGCATAGCAGTGAAAATGAATACCTTATTTCCTTAAAATATCACCAAGAGGGAGCATATAGATAATGAAAAGAAGCGGGCCCAAAACAGAACCCTGGGGAACACCAGTAGTAACTGTCGATATTCTAGAACTAAAACCTTTTAATTGAATACGCTGACTGCGTCCAGAGAGATATGACCTAAACCAAGACAAAGCAGTGCCAGTAATACCAATGGAAGCTAACCTGTCAAGAAGTATCTGGTGTGAAACAGTATCAAAGGCAGCGCTCAAGTCTGGTGTATTACACCAAAGGTAAAATTTTGGTATTGATCCAACCCAACTGTCTATTGGCTCTGGATTTGATGATTGAGTCTCAGTCTGTGTTGACATTTAGACTCTGAAGCTCAAGGTTGGTAATGTAGAGCAAGGCAGATAGTGATCTTGTTCTACTGGGGTAATGAGCTTGGCTAATGAGACGACACTGTCTGCTTAGCCCTCTCTGAAGAGAACTCCCATCTGCCCACTGGAGACTCAAGCTCCCACAGCCCTTGTATCTGGCGTTTCCTCAAGTGGATGGTGACACATTGCCTCCTGCCATCTGCCCTGTGTGCCACAATCTCCCTTCTCCTCACCTTCACACCAATGTGTGTCTGTATGTGTGCATGATTTCATCATGTGTACATATGTATGTTATTAAAGCCGTGCCACAAGACAAAAGCTTGCCATCCTCCTCACATTTAAAAACTACATTCAGAGGAAAACCCAGCAAATTATATCTACAGTACAGTTTAACCAGGGGCTATCTTTGCTGGTATAGCTTTGTGCAGTGAGTATTTAAATTATTTAGCAGTCATTGATTTGAATTGCATTGTGCAGTTATCTCATTTGCATTATTCCTTTAGTGAATTGGCTACTAAAACAAGAAAACAACACTGATCCCAGACTCCTTCAATTACACGATCATGTAGATCATGAATCTACAATCCTAAATTTCCATTCAAACAAATACATGCAGATATATTACAAAGATTGTTCATGATAAAGAAAAGAAAAATATTGCTATTATTATTTTTATTATTAACATTTATTATAAATATGTATTTTATTTATTATTTTACAATTATAATATATTGGGGTTTCTCTGTTGTACTTCTAAAAGATGAAAATTTACCTTTTTTTATAATTTGTTGAATTTGGTATCGATAGCATCACATTAATATACACTTTGCATTCATTTTGTTTTCAAAAGTATAATTTTTAAGTTTCAAATAAATGAACCTAAAAATGTCATATGGTGTAACCATGAAATAAAAATATATAATTTTTCTTACATCTTGAATACACGTACATCTTGAATACATGTACACTCCCGTTCGCAGGCGGTGGGCACGGCTACACTGCAATTACGTTTATCTAGAAGATTCTATCCACAGCATCCAGATTCTCGCTCAAGGCCACTGCGACATTCAGGTCTTTCATTGTAAAAACAAGTGGATCTTATCTGATTATGAGGGACTTGCGACGGCAAGCGGATGGCAAGCAAGAGAATATATATAAAATATATTACTTGCTGCTGAAAGAGGCTTTTCCTCACATGAATCAAGTCTTAGTGTTGTATTGGAGACCATATGAAGAAAAGGCCGCCAGGCTATCCCTAGCAGCCTGCGTGATTTACAAGGTTCCAGTAGACAAGAGGTCCTTCAGGGGTCCTGAAAGGGCCAGGACCTGCCTTTTGTGTGCCAGACAATTAATTATCCCACCGCTAATAATGCACTCTTACCTGCTGGGAAAGTGCCCAGGGCAGGCAGCCGGGCCTGAAAGAGGTCAGCAACATTTCAGACACCAAACGGGAGTCATGACAACTGCCCCAAACTGCAAAAATAACAAAATGAGAACCCTTGCAACTGCAAGCTAGTTAGAATCTAATCCGAAACCATTTACAGTATGAAACAGACTTGTATTACAGCAATAGAAACTTGCATATGTTGATCCTTAGAACACTGTTTCTTGCTAATTTTTGCATTTTGCGATATATTGCATATAGATAGATAGATTAGTTTGTCCAATTTAATACACAGGACCCATACCTTGGAAAATACAGCTTAGCGCCAAGACTATAAGGTGAAAAAAAGTTTAACTGGTGTGGCTGGCTAACTTTAAATTTAAACCCTTTGCGTTTTTTTTGTACCCAGACACTCTCACCAAAGCGTCGGGTTTCATGAAGCACACATTCTGCACAGAGCATACCACAATTGCTGGAAATTACATGCCTGTTTGATTTGGATGATTTGAAAGCTCTGAGGGGATTGGTGGAGTTGGTGGATAAGGGTGAGGAGGTGCTGTCAAGGGGGGAACTGGAGCCATAAACCACAGCCAGATTTTCCCAATTACAAGTCTCCATCAAAGATGTTGTTGTGTGCCAGCACAGCCCAAGCTAAATGGTTGATTTACACTTTTCCCTGTCACTTTACATCGGTTCACAATTAGGCCCCTATATATTTTTTTTTTTTTCGAGTTCTACTAACGCATACATCAATTCAAAACCATTTTTAATTATTTTTCTCAACACATACAAAAGACAGGCCATTGAGAGATGCTAAAAAAGCATACCACTTAAATGATGGCCAAACACACACAAAGCTGATGTAATTTCTCTGCCCCCTCGTCAATATCAGGACCTCGTCAGTATTTCTTTCACCCTTTTATTGATGGACAGTGTTACATTGTGTGAGAGATTATTTGCTCCAAGTAAGAATGTTAGTGTGAAATTGAACACTGTACTGTGTATGCCAATGTTGTTTTCAATAAAAAACATTTGAGCAGAGCAAGCTGATCTACTTTTCCATGTTGATGAGCATTAAAATGATAAAAAAAAATAATGGGACAAAAAGAAATCAAGAGACATTTAGAACAGATAAAAATGTCTGATTAATTGTAATTAATCATGAGTTAAAGGATTAGTTCACTTTTGAAAAAACTTTTGCTGATAATTTACTCACCCCCATGTCATCCAAGATGTCCATGTCTGTCTTTCCTCAGTCGAAAAGAAATTTAGGTTTTTGATGAAAACATTCCAGGATTTTTCTCCAAATAATGGACTTCAATGGGAACCGGATGGTTCAAGTATCAAAAGACGGTTAATAACTGTTTCAGATGCAGCTTCAAATGTCTTTAAACGACACCAGACGGTGAATAAGGGTCTTATCATGCGAAACAATCGGTTATTTCAAAACTTATTCCAAAAATGTAACTTTTCTAAGGACAAATGCTAGCCTTGCTCTATTCTGTGAGGCGCGTTTGCAACGTCACGTAATACGTAATTACGTTCAAAAGGTCACGGGCGACGTAGCCGAATGTACAGAGTCAGTGTTTACAAGTTGAACGCATAGGTTGAACGTGCAAACTAACTCAAACAACGTTTACAAAAAAAGGAATTAAAAGGAAAAACAACGATGTCGGACGATTTTGATTCTGTACTTCCGGCTACGTCGCCCGTGACCTTTTGAACGTAATTACGTATTACGTGACGTTACAAACGCGCCTCAGAGAATATAGCAAGGCTAGCATTTGTCCTTAGAAAAGTTACATTTTTGGAATAAGCTTTGAAATAACCGATCGTTTCGCATGATAAGACCCTTATTCATCGTCTGGTGTCGTTTAAAGACATTTGAAGCTGCATCTGAAACAGTTATTAACCGTCTTTTGATACTTGAACCATCCGGTTCCCATTGAAGTCCCTTATATGGAGAAAAATCCTGGAATGTTTTCATCAAAAACCTAAATTTCTTTTCGACTGAGGAAAGAAAGACATGGACATCTTGGATGACATGGGGGTGAGTAAATTATCAGCAAAAGTTTTTTCAAAAGTGAACTAATCCTTTAACCATCGTGATTAAATATTTTAATCGTTTGACAGCACTAATTTTAATAATTAACTGCAAAATCATCAGGTATATCAGCGGGATATACCTGAGCAACTCGCGGCAACATGGAAATAATCAGTCCTATTTTAACGTTCTGCACATGCCGCATGGCGTAAGAGCACTAGGCTCCGAATCCACTTTTGCAAGTTTAACAACGGGAAAAATTGTCTGCGCGTCAGGTGCATGATATACAAGGGTTATCCCCATTCTCTTAATGAGTAATGGGTGTGTTTTGGGCTTTACATGCAATAAACCAATCAGAGTCTCATCTCTCATTCCTTTTAAAAGCCAGTTGCACTCGTGCCATGGTGGATTGATATTTATATGGTGAAATTTGCAAGCGGAAAGACTGAACGGAGAGGAAATTAATCTGTGCATGAGGTTAAAGCGCACGAGCAGACCATCACGAGCAGGACAAGCCGGATTCCACCATATCTTTATGTACACAATAATAATCTTTTACATTGTAATCCATTTATTTGTAATATTTTGGCATTTTTGTGTGCTGCTGGGCATCCCGGTGTGTAATAAGCAGATCGTATGCGCGTTGTGGAACAGCCTATAGGCGCATATTACAAACAAAGTTAGTAAAATGCGCCTATAGACCATTTCACAAGATGTAAACAACACTGGTCCAGAAACACTTCCTGTTTCAGTTTATAACTGTTTTCTTTATTTCACATGTAAAGAAAACATCTTAAAGATGTTTGTTTAACTTTTTGATTAAGTTTTAAATGTTCTGTTGGTTGTATTTTATCCCAGCTTTTATGTAGTGTTAAAAAACTGAAACAGGAAGTGCTTCTGGACCAGTGTTGTTTACATCTTGTGAAATGGTCTATAGGCTGTTCCACAATTATTTAAATAACAAATACAAAAAAAAATAAAATCAGTCTATTTCAGCTGCCTCAAAATAGCAAAGCTTGTTTTCAAACCAGCTTGCCCAATGGCGCACAAATGGGCTCAAATGCATTTATTTGCTAGTTAAACAATGTGGTGCAGGACGTGAAAATTATAACTGCATTGTCACAGTCCTCGTCTGCACCAGTCTGTCTTGTCATTAGCACTACACTTCCCAGGATCCTCTTGACTCCACTCCTGAACTCACTCCCGCAATCACCCACCTGTACATCGTCTTCATCATCTGTCACCTGTTTTTACCTCGTTATGTTTGATTCCTGCTTGTATTTAGTTCTCCCTGTTTCAGTCAGTCATTGACGGTCGATGTAGATGTTACCCTGAGTTTTGTGAGTGGTCCTGCCTGTCTTCTTGTACCTGTTTGAGTAATTAAGTAAAGAAATTTGAATTGGAGCATTAGCCTCTTCTGTCTTCTTCTGCCTGCACTCCGCTACAAACCGTGACATGCATAGGGCTGAAACTTGCAAAAAACAATTCCGTCATGGCTCTGCATTGCACCGGCTGTATGATAGGGCCCAAAATGTTTTTGTCTTTGGTTGGTAATGTATTTTCTGTCCGTGTTTCTCTTCGTGAGACATAAATAAAGTTTGTGTAATTAAATCATCAAGTGCACCGTCGCACGAAAAAAAATATAATACTCTGAAAAATGAACATCGATATTTGGCTACATTAACATAAATCAACAGCAAAAACAGTCAATGTATCTAATAGGTGAACCATATCATTATATATATATATATATTTTTTTTTTACTATCCATTTATTTTTGTTATTTCGTACAAGTATTCAAAAAGTCTGAAAATATTGTGTTCTTGCATGCATTTCAGATACATAAAATGCTAGCTGTGAAATTAGTCTTAGCAAGATGGTCATTTTATTCCAAAAATGTAATTGTCACCACTGTGTGGAGCCCATAGTTTTCTAAATGTTAAAATAAGTGTGAATGGAATAGCATCACAAGGGGATTTATAATATCAAAATTCAATATTTTTCAATAGTTGCTGTGATCCGTATTTAATATTTGGAAGTTTTCCCAAGAAGAGTAAATGGCAAATTTTTGGATGGCATCACAGATCTTGTCAGCCAATTTGACGATTTCAAAAGCAGAGAAGATTTTAATTAGAAGAAGTTAACAGTTAACCGAACACAACAGGGGTCTGACATCTTTACTTTGGACTGATTCCACTCCTCCATAAGCAACCTCATGAGGTGTGATAAAATAATTATGCTTATTTCACTTAGCAAGTAACAAAGCCTGTAGTGAACATGAGCACTTTCCAGCCCTCTGTCCCTAATAATGCCTGACATAGCCACACAAAAAGTCTCTCATTTAGTAGTGCAGTTTTTCTGCACAGTCGAATTAGTGGCCCCTCACCTCTGCTGTCAGTCTTTGTTTAATGATATTTTGTGGTCATGTTCTACACAGACAGTGGGAGATACAGTACGCAACTCAGAGAGTTCTCGTTAAGGAAGCGAGCAACTCAATTAGCGCTGTCAGAGAGCACGGCCCAGTATTCGCAACTCAGGAGAACCAGTGACCCAAACTTGACTCTGAGCCAATCCGAGCCCCCACAAGGCTTCTGCCCCCCAAAAATTAGTCTGAGCTATGTCATTGCTAACTTATCACAGCCATGCATCTGGGCCTTAGCACGGCCACCTCCATTACCAAGATTCCCAGACATCTGCCAAGGGGGAGAAGGGCACCGCATGAGCCCCACAAGCTGTTTAACCCGCCCTTCGGCCGTAACCAATTGACTGCACAAAGCAGGCCCGGACGTCGCCTCATCTTCCACGTGTGGGCGGGGTAATGAAAAGAGGACAAATGCTTTTGAGGATCCCAGCGTGTAGCCAGGACAGCCCTGTCTCAACCCCCCGCCCGCTCTCACTTTGCCTATGTCGTTGCATTCCGTTTCTGGACCGCTTTCTTTTTCGTTCCCCCACCAGTCACACCCCTCTTTCCCAATCCATTTGTTTGCGTAAATAAATGAAGGGCCAATTTCTCTCCTATTTTTCATGTAAGCTTGTGAATGCGAGGCAGGTCTGAAGGGGGCAGAAGCCCATAAAAAAAAAAGATTTTCACAGAATGCCATGCATTAAGTCTAGAGGTCTGACTCTTTAGAGAGGTGCTCTCCCATTGAGTTCTTCAAAAAACGTCTCACATACAGACTGCATCTGTCAATTGTGAAGCGGTGAAAATTGATCCAAGCAACAGAAAGGAGCAGGTTAGGGAAAATGTCACTTAGTTCTGACGCAAAATTATATTTTTGGAAGTGCCCCTTTCTTTTATTTTTCTGGGAAAGAATTTGTGGAGCTCAGACATAAAACAGCTTGAGAAATTATCGGTTATGACATTTAATTATACATGGGCCCTCTTCAATCCAGTATGCTGAATGTAAAGAGCCATCAATGAATGTTCCCCACAAGAACGTTCCACTTACCATCACACTAAGGCCAAGGTTTCACCTAAACAGTAAGAGATATGAAAAATAAAGTCCCAGTCACAACCGGGAGACTGGAAGCTGAAATTATGATAAATGAGTAAAAAATATGAGATTTAAAAATAACACCTTATTTATTTATTTTTAACCCAGTTTTAACTACTATTTGAACTGTCTTCAGATGTTTCAATCCTTTTGTTTAGTACAGTTGGAAAGTGGATAAGTCTGAGCTGCTGATGGCCATTCATTTGTTTAAATAGTTCTAAATCCCCAAAAAGGTCTGCAACAAAAAAACAACAACAGTAAAACTAAACAAAAGTTTTCTTAAATCGCAGAAAGAATGGGTGGAAAGCTTACAGAACATGCTGAAGAGAGACATGAACAAATCAGGAGACGTGTCCTGCCAACGTCTGATCAAACAAGACACTCAGTAAAGGCTTGTCTATCAGTTCAGCTCAGCAGGTACTAAAAGTCACAGGTCAATGCAATTGATTTGTAGCCCTTCAAACTCTGAAATTCAATGCCTATAACACCTTTCAAGTGAATGACATACAGGAGTGTATTTACCAGACAGTCAAACACAGACGACAAGGCTCTTGTTTTGGACTATTCACGGTATTAAAAGACACCTAATGACATACCAGTGTGACCAGACAAAGCTTAAAAAAAAAAATCTCAAGTTTAAGCAAGCAGGTTTTTTTTAGATCCTATGAAAGAAAAAATAAGCATTTTATTATATATATATTTTAAATTCATTGATAACAATTGACATGTCAATGATATATTGAACTAGAAATTCCCCTGGTATTAGCTCAGCTAAAAGCCTCTACATTGATACATTGTAATTTTCCAATAAACCCTGAAGAAAATCTTGGCCACAAATCAAAAAATATTTAAGATAAAGATGGTATCTGATTTATTTATTTATTTTTACAAATGCAGTTTGGATTTCAGTATTGTAGCTCTTAAAAGCCCTGCCTGGTCTGAAAATAGGCCTCAATTGTTTTGCCAGTGGACTGGACGATTTTCCACTGTCTCAATGAACTCCATCAACGCTTATTTTTGCTCTCTCAGTCACTCATTTGGAATGCATGAATATTATATACTGAAACGTACACTGTAGAGCAAATGCTCTTAATGTTCTATATAGAGTACGTTCTCTTTGCTATGAGCAGCTAGATTAGTGATCTGTATTGTTCACCATCAGGCAAAACTCTTTAAAGATTAACAAACTACGATGTGCCGTGCGAGAGATTAATTTGTACTCCACGTGATCCCTCCTATATAGACCCCGACGTTATAGGTTCACCATTGAGGAGCGATAGTGTGCTGCAACATGGTCAGGTTAACCTGTTCCCAGCCCTGTCTTGTTTTGAGTGTTTATGGGAGAACTTCACAGTGGGGAGCCATTATAAAAGGAAAAGGAAACTAAAAGAGCAGAAAAATGTTGCATATTTGTGGCAAAGTTCCATGGGTAATTCAATCTCATCTGGGTTTTAGAAGCAGAAACATGAGAAATGGAGAAAAATGCCTTTACCGATTCGCAGTGCTGAACACATGCCGTGAACTTTATTGCATTTCAGGCTCTATGGAACTATTTAACAGCATTGGGCTCTGGAAATAACATGGTTATGTTTTATTTTTTTCTATCTGTAGGTCTTCCTCGTTCTTACAACCAGGAAGAACAAAGGATGGCTGTGGCCACTGCACAAGGAAATATTAACCTTCCAAGGAAAGGATTTTAAATACTCAGTTCTGCTGAGTAAACAGTATTCCGAGACCACTTTTCGATTTATCAGCGAGGAGCTTGGCCTCAAAACCAGAGAAAATTCAAATAAAGAGTCCATGTTCAGTGTGAGAGCCATTGTGTAACACCATCTCCCCTCTTTTCCTTTTGATGTACTTTTTTCACTATATTGTGAATGTGTGTAATGGTCGGGTTACTTTTGAAGTGTCCTAAGGTACAGTGCTATGAGGGGGGCAGAGGGAGGGAAGATTTGTTCTGCTTGGGTGCATGTCTGCTGTATTCACACAGCCCCTGAGGTGGCCGCCTGTCAGTCCTGGATATGGAAGGACAATCAAAGAGGCTGGACAACAATAAACTCTCTCTGAGATACTTTTTTTTTTTTTTGAAAAGGGCAAGCAAGGATTTCCCCCAAGTAACATTTGCATACTATAGCAGACACCTGGAGTTTGAGTTGGGAGAAATGTTTCAAAAATTAGAGGTGACCAAAAGCCTAAATACTCTAAACTTTTTTTCTCTCTCTTTTTATTTGAAATTTAAAATTACATTTCTCTTTTCTTATCGCATATAGCCCTAAAACAGCATTAAAACATATTTGTTTTATAATGCAGTATATATACAATTAATACAATATTTGTCATAATATGTAGTAAAATATTTAATAGTCTGGTATATAGTATATATGTTAAACTGGGACATTTAAATTTAACAGATTAAATTTTTATCAGTTAGCCGAATATATATATATATATATATATTAGGGCTGTGCAAAAATTAATTGCGATTAATCGCATCCAAAATAAAAGTCTGTGTTTACATAAAATATTTGTGTGTGCTGTATATAATTATTTTGTATATATAAATACACACACATGCATGTATTTATTTAATAAAATGTGTTATTCATATATAAAATATTTATATTTATATAATATAGATTATGTATTTATATATATATATATACAGAATTTAAGCGCAAATAATTCTTAAATATATACATGCATGCATAGGTATTTATATATACAAAATAATTATATACAGCACACACAAATATATTATGTAAACACAGACTTTTATTTTGGATGCGATTAATCGCAATTAATTTTTGCACAGCCCTAATATATATATAAACAGACGAAGCCCCGATAAAAAACAAATGTGGATTTCTTCTATTCATCTACTTTGTTCTTTTCCTTTCTTCTCTTCCATACAGAAGATAAATTAACTTCTTTCCATAAAGATAGTGAATGGCGCAGTACCACTGAACCACTGAAGTGATTTTCCAAAAAGGTTTTTGGTGAGCCAATGAAAAAGCTGCAACCTCTAAGCATGGCCAATCAGAGAAGGATTTGTGCATCCTTGTATCTGGGTGTCTGCGCTGCTGCTCTTGGCCGTTCTGGGGTTTTGCTCACACTGGGCCAGTACGTGCCCTTATCACTAGCCTGCCACGGCAGGGATTACATGCTATGACTGCTGGAAGCATGGCCCTATAGCCATTTTAATCCCATCACTCATTAACATTTCATGCAAAGCCCACAGACAAACAGTGTCACGGCCAGTGATTGGGACGATTAACCCACCTATGGAGATAGAGGTTGAAGGATGCCCTGAAGAGGGGATGAAAGGCGATCTGTTTCACTGTCCTTTAAGACATTCACAAACACACACAAGCATGTTCACAGGACTCACTACTCAGTGTAACGCTGATCCACAGGAGCAACAAGGAGGCATTTACAAGGAGGAATTTACACATAAATATTTTTTTTTTATTCATTTAATTGCAAAGCTGAATTTTTAGCAGCCATTTCTCCACAGTCTTCAGTGTCACACGATCTTCTCCATAAACATTATATTATTGCCAATGTTAAAAACAGTTGCTAAATAAAATGTAATGGTATAAATTAGGGCTGTGCAAAAATTAATTGCGATTAATCGCATCCAAAATAAAAGTCTGTGTTTACATAATATATTTGTGTGTGCTGTATATAATTATTTTGTATATATAAATACACACACATGCATGTATATATTTAAAGAAAATGTGTTATTATTCATATATAAAATATTTATATTTATATAATATAGATTATGTATTTATATATATACAGAATTTAAGCGCAAATAATTCATAAATCTATACATGATTGCATAGGTATTAATATATACAAAATAATTATACACAGCACACACAAATATATTATGTAAACACAGACTTTTATTTTGGATGCGATTAATCGCAATTAATTTTTGCACAGCCCTAGTATAAATGTTAGTATTATCACATTTGTTTAATTTAATACATCTTTGCTAAATAAAAGTATTAATTTATTAAAAAAAATACACAAAATAATATTTAGATTCAATGTGAACTGCTCTAATTTTAGGAATGCAATCTATAATCTCACACAAACACGGACAAAGAAATACTTTGTATGATTTTATTGAATTTATAAGTAGTTGATATTTTCTACATGGAAATATTTTCAAGACCTTCTTACAATAACAGATTGAAAATATTCCTGTGAAATGCAAGTTCTGCTCTGAGAAAAGCACCACATTTCAAACGCATTCAACAGCACAAGCCGCTTTAAACCGTATGCAGCAACTATATCCTATACGCCTTATTTTGAAGCCCTTAATATAAAGCATCTCATGTTTAAGACAAATTGAATAATGCATTTCCCAACAACAGCTTAATCTGTGTCTTTTCAGATGTGCTCGTAATATCAAACAACTGCATATCGACACAAACGGTATTGCCTCATTCTATCTCGTTGATAAAAAAATAGATATTTTGATGCATCGTACAAACTCGATATGCTCGAGTTTAACACTGCTCAGTTCTACCTCAAACAGTCTACATTTTAAGATTTTCCCTAGAAAAATATTTTGTTTTTGTATTAAGTACATACCTGGCCCCACAACACACACATAGTAGAAGTATTCAAGCCCTTACAATATGTTTAAACCATGCACAAATCCTTGACATTAAAGGTGCTGTCTGAGGTGTTCTCCGCTTTGTAGCTTTCAATGAGTGGATTTACCACAAAACCAGCACAAAGGGGCCCACGTTAGCTGACGAATCTGGTTAAACAATTAACTAAGCTCCGACTGAGCTCTAAACAGAGGTGAGAGAACGTGAGATTCCAACTACTTCTCCAACAGCTGGGTGCCTCTTAAAAACAGCTATGAATGGCCTTCAGCAGACCGCTGCTGTGTATGTGTGTGTTTGAGCAGAGGAAACCATGGTATCAGCAAAGGCATCTGGTGATGGCTGCTGGTTCCAGATGAGTGGGCACTCAGCTTAAACTTTGACCCCTGAGATGACAGAGGGGCAGAGGGTCCTCGCGTCCCCATCCCTGGACAGTAGGGGAAGTGCCCCTTTAATCTCATTGGCCCCAAATCCCTTCCATAAATAAATAAATACATATCAATGGATTTAAATAAATTTATATATAATGTATAAGTGATAAATAAAAAGAAAATTATAAAAATGTTGATATTTAGATAAAATGCATACTGTTGACATTTAAAATAACATGAAATGAAACAAAATAAAAATACAAAGAAACAAAACTTTTGATGGAAGACCTGCACCTAGACACGACCACAATGCATCCCTGAAGTGTCAGCAGATATTGTGTCAACTAGACGCTCCCCTGTGAAGGCCTCATCGACACAACAGCCATCAGCACTGATCCAACAAAACCGTCTCCATACCGGCGTGTCTCCGATCTTCAACCAGATGATACTGGATAATATTCTGATTGTTCCAATCCAATCTGACTTCTGACCTATAATGTTGCCTGAATCATAAACATAGACTGTCCGTTCATTGGCCAGAGGAGAACTGGCCCCCCGACTGAGCCTGTTTTTTTTTTTTTTTTTTTTCTGCCATTTGATGAGATTTGGTTCCTTTCCAATGTTGCCTTTTTCCACCTCTGTTGCCATTGGCTTGGCTTGCTTAGTTTGGGGACATAAAATGTAACATTTAATTTAATATTCAACAATAACATTGATCTGCCTGTATTGACACTATTATACAAGAACTGAACTGAGCTGGACGAGATTATATATATATATATATATATATATATATATGAACATGACTACATGAATACATACATGAACTAAATTAATAACTTTTTTAAAACAAAAATGAAACATCACTGAAATTAGTTAAACTAGACGGTGACTATTTTCTTCTGGAAACAAACTTTATTGCATTATTATTTTCTTGTCATCTATGTAAAGCTGACTTGACAACACAAAGAAAAGAAGAAAGAAAAAAAAACGCACTACAAAGTATTGAACCTTTGAGGATACATACACACTCCTTGTACAAAGAAATACATAGTCCCTAATTTGTGTCCAAGTGACTCTAATATAACACATGTTGGTTTGGAAAGTGGCCCTTTTAGGCCACTGTCCATCAAATATCTGAATGTTTCTTCTCCTACAGCCAAGAACCAGTCCAGAGAGCATACGTTAAGTAGAAAACAGCTGCAAAGCTCTCTTAAAGATTCGAGCGGACCTGTCTGCAGAGAAAAAACTAACAGGCTACACTCCACCGTCAAAAAGGCAAACTGAGAACTTTGGCTTGAAGAAATCTAATCCTATGGCAGGAGAGTAACCTGTTCAGAGGAGGTGAGGGAAGCGTGCGGACCACCTCAGAGGGGCCTTCAGTCTACTTTTCTGTGCTGAACCCATGAAAAATCTTTCAAAGCTACAGACCGAGATGGTTTGAGATGACTTTAGGTGTCCGTTCTTTAGCAGAACAGAACAGCAGACCCCTGACTTTCTGAGCACTCCATCACAGGGATATGTTTTGACAAATCAACCAATCAAAATCAAAGTCCTGTATTAATTAGGGTTGTTTCAGGCCATTTCAAATGTTCAAAAGCAGTGTGAAATGCAATGGTCAAGGTGCCATACAATACACAGTTTTTAAGCACTGCTGCTATTCATTAAAATGTAGTAAAAAACGTATAGACAAAACTAAAACTCATTAACTGACTTTGGGCGTTTGACAACGAGTCACCTAGTCAACAATCTCTACCAATCCCAATATAACACCCGCTTACTTGCTACAAATAACCAACGCATTCTCGTCCTTTAGCGTCACATAGAACGCTATATGACAAAACGGCGCTATACTACGCACATGGCACCCGTTATCGTTAATATAACACGCGCTGTGATGGTTAGTTTTAGGTGTGGGGTAGGGTAGGGTAGTCTGATATTCCGCTAAAGGATTTATGACGCCTTTGGTTCACGTGAATATTAACGATAGAGGGTGCCATGTGTGTAGTATATAGCCGTTTTGTCATATAGCATTGTATGTGACGCTAAAGGATGAGAACGGGTTGAAATAACCTATGCTGCACACGAAAAAGACTCAAAGCAGTCCCTCCAGAAAAACGCGATTATTTCCATGGGAACGTGACGCAATTACGCGACGCCTGACAGACTCACGGAGGCGATTGACATCTCACAAATCGAACTCGTATAACTGTCACACGTTCTACCGTCACATCGTTACTTAATAAACAACATAAGATAAAAGAAGTAGCATCAAACAGAAATTACCCTCACACATGGGGTGTTCGAGGCGCACATATAACACTGCAGAGAGTTCAACAGGGAGCGCGCAGCTCTTAAAGGGGCCACACCTTATTTACACTCGTTACAGTCTGAAATAAAACAAGATGAGAAATTAAATATTCCCAGCACTTTCTATGATGTAGTATGCTTGCTTATCAAAGGAAGTAATAAGAAATGACTCTTACATTAGCCTAGTGAGAACAGGATGTTGGGGGAATCACTTTATTTCTCTTTTTCATCAAACCGCAATTTTTGCAAGTTCCCTCAATTTTTGCAAATTCCTGCAATTTCAAAAATTGCATAAATATCCCGCATATTCCATCGCATTTTTAAAGTAAACGGGCGACATAATCAATCAATTTTTGCCCTCAACAATCACAAAAAAAACTCCGCGTTTTTCTGGAAGGACTGAATAATATAATGGTAAATGTTATATATAAATCGCAAATTTTTTCACAAATTTTTGGAAATTACCACCACAAAATCAGTCATTTTGATCGCAAAAATCACACAAAAAAAATCGTGAAATCCTGGAGGGACTGTCAAAGAAAGAAAAAAGTGATGTCCTTCACAAAGAAACCGTAACTGTACTCATTCTTTGTTCATTAAATCGTTTGAGACACTCTCGTACTTTGTTCGTTATGGGTAGCTTCACAGAAACAATACGATGTCTTTGCACATTCTCATATTTCATAAACAAGAGCTGCGACTGCATTCTTGTCCAAATTGTATTTGCAAATGTGACCGTGACTCTAAACAGCTTTGCGATGTCAACAGTGATATGGCATCACTCGAAGTAAAACAGCTCCGCTCTTGATTTATGAGGAGCGAAGTGAAAATCATATTCCCGGACAGACTAAACTGAATCAATTTTAATTGAATCATGGAATATCGCTGTCGAGAGCCTCTTACTAAACTTATATTATCAGGAGAACCTTCTTGCTTTCCAGCCGGGGAAGGCAATTATTTAACAAGAACGACACGGCGAATGCTAAATGAGAAGTGCTGGTGGAGCTAGAAAATTCCAGCGCTGACCCCCGGAATGATTTCTTCTCTCATGACACGAGGCCATTAGAGATTGTTTTACGCTGGGCGCTTTAACAGAAATTCATCATTAGGCCAATAAAGAGCCATTAGATTGGAAAAGATCTTATGCTGTCAAATCTGCTAGAAAATATCTCCTAGAGATCATTCGGGCCTTTTTTTTTCTCGTTCTTGAGCGATACCGAGCAGAACTGTACATGACAAGAGCAAAGCTGCACAAATAAGGGAGAAACGCGAGAGCGAGGAAAGCCATTCATCTTCATTTAGCACACAGGAGAGAATTTTTAGGCCAAAAATTACTCTTAAATCATGAGGTCACACTTATGTGTATAGCCGAAAATCGTGACCATGAAGCTTTCAGGACCCGCCGTGTTCTCACGCTTCGAATTTATACATACGACATACGAACACACTTACAAATGCAGAGCTGTGGACAGTTAAACGGATACTATAGGCTTTTCATTGGAAAGACAAGAGCATCATCTCTGCACGATGAAATCATGATTTGTCTGAAAGCACAGTTCATAAATAAACAGCATATTTCAGGCCCAATCCCTCCGTAAACACACACACACACACACACACACACACACACACACATATTCACTCATCTGCATGACTGCACACGCACAAACATTCATATTCAGCTCAGAGACTCGGCTTATCCACTAACCTGCAAACCCCGGGTCCATGTTTTAGACCTCATGAGTGATCTTCAAAAGGACGTGCAGCCTGGAAACGTGGGGTTTCCGCTCCAGGTTAACTACACCGCCTAAAGATCTGTGGTGTGCTTCAAAAAGCACACTGTCTCCGCTTCTATTGAAACGGTTGACATTCAACAGTTCGGTGCATACTCTCAGTCCATCTAGGTCTTAAAAAGTATCCCACAATTGTCAGGAAAATCATTGCTGAGCGGGACAGGAGCCCCTCCTGCATTACACATAATGTGCCTTCTGATAAAAGGACTGAAGTCTGGAGTGGCGTATCCTGTGGGAATTCACTGGCTCTTTGCTGAGAAGAACTCACAGTCAAAGGCTCTGGCTTTAGGGTGGGTTTCGTGGGTATAATATATATATATACATATATATATATATATATATATTCCTTCGTTTAAAATCAGCTGGTCTTAACTGATACCAAATACATAGTCAAGTCATCATTAACATTTAATCGAAATGGTGTGTGTGTGTATATATATATATATATATATATATATAGTTGCCTTTTATTTCTCACAACTTTATTAATTTACTGATTTTAAGCTGATTATGTCAATCACTCTTATTTAAATATCATTATCGTTGCACATTCTATTTCACTCAGAAATACATCAGATAGCAAAGTGTGTTGCAAACGTTTTAACATTTGGATCGGATGATGGGCTATTTTTTATTAGTAAAGAAAGAATGAACTTGTCAGACATTGAAACAACACTCAAATAGGACCACATTTAAGTAGAATGTCTTACCTTTTTCCACGACAGCAGCAATTCAGGATGAGGCAAACCAGAGAGAGAGAGAGAGAGAGAGAGAGAGAGAAAAAGAACTGGAATTAGAAACAATAAACAAATTCAGTTTTAAGTTAAATGTTGTTGTTTTTTTTTAACTCACTTGAAATTCTTATCAAAATAAATATTTCATTTACTAAATCAAAGAATAATAGTTTGCTCCAAACATTCATATATTATGAAAAACAACCAAACGGGAAGCGTGTATGTACGATCACATGATTTTAAGGAAAAAGAAAGCGAACTGGATCAAATTTCACTTTACATTGCAACTGTAATATATACAAACTGATCACGAACATGTAAATGTTATGAGATCTGTTTTTTGTGTGTGTTTGTTTGTGTGTGTGTGTGTGTGTGTGTTTTTTTAGAAGCTGTTTGCAAATGCAAATGTCTTTATGTCTGGGAATATTCTGGGTTCAAAAGTTACACACAATCAACAATGTTTGCTGATTAATGATGATTAGCACAGAAAACAATTATGACTCATCCCTATTTATTAAAAATAACAATTTGAAAGAATCAAAGGGGCTGGAAACAACTTCCACTAGAATCCGTTCAAAAGTAACCAACTTTACCAGCATCTAATGATAACACACAGACAAAGCTATCAAGTGATTTTGTGGCATAAAGACACTGTGTATTTACTGTGCTTTACTAATTACATTTGCCCACCAATTCAACGACATGTGCTGTGACCAACATGCATAAAATAATACAACGCATTCTCACCCCAAGGCGTCACCTTTGATCATGCTTCAATATTTGATGTTTTAGGCGTCCTTTAGCGTCACTTACATGACGCGATCCTACGGCGTCATCTAACTGACGCTAAAGGAAAGCGTCAGTTAGAGGACGCGGTTAGGTTTAGGTGTGGGGTGGGGGTAGGGTACACGCGATCCTAGGGCGTCATCTAAGTGACGCTAAAGGGCGCCTAAAGCGTCAGATATTGAAGCATGTCCAAATGCTTCCCAAGGCGTCAGTTAAGTGACGCCTTGGGGGTGAGAATGGGCTGAATAATAATATTTTGACGTATGACAAGGCTTCAAATCTCATGATGCCACTCCCCAAAAACATAGATATTTATAAATTAAATAATAAATAAACATTTAAAAAAATGTAAATAACGACTAAGATGCCACTTAAATAGAGCAATAGCAGAAGCAAACACACACCTTTTTCAGCTGCAAGTTAAACAAAAGAACTTTGTGAAGACAGAGATTATATCCACACACACTTAAGTATTTTTATTATTTCCGATGTTTCGGCCGACAAGCAGCCTTTGTTAAGGTGCAACCTCTTAAGAAATGGAAAACACCATTGCTTTGAGTAATTGTCAGCTCTATTTTGGCATTCTTCATGTAAGTTGTACCTTGACAAAGACTGCTTATTTGCCGAAACGTCAGAAAATAATAAACATACAGTACTTAAATAAGGGTGCAGTTAAACTCCTTCTTGGCTAATGTGTACACTAACACCATATACTTGATGGTTATACCACATGACATTTTAGAGCCATTGCACATCTTTTTCTAAACTGCTTTGGAAAAAAGTGTCTGCAGAATGCCTGAATGTAAATGCAAATTCAATTTCAACCTTTAAATTGTACTTTTTGTACTTGTGTTAAAATGAGATATTTAAAAGCCTTTCCCTTTTATCACTGACAATCTTTTGTGTCATTGACCCTTCTAGCTGCACATGCAAATGTACTTACAGTACTACTAACAGCTGAGGTGTAATTATTTCCTGAGGTCATCTGCATAACACCATACAGCTTAGCCATCAGGACATTCCCCTGCTGGAGGATGCTAGACCACCTACTCCATTTCAAGGTTTCTCTTTCCCTAAAAAAAACAACACGCTCGCTGATCTTCTAATGAGGTTTGGACACACAGTGTATCTATCCTGAATGGGAAAGAAAAGGCCACAGGGAGGGAAGACCTGAATTTTCAGTCAAAAGAATTCACATACGACAGAGCCTGTTCCTCACTACTAACCAATAAAACACTAATTGGTCACAGAACCCATCTCCATCTAGACAAAGAAGCAGGATCACCCCCCCAAGATTGAAAGAGTTTAGTTCTCATAGAGTCTCCATTCTTCGTCGCAGGAGACCCATAACTTCAAGAGCAACTCGGCAGGGGTGCGAATCCGTAGGTTTGTTTTAGAGACGTGATGGGGGTATATAGGTCTTGGGTTAACTATGACAATGGAGCTCCACTTATCCAAGTGTTTTCTGCTTTTGTTCAAGAATAAGTGCAGGTGCTCTCTCTGTAAAACATTTGTTCCTAAAGAGTAATCCAACTGAGCACATCAGAGCATTCAAGACTCCTTTTTGGATCTGGCTGGATGTGTGATATATAATACTGAGATGATTTTAAGAGAAGGATCGTGCACAGATGAAATGGCCTTCAATTTTTTTTTGCATAGTGAGTGACACGGAACGCACATTGGGTTCATTTTTCAAATGAATTGCTTAGAATCTGGGAAACGGCACATTTACTGGCTTCCCATCAGAGATTTTATACATTCAATTACTTGTACATACTCTTGCATTTTGCTATAAATTACAGTCATTTTAATAACAACACATCAGCCAATGTGTACAACATAATGACAATAACTACTTCCATTAAACATTGGAACGGCAAATCAAGAAGGATATTAAACACAGATGTGGATACGGGGTTGAAAAAGTCAACAAATGAAACTACAGAACTCCCCCTTCCCATCTACACTGAGTCTAAAGCAAAAAAAAAAAAAAAAAAAAACGTTACACATGCAATTTAGATAAGATACTATTACATAGAATCACGGAAAGTTTGTGTAGTTTCAAATAACAATGTTACTCTGAAAGGGATGAAAAATTACTTCGAAAACAAGCTCCTATAAAATACCAATCTGGGCTGCAGTCACAGCTGTCTCGTGTCTTTTATCTTTCATGCGTGCAAAATTTCACCCATCTATATTCTCTCTCGGTCTGTCTTGCCCTCCATTATGTGCGTTTAAGCATCAAGGCCATCGTACACCATGTGACCCTGGTGTTTTCCTGTGAGGGTAGCGGCAAAAGAGAACAAAAGACTGTGAGCTTCCTGCCCGCTCATTTTTCCACACTCAGAGAGACTGTAGGCCAAATGCCCGTGTCATGAATCTACTGTAGCGTGGGCGCCGAGCCCAGTTTAGCACTGTGGAAACAGGGAATGGGCCCCTCTTTCTGGATAAAGCCTGGATAATCCAGGAGTGCCAGGAATCTGCTTCTGGCCACATACTTTTGGAGGAACCCTAGATTGTACACTATAAGCTTGTTTAATGGCTCAAAGGGATTGTTTATTTAAAATGTATCATTCTAGAATCATTTACTCACTCTCATTTCACCCAAGGAAGACAAAAGGAGATGTTTTTTTTTTTTTAATAATGTGCTAGTTGCTCTTTTCCATGCAGTTACAATAAATGTGGACTAAAGCTTACATGATTGTGGATGATGAGCTTTCATTAAAAAAAAAAATTAAAAAAAAAACATAAAAGTGGTCTATTATATTCCAAATGTTCTGAAGTCACGCAATAGCTTGGCATGATGAACAGACCACAATTTTCTTTATATGATCTTCACCTTCTGGTGAGCTGTTAACTGATGTGAATGGAGCGAGCTGGTGAGAATTGAATTACTCCAGAATTAAATTCAAACAAATCATTCACACTACTTTTGTGAATTGAATCAACTGATTAACTGAAGATCAAATCATATGAACAGTTTGTTCAAGAATTGTGAACATGGGTGAACAAATTGCTCTTTTGAGTCACACTTGAGCAGAGCCAGGGCGAGTTAATTTAAGGAAGGGGTCTCAAACTCAACTTAACTGAGGGAGTCTGGGTCATGCCGGGCTGCATCAAGTATTCCAAGAAAAAAAAAAATTGTATTTAAAGGGTTAGTTCACCTAAAAATGAAAATTTTGTCAGTATTTACTCACCCTCATGTTGCTCCAACCCCGTAAGACCTTCGTTCATCTTCGGAACACAAATTAAGATATTTAAGATATTAAGATCGCTCCTGCATACAGTCCATAGGCTTCTTGAGGGACTGGCTCTTGCTGTCCCCGAAAAGTCATTAAAGACATCGTTAAAATAGTCCAAGTGACTACAGGGGCTCAATCTTAAGTTTATCAAACGACGAGAACACTTTTGTGCGCAAAAAAACAACAAAAATAACGACTTTATTTCAACTATTCACTTCCTTCTCCATGAGCCTGTAAGTCAGTTAACGTAGTGTGATTGCGTAGAGCTACGTCACACGTAGGCTCACTATTGGCCGACGCTGGTCATGTGTGTGATGCGTGTGACGTACAATAACAGAAGCTTACGCTATTAAACTAGTAACCTGACTCGCGCAGAGGGAGAAATAAACGAATAGTTGAAATAAAGTCGTTATTTTTGTTGTTTTTTTGCGCACAAAAGTGTTCTCGTCGTTTGATAAACTTAAGATTGAGCCCCTGTAGTCACTTGGACTATTTTAACGATGTCTTTAATGACTTTTCGAGGACAGCAAGAGCCAGTCCCTCAAGAAGCCTATGGACTGTATGCAGGAGCGATCTTAATATCTTAAATATCTTAATTTGTGTTCCGAAGATGAACGAAGGTCTTACGGGGTTGGAACAACATGAGGGTGAGTAAATACTGACAGAATTTTCATTTTTGGGTGAACTAACCCTTTAAGTATTCCAAAAATGGAGCACAACTGATCCAATCTTCTCAATCTTTATTATTAACGTTTATTCTGAACTGTTCCTCTGAATTTGAACATTCCTTTCTGTACATGATTGGTTCTTCATGAACTGTACTTCTGACAGTTGAAGTTCATTTTGCAAACTTTCTTTGTCTTTTTCTTATACACAACATCTTTGTGATAGTCATATTTGCTTTTTATTTTCTTTATACAACATTATTAAATTGAATGTTTGGTAACACTTTATTTGAAGGGGTGTGCATAAGACTGACATGACACTGTCATGACATAATACCTGTCATGAACATAAAGGAATCTTTATGAATGTTTATGACTGTTGTCATTAAGTGTCATTCGGTAAATTATGACACTTTTAATGCAAAGTTGACATTGTTTAAAATGCCTTTGTTATGACAACTTGACATTAACCAAAAAATCATAACCTGTCAACCTGACATCTTAATAACTAGTCCAACATGTTTGGGGAAATATTAATGACACTGTTGTTAAAGCATTTGACAGTGTAATAACCCTTAATGACATCTTTATAACTAGTATAATGTGTTCCACTTCACTTGAGGACAAGTAAAATATTCATGTCACAGTTATAATGGTGTCATGACGCCCAAAGTCAAAACCAACCACATATGACAGGGTAATGTAATGTTAACACAAAGCTAAATAACTTCTTTAAGTTTGATAATTAGACCTGTTATGACATATTTGTGACAGGTTATGATTTCTTGGTTAATGTCAAGTTGTCATAACAAAGACATCTTAAACAATGTCAACTTTACATTAAAAGTGTAATAATTTACCAAATGAAACTTAATGACAACAGTCATAAACATTCATAAAGACTCCTTCATGTTCATGACAGGTGTTATGTCATGTTTATGACAGTGTCATGTCAGTCTTATGCACACCCCGTCAAATAAAGTGTTACCGAATGTTTTTTTTTTGTTTTTTTTTGTTTTTTTTAAGGAAGGCACATTTCCTTTTATTATGCTTAGAAAAACAATTATTGCTTTTGAAATACAGATAATTCTTTCTACACATGTGTAGTGTCTCAGGCAAATTACTGACTTTGCATATATTAAAGCAAACCTTCTTATCAACCGGTTGGACCAATTCATTACATGAACTAGTTCAAAGTTCAGTTCACAAATTTTAGCTTCTTTTTTATTATTAGGCTATTATTATTGCCACAGCCCATATACAACCACAGATAACAATTATTTTGTCGACGGGCAAAGTTTGCACAGACATGTAAGATTTTCCCATCCTCACCGACCTCATAAAACCCTTTAAATGATCTTACGTTTCCTCCTCGCTCCTCGGTTCACAGACACTAGAATGAACGAGTTCACTGTAACGTTCATCAGGCAGTAAAACAGTAGGCTACGTTCAGTTCACGTTCGCCCAAAATATGAACTTATAATTGAAGCGACACACTCATTTTTTCCAGGCGTGGTTGTCTATGACAACTATTGACAACAAACCCACCGTAAGCTGTCACGAGAGTACCTATGGTAGCCCATAAGGGATTAAAAAAAAAATGCGGCAAACGCAACGACGGGCCGCACTAACATTAAACTTTAATGTCAGGTAGGGGGCCACAAAATAGGGCCGCGAGTTTGAGACCTCTGATTTAAGGTAATAATAACTTAAAATTTATTTCGATTCGATTTCAATTCGATTTCGAAAGTTATTTTTTTTATTTTTATTTTTTTTCAATTTTGTGTGAACTAACCCTTCTGCTACTGTATGTTCCTCACACTCTCTGGTTTATGGCTTCAGACAGTAATTTGGAAAAATTGCATGCTTTGTAACAGCCATTTAAAAAAAAACAAAAAAGAAAAACGTTTATGATGTTAATATACCACAACATTATAATACTACAACATTTCTAAATTTATTAAATATGTATTACATTATTAAAGTTTTAAATTCTTCTTTTGTGTTATTAAGGATTATAGAGGCGATCGCAGTGATCAAAGAAGGGCTCATTCAGCTCATTGGGCGATTGTTTAAGCATGTATGGGTAAGAAAACGGCTATTTTTAACATGAAATGTTGCGCAATGCACCTTTAAGGGCTAAAAAAGTGGATTTTGCATGATATGTCCCCTTTAAGAGACTAATTTGCTGTGAAATGCTGAGTCTTTCTATAGTAGGTGAACAATAGATGAAGGGTGAGAGATCTAACCCCTCTCATCCCCCTCTTGCGTCCCTCGCTCCCTTTTTGCCAAAACACATCTCAAAGGCTAATCAGATTTGGGGAAAAAATGAAAAGGTTTCCAAAGGACAAGCCCCATAATCCTGAACCCCACCCGTCACCCTCTTCCTCCACTTGTCTGTGAAAAAAAAAAAAAAAAAAAAAAAAACAGCAAGAGTTGTGTTGCACTCCTTCCAACCTCTAATGACCTCACCATTGCTGGCTTTGTTAGGTTACCATAGGCAACGTTGCCCTTACTCATGAGTAGCAGTTGGCTGCATGGAGAGGCGGCCCTCCTTTTGACAGGAACATGCCCCCAATCCCCCTCCAGAAACCCTGTAAATACCACCCTACCATGCTGGGGCAATCATTCAGGGTCCCTACCAGTACACTGCTGAAACTATGAGCCAAAATATACATATATATATATATATATATATATATATATATATACATACATACACACGAAGGCAGTGGCTAAGTGGTTCATGTAGGTTGTCTACAAACCAGTAGGTTGGTGTTTCGGATGATGTTATATGGCTGACACCACCGTCGGTGTATGAATAAGTGTATGAATGGGTGAATGTAAAGCTATATAAATGCAGTCCATTTACCATATACATACATATATATGAAGAGTTCAGATGCAAAAGCCTCTAAATGCCATTTGAAATTTTCTTCTTTAATGATGATTTTTTATCAAACTTGTATATTTAAGTTCAGTAATTTCACTTAAATAACAATTAATAGGTAATTATCATTGCCATTTAAGTGAAATCACTGAACTTAGATATACAAGCTTGATAAAAATGATCATTCTAGAAGAAAATTTCAAATGGCATTTCCATCTGAACTCTTCATATACATTTATTTATTTATTATTATTTAAAAAAAAATTATGTGGAACCAGTTGGTTGACTAAAATAGAGTTTTAATAGTGCCTAATGGTTCTGTAAAACTACTCTTACTTCAATAAAAGGAAATGTTCCAGCAGGTGAACTCGCTGTGGATTTCTACAGTAATCACATAAAACATAGACTATCTTCTCCCTGATGCTGTGAGTCCACATGTATCACCGTGATAACAGGATCACTGAAACAGCAGACAAACGCAAAAGTACAGACAAACACAAGTTCAAGTCCAAGTTCCAACCCTGTATTCTTTTCTTTCTTCTGTTGTTTTTTACAAAATGTATTACTATCCCTGACACTTAAACTGTTATGTTAAATACTTTCCCCTTCGAGGTCTGCCAGGTATTTTGATAATAATAGCTATATTCATAATGTAATAGAGAGGGTGTGCAATTTTCAAAGAGTTTAATTCAACTTTCCTGTAATATATTTTTGGGTGTATTGTGAGGTAATAAATATAACTGGTGGTGTACACTTGGCACATAATATCTAAATATCGATTAATCGATCGATATAGCCCTGAATCGAATCGAATCGTATCGTAGAATTTTTTGAGGTATCGGCAAATATTGTATCGCTGGCTGAGAGAATCAATATCGTATCGTGATACGATTTACACCCCTAAAATGCAATTGGTGTTTTCATAGCAGCTGATCTACGACCATACTCGGTTGTGGAGAACATTGGTTTTAAGCACATGATGAAGGTGACTGAGCCCAGGTATGAAATTCCATCTCGTCCACATTTCAGCCAAAAAGTCATACCCGGCCTTTATGAACAGGTTAAAACTGCTGTAGTCCATGAGCTGTCAAAAGCATCTGCTGTTGCACTCACTACTGATGGAAGGACATCTAGAGCCAGTGTTGTAGTACTCGAGACTCGGACTCGTCTCGGACTCGGTCTCGAGACCATATTTTAATGGTCTTGGTCTTGTCATGGACTCGTGTCTATTTGGACTCGGAATTGACTCGTACTCGAACATTTTTTTTTTTAGGACTCGGAATTATTCCTGAGTCCACTCGAGTTCAATTAAAAATATTTTTCATGATTATTAATGTATGTTAATAAAATATTTCTTTAAATGGAATGACACGCCCAGTGATTGGTGATTTTCTAGTGCGCAACTGCGCATGACAAATTGTAATAAAATTACTTTTAACACCACCTACTATGTGGCCTTTTTACCCTAAACTGATAGTATTTTTTAAACTCTAAGTAAATTCAGTAAAAAAAAAAAAAAAAAAAAAAAAGGATTTCTCTAAGTAAATAAAAGTAAATTTAGGTATAATCAACCCTCACTGGTCTCGGTCTCGACTCGGACTTGACCGTCTCTGGTCTCGGACTCGACTCGGACTCGACTCTCTATGGACTCGGTCTTGACTCGCACTCGACTCTCTCTGGTCTCGGTGTCGACTCGGACTCGAGTGAGGTGGTCTTGACTACAACACTGTCTAGAGCTACTGAGAGCTAACAGTGACTGCCCATCACATTACTCCAGAGAGGAACATGGTAAGCCATGTTCTTCAAACCCGCCCCATTTATGAACAACACACAAGCACAAATCTGGCAGAGGGACTTAAGGAGACAGTGTTTGAGTGGAAATTGGAGAGGCCAGGGACTACAATTCCTGTCACAACTGACAATGCAAGGAATATTATCAATGCAGTCAGTGAAGCTGGACTGGGCCCTCAAATTGGATGTTTTGCACACACAATTAATTTAGCTTCACAGAAAGCAACAGGTCTCAACCAGGTGTCCAGAGTGCTAGGTAGAGTCAGAAGGGTTGTGTCTTTTTGTTCACCGTAGCCCAACAGCAGCACATATATTGGAGAGCAAACAGGAAATGCTTAATATTCCAAAACACAGCCTTATTCATGATGTCACCACCCGCTGGAACTCCAGTTATGATATGCTAGAGAGGTACCTTGAACAGCAAGCAGCGGTGTATTCTGCCCTGACAGAACAGGCCCTCAAGAAGAACAAAGAAATAAGCACGTTGTCTGACCAGGATGTGAAAATGGCAGAGGAGGTACTTGAGGTTCTTAAACCACTAAAAACCATCACAACACTGATGAGCACTGAATCCACACCTTCAGTATCAATGATCCTCCCCCTAAAAACCACAGTACTCAACTCTATGGCACCCAATGAGGAAGACAGTCCAACTGCAAGAGAAATCAAGGCTGTCATCACAGAAAACCTGAAGAACAGATACTCTGCTTGTCATGACTTCCTCCACAAATGCACAGCTCTTGATCCGAGGTTCAAGGCCCTTCCTCATGTGGATGATGCCTGTCGTGACAGAATCTACAACGACCTCATCACAGAAATTGTAACCATGGAAGAACAGGTATTGTGTTAATTTGCTAGTGTGTAAAATATCTTCATTGACATTGTATAATCCAAAATACTTTGCTGCTACAGTGCCAGTAGTAGTAATTTAGTAAAATTAGTTTTGTCATTTTATTTTGCAGAGTGCGGAGGTCACAGCAGTTAGTTCATCTCCAGTGACAGGACACTCAGAGGCATCATCTCCTCCTGTCAAGAAGTTTGCCATGGCTGAACTGCAAAGTAGTACCTTGCTGTACCTGCTACCTCAGTCCCTAGCGAGAGGGTATTTTCTACAGCTGGAGACATTGTAACTGCCAGCTAATCTTCCCTTTCTGCAGACAATGTGGACAAGTTAATTTTTTTGACAAAAAACATGAAAGTTGAATGAATCTGAGCAGGTCTAAAAACTGAAACTGTTGATGCTGCACTTTACACTTTGTAAAAGTTATATATATATATATATATATATATATATATATGAGCAGGCCTTAAAGCTGGGATTGGTAATGCTCCACTGTTATCCATAGTTATTTATATTTTTCATTTTATTTTACTTTGTGATATTGGTTTCAGAGGATTTTATTTAGTAGAGAATTTTGCAGCAATATTTTATTTCTTATTCTTTTTTTGTTTTGTTTTGTTTTATATATATGTTATTTACTATATTTAATAAAAAAGTGTGTTTAAAAAGGTTTAAACAAATTGTTCGAAAAGTTTGAAAAAAAATGTTAAAATAAAGTTTATATTAATCTAAACAACCAGCAGTTTAATGATTGCATTTCTTTCCCTTACTGTACCGAAAAATAACCGAACCGTGACTTTAAAACCGAGGTACGTACCGAACCGTGATTTTTGTGTACCGTTACACCCCTAATCAACACGGAAGGGGGATTGTTCTTTACAACAATCAATACTACATTAATTTGCAGTGGAATGTCTATAATAATAGTATCAATATGTTACATAACTACAGTCCTGTAATTCAGGTAACAGCTGGAAAAAATACTTTTTTCAAAAACAATTATCTAAATCTCGAAGATCGGATCAGATCGGATCGAATCGAATAATGATAATCGATTCAAGATCTTGAGAATCGGAATCGAATCGATTCTTGAAATTTGAATCGAAACACAGCACTACATAACACACTCGACAAGCTGCAGAAATATGCGCATGCCCTTTCCTGCATATTCCGGAGGAAGGGGTTGATGCAAATGTGTGGGTTAGTGACGTCTAAAACCCAGCTGTAGTCCCAATCGAGTCGTTTTTGTAGGCAATATATTTCCTGATTTTTAAAAGACGATATCTCTGCTTACACTGAACTTTCAGCGCTGCAACTTTGCAGATACTGTCCATGCACCAACAGTAACATTACACACTATTTAAAATGAAAAAAGTGAAATCGCAATCCCTCCTTAAAAAAAAAAAAACAAACATTGCTTTATTTGTTTGAGAATCATATTAGCCCCAGTTTAGGGTGGAGCTAACAGTTGACCCTAACAATGGAAATCAGTTAAATTTAAAAAAACACTCATCAATTTCGCTATTCTGGTTTGGTGGTTTAGTGACAGAGAAATTACACACTTCAGCTTTAAAACGGACGGAGAGACGGCAGCCATTCTTGGAAATCTCTGCAAGCTTTTGTTGCAATCCAGTCATTTAACAATGGTGGAAAAAGTATCAATCATGAGAAGTATTAATCAACAGGGGGTGCCTGCACTAGGTGAATAAGAAATGAAACAAAGAATCTGTGTCAGCAGTTTCATCTTTGGGACCCGAGGTGAATTTTACTAGTTTTCCACTGTCTTTCTGAGAACATTTCATAACTAACTTCATTTGTTCTCATGATTAATGACTAATGCACTGAAAGAACATTAAAAACCATTTGGATTTCCGTGACACTTATGGTGGGAGAATAAATGATATCTAGGCATCTGACATGGCCTCGAATGGAAATCTGGAAAATCAAAATACAAACAAGCCTAAAAATGCCTCTGGACGATAAAACACTAATTAAAAATAAAATAGCAAACATATGAATAAGTGCAATGCAAACTAAATCACATTAAATGGACTGTTTACCCGCCAAAAAATATACACGTTGTCATTATATACTCATTCCCATGACGTTCCAATCCCATATGATTTTTGAAATTTGATTGTCCCTCAAAAAAAGCAATTGTATGACTTCAGAAGACTTAGGGCCGGTTCACATATCGCGTCTTTTGCGCGCTCAAGTTCGTTATTTCAAATGTAGGCGCGCGGTATGCGCGCTCATAATGGAAGCGACGCGGTCGCGGTGCGACGCGCTCGTTTTTTCCAGGCGCGTCCGCGCCGCATCGAGATAAAAACATCTCAACTTTTCAGAATGCCGCAAGCGCACCGTAGGTCACGTGACACGAACCAACCAATCAGCTTCCTCGCCATTTTTGTTACCTCTTCTTAAAATATAATCAAACTGGTCCTTGTCCACTCTGAAATAGGCTTTGAACCTCCCATTGTCCAGGCGGAGTTCCTGAATCAGCTGGTGAAATTCCCCATGGTTCTTGCGTTTTTGTAGTATGGGGTGCACCCAAACACTGCGGCGTTTTTTAACTTTTCTGAGTAAATAAATCTTGTAACAGAGTTACAGCAAGGGTTTTTTTGGTGGTGGAAATCCATTGCTGAAATTTCCTTCATGTAATGGAGAGCGCAGCTGATGGTTGCTTAGCAACGACAGACGCCTCCGGAGTGCAACCGCCCTAGCGCTTCTTTGGAAAAAGGAGAACGCGTGCGCCTAGCGTTTTCTACGCGTTTTTAGGCGCGATATGTGAACGGCCCCTTAAACAGCAGATGAATTTGTAACAAAATAGGAGTGTAGATGATTATCATTTTGGGGTGAACTTTCCCTTTACCGTCTTGCCCCCATTTGGTATTTCGAAACATTAATTTAACAACCACTGTCTGTTCTCAATCCTAATGGAATGAGACTACCAGTCGAGTAGGCAGAGAGAACCCATCCTGACTTCATCATCCCATTTGTCAATACTTGCAAATAAAGTCTTTTTCAAACCTATTGACTGCAGATTGCAGATGCAGGGTGCGTTGTGTGATTGCAGCTTGCTAATGCAGGGAAAGAGTTGCTGTGTAACTGCAGATTGCCGATGTGGGGAGCACTGCGTTCTATGACCGTGCCTCCGCTGAGACAAACAAAGCAGGTGAGTGAGAGGCGGAAAAAGATGTTGCAGAGGGGAATTCGGCATCCCACTTCATCAGAGAGTTCTTATCCTCGTTAAAGGATTATTGATTGGAGAAGCTCATTAAAGCCACTTTTCTGACACATCTCTGAGAATCGGCGGCAGTAACATGGCTTAATAATTTGTTACTCCCTGGCCTTTCTCCTCTGTGCTGCTCCAATGAGATTTAAGCCAGTTTCAAGCCAGAGATCAGTCAAAAGGCAGACGGGATCCCTCAATGGTATTCACACTTATCACAAAATGGCACAAATTGTTTGTCTTAAAATACTAGTTTGTCGCACAGCAGATTAAAGGATTAGTTCATCCAAAAATGAAAATTCTGTCATTATTTACTCACCCTTGTGTCATTTCTTTCTGCTCTTATTGGGGCATTCATGAGAGATGTAGCAATATCTGTTGTGCAAATTAATTGTTCTTTTGCGTCATCTTTTCTGATTTTGTCCACAAATCGGACTGATCCTGTTCTCAAGTTCAACTCACAGATATTAATCTGATCCTTGTGAAAAGCTCTCGTATGACTCCAAAAGACAAGCATACATAAATAGGCCACTTTCATGATATTTAAAAGATGGAAACCTAATCACAATTCAAAATATCTACTTCAGCTCTCCATGAAAGTAAGAAGGTCATAAATATTTGAAATGGCATGAGGGTGAAATCTTATTTGGGTAAATTATTAGCATAAGACATTTAAGCTGCAATTTGAAGACAAAATAACTGCTGTTTTGATTAACTTATTTCGGTGGCATCAATATTGACTTCATTGCATTGACATACTTTAAAGGGTTAGTTCACCCAAAAATGAAAATTAAGTCATTAATTACTCACCCCCATGCTGTACCAACCCCGTAAGACCTTCGTTCGTCTTCGGAACACAAATAAAGATATTTTTGATTAAATTTGAGAGCTGTATAACTACCACATGGCTCCTAAGGGACTGCCTCTTGACGGCCCAGAAAGTCAATGAAGAAAATGTTTAAATATCCCAAGTGACTACCGTGGCTCAACTATATGTTTATCAAGCGACGCGAATACTTTTTGTGCGAAAAAACAAACAAAAATAACGAGTTTATTCGACTATTCCTTTTCTTCCTTGTAGGCCAGAAACGAGACTTCCTTAGATTTCCACGACGCATGCGTGAAGTTCTATGTGGTAGTTATACAACTCTCAAATTTAATCAAAAATATCTTTATTTGTGTTCCGAAGACGAACGAAGGTCTTACGGGGTTGGTACAGCATGGGGGTGAGTAATTAATGACTTAATTTTCATTTTTGGGTGAACTAACCCTTTAAGAATACTTATTTACGGTCTCTTATTTTATTTTGCCTCAGCACATTTTTACTGAAAAAAACATCTAAATCAATTCACTGCAAAAGAACTTTTAACATGTTGTCGTGATGCCTGCTTTGAAAGTGCTTCAAGAGGAAACACAAAAGTACTTTTAACCACCTTAGAAAAAAGTATACTGAAAAAAAAAAAAAATAAGGTGTCTGAATGCAATCTTAACCTGTGAGTTTATTAATGGAACAACAAGTAGCCTTTTAAAAAACAAAATGGAGTTGGAAAGTGTGGTTATAACAAGGCCACTGACAGCTAGTCATCCATATCTGCAAGCGCCCATAAACTGCGCTCAGCCTTCGCTTGAGTCTGAAGGGGCCCCTTTTATTAGAGCACTTTAGCAGGCCTGGAAAATCTGCCCAGGGTTAAAGAACACCATTTTTCTTGCCATTTTCTTCCTGAGGGAAAAAAAAAAAATCAGCAGCCAAAGTTAATCTAAAGAGACACCCACAGGAACAGCACAGAATCCAAGAACAACCCTTCAGTTTTGTCTCTAGAGCGACTGCAGCCTGAACTGAGGAGAAACAGCCGTGTGAAGAGACAGCTATGATGACCCTTGAAAAGGTCTAGAGGCGACGGAGAGTCTGTAACTTTAGAGTGCTTGTGCCCATGCTTTATTCCAGCACTGCTGTGAGTTTAACTTTATTGTGGGAGTAATAATGTTACAGTAAAGCAGAAGATCCTGACTGTAATTTGAAATTCCTTTATAGGCTGATAAACACAAATTGGTTATGATTATGCCAGTGTTTTATGCATTTGGCAGAAGCTTTCATCCAAAAGCGACTTGCATTGCATTTCAAGGTACACATTTTACATTCTCATCAGTTCTTGCTTTCCCTGTGAATCGAACTCATGACCTTGGTGTTGCAAGTGACAACGCTCTACAGGAAAGCTCCAATACATGGCAAAACGTTTTTTGAGTTTGCAGTAGGTATTGAATGTAATGCGATTGTACAGTATATTGTGTATACATTTGTTTTGATCAGCAAACTATATGTTTCGGTTAACATCTAAACATGAATCAACTGTGTCAGGTTCAGGCCATTCAGCTTACTTCTATCAAACCTATCTACTTGTGCATTTTTGGACGACATGTAAATCACACAGTGGGTAACGCATAAAAGCATCGGCCAAAACGCTGTCCCTGTCGAGCTGAAGGATGATTTTTTTTTTTAGGCGTGTGGCCGTGTTTCTCTTGTCCAGATTAAATCCTCGGGCTCCAGATTCGTGAGCCACACAGAAATGGTCCGGAGATGGCTAATCCGCCGTGGGCTGTCAGCCCCTCACATCCACCCATGAGTTGACGGAGACAGTTTGAGCTCGGTAACAGACACGAGTTCATTAATCACCCACCGATTCTCCCACCGTCACATCTGACAGACAGAGCAAGCGTGTTTGCCAGAGAGCCTGACGTCCAACTCATGCAACTTAACACAGCAGGTTAGGGAAAGGAAAGCAATAATAAAAGAGAAGAGGGGGGGCTGGGGTGGGGGGTCTCACTTTGGCGATGTGTGTGCTTGAATCCGTGTGCTTGAATTTATCAGAAATGAAACATGAGCTCATTAAGGAGCTCATCAAGGACACTGGAAGGGAGCTCATCGCTTAATAAGTGAGAGTATGAAATCAGAATCTTCTATTCTTCCTGAAGCTCCACTCCCACCAACCTATGTGATGTCACAATCAATACATCCGATGTGAGGTCACACAGTTCTTTGAGCAATAGCCTCTCCTTCCCATTTTCCCCTCCAGCAGAGAGAAAGGTGTTAATATCATTAGTGAATTCACTTTAGGGGATTACATCTGAACTAGAGGAAAGTAATCCCCCATAGAGCTGCACACAACATCATATTTCAGCTTTTCTATAGGATTAGCGCTCTGCAGCGCTCTTCCCTGTGTAGTCAGATGTGGCAAACACCTTTGAAGGGGAACTGACTCGTGGGATTTTTGAAGGGTGGATAGAGCTCCCAAGAGCATGAATCATTTGTGCGCTAACAAAAATGAGAAAATACATTTAGAAGGTCTGAGATGCTGTTACATTTGCCAGTCTCTTCCTGTTCAGTATGTCCCATAGGTTTGATTTTAAGGGGACCTATTGACCCTTCGCTAAGCCACGCCCGAAAACCGCCACTGGCCAATCATGTCTTAGTAACCGGGAGGTCTGGCAAGCTTTCGAACGAGGGAACATGCTGAAGCATTGTGCGTATGGATTGTGCAAATCTGATACCGGTATACTAAAAGTTTGGACGGGGGAGAGGAGTTGTTTTCCTTCCAGAAAATCTAAAAGCCATGGGGAGAAATGATTGGCGTGATCTAGCATCTACTGTATGTCGACATGCTTAACAAAAACACCTATTCTATTGCTTGGAAATATTGACGGTTCTTTGGTCATAATGATACAACGTAAAATAAGACGATTAAAGAGACAAGACAAAGGCTCACTGACATAGGCTACTTTAAAATATATTTCAGTATTTTGTTAATCGACGTCCTACTAACGTTACCCCTAATTTAACCCAATCCGATCGCGGCTCTCCCGGTATTAGTGTTATTTTACAAGATTTATTGATAAGCTGTTTGATTTGTAATTATTACGATTATTTTCACATACCCTGCTGTGTATGAACATATAGCTGTTCCTCAATTTGTGTTTTCCATTTGAACGGTCAGCGTATGAGGCGCTGCTGCTTGCGCTGGGACTATAACGTTAGGCTTTAACTTTAATTTTTAAGAGATTATTCTCTAATCGGTTGCATATAATGTCGTGAATATATCCCTCGAATGCATACTGTAGTCCCTTTTGTCTTGCTCTCTCAGATATTTCACTTGTTCGCCAAAAATTACCAATTATCTCATTGGGAATGTCTGACATCGGGTGCATCCACACTATAATAGATGGGCCAGCCGCGAAAGCTTGACAGGCGTAGCAACAGTAACTAGGGAGGGCGGGGCTTAGCGAAGGGTCAATTATGTCCCTTTTTACAAGTGCAATATAAGTCTTAGGTTGCCCCAGAATGTCTCTGTAAAGTTCCAGCTTAAAATACCCCACAAAGCATTTATTATATCATTCCCTAAAATGCCCCTTTTTTGGGGGAAGCAAAACAAAGCTATTTTTGTGTGTGTCTCTTTAAATGCAAATGAGCACCTTTCCAGAAGAGGGCTATGCCTACAAAACAGTTTGGAGCCATTTCCACAGGGAAAAAAAAGTGTTTCTTTCCATTATTTTCAATATAAAAATGCGCTAGATGGACCTTACATTTTTTTCTCTCCTATTCAGGGCCATTCACACAAGATATGTGAGGTGTGGGCAATCTATAACACAGTCTCATCCCAAAAAGTCATATAACTGACGTCTTGGGACGTTTTTTGACCGTACGTCAATATCCGCCTTTTTAGGGCCCCCTTAAACGTCGGTAGATGGCGATCCCGGACCGTCATACAACTGACGCTTTACCTTTAACGTCAGTTAGGTGACGGGTTAGGTTTAGGGTTAGGTTTAGGTCTGGGGTAGAGTTAGGATCCCATAACCTCATCTACCGACGTTTAAGGGGGCCCTAAAAAGGCGAATATTGACGTATGGTCAAGAGACGTCCCAAAACGTCAGTTATATGACGTCTTGGGATGAGACCGGGTTGCAATCTAAAACGCAAGGTGTCGAGAAGCGATTTTTAAAAGTTAAACTTATTTAACATGAGCACTGATGCTTTGAATGTGTGAGATGCTAGACGCTTTGAATGTGTGAGATGTGAGCGCAATGATTAAACGTCCATCTAGCGCATGTTTACATGGGACAAACAATGGAAAAGTAGCCTAGCGCACTCACTCAGAGGACGATATAAGCTAACAGGCCAGATTCCTTCACCAGTCGAGTGTGGGGCCTGTTAAATTGACGTTACAATGTATAGAAAATGGCAACGAGATTAAAAAGAGATCAAATTGAGACTTTTGCAATAGGGTAAAACAAAAGTGTAAATATCATGAATAATTAATTCATAAATTACATCACGGCATATTACAACCTAACCCCTGCTTTGCATTATAAGGTCAACTTGCCTGATATTTATTATCTGATATGTTAAAAGAAATATACTAACCCTCACACAGTCTTACGTGTCAACTTTGACACTTGACACTCCTCGCTTTTTGCCTGCATGTTTCGGCGTGATGGTTGGACCACATAACTTTGATTTGGCAGACAAAATTTGTTCAAATATTAATGAGCTTTGAATAATTAATACGCTGTCTTACATTTGTCACCTCAAGATCTCAACATCTCAAACTGTGCTCACAACTCCAAAGCAAAAATATATGCAATCAGAAACGTCAAAATGATGAACTCAAACATTACTCATCCATTTATTCCAAGACCAAATTATATACAGTATGTACAATGCGATTCACATTAATTTTACAGCTTTATACTTAAAGTGATTGTTTACTTACTGTACTTTTAAAATGCTGTCATCATTTACTCACCCTCATGTTGCTCTAAACCTGTAAAAATCTCGTTCTTCTGCTGAACACAAAGTAATATATTTTGAAGAATGTCGGTAACCAGACATTTAGACCCCACTGACTTCCATAATAGGAAAAAAATGGGGCCCATCAACTGTTCGGTTCAAAATATATTATTTTGTGTTCAGTAGAAGAAAGAAATGAATTCAGGTTTGAAACAACTTGAGTGTGAGCAAATGACCGAATTTAAATTTTTAGGTGAACTATTCCTTTAACAATTGTGTAATTTTAATTCTAGGAGAAACATTAGAGATAAGATGTATAATTGAATGAATCTAAACTGAGAATGATATTAATTCACCTCAGCTTTGAAAGCGCAACCTCTGGTCTTTCTTGTGTGTCCAGGAATAATAATGTACTATAATTTGTTGACCTAATCTTTTGTGTTTGTGTGTGTGTGTCTGAGTTTGCCCAACTCTTAATGATTCCTTCAAAAGTGATGATATTGACAATGAAAGATGAAAGACTGATGTTGTATTGTTTGAGCGATAAAAAAGCTTACCAGGTAAAAGAAAAAAAAAAAAAGACAAATTTGACTTGACCACTGCAGTCCACAATCAAACAACAGCCTGAACTGTCAGTCATTTTCCAATGAATGTTATTCTGTCACTGCCAGAGCCTTGAGCCAGACTTGCACAGGAATTCAGAAAACACGCTTAAACTTCCTTATTCTAACTGTAACAGCAGCATAATCATGTAGAAATACAAGTTGGCTTGTAAGAAGCACATTTACATATTAACAAGAAGAGGCGATTCCAAAATAAGTAATAATTATGTGTCTCTCATGTCCTCAGTGGCTTGTGTTGCTTTCTGGGTGCACGGGGACAAGTCATTAGAGTCATCTGAGGTGAGAGAACACAAAACACCCAGCACTCCGTCCAAACAAATTAGTCCTGACATAAAAATGAATTACAGCTCCATACACACACACACACACACACACACACACACACACACACAAAACAGTCTTCTGAAGAGCATGTGAGAAAACAAACAGCGCTCTGTGAAAATACAAATGACTACATTTAACACTGCTAATCAAGCGGTCATCAAAACCATTACTTAAACATGGCGTTTAATGAAGGAGGAAAAGGAGAAGGAAGGTTGATTATGATGATGCTAATTAACAAAGCATGTTCCCAGAAAAGAAAAAAAAATACTTAATTTGTCTGAAGAATGAGTTTCATGTTTGAACAGCATTTGGTCGCATATTTAATATGGTAGTTTGGAACACATTTGTCTGGCTAGATATCAGGTAGTGGTGGCTGCAGTACTAAAGCGCACGACGAAGGAGATATATTCAAAGTGACTTTTTAATATAATAATCCAAACAATAAACGGAATTATCAACAAGGAGCCACAGACTCGCTGACATAAAACAAAGCTAGACAAAGAACAGGCAGAAACTGATGGCTCAAATATGTGAGGGCAAACAGAGGAGCTGATGAGACCTAACTGAACTGAACTAACACAATCAATTAGAAACCATAGAAACAAACGGGGAGATGTCGGAGGAGAACTGAACCAATTAAATGACTAGAAGAATAACAAGGAAAATCAGGAAATCAGGAGAAACAGATCAAAAAACAAACTCAAAACATGACACTAGCCTTATTATGAAAAAATTAAACACTTCAGGACAAGATCATGGCATTGATATCAACCATTTAGAGTGACATCAGAGAATGTATAGTAATTACATGAATGGTAGAAATCATAACTCTTAATATGATTTTTATTGTCATAAGAGAGCCAATCAAGTTTTGATCGAGTTACTTCAAAGATCGATATGGAAGCTATGGCAATGGAAGTGCCACGAGACTATTTGTTTACATATATGTACATGGAAAATACCATAGTGATGCACAAAACATACAATTTCTGGGCTGGAAATGACTCTTTTTTATTATTATTTCATTAATTTGACCGAAAAATTTAAATTAAAGGTAATTTAATAGTCAATTAATTAATCAAATTTACAGGGTTGCCAACTCTCGCGCATATGGCATGACCCTCACGCTTTCAGCAATCTCATGCTCTCACACACACCAAAATCAAATTTTCTCCCCTCTCAATCAAATATGTTAATATTCTGTTGATGACTACACTACCACAGTGTATTAGGGGCCGAGTGGCAATAGAGAGAGCAGAGCCGGCCCAAGCCTTTTGGGGGCTCTAAGCAGAATTTGATTTAGGGGCCCCTCCCACGACGCGGAGTCACCTGTGTTTTTGACGATTATTGACACAAATGTCACGCAATAATGATACATTATAAATGAATACAGTTAGGTTATGTATTAGGCTACAACAAAATTAATACTTAATAAAAAAAAATAGATGCCTACTTAAATAAAAAAAGGTTTAACAGTCTTAAAACTGTCTCAAAACATATAAAAGAAATTATTTGCTAAAATTATAATTTTAGCAAAAAATAATTTCTTCAACAAGCCTTGAAAACTAAAAATATTGGCCTACTATTTCTCAATACAGTGTAACTGTCCTCAAAAGCGTTATTATTATTATTATTATTATTATTATTATCATCATCGTAACAGTCTTTGTTAGATATTACATGACATAATCCAACAAAGTCTGTTACTATAATACCGGTAATGATGTTCTGGCGCTCGTTGTATGCGTGTATGCAATGTATTTTTCCCCTCGGGGCTTGCCGTAGATGAGTCGTGCGCAGACTGCGCACTTGGTAGGCTACTGGAGTGTTGCGGGTTTTTGGAGGTCTGATGTGTGGTATAAGTGGAGAAGAGTTTAAACTGCTATGTTTATTATTTATTTAAACTGCTACCCTTACACCTTGAAGGTTAAGTTCCCTGCGGGCTGTTTTCTCCAATACCGATACCGTGACTAGGCGCAGTTGCGCACAAATTGTCTATGCACGCGCGAGGTGTCTAGAGGATTATGCGCATGACGCAGGCAGACACAGCAGCAGTTGTAACTTGTAGGCAGGTATATATATTGATCATTAAATCAATTTAGTTTTGTTGTCTTGAATGATTCATTCAGTCATATTCATTCATTCATTGATTTATGTCACTTGTTTAAGTAATCTAAAAAAAATAAAAATAAAAAATAACCCTGGTGGCCCTAAGCGGCCGCTTAGTTCGCTTATGCCTCGGGCCGACGCTGAGAGAGAGTCAGAACTTTTCCCGGTGGGCCGGTAGTGTTTCGAGGCGAGGGCCGGTCTGATAGTTATACATTGCAAGTTCTTAGCAACACCATCCGTAACAAAATAACCCCGTAAATAAATCCATAGATCAGCAAGCTTTGTTAGAGTTTTTCAATGGTCTAGTGGTAGATCTTTTGCCAAGCGTGTCAGAGCTTAAAGGTTCGAATCCGCACTCGTATAGTTTTTTTCTCTCTCTCTCTCTCTTCCAAATCATTCATCAGTGACGAATCAGTCTTCACAACGGCAATGGATTATAGAGCGCATCCAAGTGAAGACTGCATGCGCCACAAGAATACACTGTATCCATGACAGTAGCTACGTTTACATGGACACAATCGGATTGAAATCAATACGATTGATGAATCCGATCAAGGTGTTTACATGAATGATAAATAAAGTGATCGGGTTGATGTGCGCGTTTATATGTCACAAGATTCAAATCGAAATTTATTCTTTGACATGCGCACACTGCACGAATATGCCACTGTTCACGCATAAGCATAACTATTCTCCCCTATTGGTTCTGTATTTGTTTCAAACAACAGACTTTTTTATCCGTTTTTTTTTTTTTTTTATCCATCTCTGGTCATGATTTGGAGACGATGAGCATGAACTGTTTTGCCGTGCAGTAAAACCCCGCGCTCAAAAGTCGTGTGTGGATGAGAATCTAAAACAAGCACTGGTGTGGGACGTTGTCCTGCTTCACTTCACAGACATGGAGTGAAATGAGATTTTTTTAATAACGGAACATTCCTTTATATGACACTTCATTCAACAGGAAGAACAGCTCGTTCCGTGCGTCATACGTCATTACGCTATTTCAACGTCATTGCACATGCGCAGTCCTTTTAGTTTCGGTTTTCAATCCAATCAAGTGTTTACATGTTCTCTCGCTCGGATTACAAAAGGAGTAAAGCACCCCTTTCAATCCGATCGAAATTCTAGTCGGATCGAGCTCAATCGGATCGATTAAGGTGTTTACATGAAGGTTTTTTAGTCCGATTGAGCCGTCAATCCGATTACAAGGGTCCATGTAAAGGCAGCTACTGATAGCAGCGAAAACTAGCGCTCAGCTTGATTAAAAACAAAAAAAAAACACATTTAAGCGCTAGATCTCTTATTTATTAGCAAACTAAATAATTACTCTATGTTTAATTTATTTGTATTAGGTACATCTGTGCCTCAATGTTTCAAAAAGTAGTGGGGGACGATATCGATCCTGAGAAAATGGGGATGTCCTCCAAAAATTGTCATCCAATTTTCAACATACCTTCTGATGTTCATTCACGTTTATTCAGTTATAACTAGTAGTAAAGAAAGAGTAAGAGATGACCAGTTCATGCTGCCACCTGAACTGATGCAACTATAAAAAGTGATCTGTCACACTGTATTAAAGAGCACCAAAAACAACATTTATTATATGCATCTTGTGATAAAATCAAAAAAAGTTGAGATGTTTCATATTAAAAGTAACAAAGCACAACGCTTATTACGATTATTGAATGGCAAGCCTGCTACAATTGTTAATTCAAGTTTTGTTCACGCATCAACAGAAAACAGCATATATACAAAGATCAATCTTGAGATTAAGAATCCATATCAGTATCAATTAAAATCGAGAAATCAATCTAGCCCTGGTCCAGACAGCTGACATTGTGACTAAATTGTTACTGCATTGTTTTTGTCTAAACTAACACATACAAATAAAATAAAATAAAATAAATCGATCTACATTTTTGGCAGTAATTTCATAGAACACTAGTTCAAATAATTGTAAACAGTAAAACAATTAGTGTTAAATCAGTAATTCACACCAGTTATTGTCTCCTTACTACACAAACAGGCAGGGCTCAGTTTGCCATCATCCACATTGCAATGTTCCTTTAAAGGCTTAAGGAAGGGTGTAAAATCTTTGAGGAAAACTTAGACAAATACAATCAAGTAGATCCAATTTCCACTAGGTCAACTCGCTTGGAAATCTTTGGCCTTGCCACTGCTGTGTATGTCCAGTTAGCTGGTGGGCAGGGAAAAGCATGACTGACTGCTTATATCCACAATTACCGAGACAGACTGTGCTTGGACGAGTGTGCCAAGGAATAAACGCCTCTGAACTTTCCAACCAAAGCACCAGAAAGCAAATTCACACCATCCACAAGTCCACTCCCACTCAGGACCACAGCCAGGGAGAAAGCAAGAGAAATTGAACCAAATTTATCAAATAGGAATCCATTTGTTCTCTTTCACAGCGGCCTTCCAATCACAGCTGTGAGTCATTGTGCGCAACACTGCAAAAGAGAAATAGCTTCTTTTTTTTTTTCTTTGAGCATTTTCTTGGCTCTAACAGCAAGACTCAATTAATTGCAGTAAGTTAGCATCATTTCTCTGTAACAACACTCAGTCACTGTGTTTAAAGCAGGACATGGGCAGCGCCGGGTACATTTAAACGGCTGTAATTAATAATTCTCCAGAGAGTGAGCAAATTCACTTCTAATCACCAAGTTTCTTTGCCAGCCGTCCAAAAAAGAGCTTTACCAAAGCGCCAGCTTCAGACTCTCTCCATTTTGTAACTCAACTCCAAAATGGTATTGAGAGAGGCCCATTCAAACTATCTAAAACTCCTTTTAGTAAGTCAGCTCGCCCCGTGATCACTCGCATAGAACAAGATGATAGATACCATAACTACACCAATTATTCTGTCAAAAAGCATGTTTGTACATTGACAGCCATTCAAAGTAGCTGTGTACTCTGACTTTTTTTTTTGCAAGCGAAACAAAGTATAGTATTATAGACATAGTAGATGTTGTATCAGTCCTCAACTACTTTAAATGGATTTTAAGCTTTTTAGTTTAATTTTAAATTGACTTTTAAATACTGCTGCTGCACGTGTGTGTGTGTGTGTGTGTATAGGGTCAAACACAATACAGATCTCTATTTGTTGGTCAACAAGACGAGCCCTAATTGTCCATGTTACCAACAAACCTAGACCAGTATTGTGTTTTTTGACGCACACACATACATGCATATAAATTGTGCTTAGACCTGAAAGCTCTGTTTAAAAATCAGAGAGAAGTGGTTAACAGTCTTAGCACATGTTAAAGTCAGTGGAGAGCTGTAGTACTGCTGTTCTTTGATCTACTGTAGCATCTCTGCAGGAAAAAAAAAAAAATTAGAAAAATTCATAAATGATTCAGCAGTTTTATTTTTTTTCCTGAAGCCTAACTGCAGTGTTAGTGCATCTACCTCAATTTAATGATTTTAAGGCTCTTCTATCTATGAATATGTATATATCTATATCTATATATCTATATCTAGACAGATCGACATAACAATCAGGACAATCATTGATACTGGATCCCTAAACTAATTGTATCAACAAAAGCTTTTAAAATTGGTAAATGCTTCTAAAATGGAGAACAATTCATCATCCATTGATATAAATGTTATCATCGTTTGGACACAAGTATACTTTGAAAAGAGAGGACTGCCAATCACGCACAAGTCAAACCCAGAGAACAAGGTTAAGGGTTCCATCTGCGCCATGAGCTAAACAAACTTGTCCTTTTGCTTCCATTTTGTTTCAGGAAGGAAGCCCTAGTGAGGGGTAAAATTAAACCAAGGGTAAAAACTTCCCCCAATGATCTCCTACTGTAGCTATAGAGGCCTGGCAATTGCTAAAATGATTTAGTTATTTTGGCGAAGGCACCATTCCCTTTGCTACAAATGCACACACAAAGAAAGAGAGAGAGCCAACGAGTAACCCGGTCCTCTGAAGGTGCATCTACAATGCTAAACAGGAAGCTTGCTAAGACCTCAGCACTCGTTAGCTTTGCCTTTGTGGCCCACCTTCCCCCCACCCCAAACAAACACACACACACATCGGTAATACTCCAGCACCATATGCAGAAAGAAAGCTGGCAATGGAAGCATGAATAATTTATAGAGGCCTGTCTTTAAGAATTAAAGCTTGTGAGCTGAGAGCCCCAAATTGTACCACCTTAAACAGAGAAGAGACAGAGGGCGAGGGGTAAAAGGCGGCCCACGAGGAGAGCCGTCTTTTTGGGGGGTGGAGGGTGCATCACTCTCTAGAGGATCTTGAGCACCAGGGCTGTCTGGAGTATGACAGCATGCAGACTGAATGCAAGTCAAACAGGACCTCCAAAACTAGGATGACTTCCATTTTTAGTGTGTCCTCATACAAACCTTTCACCATCTATTGTTTTTTTTTTTTTTTGTATCTGGCAGCTTCAGGGAAGCACATTTGTCTGGCTTCTCTGTGGACACTGTTCATCATATAATTTCTCCAAGACCGTTTCATTTGGGAACGAACATCCCATAAAAACAAACGAAACTACTGACCTAAATCACAGCAGTATCCTGAATGCTGAGGTCCCTAGATTATTTCAGAGCCTCCCTCTTTTAAAAAAGGACGCATAGGTGATAGAGGCAAGAAAAGCAGCATAATGCAGAAAATTCCTAAAACTAGAATTTTGACAGTTTATTTGTCGTTTTTGAATATTTTTAGTCGCCATAAATGAAAATTCACTATTAATTATTATTAAATATTATTATAAAGAAAATTAATCACTTTTTAATATCATTGCATGAGATATTAAAGGGTTAGTTCACCCAAAAATGAAAATTCTGTCAGTATTTACTCACCCTCATGTTGTTCCAACCCCGTAAGACCTTCGTTCATCTTCGGAACACAAATTAAGATATTTAAGATATTAAGATCGCTCCTGCATACAGTCCATAGGCTTCTTGAGGGACTGGCTCTTGCTGTCCTCGAAAAGTCATTAAAGACATCGTTAAAATAGTCCAAGTGACTACAGGGGCTCAATCTTAAGTTTATCAAACGACGAGAACACTTTTGTGCGCAAAAAAACAACAAAAATAACGACTTTATTTCAACTATTCGTTTATTTCTCCCTCTGCGCGAGTCAGGTTACTAGTTTAATAGCGTAAGCTTCTGTTATTGTATGTCACATGCATCACACACATGACCAGCGTCGGCCAATAGAGAGCCTACGTGTGACGTAGCTCTACGCAATCACACTACGTTAACTGACTTACAGGCTCATTGAGAAGGAAGTGAATAGTTGAAATAAAGTCGTTATTTTTGTTGTTTTTTTTGTGCACAAAAGTGTTCTCGTCGTTTGATAAACTTAAGATTGAGCCCCTGTAGTCACTTGGACTATTTTAACGATGTCTTTAATGACTTTTCGGGGACAGCAAGAGCCAGTCCCTCAAGAAGCCTATGGACTGTATGCAGGAGCGATCTTAATATCTTAAATATCTTAATTTGTGTTCCGAAGATGAACGAAGGTCTTACGGGGTTGGAACAACATGAGGGTGAGTAAATACTGACAGAATTTTCATTTTTGGGTGAACTAACCCTTTAATGGGCTTAATTTATCAATAGTGCGTACACCAAATTTCCAGCGTACACCCAAAACCACGGTGACTTTGATATTTATCAATATGGGCGTTGGCGTGCGGTACGCTCAAATCCTGCGCCAGCTCAGGAGGTGGTGTACGCACATTTTAAAACAATTTCCAACACCACAAAACACACCGACAAACTAAAAGATATGCTATATAATGACCCACTGTAAAAAAAACAACAACAATATACTAATTATAAACTTCAGTGTTTATTTTTGTGCAACATGGACTTCAATGTTTAATTTGTGTGACCTTCCCAAAGCATTTGACTTGTAGGCATATTTGTATTCCTTCAGTTGCGAGCATGTGCGCTTTACCTGGCGTTTCAGGGTTAGTCCCGGCAGGTGCGCACAGAATGGGTTCAGTAATGAAAGGCTTTCAATGACCAAAAAATAATTCAGACTGACAAAATAATAAAAATGGCATTCTACATCTTTTTATTAATAATAATGAAAATAATAATAATAATAATAGTAATGACATTCTTCATCTAAATAACAATAAGCATCATTAATAATAAAAATCATTATAATAAGAAGAAGAAGAATATTACAAATTGTCATGCAAATATTAATGTGAATGAATGGTACTCCACATCATCATCCACATCACTATTGTACACCCCAATACATGTGACGTGATACGAAATTAAATCCTGATTGTGTCAAAACACGTGCTGTAAAAATGCATTGTGATTTCAGCTCCACGTCATAGAAGTTTCTCTTCTTTGCCGTCTTCCGTGTGTCCATGCCGTAAAATGAGGGCGTGGGGTAAGCGGAGACTTGAATATATAAGGGGCGTGTTATTCTAATGATGATCGTTTTCAGCCGCGGCATTTGTCAAGGGCAGGTATTGTGTACACCTGGATTTCAAAGGTATGCACAGCTTCATAAATCAGGCGGTGAGAGGAGTGTAAGCATAATCTTATGCCAACACATACGCCCGTTTCTACACGTAAGGGTTAATGCCCGACGAGGTGTCCATTGTCAGGTTTTAATGGACGACGGCGAGGCGTGAACCGGCCGACGCGCAGCGGAGGACGGTTCCCAGATAGCAAACTGACATTGAATCAACGTGGAAATATGACATTGAAACAACGTTGATCCGACATTGTTTTGCTCATCGAATTAACGTTGAACCAACGTCAGGCGCGTCATTCTTTCAAAACTAACGGAAAATCAATTTGAAATCAACGCGTTGTTTCAACGTTATGAAAGCAAACCAATTTTCGATTTTCATTAAGCTTTGAAGAATGCCGCGTCTGACGTTGGTTCAATGTTAATTCGATGAGCAAAATCAACGTTGTTTCAATGTCATGAGAGACGTCGTTTCCACGTTGATTCAATGTCAGTTTGCATTAGTTTATATTTTAATTAGGCTAAATCTAGTTTTTTTACAAATAATAACTTGCCTGACGGTTTATTTAGCAACCGGAGATATTTATAGTCCGCTCAGCTTGTAGAACCCTTCAGGTTCAAAAATGCATTTTTTTTTTTTTTTCATGAAACACAAAGGTAGGCATAGTTATTTTTTTTTATTACACATAAAACAATTAATCAATCAAAAAAAAAAAAAAAAACAATTAGTTCTGAGCACCAGCGATTTGCGCTTATAGAGGGCAATAAATTATTCAGATCAAAGAGAGGGTCATTTGCCTACATGCTAGCTTTTTTTTTTTACAATTAATTTCAACGTTTCCATTTATAGTGCAATTTGAAAAAGTCGGCCAGTCAGGAGGATCCTTAAAAGCTGGGTAACGTTACTGCTGCCCATGATGGGCACTTGATGCAGACAGTACGTTGCTCCAGCTTCGTCTCTCACGGAGAGACGGAGCCCAGTAAGCCCGCAGACTGCTCTCGCATCGATGGCCTGTCACCGACATTATTTGACGGCTCTCCAGTCCAGCATCGGAGAGTCGACCTACAGCATACCAGTCGTCAAAGTTGCCATATTCTCCATAAGAAATAACGAAGTCGCTCATTGTTGTATTAGGCTGTTTGTTTTGATAGAGTGTTTGACTGCCTGTTGCTATGGTTACTCACAGCTGTTGTGGGCAGCGCATTTATTTATAAATTTCGAATGGTAAACAGGCTGTTTCACCAGAACTACTTTCCTAGGTGTCCTCTATCACTTTTTAACGGACACCCTGCAGCCAATCAGAATCGAGTATTCACCCAGACCATGGTATAAAAGAATGATAAATGAAGGCCATTGTGAACAACTCTTCCAGACATAGGCTACGTTTTATTTTTCATTTAAAAGGTCAAATAATCGGACATTTCAAGAGACTTACTGACCTTGATACTTTCCTGTGTTGTCTTTGTTTATAAATGTTAGTCACATGAATCTTTTCTAATATTAATAATCTATGTATATTAATATTTTTGTAACAACATACATTAAAGTGATTTGAAAGCCAGCCTGACACCAGTTTCCTCAATCAAAATGTCTACACAAAGTCATCAAATGACTGGACAGCAAGGCAGCTGCCATCGCTTTAAAACACATCTTATTTGCTGGAGAGAAAAAAAAGTAACATTCTGGGTAAACACAAAGCGTACTGGAAATCTGGCCCATTAATAAAAACAAACGCTAACCACTCACACGGCCTGCAAAGACTTTACATGTGTCTGTGTGTTTGTGTGGGCATGCATGATATATGTGGCGTCCCCAAATTTGAGTGATCAAGCAGCTGGTCTATAGACAGAGAGAGAACAAAGAGTAGAACTCTCAGTGTGTGTGTGTGTGTGTTTAGTATTGTGTTAGTGTAAGTGAGTGTATAATGTGTTTCGGCCTCGGAGCAGATCTGCTCGTCGGTAATGTGTGTATGACAGAGAGAGAGAGAGAGAGAGAGAGAGAGAGAAAGGTGAACGCTCAGATAGGGTGCCTGATTATGTATGCATTGAATAAAAACTATTTCCCTGGCCAGCAGGCCTTCCAACTCCGCCCAAATACTAGGGCTCCCTCCCAACGAGAGGAAGGAGGGGACGAGAGGAGACATTTGAAATGGCCCTCAGGATACGCATCATCCTGAGCTGTGAATGACAGAGGAGGCCACTCCGACCGCTTCCCCGATCGCTATCCCTAAAAAAAAAACACTTTTCCGCACAGTAAGACATTCCGGCCTGCCCTCGGGGGCGTGCGGAGACATACAGGTCTGAAAGCACTTCAGCAGAGGGCAGGACATCTCAGCTGTATATCAGGCTTACGTTAATGTTTCTTAGAGAGAGACATTTCTTGTAGCAGACAGTGTGAAGGAGAAAAACAAGGGGAGAGGATGAAGAGAAATTGATTAAAATATCTCCGCTTTTGACAGCTATCAAACTGACACAAATCCACAAGAGCGAATTCATTCCAGTTCATCAGCTCCGATATGCCACTTTTTTGAAGATCAGGCCTATAAACGCTAAACACGCTGATCTAATGCATTACGATCCCACCAGGTCTACTGACTGTTTTGTCATTGTATCTCACTCTGTGCTGTAAAATACATATTAATAGCACTTTTATTATACAATAAATTAGAAGAAAACTCTGATTAAATTATGTGATTAGATGACATAAATTAATATTATATATTCATATATTTTCAAATATAATTTTTCCTGTGTTGGTGAAGCTGAATTTTCAGCAGCCATTACTCCAGTCTTCAGTGTCACATGACCCTTTAAATTATTTAGTGTTGCTGCTTACAATTTGTGTGGGAACTGCAATTATTTTTTTTCAGAATTCTTTGATTCAAAAGAACAGCATTTATCTGAATTAGTAATCTTTTAATCTTTTGAAGTTAATGCATCCTATATACATTTCTTTAAAGGCATAGTTCACTTTGAAATTAATGTTTGGTATGTTTTAGCTTACCTCAAGGGCATCCAAGATGTAGGTGTCTTTGTTTTCGCAGTAGTTTCAATTTTGATATATTTTGGTCAAACCGCTTATGTTCATCAGTCATATAATGGAGGTCTATGGTCACCACCTCAAAGAGCATGCACAGAGAAGTCCAAATTAAACATGATTTAATGACTTGTGTATGCTAGTACACATTGATGGCCCAAGACATGAAACGAGTAAATAGTGATATAAATACTCTTTGTTTTCTCACACAAACCGCTCGTTTCATGTCTTACACCATCAATGTGTACTTACATTTACGAGTCATTAAATCATGTTTAATTTGGACTTCTCTGTGCATGCTCTTTGAGGTGGTGACCATAGACCTCCATTATATGACTGACAGACACGAACGGTTTGACCTAAAATGATCAAAATTGAAACTACAACGGAAACAAAGACACCTTGTGAGTCTTTTCCTCCATGTTTCGATGCATGTCCAAATGAAACGGTTAGATGGTTGTTGTTTTCTTTTGCTGAGATCTGATGTGAGTGTCAGTTTATCCCAGTAATACACATTAATAGAGAAGAGGTTTAACTAAACCAAAATTTATTTTAATTAAAGGTTATGAGGGCACGTTTTTTTTTTTTTTTTTTTTTTTTTTTTTATAGTGATATGCACATAAATTATTCATAATAAATGCTGAAATATTATTCTTAAAAATTAAAATTGACAATTTTGTTTTCATAGTAATAGACCCAAAACAAATGGAGGTATATTCATCTGATTGTGGGGTAGTCGTCAATTCAAGCACAGCGACTACAATCAAAAAAAAGATAAACCTGTAATCAGGGTTAAAATCTCTCCATCTCCCCGAGTTTCTCTCATTTCACACTGTGTGGCTAACTTGTTTTATTCTGGAGCCAATTTCATACGATACACTTTCACTCGCCTGTAGAGGGCAAGGGTGGCCCTATAGAGCCTAAACCCTCTGAAGACAAGAATTGTATCATGTGAATTACTTTGTGGTTTGGGCTAAAAAAAAAAAGAGGTTACAGGACACGCTGTAGATGTTCACATTTCTCTTCTGAAACAGTAAGCACATCCTCTGGGTGAACTGAGGATAAGCGCTATAAAAGGAACTACAGACTTTACAGTGTGCGCTGCACGGAGAATCAAGTGTAATCCCGTAATCCTGACCTGTGCAGATACATCAATATTTATTTACCCCACAGAAAGATATCTGAATGCTGAACCCCTAAGGAGGGAAGATTCTATAAGGGAAAACTTGATCTTTTATACCATATCTATCTCATCTCAGATTCAGCGTTTCGCCTCTGTAAGGAAAACATCAGAGGTGTCAGTGTGTTGCTAGCCGATTAGTAACTCACCAGTCCGACATTTAGGATACCCCGAGTCTGAAGTAGAAGATCAACCTTATACGATTAGTTGAGCCGGATACTTGGCTGAAACGAGTAGGGCTGAGCGATATATCAATATAAAGAATATATGGTAACACTTTACAATAAGGTTCATTAGTTAACATTAGTAAATGCATTAACTAACATGAACTAGCGATCAGCAATGCATTAGTTACAGTGTTTATTAATCTTTGTTAATGTTAGTTAATACAAATACAGCTGTTCATTGTGCGTTCATGTTAGTTCACAGTCCCTAATGTTAACTAATACAACCTTTGATTTTAATAACGTATTAGTAAATGTTGGGATTAATATTAACTAAGATTAATAAATGCTGAAGAAGTATTGTTCACATATTGTACATGTTAACTAATGTAGTTAACTAATGTTAACTAATGAACCTTATTGTAAAGTGTTACCGAATATATATATATATATATATATATATATATATATATATATATATATATATATATATACTGTATATGAAGAGTTCAGATGCAAAAGCCTCTAAATGCCATTTGAAATTTTCTTCTTTAATGATGATTTTTATCAAACTTGTATATTTAAGTTCAGTAATTTCACTTAAATAACAATTAATAGGTAATTATCATTGCCATTTAAGTGAAATTACTGAACTTAAATATACAAGTTTGATAAAAATCATCATTAAAGAAGAAAATTTCAAATGGCATTTAGAGGCTTTTGCATCTGAACTCTTCATATATATATATATATATATATATATATATATATATATATATATATTCTTATATATATTCAATATATATATATATATATATATACTATATATATATATATATATATATATATATATATATATATATATTAAATGTTATATGTAATTAGACCATATCGCATATCGATATAGTTCAGGTTTGCGCTGTGATCCTTGTTCCAAGCAAGCTGCTGACCCAGAGCTCTCTGCACTGCTCCCCGTGCCCCCGCCACTCCTTTTCCACTTTGCGTGCTTGATTAAAGCATGTTATGTTATAACATGAAATAAAGTCTTTTACCTCAGCAAAACGGACTTTCTGTCCTGTCAGCCATTATACTGTAGTCGTAGCGCACACTCAATTGCACGCGCAAATGCGGCGGTGCACGCTGGATCGCCTCACTGTATATAAAGTAGAACTACTATACACTGAATAGAAACTATACGCGCATGCAACATTGTTACGTTGTAAATTACACGAAATAAAAGTAATGCAGGTATGATTTTCATTCTATTCACCAGGAGCAGTTTCCAAGTTTCATTAACAGTTCTTGTTAGTATTGTTTATTCACCATGGTAACTGTCATGTCTATATTAACCACTTAATGCCCCTATTTTTCTTTGTGTTATTTTTTATATTTTTTAAATGACTGTAATGGCTCATACCAACGTTGTATTAACAAAATAAATAAATCAATTAATAAATCACAATTACAATTCCAAGGGAATAATCTGCAATTTTAATTTTTGTCATAATCATGTAGCCCAAAGGTGAAAAAAACTGTTTATTATTTATTCATTTGATTTTTCAAATGTTCATGTTTTAATAAAACTACTTGTGACATGTCATATTTGGCTTTGACTGAACATTTGCTCTCACTTTGCAGAAAAAAATATCAGGATATATTATGTATATCGAAATTCAGCCTAAATATATCGGGATATGACTTTTGGTCCATATCACCCAGCCCAAGTTGAGATGAAAACTCTTGTTCATTACATTTTACATCAAAATTGCAACCACATGTGTTGTATTCATTGTTGCAAAACTTGTTCTGTAGTTCGTTGGTTATCGTGATCAAAACCATTGATCTGAAGCTCAATGCTGATGCTGTCATGTAAATAGTTTTCTTATCAGCAATAAATATAACAATTTCTGATCAACCCATATCAATTGCATTCTTAAAATAACATATCGGTTAAAGCCCCGCCCATTTCAAGACAACCCGACCCACTTCCGGGTTTAGGCCCCGCCCAGTCCGTGTACAGATACAGATAATGCTGTACTCGCTCATCTCTAATTATACCTCGACTACCCCTGCTAAAAGGACCAGCATTATTGGTCATCAGCATGTGTTGTAACATAATCTTGTGCTGCCAATCCAACATGCACCAGTCCAGATCATTTATATGACATGATGCTCATTTTCATACATTAAAAATACAAATCATGACTTAAATACACTTCTTCTGAGCATGTTTTATATATATATATATATATTTGAATAAATTGATATACATCTGCCAAAGTCAAGTGAAAGTGAAGTTTAGCCAAGTTTGGTGTCCCGTTCTCAGAATTTATGCTTTGCATTTCACCCATCGAAGTGCACACGCACAGCAGTGAGTTTTTGAACACACACACTGTTAACAAACACCCGGAGCAGTGGGCAGCCATTTTATTTCCTGCGGCGTCCAAGGACCGATTGGGGGTTAGCTGCCTTGCTCAAGGACATCCCGGTTATGGGAAGAGAGCGCCGTTCATTCTCTCTCCTGCCGATACTGAGACTCAAACCCACAACCTTCATGTTAAAACCATTAGGCCACAACAACCCATCATGTGCCATCATGTGGTGGGACCAACATACAAAAACATTTATAGGAACAGAACATAAAAAAAGGTGATATGTCATATAGAGCAATAATAGAGCATATAGAAATTAAATTTTGCCATGTCATAGAACCCGGTGATGGTGTGTGATGTCTGTACGAGCAGGGTGTGAGACGATATGCAAATACATAAGTAGGTAGGACATCATATCATTGCATTTATTTCAGAACACACACACACACACACACACATATATATAGAGCACTTCTATTTCGATCTGATCTGAAGAGAGTTAAACCAGTATATTAAAAAAAATCTGTTTATGAAAAACTTTGCCTACCCATTTTTAAATTTGTAAATGCATACCAATTATATATATATATATATATATAAACTTTCAATATATGTATTGGTATGCACTATATATTGGCATATATATATACACTCACTCAAACACACACACACTTGATAACTATTTATTGGTTACTAATGACATTTTTTTATTAAATATAAATTATTAAAAATAGTAAAGATGTTTTTCAAACAGAAATACATTTATGAGAACTTACCACATGTTTTAAGCTAGATTTTTAAAAGTTTGCTTTATTTCTGAACACTCGTATTTGTCATCAACCCCTAAATGCTGGTCTAAACTGGTCTTTTAAGCTGGAACAATAAAAGCCCGAGTTCATCCAAGCGGATAAAACTTACAGTTTATTGCAAAAAGACATCACCTTAAACAGCATCGGGCTCAAGTGATGCTCAATTTCCTGAGGAATGAGCTCATGAGATGTGTCAAATTGCTTGAGCATTTATGTAAGCCACATTTATGACTTATAAATTTATGATGGATGGACATTTCAACAGAGATGAAAACAAAACTCACGCGCCATCACTCAATTTGCATCCGCAGGCATCACCGCGTAACCAGAGACTTCCGCGAGTGTGCACTTCAGGCCAATTTGAAGGCGATTTATGCACAATTCAATTTAGTTGAGTGACGCAACTTCGCAGATGGACACAAATCGCTGATTTATAGCCATGCTCTAAGAGGTGAGGTTCAGCTTTGAGCATAAAAAAAAACGCAGAGGAAATGGAAGAGGGCAAAAGAAGGGGCTTCAGCAAACCTGCTCCCCGTTCCGCCCCAATCCCGTCTCCAAGGCAGCCATGGGGAAATCACCATGGCAACTCCCACCTGGGAGCACTTGTTAACATGAAAGTTGGAGCGGAGAGGAGAGGAGAAGGAGAGGCTTCTGTTTAAATGGAACGGCTGCAGGCTCTGTGTCTCAACAGGTTGGAGGGAAGAGACAAATGCCAAACAGGAAAGGACTGGAGTGTCCATCCACCACCCAAGTGCTTTGCTTACGCGGCTTCCACTCTCAAAGGAAAACGGCCCAGAGGACGAGGCACACAGGAAGCATGCGGGGGTAGCACTGATTTTGCATCCATCATCACAAAACAAGAGCTGTCCAAGTCAAAGCCTGAATATAAATGGCCTAGATCTCAGTTGAAAATCATCTAAGTCACATAATTTAAGAAAAGCCTGATGGTTCGGAGCAAAACTGAGTGGTTTAAGTGATGACGAAGATGAGAGAGATTTTCAATTTCGGTCGGTAACGTGGAGGTCATTATTTTTCTTTGATGATACCATAATAGAGTTGGCCGGGATATATATTCAGAGCATTCTGGAATAGAACCACATTAGTGCTAAGATACCTTTCCATCTCCCAAATCTCACTCATTTGTCCAGACCACAGACCGGGAGGGGGCGGCGGACCCCACGTCTCAGAGGGCGATTCATCCATCTCATCACTCGATATCAATTTCAGGGAATGAAAGTTAAGTAACAGGACTAGGAGTGAAGCTCTCTAATGTGGGCCCCTGATTGGTATTTCCAAGACAAAGCTGTCGAGAGGAGCCCGAGGAGCAAACGGAGAGCGGGGCATGAGGGGTTATTCGAAAGGTGACTTACATCTTTTTCGCAATTTCACCTGGAAAAGATTGAATGAAGATATAGTTAACATTTAGGTTCTGTTATTCTACATACTTAATGTTTTAACACTACCAATCTGGTACCAAAAGTGAAGGAAAGAATTAGGTAGCACAGAGGCGCTTGCCCTCTCTCCGATTCCGTCCGAGCCGCAGGCTCCGGGACAGGAAGAATAGGTTGTATGTGCAGACAAAGGTCGAGAACTTCACAAATTCAATTTAATTCACTCTTCTTGGTTTTAGACCAGTGGTGACTTTGAAGTGCTGCTGACAGAATAACATGTCTGGGGCTGTTTTAAATTTTGAACACAGCTCCTCTTTCAGCCAGAACCGTCGGGCCTGCTGCTCAGACCCCTGTTTCCGATTATCCTCCAGCCTTGAGTGTTAATTCTGTGAGTACTGTGCAGGAGAATGTGGACAGGCCAGGCCTGGATGGGGCTGAGGCTGGATGACAGGTTACTGTTATTTTAAAAGCACAGGCTTTTTTTTTGTTTGTTTTACACAACTACACATCAAAGGTGATGTAATGTATTTGAAATCCATTACTGGTGTCGGTGCAAAGAAAAAAAGGAAGGGGAATACGAATGTGTCAATGACAAAGTGTAAAAGGTAAAGAAAATGAAACTATATAATCATGATGGTTTTTAAGGTAATAGAAAATTATATAACTTAACTAAATACATATTGATTCATAACTTAAAGGGTTAGTTCACCCAAAAATTAAAATTAAGTCATTAATTACTCACCCCCGTGCTGTACCAACCCCGTAAGACCTTAGTTCGTCTTCGGAACACAAATGAAGATATTTTTGATTAAATTTGAGAGCTGTATAACTACCACATTGGCTCCTAAGGGACTGCCTCTTGACGGCCCAGAAAGTCAATGAAGAAAATGTTTAAATATCCCAAGTGACTACCGTGGCTCAACTATATGTTTATCAAGCGACGCGAATACTTTTTGTGCGAAAAAACAAACAAAAATAACGAGTTTATTCGACTATTTCTTTTCTTCCTTGTAGGCCAGAAACGAGACTTCCTTAGATTTCCACGACGCATGCGCGAGATTTGCGATCTGCTTACACTACTTCCGATCGCAATTCTCGCGCATGCGTCGTGGAAATCTAAGGAAGTCTTTGTTTTTTCGCACAAAAAGTATTCGCATCGCCTGATAAACATATAGTTGAGCCACGGTAGTCACTTGGGATATCTAAACATTTTCTTCATTGACTTTCTGGGCCGTCAAGAGGCAGTCCCTTAGGAGCCAATGTGGTAGTTATACAGCTCTCAAATTTAATCAAAAATATCTTCATTTGTGTTCCGAAGACGAACGAAGGTCTTACGGGGTTGGTACAGCATGGGGGTGAGTAATTAATGACTTAATTTTCATTTTTGGGTGAACTAACCCTTTAATATTATGTCAAAACTTTTTTTTAACATCTATGGAACAGTTATTATTACTTTTTATTTTGTTATAAAATATATATATATTTACGGAAGCCCTGAACCGCAACCTAAAAAAAAAAAAAAAAAAAAATCAGTAAAAAAAAAAAAATCAGTAAAAAAAAAAAAAAATCTGTAAAAAAAAAAAAAAATCTAGCATTTCGAGATTAAAGTCGAAATGTTTCGAGATTAAAGTCGAAATGTTTCGAGATTAAAGTCGGAATGTTTCGAGATTAAAGTCGGAATGTTTCGAGATTAAAGTCGAAATGTTTCGAGATTAAAGTCGAAATGTTTCGAGATTAAAGTCGAAATGTTTCGAGATTAAAGTCGAAACATTGTGCATTCATAACAGTGCGCGTCCACTGGCTCAGAGCGCGCGCGTGTGCGTGTGAAGTCGAACTGCCATGGATAAACACAAAATAGTAGCTTTTTACTTTTATCTGAATTACTTATCTTACTTTATCGTTATAAAATATAATGCGCCGGAATAGACTTTAGCCTATAAGAAAACAAACACGGAAAACACTTTTCAGACTGGATGGAGAAATCCAGCTTTATGAATGAATGAATGAAAGAATGAATGAATGAATGAATGAATGAATGAATAGGGCATTTATATAGCGCTTTCATATACAGTATGCCTACACTCAAAGTGCTTTACAATCATATCAGAGAATCTCTCCTCAACCATAAGTGGTTATTAAATCTTAGGAAATCACAGGATCCGGCCAAATGATTGGATACAGAATGATGCACTTAAAATGTATCCAGAGCGTATTTACGTTGAAGAGGGAGACCGAACAGTTACTGGTTAATTACTTAGTTTAAGTATTAGTTACTTTATCCATGGCAGTTCGACTTCACACACACACACGCGCGCGCGCTCTGAGCCAGTGGACGCGCACTGTTATGAATGCACAATGTTTCGACTTTAATCTCGAAACATTCCGACTTTAATCTCGAAACATTCCGACTTTAATCTCGAAACATTCCGACTTTAATCTCGAAACATTCCGACTTTAATCTCGAAATGCTAGATTATTATTTTTTTTTACAGATTTTTTTTTTTACAGATTTTTTTTTTTTTTTTACAGATTTTTTATTTTTTTTTTAGGTTGCGGTTCAGGGCTTCCGTATATATTTGTACACACACACACACGGAAATATATATCCAGTGGTGGAAAAGGCTGAGATTCACTGGGGGGACTGTGGTTGGGGACGCATTTTATATTTTTTAACCATAGATGCAGAAAATCCCACTATATTTATGTATGAAAGTTGCATAGCATTTGGAGGCTATTGCGTGAATAAAAGATGGAAATCCTCTACATTTTAAACTGGAACTCCCTCCTTGAAATTCACACCATGGACTCCCATGTACCCCACCTCCCTCCAACCCTCTATATACCTACAATGTGGACATTAAAAAAAAAGAAAAACAATGCTAGAGCCATGAGATTAAATGAGGAGTCAAAAAAATAATAATCTTTGTGAAGTGAAGCTTTGTGAAATGCAATGTATTTACAATGAATGCTCATGTGGATAATAATCATTCATCAAAACAAACCTTCCTCTTCAGCAATGCACTGCTCCGCGGCAGAAAGTATTTAAATAATGCATCCTTTTAAATAATGAACAGATTTCAGCCAGTCTAGTAGTAAAGATACATGCCCTACCATCTAATGAGCTTTCTTCTACATTAAACTCATTGCTTTCAAACATCTAAATCGGAGCAGTGCCAAATCACTGCTCTGAAAGTTTACAATATACATGCACTCCTAAACACCGCTGTAAACTTTAATTATGGAGCCAGTGGTGCAGTAACACGTAATAAAATGCGCTTGATAGCTTTCCAAGGGTATTTCTCCCCTGTATGCACCTGCTCTGAGAGACAGTCACTGGAAATGTGCTGTTCTACCTCCCGCTAACAATGACAGAAATGACAGACACACAATGTACTATGTGCCTAAGTCAAGGTCAATTACCATAGTTTGAACCTGTCCTGGAACATTTGACACTTGAAATTGTGTTTGTCAAACATTCTTCAATACTCATAGTTTACGTCAGTCTATGAATAAGTCGAAACTAAAATGTTAAAACATTCCATTAAAATAATAAAAAAATGTGTTTATTAGCACAATGATTTGCTAATTTATTTGCACATATCTAACTTGAATTCATCAAGGGCCGCTGACAAAATCTGGCAATGAGCAATCTATTCCACAAACAAAACAAAACTGCTAAAGTAGCTCATCTGTATCATTTCTGCTATAAAAGAAGTACTTGCATTCACTGTCATTAATAAAAAAATTAAGAGGGTGTTTCAGCTGTGCTAATATACTGTAACTGCATGCCATTAAAGTGAGCCGTTAAGAGAGCAAAAGAGATACATCTACAGCATGTGGAAATTGAACATGGACATAAATTCCCTGCTAAACGAAGAGTTAGCTTAGCTAGCTTGTGATGTGCTCCGCTTGTATATCTTTAAACATTTCTGTGAAGCTGAATTTATTAAACAGCCTTATATTGCTCCAACACAATACGGCAAAAGTAAAAGTGTCCATTCTAATGGTTTCAGCCCATGCAGTATTGAAGTGTCTTATGGCAATTAAATCCTGAGCTCAAACAGCCGAGCCATACAATGTGTGGGAGCCCCTTTAATTAAAGGCAGGGAAAATTAGTCTCAAATGTGTAGCATGTTCAATTGCTTCTGCTCGCTTAGTTCAATGAGCAATGGATCGAGATCAGGAGGGTTTATTTGCTCTCGGGACCGAATCCGTGTCCAAGGCTCTGTAGAAAATACTTGCAAATACTGAGTCAGCTTTTCCAACATTAAAAAAATGTTAGCCACAGGGGTGCTTACTTTGGAAGGCATTTTTGTTGTAAAACCACAGAGGGACAGTTTTAACTAACAAGGCCAAATCCTTTCACAATTACCTTATTAAGTAATACATTTATGCGGTATACGCATGGGCCGACTATGTTTCCCCATTTGCTCTGTGCACATTTATCACTGTCCATTCACAATAGTGTGAAATTGATCCCAAATTGAAAAACAAATGTTAAGGATCAGATTCAATTAGTTTGCTAATCAATTTTATTATTTAGTCATATAAGTAAAGAAAGAAGTAAATGTATAATTATCAATAATATATGCCTTTTCTCTATTTTTCTCTATCTTTTCTCTACCACCCACACATCGTGTAACTTGTCATCACATCTGGTTATTCTGGTATAAATGTAAAAAAAAAAAAATGCTTTTTAGAAGTTGTAAATAAATGTTTTACAAGAAAATACCGTTTCTTTTTTCACTTCAAAATTACGTTAAATTCAAAACGTTACTTGCGGTGTATATATAATTTATACAATTTACAAGCAATTCCTGAGTGAAAATTATTTCAAAGTAAATCCTACACCATATTTTTTTTTAGTGAAGCAATATTTTGATTGGCTTCATGAAACTTTGAGGAAATCCAGATGAGCGAGTAAAACTGTCTGTTTGCTTTCTGAGCTCGCTTGATGTCTAAACCATTATTTTAGTGATTTTTAAAGACAGGTCTATTATTATTCATGTGCCTAAACATTCCATATAAAACAACTGCAATCGGTCGGTGTCTTTCTGTCTAAATAGGGGTTCTTGGCCAGAATAAGCTGCGTTGTGTACCAGATTTAATGCCATTTAGTCAAACATCTGTCTAGACAGGACTAAAAAAGGGCAGAACACCATCTTCAAACACCGTTGAGCTCTCCATTCTCCAGGTCATGACTGGAGATCCAAACACACACTCACAGAGTTATCCAAAATCGTCTGCACTTTCGTGAATAATTCCAAGTTCAGAAATGCAATTTCCTCAGCATAAAACACACTTCTTGGGGAGAATGGTTTTAGTGTGCTTCCGAACTTTCATGAGTTTGTAGCATTAACATTAAATCTGAGAGAAAACTGAACCTCTGCCCCAAAATCTCAAAAAGAAGCGCATTATAACATTAGAGCCATGCAAATATCTTGCTCTCTCCACTCCATCTCCTCCTCCTGGTCGGCTCATCCCTCAATCCATCCTGCCTTCTCCTCCCACAATGCTGACAAGCAGGCCCATTGGATTTAATTATTTATTTGTGTCCCCAACTCACCAAACCTCCTCCCAAAACCTTTCCAACGCCTTTCATTTCTACTCCAAACGCTGAAGCCAGTGAACCATTTCCATAATCTCCATTAAACACTTCAAATGGGCCCTTTAAGAGCGCTCTCATTTGCATAATCCCATTAACTCTCCTGTTATTGCTCTGCCTTTACCATCGTCCTCTGCCCCGCTCGTACGGCCGCCCCAAAAAAATGGAGAAAAGAAAGGAAAAACTAGCAGGATTTTAAGCCAAGGCAAAAGGAAATCAAAGGAGATGGACCGTTGCAAAGGAAATCATTTTTATAAACAGAGGATTGTGGTAATATTAAGTTTACTATGTACAAGGTTATGCTGTCCAATAGGCCAGTCAAGGTGGACTTTCTAGTTAATGACTTATGAGAAACAAACATCTTGGTTGAAATTAAACTTATTAATGGCCTAATGCTAAAAACATGGCAACTAGCATTGTTTGTGATGCAACTCAATGGGAATTAAAAAGTTTTTTGGTTGAGGCACCCATCCTAAATTGAACATGAACAATATGCACAATATATATATATATTTATAAGTTCATATTATAATATATAATAATATTCAGTTATATATATATATATATATATATATATATATATATATATATATATATATATATATACACATCTCCATCTCTACAAATTGTTATTGGAATAGCTCAACTTATTTTTTCATTGACTTTAAAATAATTAATACATAATTTAAAATCACCATGAAATCGAAATGTATTTATTTTTTATTGTTTTTTTTTGTTTGTTTGTTTTTCTTAATCAAGAACTTGTTTTTTCTTGTTCAAGAACCCATTTCACACAGACATTCATCACAATAGGGAAGAAATGAGATCTCCACTTCCATTGCATGACGACTTTAATGTGTGTTAAATAGCACTGAAACCATAAATACTTCGAGACCTGTTGAGAGGTTACTTTTTTATTTTCTTTTTTTTAACAGTTATATAGTGTTTGTAATGAAAAAACTCAAGGTAACCTTCTTTGTTATGACATGATATATTTGAAGAGTTCAGATGCAAAAGCCTCTAAATGCCATTTGAAATTTTCTTCTTGAATGATGATTTTTATCAAACTTGTATATTTAAGTTCAGTGATCTCACTTAAATGGCAATGATGATTACCTATTAATTGTTATTTAAGTGAAATTACTGAACTTAAATATACAAGTTTGATAAAAATCATCATTCATGAAGAAAATTTCAAATGGCATTTAGAGGCTTTTGCATCTGAACTCTTCATTTGAACACTGTAAAAAAAAAAAGTCGTCGCCTTAGATTTTTAAGTACAAACAACTTGGAAGTCATTTCAACTTAAATTACATTAACTTATTAAAAAAATATTGAATCTTGTATAATATATAAAAAAGGTTGAATTTGCTTAACTCATGTTGATAAATAAAAGAAATGTAAAAACTCATTATCATAATTTATTCTTATCATTCTTATTAACATAATCATTTTTTACATTGAAAAATACATTTAAAAAAAATATTTGATTCAATAAAACCTCAATGTCATAAAATTATTCAAATATCAGACTACACATGGAAATATACAGTAAATTACTCTTTAAATAACTGGTGACATGGAAAAAAACATTACACATGTTCTTACACATGCAAACACATCCAGTCCGGTGTGATTTTTTTGAGGAAATAGCCACACTAGGCTGTAGTATAGCATCACATGAGAAAATATGTTTCTTGTCAGGATATGGGCTATCAGAGATAGTAATGGTCAGTAAGAGTGGCAGATCTACCAACGTGGCAGTTTTGGAGAAAGACTAATGCCAATCAATGAGCAATTTGTTAATTTGTTTTTGTAACGAAGACCATCTTAAACTACTTCTACTGTGAGCAACAGAGAAAACCCCAACAGAAGGGAAACGTGGTCCGGGGCTAATGGCACCTGTGTAATGCATGTTGAAGAATTCTGCACTAGCCTTGGGTTACAGTGGTGGGAATTCACACCGGCAAAGTTTTGAATGATTTCTAGCCAAGGGTAAAAGTACGGAGTGACGGAATGCTCTGAGCTGTAATATCGTGTTTCAGATTCCCAACACCCTCCTCAACCTCGAAAAAAGCTTGAAGGATGTGGGGCCCCATTTGAATGATACATTGTACATACGCGTGTTTACTGTAAGCAACACTTATCAATCACTGTGGTCTGGTTCCGTATCTGACAGTGTAATGGTTTTGATGTACTGGGAGGCCGGAGGCTGTGTCAAACCGGCACTTTTTGATCAGGGAAGCATGTCTTTAAAAGCGCCATTACATAAATGCACCGCATAATTCATTCCATTTCTTTCTACTCGGATCCAAATAGCTCGAACCCGAGTGTAACTAGGTCTCATTCCCTGCGGGTAGGGAAAGATATGAACAACAGTTATTCTTTGGTTTTAAATGATTTATGAAAAGGCTACATGCAGCGATCTGAAGTCATCCATAATGGGTACAAGAATGCTTCCATTTCATGAGAACATACTATATTACTCAACAGAAATTAAACAATGTACATCAAATCACAGGCTGGCAAAAGACAATAAAGAAAGCGTTGTTTGTTTTTCATTAGAGGGGACTCTTTTCTGGAGTGTGGTAATAACATAAGGCGAAGTTTGCAGAAAGCTTAACATGTTCCCATATTTGACATTTTGTCAAAATAACCAATAAATAATAAGTTAATTTTGTATGTTGTGAAAAAGTTAAATTGTAGTTTCAATTAGTCTGAACAAAAAGTTGAATCATTTTCTATCTTTGTCCATCAAAAAAAAAGTCAGACCTGATTTTAGATGATGAAAAGGCAATATAATAGGATATTCTATGAGATACACATACAGAAGAAAAATTCCTGTCAAAACTGCCAGTCAAACAGATTTGTACTTTGAGCTTCACCACAGTAGGATCGTTGTATCACCCAAGCCAATTAATGGTCCAATGTTTTGAAATGACTGGGGTCAGTATACAGTAGCTGTACCTTGAGCAGCCGATTAATTCAAGTGGGCATTCCACAGTGTCAGTTCCAAAATGTATATAAGAATCAGCCTTTTGTTCCCATTTTCAGATTTTTTCTGTAATTTTCTGTGCTGCTTTGGAAAATGTGTTAAACCGAGTTGAGGGTACTAAACTTGCACTGGCCATTTCATAAATTTTGCCAAAATATTGAATAAATGAACATCCAAGGGGCGGGACACACATAGACACGCATTTAATATGTTCAGTGAAGCTTTTGTTTAAAATTTGTTCTGCAGGTAAAACCAGGCCATCAGTCACCCTGCTGCCCAGTCCTCTGCATTAGCCATTAAAAACTCTGCCAACCACAAAATAATACAAGTTGCACTCAAGAGTGTTTTCTAACTCTCACAAGTGTCTAAAGTTTTCTGTCAGATATCAGACAAGTAAAAGCCCAAGTTTAACAGTTGTGCCATAACTCAGTGTGGTGATGTGATTGTGACCGGAATGATACCCTAAGGCTATAGACGAATCCGGCGAAACTACCGGAAGTAAGCGGGGCGCCATTACTGAGCTGTTGCTGGGTAGCGTTGCGCCATTGCCTCCTATTGTTTTAGTTGCAACTTGCGCCCACTGGAATAAACAGCCCGCGATTTACGACTGTCACTAACGTTACAACGTTACCCCTTGTATAATGTCGAGTGGGTAAACAGTTTCCGTTATAAATTGTTTCTATGGTGGCAGTAAAATTTCAATTTTGAAGAGAAAACATTGTGAATACCCCGGGTCGACTGCCCCTGTCTGGTGCTGTACGGTTTACACAGATTTCCTGGGCGAGTACAAGACGCAGACATTCGCGTATAATAACAATTATTTAATGACATAAGTAAAAAATATAATAAATATGTGATATAGTGATCAGCAAAATCTCCTCTCTTGCTATTTTTTCTATTCAATTAACATGCTATGGTCATTAAATGGATTTCCTGAGCTAAATGTAACGTTATGTGACATAATTGTTCTCCCGCTGTTATATTGACCTCTTTCCATGGTTTAAAAACACTAATTGGTCGATATTATGTATACTTTCCAGCTGTAACGTTACCTTACCCTTGCCTGTTGCAATGTGAAAATGAGATAAATAATGGACACAAATGAAAAACGTCTCAGGTTACGACTGTAACCTATGTTCCCTGAGAACAGGGAACGAGACAATACGTCGAATGATGCAATGGGGAACGCCTCAGGCGTGACAGGTGTCTGAAATCAAATATCAACTCACAGTAATCAGGTTGACCGGCGACAGCCCGTGCATCATCAGTTTGAATGATGAGCGCGTCAATCTGGATGTATAAGAAGGGCGCCTTGAAACCGTGACAACATCCTATCGTCTGAAGGGACTGTTGCAGGCAGGCCCCGAGGCATGGCAACGAGACGTATTGTCTCGTTCCCTGTTCTCAGGGAACATAGGTTACAGTCGTAACCTGAGACGTTCCCTTTCGAAGGGAACTCAACAATACGTCGAATGACGCAATGGGGAACGAAATACCCACTCCGCCATGCTGAGGGGAGTGCATGCCGAAAAGGCAGTGACAACTGTCAGAACCAGTAATTCCAAGGAACACTGAAACCACTCACCCTATGTTACATCGGGCTGACAGCACTCCCTACCGGTCATAGCTCAAGCTAATGAACCAAGAAAAACCAGAACGTAATAACGTGGGTAAATCGGGGCCAGCTCAAAGGCTTTAGGACCACAACTTCAAAATAGAAGGGGTCCCTTCTAGGGAGTGTGGCTAGGGGGCCAAAGGGACCCCCAGCCAGTCACTATTCAGGAGAACACTCCTCCTGAAATGCCCCCAGGCTGGCCTGGTGATCTGTACTAAGACACACAGTCTGGCCATAGCCTGTCCGTCCAAGACAGAGCCTCTGGAAATTGCCTAGGAAAGGCATCCAAAAACTGAAGGCCCGCGAAGCTGGCAGAAACCATCAAGTTTCGGATCACAGAGACGGGATCCTCCGGAGAGTGTGACTCAACCTCAAAACAACGGGAATCGTACACTCAATCCTCGAGTTTCCACCCAGTGCTCGCTTTGAGTACTGAGGAAGTAAGAGAGGGATCAAAATCAGGAAGGTCAATGAGACCTAAGACCTGATGACCCCCTGTGTGGGGAGCTCTGAAACATGAGGGCTCATGTCAGGAAGGCCGTACACTGTGCGGCCTGAAACCCAACGACCACAGCATGTGGAAGCTCATCCTTCAGGAAAGCCAGAGGCTAGAAACCTGACAGACCCACAATATGGGGCTACCTCGAAACAGGTCTAATGAGACCTAAAACCACCAGTTGTGGGAGATAGCTTGAACAAGGGAAGTGCCTGTCGTAATGTATTGCGACAAAGACACATCTAGAGTGGGACCCAAAGTGAAGAACCGGAGTCTGAACCACATAAGAAGGGACCGAAGCATACTGCGCGTGACCCTCACCATAAGAAATGGATTTTAAAAAGTGCACAAGACATCTCGTCGGGTGACTTAGCACAATAATAGGTGAAGTACGGGTTTGTGTATTTCACTCTGAATTCAGGAAGGCCCGTTGAGGCCTGTAACCTGGCGACCACAGTGTGTGGGAGCTCATGGCCAGGAAGGCCTGGTAAGGCCTGTAACCTGGCGACCACAGTATGCGGGAGCTCGTAACCTGGCGACCACAGTATGTGGGAGCTCATAACCAGGAAGGCCTAGTGAGGCCTGTAACCTGGCGACCACAGTGTGTGGGAGCTCGTGACCAGGAAGGCCTGGTAAGGCCTGTAACCTGGCGACCACATCCGGTGGCAGCTCGTACTCAGGAAGGTCAGGGAGACCCAGCCTGGTGTACCTGAAAAACCACACCAAGTGGGAGCTACTTCGAGAAGTTAGCTCTTAAGAACTCTTAAAGTGGGACCCGAGGAAAGACCGGGGTCTGAGCCACATAAGAAGGGACCGAAGCATACCGCGCGTGACCCTCACCATAAGGAATGGATTTTAAAAAGTGCACAAGACATCTCGTCGGGTGACTTACCACAATAATAGGTGAAGTATGGGTTTGTGTACTTCACTCTGAATTCAGGAAGGCCGAACTTGAGGCCTGTAACCTGGCAGCCACAACAAGTGGGAACCCATAATCAAGAAGGCCTGACAAGGCCTAACACCCGATAGTCCCAATGCATGGGGAGCTCACATTCAGGAAGGCCGCTGAGGCCTGCAGCCTGACATGTGAAGACTCACCACTACAACTTAGCGACCACGAAAAGTGGGGGTTTCACATTCAGGAAGGCCTGGTGAAGCCTGCAACCTGATATATGACAACTCATAACCAGGAAGGCCAATGAAGCCTGAAGCCTGGTGACCACAGAGTGGGAGCAAAGTGCTCAGGAAAGGTGGTGAGGCTGTATTCTGGCTACCGCAGCATGTGGGAGCCCACATTCAGGAAGGCTGGGTGAGGCCTGTAAACTGACTACCATAGTATGTGGGAGCTCATAACCAGGAAGGCCTGGTGAGGCCTGTAACCTGGCGACCACAGTATGTGGGAGCTCATAACCAGGAAGGCCTGGTGAGGCCTGTAACCTTGCGACCACAATGTGTGGGAGCTCATAACCAGGAAGGCCTGGTGAGGCCTTTAACCTGGCGACCACAGTATGTGAGAGCTCGTATCCTGGTGACCACAGTATGTGGGAGCTCATAACCAGGAAGGCCTGGTGAAGCCTGTAACCCAGCGACCACAGCATGTGGGAGCTCACAACCAGGAAGGCCTGGTGAGGCCTGTAACCTGGCGACCACAATAAGTGGGAGCTCATAACCAGGAAGGCCTGGTGAGGCCTGTAACCTGGCGACCACAATAAGTGGGAGCTCATAACCAGGAAGGCCTGGTGAGGCCTGTAACCCGGCAACCACAGTATGTGGGAACTATAACCAGGAAGGCCCCTTTGAGGCCTGTAACGTAGCGACCACAATGTGTGGGAGCTCATAACCAGGAAGGCCTATTGAGGCCTGTAACCTGGCGACCACAGTATGTGGGAGCTCATAACCAGGAAGGCCTGGTGAGGCTTGTAACCTGGCGACCACAGTATATGGGAGCTCATAACCAGGAAGGCCTGGTGAAGCCTGTAACCCAGCGACCACAGCATGTGGGAGCTCATAACCAGGAAGGCCTGGTGAGGCCTGTAACCTGGCGACCACAGTACGTGGGAGCTCATAACCAGGAAGGCCTGGTGAGGCCTGTAACCTGGCGACCACGATGTGTGGGAGCTCATAACCAGGAAGGCCTGGTGAAGCCTGTAACCCAGCGACCACAGCATGTGGGAGCTCATAACCAGGAAGGCCTGGTGAGGCCTGTAACCTGGCGACCACAATCAGTGGGAGCTCATAACCAGGAAGGCCTAGTGAGGCCTGTAACCCGGCATCCACAGTATGTGGGAGCTCCCACAGATGTCTCTCCGTGGCCACCATAGCACTGATGGAACAGCAGATTGCTTGGTGGCCCGGAGTCCCGCAGCAGATCAGTCTGGTAGGCCTGAGGACCACAAGGGCGTGCAGAACCGCACCTGCCTGACCTGCTGCCGTGTACGCTCTGTCATTCAAGCATGAAGATGTCTTGAGCAGCTTGGATGACAGGGTCAGAGCTCTTAGTGAAGAGGACCAACCAGAGACGAGATAGTTGGCCAACGTCTCGTCCACTGGCGGCATCGACACATATCCGTGCTCCACGGCTCCCTCCACAGCAACGAAACTAGCCCGCTGATGCAGATAGAGACGTGAGGAGAACGGATTCTTCCATACCCTCTCAATCCCAGCGTGGAGATCAGAAAGGAATGGAAGGCTCATCCGGGCTGGTGGCTTATGGGTGGGGAGGAACCAGCCATCCAAAATACCATGAGCGGGTTCCTCCCAGACGCGCCTCCACTGCAACTGCAATCTGTCTGTGGCGCGCCCCATAATGTCAACCAGCTCAGCGTACACTGGGCAGGAGGGCTGAAATGGTTCGGTCTCAACCAAACTGACATCCTTTTCTATATATATATATATATATATATATATATATATTACAGCCAACTCCTGTCCTGCCCGAAGAGAACAGTTACAGATTCACCAAAGAGAGAGAGTGCTCATTTTCTCTCTTCTTAGATGTTCAACATTAATCTGTAACTTACCCTCGTCAGCTGGTAGATCATCCGCGAGGTTAACGCCCCTCTCCCGATAATCTGCAGCTCCGTCTGAAAGCTCCACGAGCTCAACCACCACTGAGCCTCAGCCCGAGCGGGAACCGGAACCGCGGGGTTCAGATGCCGCGCCCACTTCCCTCGAGAAGTGGGTCAGACGAGAGCAGAGAGTTCTGAAAGGAAAACTCTCAGTTCGCGCAAAAAACTCCCTCGAGAGCTTCCCGCGAATGCTCTTCTCTCAGGCAGAACACGCACAGATCGTGTGAATCCTCCAGTGTCAAATATCTGGACACAAGTCGGCACACTCGCGCAAAGTGTTTCTCCACGTCTCTGCGCGCTTAATCGTTGATACTATCAAACAGACAAACAGTCCCTGAAGACGAAAAGATGTTGTCACGGTTTCAAGGCGCCCTTCTTATACATCCAGATTGACGCGCTCATCATTCAAACTGATGATGCACGGGCTGTCGCCGGTCAACCTGATTACTGTGAGTTGATATTTGATTTCAGACACCTGTCACGCCTGAGGCGTTCCCCATTGCGTCATTCGACGTATTGTTGAGTTCCCTTCGAAAGGGAACATGAATTAGTTTATTTGATTTCATTTATTTATTTATTGTTGCCAAATGGACAGATCTATTTATAGTTTCCTCGTTAGCAAACGTTAGCCTAGCTAGCTTGCCAAGCTATTTTCATAAAAAATCTGTAAGATCGTTTGTACCTTCATCTGTGACTGGAGGCCAAGGTCTAACATCATCAACCCAACAAGTCATTCTGCCTGGCTGTAGCCGTCATCGAGGGTGCGTTAGCATTATCACCGAGGTTTGTTTACATACCGGTGCATATGTCTATGCCGGTGTAACAGCTCAGTAATGGCGTCGCCACAAGATGGCAGCCTACACAGAACGCTCGTCGGATTCGTCTATTCTACAGTGAAAGTGTCGCCCACTGTACAGGGCTCTTGAGCTTATAGAGAGTGGGTGTTGGGTATAAGGCCCTGAAGGGCATGGATTAAGGGCAGTATTAACAAAGCCTGGTGCACTGTCACTGCGAACCAAGCCAGTGTTGCAGAGGCCAGCATTCTACATGGTACAAGCACCAGCAAAGTCAAGAATGACTTTCAGAGTGTCTAAAGAGGCAATATATAGTAATACAAAACTAGTACTTTGTAAAAGAGTAATAAACCCTCTGCTATTTTTCCCTGAGAGCCCCAGGATTTAATAAAGTTTGTCTAATGGATAAAATATGTCTTTTCGTTTCAAACACAGTAAACATAGTAAAAAACAGCCTTTAGTACAGCAATACCTCAGTTCTGAACCGACCGGTAAATACGCATTAGCCTTTTTTAGGTGCTGTGATGTCTTAGAGTCTCTTTGGCTTGAAAAAAGCAAGTGTGCTTTATTCAAGTGTCATTTAAATAACAATTGAAAGTCTTCATCTGTCAGCTTAGATACAGGCTAGTTTGAGTCACTGGCTTTTGAAGTTATCCGAGTAGTACTCAATGCATTTTATTGATGCCTCCGCCTTCTCCAGCGCAGAGAGCCCATCTACACCCTGTGGTCTGTTGAAGCTGGTCAGTCATGCAGACTAGTTCAACCAACAAGACTTGATTTCGTCCAATAAGGCCTTGAACAAAGCACCTTTAGCCCTCCCATCATCTCTTTGGTTCTAAGAGTTGTCTCAACTTTAATTATAAGTCTAAAGGGTGTAGTTCAGGGGACACGGGGACCCTCATCCCGACCAGACCTGGAGATGCACCTTCTATGGGAACATCGGTTAATTGCGACCACCGAACTCTGACGGAGGATGGGGCAAAGGTGGGGGCTGCTGTTCCTAGACCTCTGAAATCCCTTTTGTAAAAGCTAATGTGGCAGAAAAGACCCTTGCAGCGGAGTCTCTCTCTGCCGATTTAATCCCTGTGTGTGGAGTGAGCTCCTCAATAAAGGGCTCAGTGGCCCGGTGCTTCCGAGGATTTCCTAATTGCCCATTCTGCAGACAGATTAAAACAGCCTCACCAGCACCTACTAGCACTTAGAAAGGGAGACTGTAAGGGATCAAACCAGGATGAGCCTGCCGCTCTTCCAAAGGCATCAAACGTGTCCACTTACTTGGCGCAAAACATTCTGGTCTTGAAGCTGAAGTTTCAAGATGTCACAGAGAGCTTACCAAAAGATCGACCCCTGAACTCCTCTCGGTTTGAAAGACCTCTCACCTTTCCGGTCCTCCTGGATGTTTAGATCACTCAACACATTGTGAGTCACCGTTCGACTCCTGGTCTCCCTCCAGGCAGGCAGTTCAGTGCACAGAAATTTCCCCCCACATCCAGGCAAGGCCCCAAATGCTCTTTCTTTTTATACCATCAAATGCAGACCCATCGAGATCACATCTTGAAAAGTCCTTAGCGTAAGGCGTGGTTATGGACCATGCTAATGACCCATGAAATTCCCTCTTTCCTCGACCTGAGCAGAAGCAGCATAAGGCAGTTGCTTTCATAAGAACTAAGTGCGCTGCTGCCTAGTGAGCAAACGGTTACTTTGACCACTTGCTACAGGTTTTGAGAGAAAAAAAGAGAGTCTGTTACCATTACATGAGGTAAAAAGACATTTTCCCAGAGTGCTTGGTAATGGAGTGAATTAAGCTGTTTTTTACAGCATACGGGAATGGCAAAATGTCATACTCTCACTGTGTCCGAGTGGGAGGCTCTCTAATGGAGAGGGACCGGTTAATCCTGCTGACCGTGATGTGTTGACATGCAGAGCCGCTGAACAGCCAGACATGTGGAACAGACGCAGGACAAAGAGATGATCTAATGATGCGGCAAGGAAGCAGAAACAGAGCCATCAACACACATTGCTCTTCCAAAATCTAGTTAGCATTTTTGTGACAAAATAGTAGAGAATTTTTTATAATCTGCTATTTACAGATTATCGGCCATAAAATAAACTGTTTTGGCCAAAATTATATTATCGGCGCATAACTATTTATTTATTTAATTTTAACATTTGAGTGTAATGCACATACTTACTCTTGTATATGAAACATGTGGCCACAAGGCAGCTCACTAGGTTAGAGCTATCAATGTTGACAATATTTTTTCCAAACACACATGCATGCACACACACACACACCATGATGAAAAAGCACATCTGTGTGACCTAAAAGTAAGACATTATGAACTGACAGCAATATAGACAGATTATGTGTCTCACTGATGTGTTTGGTTTAGATTTTTTCTTCACCGGAGGGTTAATGGTGATGGAATAAGAGGTTAATGACACTGAATCTCCTGTGATTGTTGCCATTGTCACTGAACTCCAAACATCTGGAAGAAAAGGGATAGAAATGGATCGTTCATTTGACCTTGTGACTGCCCTCAGCGTTGGAGAGAATTCTCCATCATAATTAACTATCTGGGTCAAACTACAGATGAGGAAAGGTTATGTTCAGAAGTTTTGTACATTTCCATGCAAGTATAATGAAGAACTGAATAAACCAACTCCAACTGTTTCTCTTTATTGCTAAAATACACAGATACCAAATTTTGGTAACTAACAAAAATGTGCTGCTGGTCAAATGTGAAAGCAAAGTGAATGCTTAAAGGGGAAATGAAGCGGTGAATCAAGTTTACATGATTTACAAGATGGATTTCCAATATAATCAACAATTATATAAGAAAAATTACAAATGTAAACATTTAGAAGAAAAAAAGGAAAAACTTTGTATCTTTCGCTGCCAGGGTGCCGCCATTGTGCAGTTGGCTCAAGTTTAACAGGCTCTGGGCATTGAAAATCGCGACATCAAACTGTGTTTATACCAGTGTTTTGACCGCGAATGACTAATGTTAGGTACAGTTATTAGACAAAAAGACGACGTCTAATGTTATATGTTGACAAACTGCACATAGAAACATATTGTTCGCGATGTCTGCCGTCAGATATTCCCGTCTCGTCAACAACATGTAAGTTTCGTTGCTATGTAGAACAGCCGGTGGTGGTTTGGGGCGAAGAGCGGGTTTGCAACGCTAACTTACCAGGTGTCAGTGTGGCTGTTGTCCTGCGATGCCCTCCGTGTCAGAGTCCATCTGTTGTCAAGAGGTTGATCGTGAGCATGTATTGCGTGGTCAATTCTGCATCACCGGCGCGCACGTTTACCATGCTGTGCCGGGAGTAAGACGTGTGGAAGCGGCGATGCTTTCCCTGAAGGATGTCATTGCGGAGACACTTTTTCCTAGTATATGTAGGCTGTAGCTACTAGCACTACCAGTGGGAAAATATGGACGTTTCATTTCCCCTTTAACAAATACATGCTAACTTACATGTTGTTGACAAGACGGGAATATCTGACGGCAGACATTGCGAACAATGTTTCTATGTGCAGTTTGTCAACATATAACATGAGACGTCGTTTTTTTGTCTAATAACTGTACCCAACTGTACAGTTCTGTAACTGTACCTAAATGTAGTCGTTCGCGGTCAAAACACTGGTATAAACACAGTTTGATGTCGCGATTTTCAATGCCCAGAGCCTGTTAAACTTGAGCCAACCAACCCCGTGACGTCAACTGCACAATGGCAGCGCCCTGGCGGCGAAAGATACAAAGTTTTTTCTTTTTTTCTTCTATATGTTTACATTTGTAATGTTCCTTATATAATTATTGTCTGCTGTTATTGATTTATACATCTGTGATCTAATAGTGTTGGTAATGTTTTGACATAATTAAGCTTGATCTGAAAAATGAAATCTATTCAGATGATTTGCTTTAACTTGTTAGCAACAGTTTTGTGGTTTTACTGCATATCTGTATTTTTCTTATAACCTAAAATGTTTAATAAAAAATATTCTGATCAAATCACTATCATTTTTGTTTAGAAACACAGAGATCAATAATCAGCCCGTCTATCTCAACTGTGGTGACATTAATAATCCTTGTTGCCACCAATCACAACTCATTAATGGCTCCCATCATGCATTGCGGTTTGAATAAATTATGATCTGAATTGTCTATGTAATTTACTTTTCCTACTTGAATATTCTACTCGTCACCGTTGTTGAGAAGCATTAACTGAATCTTGAGGTCTGTGTGTGCCTAAAGGAAAGATTTTTTTTTTTAAACAACTTTTGAGAAATCCGTCTATTATATTTAACATTCTGGACATTTATGCAGAATCTAAGTCGTACACTAACCAACAGAATAAATCGCAGACAATTTGCGATTTCAAATTTCAAATGTTGAATGTCATTATATGACCAACATCATTTTATAATTGTTTATTTTTGTTCATCTGACAGATATAACTCAGATGCAACAGCCAATTAAAATATAAAATTTATAATATAAGGGTCAAGAGCCCAACTAAAGCAAACACTCATCTCCATAACGGTGGCTTAAAATTTTAGATTTTTTTCCTTGTGATTCTGCTTTAGGTGTCTTCAATAATGCTCTATCACCACTCATCTAATCACTTAATTATCTCATTAAAGGATTAGTTCACTTTTGAAAAAAACTTTTGCTGATAAATTACTCACCCCCATGTCATCCAAGATGTCCATGTCTTTCTTTCCTCAGTCGAAAAGAAATTAAGGTTTTTGATGAAAACATTCCAGGATTTTTCTCCTTATAATGGACTTCAATGGGAACCAGGTCCAACCGAGGTCCAAACGACAGTTATAACAGTTTCATATGCAGCTTCAAATGTCTTTAAACGACACCAAACGATAATTAAGGGTCTTATCATGCGAAACGATCGGTTATTTCAAAGCTTATTCCAAAAATGTAACTTTTCTAAGGACAAATGCTAGCCTTGTAATATATTGTGAGGCGTGTTTGCAACGTCACGTAATACGTAATTACGTTCAAAAGGTCACGGGCGACGTAGCCGGAAGTACAGAATCAAAATCGTCCGACATCGTTGTTTTACCTTTTAATTCCTTTTTTGTAAACGGCGTTTGAGTTCGTTTACACGTTCAACCTATGCGTTCAACTTGTAAACACTGACTCTGTACTTCTGGCTACGTCGCCCGTGACCTTTTGAACGTAATTACGTATTACGTGACGTTGCAAACGCGCCTCACAGAATGGAGAAAGGCTAGCATTTGTCCTTAGAAAAGTTACATTTTTGGAATAAGCTTTGAAATAACCGATCGTTTCGCATGATAAGACCCTTATTCATCGTCTGGTGTCGTTTAAAGACATTTGAAGCTGCATCTGTAACTGTTATAACTGTCGTTTGGACCTCGGTTGGACCTGGTTCCCATGGAAGTCCATTATAAGGTACGTCCTCGATATTAACACGATTTGGCTCAGCTTGTCAGTGTCTTTGTAGTAAATGCTGCTCCATCTAAAAGCAGGTGAAGGTGATTTACTACTAATCAAGGAACCGGCTTTACTGATTAGATGCGCATACAATATCGTGCGATATATCGCCCAGCCCTACGTTTTAGGAAAAAAACCCTCTGGCGCCTAAAGGGTTAAGTCCACTAAAGATACAGTGTGTAGTGGATGACCTTTGTGACAGAATTATTTTTAATTTTGCCCTTGTAATCTTTTCCACAATGACCTCAAGTGAATCAGGATTCAGGACAATAACCGAACCAGCCTTTCTAATCAATTTATTAATCCTATTTTTTCATCTACAGTGATACTACAGTACATCCCCAACAGAATACTGCATAAAACAAAACAGTAACCATGATTCCCAGATAAATAAACAAAAAACATAAAGAAGCTTACTACTGAGGCAACTTACATTCACATCAACTTACAGGTTATGAAGTTTATCTGTAGCTATCATTATCTGTCATTTGGTCACAATCTCATGTTATAAAAAGATCAAGAAGCAAAGGCTATTTAAGACCGTATTGGCTATGACTCGATGACAAATGCAAGACTAAACATTCAACAAAGAAAGAAAAAGCTGTACTTATTTGAACAAATGTCATTTACCTTTGAAGTGCTACACACATATTTGGATGCATGTAATGCATTCAATATTGAGGCGGGTGAAGTTATAAGTTTTACCGACAGTTTGAGGTGCCAGTCACGAGGTTTAATCACAGGCCTTTTAATCTGTTAAATATTTGCATAACATAACAGTTAATAGTATCTAGTAGCTAAAAAAAAGTTGAAATATGGAGATACGAGTTTTCTGCCCGACAGCAATGATATTTCAATTTGTATTACTTTGTAAAGTAACTGTCTTACAGAAATTTTAGCATTTGATTGAAATAATAATTTAAAAGTATACACATTTTCTTCCTTGTAATTGGTCCCCCCTGGACCTGCAAGCAAAGGCACATGCCGAGAAGGCCTATACATAAATCCGGCCCTATCCGCGTGTCTGTTAATTTAGTAATATCACCTTTAGCATCATATGGAAATCTACCACACATATTCAACGGTGCATCTACTCACTTATTGCATTGAGTTTCAATTTAATATTGCTACTGAGGTAACAGGGGCTTGCATTGTCCCGGAATTAAAAATGGCAATTCTGCTTCTGAAAGTATCAATAAAGTAACTGAGCACTCAAGGTTTGATATTCAAAAAATGGTTGGAAAAGATACAAAGAGAATCGAGGAATGGCCTAACATTAAAACGGTTGCTTTGATGAATTCCAGCTTGCCCTGTTAAGTGCCCTTTAGCTGTCAGACACATGATTTAGAGATGCCGTCTGTGGGATCTGGATCAGGGATGTTTTAGTACTAAAAAAATTTAAATAGTCCCCATGTGGCATTGGGAAAAACATCAAATTAATATATAGTTACACTGTGCTTTGTTTAAACTCTTTGATACCATCGTGATAGTAATGTTTGATATACGTTTTTTAAAACGTACACTGTGATTTTATTAAAGGCACAGTGTACTTTTTACTTTTCACAAATGTATCTACATCTGATTTGTAACAACGGTTGATCAGAAAACCAACCAAAAAAAAAGCTACTTCAAAGAACCACTATAATTTTTAGCCTATACTGGCTTGTGCATTATATTCCAAGAATGAATGTCATTCAAGACGTAAAATATGACAATAAAATTATTCATTTTTCACAATAATTAATTTCCAACACTAATCTTTCTTTGTCAGTATACATGAAGTTTCTTTCCTCCATGAGATGTGGCTGAGGAGCCGTGGAATTCTGAAGGAACCTCAAAGCCCTCTGGAGGAGTTTAGCTTTTCGAGACAAAATCCTTGGATTAAAAATACATCCTTCTTGGGATTTTCTCTCTGTTTGGCCTTGAACAGACCAAAGTCCTGCGGGTTGTCATCAACCCGTGTCACACAGAACATGTGATGATCATAACCAGAACATTCTGAACAGAGATCAGGGCAGAGAATCTGTCTCATTTGCTAAAATCTGTCCAAACACACTAGTAAACAGTAATATCCAGTTAATTTAACCTTCAAATGGTCTTCGTTTCCTGTTTACACTTCTGGGCTTCGGGTCTATATGACCCCAACAACTGATTGAGTAATTTTACAAAAAAAATGTACATTTTTATATATATATATATATATATATATATATATATTATTTTTATTTTTTTTGTGTGTGTGTTAACTTCTCATCTTTTCATTAATGCTATGTTTTTGTATATATAAAGTACTTTTGTATCCATATACCACACAATTCCTCAACTACACCATTAGCTTGCATTTGAAATATTATTTTTTTATGATACATTGCATTTATGCTCTAGGCCTTCATTCCTGTGTAAAAATTTTCAGATTTATGTCGATTTTTTTTTTTTTTTTTTTTTTTTTCACATTTCCCATTCATTTCTTTGGGGTCAAATATGACCCCAAAGACCAGAAGTGTAAACATGTTTTTTTACATACCTTCAGACCGAATCAAGACCATTTTGTGTGCGTGTGTGTATAATAATGTAGGAAGAGTCACAAAATCTTATTCCACTGAGAAGGGAACCTTTTTTTATTAAGTAAAAGTCGATTGGGGTCGTTTAGACCCCATGACCCGATTGAGGGCTACAAACTAATACGGTATAATGTTAATCTGGGTATGTTCAGGCTAAAGTATGACAGATTTGTGCAACTAGCCTCACTTTGTTTTGATAACACCTCAGAGACAGTCTTTACACTTTCGACTTATTAAATGTCTTACTTGTAGTTAAAGTTAAGCATATTATACTGGAATGCGAAAAAGTATTTGATCATCATAAAAACAAACACTAAGCGTGTGGCCAAATGTTTGTCGACAACAATAATGTGTGGTGTGTCAAACATACCTTTGTTTTGGACTACAACTGGAAGCTGGAATGGTGCAGTGAAATGAGTCTATAATCCTGTTAGCGTAGCACCTGAGTTGAAATGGCTAATCCTGTTTAAACTCACAACACTGCCCAGGTAATCTTCCTGTGTCCTGATCAGCAGCTGGCTCGTTCACAGCGCAAAAGGTGAGACATCAATCCGTGATCACACCTGTGCCTGGATTAGCCATTTCATGGCAGAATAACTACAGTATGCCGTGGAAATGTGCAAGATAAGTACTTCTCTAGCTTCCGTCAATGGGTTTTTATGAAACGCTTCTTTTCAACGCAAATCTGGACTGAACACACCGACCTCCTGAAGCTGAATCAACCAATGCAATTTATTTCTAATGAAATAACACACCAGCCTAGGCCCCATGTTCCTGTATGCTTAGATCACAACGCACTTGGCCCCATGTTCCTGTATGCTTAGACCAAAACGCACTTTAGAAATCTTATAACAATTTTCCATTTTGTCTTACCAAGTTAATTCAAGAGAGTTACATTAAAACTCCAAGTATGTATTTCCAAGAGTTATATTATAACACATGGGCCAATGGTAACATAGCATCACTGCAGGCTTGTGAGAATTCATTTTTTTGTTTAGCCTGTCACAGAAACCTACATTTGGAGGCAGCCAAGGCATTTTTGAGGCCGTTTTGGGCATATGCAGTGCTGCCTGCACACAGCTCAATCATCCTACCCATCATACACCAAAAAAAGGTCGAACCGCATGCTCTCTCTCTCTCTCTCTCTCTCTCTATCTCTCTGCCTTTTACAAAACAAACAGAGAAAACTAATTGTATGAGCGGCAAACATACGGCGAATGTAACAAACATCAGGAAAGTTCTCTCTTTGGGAAGGAATGTGTATTGTGTTTTACCAGATCTTTAGGCAAATGTCGAAAATTTGGGTCATTACCTAAATTTGGATCTGTAGACGTTTCAAGTCAAATATTATAATATTTTAAACTGTGCATTGTGCAACTAAAACACAAATCACAATCATATTATTACTACAACCTACTACAAGCACAGTAATAGTACACAAACCCGACAAGAATATACTATTGAACAAAGGTCAATTTTAACCTAAAAAGCCAATACGTTTTTATCTTGTATGCCTGTATACTGTAGAAATTAACCTTTAAAAATAAACCTTCTCTGAATAAATATATTCACAGGAGTAAAAAGCTTGACAATTAGCCCCATTCTCCACAATAACTTGTAAAAATCGGGTAGGCAAACAAGCTCACACAGTTATGTTATAGTTTTGTCCTTGTTAATCGATTCCTTTTGCAGATCTCAACTAGTCTCTCTCGCAGAACCCTGCCATCAGAAGACATCAAAAATTCCCCCCAAATTTTTGGTTTCAGTCAGAGGCATGATTGTCTTTGTGCTGGGGGCGAAAAAAGGGGCACAGAAACCGACCTTGTTGCCCACGCCTACTCATGGCTAAGATGAGAAAACAACAATTTGTCACTAAAAGATACTTCTGAAAATTATTCTACTTCTTGAGTAAAAAACTATTGAAAAGCACTACACAACATTTTGAAAGGTCTAATAATATTCAAATATGCCAAAAACAGTGTATTTTTTGGGCTGCATTTCTGAAAATGCATCAAAAGGAAAAAAAAAATTAAATAGGCCCTTTGTGTGATACAGTATGTAGTTTTTTGATACAATCTGTATTGTAAAAAGCGCTATAAATAATGGTGACTTGACTTGACTTGTTTCTTGTCCTGTGCTTATATTCCATTGTTTGTTTGGATGAAATTGTATGTAATGTTTTAAATTGTTATATTTCACTGTTTGTGAAGCACCTTGCGCAACATCCGTTGCAGTATGTGATATAAATAAATAAATAAAAAAAATAAAAATAAAAGTAACACTACACACATGCATTCCAAAAAGGCAGGTATTAATATAATTAAATGTATGAATGTCTGCATTATTAATATAGTTAAACCAACAAAAGGATTAAACCTGAATTCACCAACATCATAATATAGATCTTCACAAATCTGCAGTCAATAATGCATACAGTTATTGAGCATCATCAGTCTCCTACATTTGACATTAAACAATATGCCGTGTTACTCTCCATCTAATAATATTGTCATTGTTAATTTTATGAAATAAAAGATTCAGACCTACAGAAACTATTAGTTGTTGTTTTGGTTTTTTTTCACAATTCTATCCCGAACTAATTGGTTTTTAAAAGAAAAAACAATTATTTGCTGAATAAATATTGGATTTTAACTGTATGTAACGTATAAGTTGTTAATTTATAGCAAACATGTTGTTGCTCAAATTCAAGTTATAAAGTTATAATTACTGCTTAATTCATCTTTTCTAAGTAAATGCTGAGTCGTAAGCATAGCTACAGTGCGTCTAACCGCATGGTTTTGCAGTGCATGCATGAGGTGATAGAGCTATGCATTTAAAAAACTGTCCCACTAACCCTGGCAGTGGGCGTCCAGCAGATATTTAGGGTAAGGTTCGGCCATTTTCCCTCATGGATTGGTCCCAAACCCAAATTCAAGTCCCTGCTCTGCCAACACATTCCCTGCATAAGAGGGTTTTTCTCTGGTTCTGCAAGGATGACAGGTTTGACGTATCTGCAGTTCAAAGGAGAAAACTCCCAGATGACTAAGGAGGCAATGTTCCACTTCTCACATGCTTTCCTATTCTTTTCCTTTAGAAATGTCGAGTTATTTGAAGGTCAAGGCCTACTGAGATGTGTGGGCAGCTCCTCCCTCTCACTTGAAGACAGAACCATGTGTTCAGTGGCTTTTCACCCCATTGGTGAAAAGAAGACATTTTGCAAAGTGAAAACAGGTGAATCAACTAAAAACATCAGCACTAATTTGGCTTTAGAGAGATGGAGTCACATGCAAAAAATACTAAATAAAATGTCTTTTAGTTCACATAAAAGTCACCTGGTGGCTCCAGCATTAGGAATCATATTGTCCGAAACGTAATTCAATTACTCAAATTTTACACAGCTGAGACATTCCGAGTTTTGCCAAAATCAAGCGGTATTATATTTGTATTTAATGATATGTATCATTTAGTAAAATATTCAAGTAATGTTTTTGAGCTAAGAAATCTTTTTGTGATCCACTTTGTAAGTTGGCACTTTCAAGTCAAATTATCTTGTTTGTGATTTTAATTTACAAAAAACATTAAATTACATGAAACATATCTCTCTCCATAAATGTGAATACTTATACAAATATTTTATTTTGTGAGTATTTTATATATCCATAGTGTGAATTATAATTGAGGATTCTACATAATTTCAAACTCACATGTGTTACACACAAAATAAAATTATATTTTATAAATACCTTTATGTTACATTTCATTGCAGCATATGCAATTCCTTTTTTAGAGATAAGCGTGTTTTTTTTATTAAGGCAGTAAAACTTAATTACTTAGTGCTGTAAAAAAAATGTTTAACAATCAACAATAAAAAAAAAAAAAATACATTTAAATAATAATCAGAAACAGGCACAGAATAGTACAGAAGACGGCACTGTTCAATTCAGACAATACGTCTGACCTTATAAACTTATATGAAGCAAAAACCCATGTAACAATGTTTTTGAGGATCGTTTGACAAATGATTGTATCTGTATTTTTCTCTATTTTACTTTACCATGTTAATACTGAATAAACATTTTAAAATAAAAATAATTCGGCACTGGTCTTTTTTTTTCAGATAATATATTTCCCCATACTTCTCTTTCTGCTATACCATATAATGCGTATAGTGCACGTCTTTAATTTTATAGCACTGATGAATAACATCAGGTATTTTATGTATTATAACATATAAGACTCCTGTAAAAAAAATAAAACTGGCTATGTACAAGCAATTTCACAAATTAGGTTTGAAACATTAAAATCACCCTCCCTTTCTTAGCAGAGAGCGGAGTATATTTCCAAATAAAACTCACTCGAGGAGAGAATGAGGAGTTTGTGTATGGACATAATGAGCCGACTGTATGTGGGTCAACAGAACTAAACTACAGTTCCAGCCGAATTAAGACAGTGAATAAATTAAACAAGGTAATGCCTGGTGCCTTCAGAAATGTGATACATATATATGAAATTAGCATAATTAATATTAAGGAAACAAAATTAAGAAAACTAATAATTTGGTTAAAAAATAAATGAAATGAAAAGCTCATTTAGTCCACAATACAAGAAAGAGAACGTGGTTTTGGTGATCTCACTTCGTTTAAAAACAATCCCGTCTGAGGGAGGGCTTTCTGGCACTCTGCGTCTCATAAATACTGTACAGAATGAGAAAGGCCTTGGTCCTGAGAGAGAGGAGCGTCCCGAGCTAACTTCACTGAGAACCCAATAACACCTGGATAAAAGCATGACAAGAAGATATTTAAACAAACACCTAGTCCTCAGATTTGCTATTTAAACCAAAGCCAGCAGCATGCAGTGCTGCTTCCATTGAGGGAAAGATCCACCCATGAAGGAGCACCTATTTCAAACCAAGTTTAAGTTCCCTGGATGCACGTGACTACGTGAATGTGGGTCAGGCATTAAAATTTATGAGTAATACAGAAGGCAGGGTGACGCTGTGATTGGGGCTGTTGCTGGGTATAAAAACAGACAAAAATAAACTGCCACACAAAGAGGTGAGGACGCAGGGGTGATAAGGTGCCCTGTAAGGTCCTGAGAATAAATTCTGGTTTGTGTCCACCGCAGAGAACAAGCGTGGAAATTGACTGTCATAGCACCTGCACAGAAAGGATTTTGGCTGCTGCTTTCTACAAACGAGTTGACGTTCTAAACAGAGTGATTTCGAACTTTTTGAAAGCAGACAAAGAAAAATGAATATACAGTACCTTACAACAAAACAACTACAAATAGATAAATCACTGTTTAAAAAAAACAACAAAAAAAACACGATGTTTGACCTATACACCTTATACGCTATACAACAATCAGACTACCTGGTATTTTTTTTTTTTATATATATCTGGTGTAAACATATAAACTAGCTAAAAATATTTCGCTTTAAAATACAAACAAACACGCGTTTTGTTTATATTGCTTGTTTGTACACTAAAGTGTTTTGAGTTGTTTGCAAAGAATGTGACATCTGTGCAAATGTTCAGGTATGAGCAGTCATCTCGTCACAGGGTGGGGGGCAGGACAGTGCAGATAATGGCGGAGAGGGTTATGTTACTCCTGCAATACCAATTTAGAGAAGCACAACCGTTTCCACCATTCAGTGACTGGCACAGCGGGGTGTTTTGTTCCAACCCGAGGTAATGCAACTTTGATTAATGCTGAAAATGAAATACGCCAATGAGTAGTCATTTTATTCAACGAAACTTTGAACCGAGATTACTGATTACAAAATGTCAATTTCATCCAGTCGTTTTATGTTGAAACCATGCGGCAACTTTAATCTTTAATTACATGTTGGAGCCTTTTGATGCAATATGGCGTTAGACCATTTGCATCATTCACTGCCGACAAGGGCTCAATTCCCTTTTTGGTTCACGTATTTAGAGAACAAAGGTCTCATGAAATATTCTGTCATTGATAATCATTAGCAGATGAATCTAAAGTACAGCGGTAAACATCAATAACAGAATGGAAGCATTATAGCTATAATAACCGCTGACCTATAGACCCCAGTAACTGAATTTTCTTCCTACGGTTCTCCAACAGAAGTATCCTGTAATCTCATAGAAACAAAGCACCAGTGAGGCTGCGTGACTCCATGCACCCATCTTATAAGATGCACTGTTGTTTTAGCAAGTGGACACAGCTGACTGCCATTCCCACTGTAATCTGATTTCCAAAGTAACGAATTCACTGTGCCCTGAGCGCTGTCAGTTTAAGTGCTTTCCCTCACTGTAGTAACTGCGTATTAATGGACGAGGGTCGTTGGGGAAAAAAACAATGATTATATTTATACACTTTAATGGATGGGTTAATTCGATTAAACCACAGAACAAAACAGCGATCTCATGCTAAAGTTGCAATAAGTCACGGGATGGACGGCAATTTGGTGGTTGGAATGGGTTCTCTCTCAAAGTGTTTTCCTACAAAGAGGCTAAATTGTTCCCTCAACCCTCAGGACGGCAGGCCGCAGTCTTAGCAGAAGAAACACTCGGTCATGCATTGTGAAATTTGAGGTATTTCTGTCTAGATGAAAGCAGACTGTAAATTGCCAACCTCCAGCTGCCCAGAAATGAATTATAAACACATACGGAAAGAATGCACAAACAAAGAAGTGGAAGCTGACTGAACTCTAAGTGCTGCTTAAAACAGAAAAATCAATTAATGTCAGGCAAAATAAACTGGGCACTGGGTGTGTATATGACTTGGCATAGAGACATAAATTAGATTAAAAAAATGAAATAAATAAAAAAAAAATCAGCACACTTTTTTGCTAAATAACCGTGTTGTTTAAGCGAACACAAAATCTTGAAATTGAAAAACGCATGTCTGAAAAACAGATGCTTTACCATAATGATAATTTGTCACTACAATAAATGCAAGTACATTTAGCACATTCATTTTTTTCAACACTATGCTAGATAAATAGTTTCAAAATGCTGCCTGGGGATAAACTTCAAAATGTAATTATTAGTAATAAAATGAAAAAAAAAACTCATTGTATGACTAAATTAACCCCATACTCCATTTTTTGTCTTCGTCCTGCACCATAATCCAGAGGCAAGTGTGAGGGTTCACAAAATGGCGGACAAATCCGTAAACTGGGGCAGAATGTGGTGCAATGCCACCTACAGGAGCTGAAGTTTGACACGAGCATCCAAGGTCAAGCTTGAAGTCATTAATTTCAAGCATACCAATCACAATAGAGGTTAATGACCCTAAGAGAATAAAATCCATGTGGATTCAGACAGTCATATCCGTGTCTTGTCCTCTGACACTAGGCATCCCTCATAACCTTGAGGAACCAATTACACTATGCCAAAGAGTGAGAAAGTCAAATAAACCCATACAAAGAAATGCTTCCTTACCAGAACCATGGGATCTTATTATAGCGAATTGATATTTAATAGTGAATAAAAGTTTGAGTCGATAATCTTTATTCGCACAGATTTACTTGCACAGAGAAAACAAACAAAAAAAATCCCATAATAGTTCCTGTCATTAATTCATTGGTAACACTTTACAATAAGGTTCATTAGTTAACATTAGTTAATGTATTTACTAACATGCACTAACCATGAGCAATACATTTGTTAATCTTTGTTAATGTTAGTTCATGAAAATACAGCTGTTTGTTCATGTTAGTTCACGGTGCATTAACTAATGTTAACAAGATTTTAATCAAGTATTAGTAAATGTTGAAAATAACATTAACAAAGATTAACAAATGCTATATGTGCTATTCATTATTAACTAATGTAATGTTAACTAACGAACCTTATTGTAAAGTGTTACCAATTCATTCAAATAAAGAATTATTATTTAATAATAATAATAATGATAGCAATAAATAAAATAACTAAATATGCCACACTACAAAAATAAAACATTTTTGCAACGCTTAGCAAAACATCAATAATAATAGGACATGCCACGTACTTCTCAGCATTTCACAAATTAAATAAAGTCTTCTTTCTAACTCTCTACAGATAAGAGGGCCTGCTAAATAGCTTAAAAACTAAACGTTAGACACACAAGCATTCACAGTAACTATTTAGCTGCTCCATTAAAAAATGTAATCTCAAAGATTACTCTTCGGATCTGAACAGCTCCATTCTGAAACGGTCCCATTTCTCACATTTCACCCTAAATGCTCTTTATAAGTCACCAGTCTCCTCGTAGACCTTACCGTAAAGCCACAAGGGTTAAATCGACACCTCAGGGCTGAGCTCATAGAGAGCAGAAATGTATTTCAGTGTATTTATTTATGCTCTGATTGGGGTCATTTAGCACAAGTCATTACAGTCTCACACTTCTAATTGAGCCACACAACAGACTCAAACAGTCGAGAGTCCTGACTTCAACCACACCAGACGGCACAGCTCGCTTTTATGGTAGCGTGCTAGAAAACCACAACTCAGAATGAGCCCGCAAACTCGAATTTCAGTTTTCCAGGTTCGCAAAAAACTGAGGCAAATCATTGGAGCTACAATGCATATCTGCTCTGCGTTTCTGACCGTCCAAACCTGGAAGAACTGATATACATCTCATAGATTTACTGGCTGACCAGTAAAAATCAATAGCACGGGTTAAAAACTCTGCAGCCTAATAATAGCGATGCCTTTTCCCTGAGCTCTCTCTCTCTCTCTAACACAGAGAGAGAGGGAAGACCCATCTCAGTTTAGCTGAACAAACATTTCACTGCTCTGACATAGCACAGCAGACACAAACACACATAACTTGCAGGTAAAAAAATAGAGAACAAAATTATCCAGATCTCCTGTAATCAGAGATTGAATTATTTGAATATGAATATGGGACAGAAGTATTATTTCTAATTTACTATTGTAACCATTTACTTGTAATGCAAAAATCAAGCCCTTTTTAAAGGCAGTCTCTTTCTTAAAAAATAATGAATACATTATACACTCTACTCTGCATTCTTTCCTTTAAGATGAACTGGAGAAAAGAATAAGACATGCAAATAAAATTATATTCTTGTTTTTAATAAAAAGAAAACTGTTCAATAAAATGTTCTTACAAAGGATAAAGAGCAATAATCCCCAGCAAAAAAACTACAAATCTAGAACTCAAAAAAGAACTTTAGAATTTCCTCACAGAACTAATGAGAGCAAACATCTGTGGACTTTTCAGTAATGACTTATACATTACATGCCACAGTTTTAACCAATTATAAGTTTGACTGTGTGGTTACACAAAGCCCTATCCTCAGCCAGAAACAGCCCTTGAGAGCGGTCTGATGAGGGGTGCTGGGGTGTTCCGAGAGGGGGGCTTCATCTTAGACTATTTAAACCATATGGTGATATGAAATGAACAGTACTGATCCCGCCTCAGACACATCCATGAAGAAAGAATATTAAACAAAATAACAGTCTCTTCAAAAGGCTGACAGGATATCAGACTATGCATTTATTAACATATTTTGGGTGATTATCAACCCCAACGGCACAATGTAACTGTGCACAGCCCTCAGTAACTCATAACAGACACCAAGTGTCAAACAGTAAGCGTGCAATAAATGAGGCCATAAAGTTACAATATGCTCACAGAGAGGCTAATTTTGTGAAAAGCCCTATAAGTACTTTTAAATGGAACACACAAGTGGCTAAGTGAGGCCTTTTTGTGTGCGTTTTAGAATCTTAGTGGTTTTATGAGTGAAATCGCATATAAAAAACTCAAATGGAAGACCCTGAGTATTCCTCGATGTTTAGGACTGATTTAAATGACTTTACCCAACTTGTATCAGAACTGATCAAAGAATATATATATATATATATATATATATATATATATATATATGGTGATTATTCAATTGGAGGCTTTTTCAACAACTTTGTTTAATTGATATTAAAATATACATCACAAATCCTACAATAAAGATCAGAGTATATGGCCTCAGCAACCTTCGAGTGGATTTCAGGATATTAAAATAATGTGTGACAGATTTTTTTTTTTTTTTTTTAGGTTTTGGAAAAAAGTTGAAAAGCACAAATTCATTTTTAAAAAGATACTGCCTTTATATTTACATGATAACCAATTAGAAACTTTTTTTAGGATGATGGTAATGACAGCAGTATTGTGGCACTGAATCTTTGACACATAAAATACAATTATAAATTGAAATATAATAATAAAAAAATGTTTTAGGTGCCAGTAAAAAAAAAATATATATATATATATATATATATAGATAGATAGAAGATGAGCCCAACATAGTGTTTAATTGTTTTAAATATTGCATTGGCAACTATTTCTATATTTCAAATTAGGGAAAAGTTGTATACAGACAAAATAAAAAGTTGTACACCAGAACACTGGAATAAGGGTTGTTTATATAAAGCCTTTTTTTCCTAGAGGGTCAGAAACGTTCCTGTAATCGAGTCACCCATATGTTTCTCATATAGACACACACATATACAGACACACAAACATATATGTTTGTTTGTGTGTGTGTGTGTGTATAAAAGGTAAAAAATAAAATAAAAATAACACAAAAGGGAAAAGTTCCAAACAAACTCTGGCCTGATTGTAGTTCTGAAGACCTCGAGTAAAACCTGCTTGTCATGTTGAAACTTGACTCACACTGCTTTCAGTAATGATGCAATGAGGTGTTTCTTACCTGGGATTCGTGCTGTTCCAGTACACAGCATACCGGTCTGAAATGATCTTACTGTCATCCGCACACACGGTGACCCAAAACAGGAAGACGACCATGAAAAGTGTCAACTCCATCTGATATGCAATAGAGTTCTTGTCCATAATGTCAATTAACAGGGAGAAAATATAAGCTCAGTTAATGATAGATGCGTTTAAAGGGAACGATCATGTGTGTGAGAGTCTTATTCAAAAGCATCACATTCTCCTGTGAAGGAATAAAAGTAAAGTCAAAGCTCAGTGAAAGAACTTATCACTGAGGATCCATCCAGCATCTCGACCTCCATAGCTTGAGATGTTTCCATCTCAGAAGCACTGCTTGTCAAACTATAATACCGCTGGCTTTTCACATCCATTCTTCCTCCCAGAGGCTTTTAAAAAAAACTTTTTGCAGACTCGTAAAAAGTGGCCAAGTAGTTACCATCCATTCTGGCGAACGTGCGCGCTCTGAAATCCTACGGATACTCCACACATGCGCGTGGTCCGTGAGTCTCCTCTCCTAAGCCACCTGACCGAGTCGGTCTTCTTTGTCACCAGTCAATGAGAGTAAAAAGTAGCCAACACTTCAGTGTCGAACTGCCATGTAAAAGTTATCTCGGTTGCGGGCTCGTTGCGCGCTCACAAACGCGATGCTGAACCCACACGCGCCGCATCACGCGCAAAGTTGATGATGTGGGGCTTTAAATGTCGCTTCTGCGCGCGAACAACTTGCTGCTCCTTACAGACAGTCGCTCTCACGAGTGTGAAATGACATTTTATCTGTTTCCTACCTAAAGATGATCAGTCCTGCCTCCACAGCGCGCTGTCTCTCTCAGCACATGTCTCAGTCTCTTCGCTGTCTCGTGTCTCCTCGACTGCGGGGCGGAGCTGCTTGAAGAGGGACCGCCTGGACCTACACACTCAAACTTTGGAGATATTGCCAGTTAAGAAGAAAAGACCATTATATGAAATTATTACAGCTCGCATTAGATAAATAATGATAAGTGTGTGGGTTGTGTGACATGTTTAAATGTTGTTGTTTGTAATATGAGCAGTGAGCACTATAAATGTAAAATTGTTTGTAATTTTGCGGTGTAAACTAATTGCCAGCTGTGCTTACCAGATCTTTACCGTACAAATTCAGGGTCAATACTACAAGCATTAGGGTGCGGTTTTTACCTCACTTTCTAATGGTCATTCAATTATAACAATATTTTTTTATTTATAAAATTTATTTATTTATAAAAATAAAAATTTTGCTAATTAAATGTAAAATGTAGGCTATATACCAGTCAAATGTCTCGAAACATTACGATGTTTTATTGTTTCTGAAAGAAGTCTCTTCTCTGCTCACCAAGGCGGTATTTATTTGATCAAACATACATTAAAACAGTAATATTGTGAGATAGTATTACAAATAACTGTTTTATTGTTTTAAAAGTAATATATTTCTATGATGATAGAGCCGAATTTTCAGCATCAACTGCACTCATCAGTATGTTCCTTCGGAAATCATTCTAACATGCATTCATTATTATTATCAATGTTGAAAACAGTTGTGCTGCTTGATTTTTTTTTTTTAAACCATGATACACTGCCATTCAAAGGTTTGGGGTGAGTAAAATAATATTTTTATTCAGCAAGGACATATTAAATTGATTAAAAGAGACAGTAAATGCATTTATATTATTATAAAAGAGTTCTATTTTAAATAATTTTCAAATAATATTTTTTAACTTTCTATTCATCAAAGAATCTGAATAAAAATGTATCAATTTACACAAAAACATTAAGAATGCAAAACATTATTAATCATTAGGACCAATAGGCCTTTACTGTTTATGAAGGATCATGCTGTAAAAAATAATCCTGTAAAAAACCGGTGGTTGCCAAAAAAAATGTGGTTGCCAGCATCATACTGTAAAAATACGGTGTGTTAGGCTACTGTTTTTGAAATTAACAGCTAAATACTGTATAGTCAGCTACAGAATAAAACTTTGATTTAACTGCTATATGCTCTAACACACAAAAACAGTAACACACCGTATTTTTATGATGCTGGCAACCACAGCTGCCATAGTTTACCGTTTTTTTAAAGGATTATTTTGCAGTGTGACATTGAAGACTGAGTAATGATGCTGAAAATTCAGCTTTGACATCACATGAATAAATTACATTTTAAATTATATTAAACAGAAAACTGTTATTTTAATGTGCAATAATATTTCACAATATTACTGTTTGTACTGTATTTTTGTGAGCTTACGGGATTTCTTTTAAAATGATCTAAAAATCGTAATGTTTTCAAACTTAGTACTTTATATACTGGGACGATATACTGAGTTCATTATTAATTATAAAAAAAAAAATTAAAAATAAAACTTTTTGTGTGTGTGTGTGTGTGTGTGTGTGTGTGTGTGTGTGTGTGTGTGTGTGTGTGTGTGTGTGTGTGTGTGTGTGTGTGTGTGTGTGAAAAGTATATTGCCTTTGAAAGTAATTTACAGTTTGCAGTTTAGCATTATGTAAATTAATTTTCATTTACGTTAATTTTCTGTATTATTACTTAAATTATTTAATATCCATAAAGGCATGTTCGAATTTATTAATTTAATTCTCATATTTTAATCTTGACTTCTTTAAAGTTTCTTGATTTCTTGCTTTTGTCTAGAAAAGTAACACATATTTGAAAAGTACCCTGATATGATATATAATGTATCATAGAGATATTATTTTTTATTTTGATATTATTTTTATTTCAAATATTACTGTTGTACTATATTTGCAGTGCTGCTTGGTGCTTGTTGCTGTCTTTAGTGTAAAACTGCTAGAGAGAGAGAGAGAGAGAGAGAGAGAGAGAGAGAGAGAGAGAGAGAGAGAGAGAGAGAGAGAGAGAGAGAGAGAGAGAGAGAGAGAGAGAGAGAGAGATGTGTGATTCAGCACTGATTAATATTTAAAAAGTAGAGTAGGCTGGGGGCTCAACAGACACACAGGAAAGAAAAATACAAATGAAAGTTTAATTCTGCTTTTAAAGATGGTACAGAGATTAATGGTGCTCATGTATTAAAGATTCAGGGTGTGCTCTGCATATATGTATGGAGCATGGAGTGCTTAATGACTTGTGGAGGGGATTGTGAAATCATTATACCCAGGATACAGATGCTATAGGAGGAGACACAGCACACACAGATGCCAAAAAAAAAATCGAAATAGCCTACTAGCAGAAAAAAAGTCACGCTTGGCTATTATAAAATAAAATATGATTCAAACTCCATGATAAAACAGCATGTGTCCATCTGACTGACTGGCTTTCTGAATAATTTGTTTTTCTTTTTACAAAGACATGTTACAATTGTAAAATGGGCCACGAAATCGATCCAAATGGCGGAATTCGATTCGTGGTGAAGGTTTCAAGCGTGTTCCGTCTCTTCCATGGCAAAGTGAATTTTAATTAAGTGCAATACATTTAATCTATGCATTAACTCGTTTCATCTGACTCCATAAAATGAAAAGGGTTTATCAATGATATCTGTGCATTACACTGTAAAAAATATTTTCAAGATTTGTTATCACAACATATTTTCTTTTGTCAAATCAACTTTATAATAATTTATTTAGTTGAGATAACTTATTATTTTGAGTTTCTGATGTTAAATTAATCTACTTCATTGTATTAACTCACTTTTTCCAGTTCAATCAACTTAAAAGTTTAAGGCAACCCAGGTTACTTACTTTTTTAAGTTAAACCATCAATATTTTTTTTAAAGTGTTGTAATCACAACATTTTTTCTTTTGTCAAATCAACTTAAATAATTTATTTAGTTCAGATAACATATCATTTTGAGTTTCTGATGGTTAAATTAATCTCCTTCATTGTATTAACTCACTTTTTCCAGTTCAATCAACTTAAAACTTTAAGGCAACCCAGGTTACTTACTTTTTTAAGTTAAACCATCAATATTTTTTTACAGTGTATTTAATACGTTAAAGGGTTAGTTCACCCAAAAATGAAAATTCTGTCAGTATTTACTCACCCTCATGTTGTTCCAACCCCGTAAGACCTTCGTTCATCTTCGGAACACAAATTAAGATATTTAAGATATTAAGATCGCTCCTGCATACAGTCCATAGGCTTCTTGAGGGACTGGCTCTTGCTGTCCTCGAAAAGTCATTAAAGACATCGTTAAAATAGTCCAAGTGACTACAGGGGCTCAATCTTAAGTTTAACAAACGACGAGAACACTTTTGTGCGCAAAAAAACAACAAAAATAACTACTTTATTTCAACTATTCGTTTATTTCTCCCTCTGCGCGAGTCAGGTTACTAGTTTAATAGCGTAAGCTTCTGTTATTGTACGTCACACGCATCACACACACATGACCAGCGTCGGCCAATAGTGAGCGTATACGTGTGACGTAGCTCTACGCTATCACACTACGTTAACTGACTACTGGCGCATGGAGAAGGAAGTGAATAGTTGAAATAAAGTCGTTATTTTTGTTGTTTTTTTGCGCACAAAAGTGTTCTCGTCGTTTGATAAACTTAAGATTGAGCCCCTGTAGTCACTTGGACTATTTTAACGATGTCTTTAATGACTTTTCGGGGACAGCAAGAGCCAGTCCCTCAAGAAGCCTATGGACTGTATGCAGGAGCGATCTTAATATCTTAAATATCTTAATTTGTGTTCCGAAGATGAACGAAGGTCTTACGGGGTTGGAACAACATGAGGGTGAGTAAATACTGACAGAATTTTCATTTTTGGGTGAACTAACCCTTTCATGCTTGACTATTCCTTTTAACTCTAATGAAATAAAGTCAAATTCTGTTAGAATAGCCAAATATAACAATTTATTATGTCAGGTAAATGTCTTATTACAATTCCACAAGATAATCAATGCAAACCATCAATGTTTCAAAGAACAAAGAACTTTACCCAACATATTAGGCTACATGAGCTGAGCCTTGAAGACACAACATCATGGGCTGATCTGAATACAGAGAGGCAGCCCCGAACTCTAGTTACATCTCCCTTTATTATCAGACCTCACCTGATATGTAAATCACCAATTGAAAATTACTGAATCTCCCCAAACATGCTTATTGGGCGCAGACCATTTACTTGGTTGTAAATTGCATTCAGACAACAAGGCAGAAGGTGTTAACTCAAAGACACACCCTTCAGTATCTGTTCAAGATATTTGTATATTCTTAAAAACCTTATTACCTTTTCTTTTATTACTTTGGAAATGAGACATTATTACCAGTCACCATGAGACCATCAAAATGATTCTAAACAATCCTTAAAGTTTATCACATTCACATTAAAAAACATATTCGTGTGAGTTTTCAGTGTCATTGACTGACTAAGAGGGAGAGAGAGAGAGAGGATGTAAATTCTCAGAGAAAGGGGGTGTCAAATGTTAATTTGCAAGCAATGCCATTTGTCTTCAGAGGTATTTTCTTGTTCAGATATTTTCTCTTTAACCAGTTTTCCAGTCTTACACAATGGAAATAAATATCCAGCCCAGTTCACATTGTTTACACTTTCACAAGAAATGTGATTCACACTAGTTTTACCCTATTGCGCTGCGGGTCTTGGGCTAAGATTAAGTGTTTGCCAGCAGAGGGCAGCGTGACTCACTTCAGTTTGACCCTATGACTGGATCTGCTCACTTGGCTTTGTTTTATTCTGACATTCTCTTATCTGCCTCCTTCACTGCTGCGTTAGATCAATCAGCGACCATATTCAAACTCTGAAAGCCCTAATAGATGCTCTGAGAGGAAATGTTACCACTGCTGCTAATAAACTGTTCACAAACAAATTACACTACCTCGTGGAAATCTTTTGACAAGCCCGGACAATGTTTGAAATATCTGTCAGCATAATAGGTCACTTTCTTAAAAGCAGTCAGTTGGAAATGTATATTGGCCTGAAGAGAGATGTGGCTAACAGAGACAAGAGGCCACATCTGTTTTTTCTTTCCTGAAAGATCTGCCGCACACGCCAGCAACCACCATGTGTGTAAAACTGTACTTGAGGGAACAAGCATACCTTTCCAATAAAGCTTCAAACGGAGCTGTACTTTTGCTGGACAGCAGCGAAAGCTTTACTTGAGCACTTTTGTAAGCTGAGAGAGAGAAAACACAAATATAGAAACACTTCTTTCTCACACACAGGAGTTTTGTTTCAGGTGACGTGTTACTCCTCACTTAGTCTTGCTGTTATTTTTAAGTTTGTATTTACAAAAATAGGTCATTAATGTTATGTCTAATAGGTCTATGAACAACAGTGTTGTGCAAGTTACTTCCAAACTGTAATAAATTAGGTATTACTTGTTACTGTTATTTAAAAGTAATACATTACCTTACAATATTACTGTCACGGATCCATCTGCGTCAGCACCAGACACCTTCACTCCGCCCACTCGTTCCAGCTCCCCAGCATACTAATCACTGTCACCTGCCCGCTTCAATCACCGTCCCAATCATCCTCCCTTTATAAACTCACTCCTCACAGTCACTCACCGTCTGGTCTCGTCGACACATCGACTACAGACTCCCGCTACGCTACTGCCTTCTTCTGAGGAATACTTACCCGCTTACTTCAGCCCGTCTGCTTCTCATCCGCTCCTGGTCCCCGGTCATCCTTCTGGTCATCCGTCTGCTGCCTCCGCTCACCAACTTCCAGCCCTGCTTAAGATAAGAAATCCATTATCAGACTGTTTCCTGCTCCTGAACCGAACTCTATCCATTACTCACTTACCAGCTGTCTATCATACCAACTGTCTCAATAAACCTGGTTATACTCATCCATCTGTGTCCTTCTAGTCTGTGACAGAAGACCAGACCAACAATATGCAGCAATCTACCCCGAGCACCAGCGCTACACCGACCCCACCTCCTCCTACCATTCCCCGGACCAGCACTCCAGCACTCGCCACATCCACCGTGACCACTTCTTCTGCATCTGCCTCTGCCAGTCCCATGGCCCAACCAGCGCCCTTCTCAGGCGAGGAGGAGGAGTGCAGCGGCTTCCTTTTGCAGTGCGAGCTCTATATGGAGATGAATCCGTTATCCTTCCCCACGGAACGATCGAAAGTGGCCTTCTTCATCTCACTCCTGCGAGGACGAGCGCTCAACTGGGCTCACGCCCTTTGGAAGGATCGTGCCCCAGTTACCCGGACATTCGCCGCTTTCTCCGGCCATTTCACCGAGGTGTTCTCACAGTCAGCCCACTCCATCTCCGTCCAGGACCAGCTGTACCGCCTGAGACAAGGGAGATCGTCCGTCGCCTCATATGCGCTGCAATTTCGCACCCTCGCTGCCACTCTCGGTTGGAATGAGTCTGCTCTCCTCACTGCCTACCGTCATGGTTTACATCCAGATATCCGCCTCCAGCTCGCGGTTTATGACGACAACGTCGGCATTGAGAGCATCATCCAGCGATCCATCCGTATCGATCAGCGACGCACTGCATGCCAGCTCGACAGCCCTGCACCTCCAACTCCTCGTCCTGTGCCCCGCCACCACAGTCCTCCAGCACCAGAACCCATGGAAGTCGGTACCACTCACCTGCCAGTATCCGAGAGGAATCGGCGAATCACCAACGGGCTGTGTCTGTACTGTGGAGCCTCCGGTCATCTGCTCGCCTCCTGTCCTGTTTGCCCGCCCCGACCAGCTGTGAGTACAGTCCAGTTACCATTGCCCATCTCCTCCTTGAAATTCACTGCGGCCACTATCACTTATCTGAACCGTTCCATTTCAGTCCAGGCGCTGATCGACTCCGGATCAGCGGCCAACTTCATTGCACTGTCCACGTTAAACCGGCTACAAACCAGGCAACGAACCATCCCTCACAAACTACAAGTCCAAACCATTCTGGGACAACCACTGGGACGCGGCCGGGTTGGACATCGTAGCCCTGACCTGGGGTTGGAGATCGGCTGGCTCCACCGGGAGGAGATATCCTTTCTGGTGCTGGAGGGCTCGACGGCTGAGATCATCCTGGGACGCCCCTGGTTGGAGACCCATTCGCCTCACATTCAGTGGTCCACCGGCGAGGTTCTACGGTGGGGCCATGACTGTTTCCAGCGCTGTCTTTCCTCCGTGACGAAATCTCCAGTTTCTTCCACCACTCCGACCGTTCCACTCTCCACCACCTCCGTAGAGAGCCCACCAGTAGAACCTTCTTCCGAGATCCCCTCTCCCTACCGGGCGTTCCAGGACGTCTTCGATAAACGCCAAGCCACCATTCTACCCCCCCATCGGCCACGGGACTGCGCGATCGACCTGCTGCCTGGGGCGGTCCTACCGCGAGGTAAGATCTACCCTCTGTCCATCCCGGAGCAGAAGGCCATGGAGGAGTACATCCAAGAGGCTCTCGACCACGGATTCATACGACCATCAGTATCCCCTGCCGCTTCGAGTTTCTTCTTCGTGGGCAAAAAGGACGGAGGCTTGCGCCCTTGCATCGACTACCGTATCCTCAACCAAGCCACCGTTAAATTCCGCTATCCCCTTCCTCTGGTCCCAGCCGCCCTGGAACAACTCCGAGGGGCATCCGTTTACACCAAGCTCGATCTTCGTAGTGCCTACAACCTCATCCGTATCCGGGAAGGCGATGAGTGGAAGACCGCCTTTATCACTCCCGCAGGGCACTACGAATATCTCGTGATGCCCTTCGGATTGTCCAACTCACCCGCCATCTTTCAAGGCTTCATGAACGAAATATTCCGCGATCTCCTCAATCAGTTCGTCGTCATCTACATCGACGATATCCTCATCTACTCTCCCGATCTGACCTCCCATATCCATCACGTTCAGACAGTACTCCAACGCCTTCGAGATTACCATCTTTACCTCAAATTGGAGAAATGTGAATTCCACCAAAGCACCATCCACTTCCTCGGTTACGTCATCACCCCACACGGAATCACCATGGACCAGAGGAAGGTGGAAGCGGTACTCCATTGGCCACAACCCACCACCCGAAAGGAGCTTCAACGTTTTCTGGGATTTGCCAACTTCTACCGCCGTTTCATCCAGAACTTCAGTCCCATCAGTTCTCCACTCACCGACCTTCTCAAGAGCGGGGCCAAGTCTCTGTCCTGGAACACCCGAGCCACCCAAGCCTTCCAAGCCCTGAAGTCAGCCTTTGGCTCCGCTCCTACCCTCGCCCTTCCGGACCCCGCCGTGCCCTTCCTCGTCGAGGTGGATGCCTCCATCTCGGGGGTAGGAGCGGTCCTCTCTCAGCGGCAGGGGAATCCATCTCAACTCCATCCATGCGCCTTCTACTCCAAGAAGCTGTCCCCGGCGGAGCAGAACTACGACATCGGCAACCGGGAGTTACTAGCCATTAAATTGGCGTTGGAGGAATGGAGGCACTGGCTGGAGGGAGCCCAACACCCGTTCACGGTGATCACTGACCACTGCAACCTCGAGTACCTCCGGGAGGCCAAGAGACTCAACCCCCGTCAAGCCCGTTGGGCCCTGTTTTTCACTCGCTTCAATTTCTCAGTCACCTATCGCCCCGGTGAAAAGAACGTAAAGGCAGATGCACTCTCCCGTCAGCTCCAACCTGAGACACCTTCTTCCGAGCCTGAACCCATTCTCCCTCCAGCCGTGGTTGTCAGCCCCATCCAATGGAGTCTAGATGACCACATCGCCGACGCCACGCAACTCGAACCTGCTCCACCGGGAGGTCCAGAGGGACGGGTCTATGTTCCAACCCGTCTACGCCTGTCCCTCATGGACACAGTACACACCTCTCCGGGCTCTGGACACCCAGGCAGCCAAGCCACTCTCTCGCTCATCCAACAGCGCTATTGGTGGCCGGGTATGGCCCAGGACGTCTCCCGGTTCGTCAGCGGATGCTCAGTCTGTGCCATGGCCAAGGTTCCCCGTCATCTCCCGGAAGGCAAGCTGGTTCCTCTCCCAATACCCACTCGACCGTGGTCCCATCTCGGAGTGGACTTCGTTACCGACCTGCCCATGTCAGACAACCACACCTGCATTCTGGTCGTAGTGGACCGCTTCTCCAAGGCGTGCAAGCTAATTCCCCTTCCGGGTTTGCCAACAGCCCTTGAAACAGCTGAAGCGCTGTTCCAACACATCTTCCGTAACTTCGGGATCCCCGAGGACGTAGTCTCCGATCGAGGACCCCAATTCATCTCTCGAGTGTGGAGGGCATTCTTCAACCTTCTGGGAGTGACCGTCAGCCTCACTTCTGGATACCATCCCCAGTCCAACGGCCAGACTGAGCGGAAGATCCAGGAGATTGGGAGATACCTGCGGTCATACTGCCACGACCACCAGGACTGCTGGAGCCGTTACCTGCCCTGGGCCGAGTATGCACAGAACTCCCTCCGACAAACCACCACCGGACTCACCCCCTTCCAGTGCATACTCGGCTACCAGCCTCCACTATTCCCCTGGTCAGGAGAACCATCTGACGTCCCAGCAGTCCACCACTGGTTCCAGACGAGCGAGAGAGTCTGGGACTCAGCTCATACTCACCTCCAGCGGGCTGTTCGGAGACACCAGAACCAGGCCAACCTTCGCCGTACCGACGCCCCTCACTACCTTCCCGGACAACTGGTCTGGCTCTCCACCCGGGACATCCGTCTCCGACAGCCCTGTCGGAAGCTGAGTCCCAGATATATCGGTCCTTTCCCGATTCAGAGGCAGATCAACCCCGTCACCTACCGGCTGGCACTCCCCGCTCACTACCGCATCGCACCCACCTTCCATGTCTCCTTGCTCAAGCCGTACACTAACCCTCTCACTCCTTCTTCCCCAGGGTCTGGTGCTGCGGAGGTGCCCCCTCCTCCTGCGGATCCCGAAGATGACAACATCTACCGAGTCCATGAAATCCTCGACTCCCGACGATGGGGCGGCCGCTTGGAATATCTCGTGGACTGGGAGGGATTCGGTGCCGAGGAGAGATGCTGGGTCAACCGGGAGGACATTCTGGATCCCTCGTTACTCCAGGACTTCCACACCACCCACTCAGATCGTCCAGCTCCCCGGAGCCGTGGTCGTCCCCGTCGTCGGTCCCGTCCGCCAGCTGGAGCTGGCCGTGGGGGGGGGGGGGGTACTGTCACGGATCCATCTGCGTCAGCACCAGACACCTTCACTCAACCCACTCGTTCCAGCTCCCCAGCATACTAATCACTGTCACCTGCCCGCTTCAATCACCGTCCCAATCATCCTCCCTTTATAAACTCACTCCTCACAGTCACTCACCGTCTGGTCTCGTCGACACATCGACTACAGACTCCCGCTACGCTACTGCCTTCTTCTGAGGAATACTTACCCGCTTACTTCAGCCCGTCTGCTTCTCATCCGCTCCTGGTCCCCGGTCATCCTTCTGGTCATCCGTCTGCTGCCTCCGCTCACCAACTTCCAGCCCTGCTTAAGATAAGAAATCCATTATCAGACTGTTTCCCGCTCCTGAACCGAACTCTATCCATTACTCACTTACCAGCTGTCTATCATACCAACTGTCTCAATAAACCTGGTTATACTCATCCATCTGTGTCCTTCTAGTCTGTGACAATTACTGTCTCAGAATTGTAATGCGTTACATTACTCATGTATTACTTTTGAGTTACTTTCACCAAAATAACTAAGTAGAACAACTTTGGGGCTTCTAACGATATGCAATATGAAACCGAAATCGCGATTCACCACACGACTCAGATCCACGAACCTACAGAATAGCGACACACCTCTTCCAACTCCCAGCGTTATTCTCCTTACCGTCCAGATCCAATGCTGCCTTATCTTTAAATTAGGCTATTAGTATTATTTGAAGTTAACATTATAAAATACGTAGACCTACAACACAAAACTAGTTAAGGAGCATTATGGACATGACATTTGCAGTCAAAACTTGAAATAAAAATTCTCAGAAAATATGTATTGAAACATATAGGCTACTTCCTCAAAGGACTCCAGACATTAGACAAATATCAGCAGTGTTGTGCAAGTTACTTCCAAACTGTAATACATTAGGTATTACTTGTTACTGTTATTTAAAAGTAATTCATTACCTTACAATATTACTGTCTCAGAATTGTAATGCGTTACATTACTCATGTATTACTTTTGAGTTACTTTCACCAAAATAACTAAGTAGAACTTAACATTGGGGCTGTAACGATATGCAATATGAAACCGAAATCGCGATTCGCCACACGACTCAGATCCACTAACAGAATCACGACACACCTCTTCCAACTCCCAGCGTTATTCCAGCCCGATCTCATGAAAGTTCGTATCTATGGCACGAATGTCATTTCTCGTGGCATTTATACGCCAAATTTTCGCGTACATATGATACGCACTTTTTTGCGTATAATACGCACGAACTCCCCACCCCCCTCCCCCCTAAACCTAACCCAGGGTTTTTTAGTGCGTACCATATACACGAAAAAAACACTTTTGGCGTATAAATGCCACGAGAAATGACACTCGTGGTATAGATACGCATCTTCATGAGACTGTGTTGGTTATTCTCCTTACCGTCCAGATCCAATGCTGCTTTATCTTTAAATTAGGCTATTAGTATTATTTGAAGTTAACATTATAAAATACGTAGACCTACACCACAAAACTAGTTGAGGATAAATTATTTAAAATTGGGTCCAGCATTATGGACATGACATTTGCAGTCAAAACTTGAAATAAAAATTCTCAGAAAATACATGTATTGAAACGTATATAGGCTATTTCCTTACAGGACTCCAGACATTAGACAAATATCAGTCTGTTTTATTTTTAATATTAGGGAAAAGACACACATTCATGCGTGACAAAAAAATAGGAGGCAAAATATATTTTTTGTAATTCTGTTAATTACACTGCGCAAATCGGATGAGGAAGGGTTGGCTCTCCAGTCTCCATAGAACTTAAAATATTCATTTTATTTTAGTTTTCGTGTTCGTATTTATGAGGAAAAAACAGACGCAACTGCTCTGAACTGGCACTAAAAGACTGCTTTAAAACTTTCACATATCTGTTGCCTTTAAGAAGTAAAAGCAGACAATACACTGTAATACAACTGTAATACAAGCCTCACTGAACATGTAACGAGTAAAATATTACTGAAAATTGATTAGTCATGCCTTACACTACTGCGTTACAGCAAAAAGTAATATGTTACTGTAATGTATTACTTTTGTAATGCGTTACTCCCAACACTGATGAACAAATACGTTTGTTTTGTATTTTTCAGATAAAAATATCTGTATTAAGATCAGCTCAGGCATTTTATTAATTATATATTTCCAATAAATTATCTTCAGGGTGAAATAAAAAAAGAATAATAAAAGATAATTATTTAATTACTAATTACATGAAAATGCAGTGCGCAGTAGTAGGAATGATCCACCTGGTTTTGTTTGTGAAGTTCAGTGAAATCATCTGATATAGTATTCCTAACTGCAGGCAATGCAATTTAATAACCTCAACGTAAAAGTGCCTCAACACACTTTCAACACTCTCAACTTTAAAAAAAAAATAAAATAAAATATAGCTGCGAGCAGCGATGGCGGGCCCAAGCCGGTGGCACCGCAACCCCGGTTCCTTTAGTTACCTAAAGGCACCCGGGTAGCGGTGCCGAAGGCTTTGGCCCTTTTATGATTAAATGTTAAAACGGCTTGCCATACTCTGTCATTTCGACTAGTCACAATTATGTTACAGATGTCTTAAATGATAATACAAACTATCCAAAATGTAATTACGAATAGACAGAAAGACGTTGTTGATATCTACAATGTTAATTCCGGACAGGCAAACTTAGCTTTTAAATGTTAAAAGGGCTTGCCATACAGGGACGTAGGCTCAGAGAGAGGCTCACCATATTCAAACCAAAATATCTGACTTCCTCTTGGTCCGAGCTAATGACTATGTATTAGAAAGTTGTCCGGCTTGAGGAGTACAATGTATATACCGATTTTTGTAACTGTAGATAAAACTAACAACCCCACTTTTGTCAAAAGGTGGCGCTATTTAGTCCTTGCACATTGCCCGTTTCTGAAACTTTGCACGTCTACTGGCTAATAAATGTGATGTATCTGTTGAGTTTCAAGCAATTTCAATTTCAATTTGACTGTTGAAAAGAAGTGCGCCGATTAGATACTCAGGATCGGTATCGGCTCTGACACTGCCATCTTTGACGAGGCTGATTCAAATTCTATATTGTGCATATACTATTCTGTTAGGCACAAAGGCACAAAAACTTTCTAAAGTACCATAAAGTTTTTGTGTACTGTATTATTAGTGTTCTGAAGCTATTATGTGATATAGAAATTAATATTTAAGTCATTAAATTCAAGAACACAAACTTTTCCCTCTCTGCGCCTGTCAGTCATTCTCCATTCAGCATTCAAACAGCACGTCACATTCGGTTACAGTCAATGATGAAACGATCTTCAATGATTCAATGTTAATCCTATTATACTGGATCTTTAAGATAAAGGTCTAAAGGTCTATATTTTCGAATGAAGAAACTTTTTCTTGCTGGACTTTATTGCTGTAACTTAATCGTGTTACTTTCTACCGGGTGTCGGACGCTGTCGGTTAGATCACAACACTAGAGTCAGAGCACTATAATTGTTCTTCACGCACACAGTAACTGAAATTTAAAACCTTTAAAAGAAAAGGCTCAATAAACTATTGCATAGATAGATAATGTATAATACACTGTTCATAAATATGTATTTCCTTTGTGCTTTGAACTTTTCAATACGGACTCAATGCGCTGTAACTTCATGTGGCTTCAAGCACATCATTCTCCGCTCGGGATGCACATAAGTGCTTTGTGCTGCACCGTATTGGAGCCGTAATATCATAATGCAGTGACGTAATGACAGATTATTAATTGCCTTTCAATTATATGTTGCTTTATAGCAGCCATGGCTATATTTTTTTTTAATGATTTTTGTTATCTTGTTTTTCATGAATGTATTTTTCAAAAATAAGAGCAATGTGTATTATCTATTATTAATATGGTTTATAATAGCATTTTTGTCATAGATTATGACAAAGTAATCATATGATCCACCAGCGAGGAACCAGCAGAACAGAGTGAACATTCTTTCTGTTTAGTTCAATCCTACTTAATAGGAATTTATTTAAAATGCTCGCTCTACTCCACACCATTAATGTCTTGTGCGGACATCCGTATTTTGACTTTCGGTTTTAAGTAAGCGATTTAAAAGCTCCCAAGTCCCAGCGGAGTCACACGTTGATTAACCGGTGGGAATATACACAATAGGCCTACCTGATATTGAACACAAGAGGGCAGTATAGCACTACGTATGACTCAGATTATTATTTTTTTATGAATTTTACAACAATTCTGGCTGTTTTTGAACGTAAACACAATTCTTAAATGAAAAAAAAGGAAAAATTGGGGAAGTTATAATATTTGTATAATTTAATTTAGAAACAAATGATGTATAATTACATTTTTAGAAGATATGAGGCTTTTAGTGTTTACTTTTTTGACATTACTTTAATCTTTTGCCATAGTTGCACATGTCTATTGGCTAATAAATGTGATGTATCTGTTGAGTTTCAAGCAATTTCAAGCAAGCTAAGAGTCCCAAAAGCATCAAAAAATAATGTTAAAGTTTGTTTCGTTGCCACGGCATTTTGAAAGTGACACACTTCCTGCTGCCAGTTGGTGGCGCTATAACTTTGACTCACAATAGTCACATCCATGTGATCGGTCTCTTACAGCGAAAACACTGCTGAAGTTTCATCAAGATCAGTTAATGTATGCTGAAGTTATAACACACATCCTGTTCCATGTTTCTCGCCATAATTTCGTTTCCTCGCCACGGCCAAACCGTTCGAGATATCAAAAATCCCGTGGCACTTTTTCATCCTTAATGTCTTGACTTCACGCTGATCGAGTTTCGTCGAATTTGGTTCAGTGCTCTAGGAGCAATAATTTAAATTACATTGCATGTGTTTTAAACACAACCCTAAATAGCCAACTTCCTGTTGGGCTGGGGTAAAAAGTAAGAGTGTGAAGTATATATGAAACGATGAGATCTATATGTGTACCAAGTTTCATATTATTACATGCAAGTGTGTTTGATTTATGGACCAAATTTTCAGACCAAGTTTATTGACCAAGTTAATCTGATTAATAAACTAATTATATAAAACTATTGTCAATTCACTACAATTAAACTAGTTATATGCCTTTACTTATAAAAAATAAAAATAAAAACTTATTTAAAAAATACCAGGCTTGAGAAATGTATTTTCTTTATGCAGGTCATACACACAGCAGTGAAATGGTTAAGCCCCCTCCCCCTGCACACACACACACACACACACACACAGACAGCCAGCCAGCCAGCCAGCCAAAGGCTCAGAGTGGCCATATTCAAACAAAAATATCTGAGTTTCTGTGGGTCCTAGCTAATAAGTGTCAATTAGAAAGTTGTCCGGCTCGAGGAGTACAATATACATACCAATTTTTGTAACTCTAGTTAAAACTAACCACCCCACTTTTGTCAAAAGGTGGCGCTACTGAGCCCTCACCACGCCCGTTTCTGCAACTTTGCACATGTCTACTGGCTAATAAATGTGATGTGTCTGTCGAGTTTCATGCAATTTGAAGCATGCTAAGGGTCTCAAAAGCATCCTAAAAGCATCCTAAAAGAAGGGTAAAGTTTGATGCGTCGCCACGGCAACAGTTTCAAAGATATCAAGAATCCATTCACAGGTCTACATCTGCCGTATGTTTACATTATACATATGAAGTTTGAAGCAAATCGGGTAAAAATAAAAGGGTGATATCTAAGCATTTTGAAAGTGACACACTTCCTGCTGCCAGTTGGTGGCGCTATAACTTTGACTCACAATAGTCACATCCATGTGATCGTCCTCTTACAGCGAACACACTGCTGAAGTTTCATCAAGATCAGTTAATGTATGCTGAAGTTATAACACACTTCCTGTTTCACGTTTCTCGCCATGATTTCGTTTCCTCGCCACGGACAAACCGTTCGAGATATAAAAAATCCCCTCGCAAACTTTCATCCTCAATGTCTTGACTTCACGCTGACCGAGTTTCGTCGAATGTGGATCAAAGCTCTAGGAGGAGTATTTGACATTCCATTGCGAGCGTTTTACAAACAAACCTCAATAGCCAAATTCCTGTTGGGCTGGGGTAAAAAGTAAGAGCGCGAGGTATAGATGAAACGATGAGATCAACGTGTGTACCGAGTTTCATATTATTACATACAAGCGTGTTTGAGTTATGGACCAAGTGTTCGGACCCCGTTCCAGGGGGCGCTGACGAGCCCCCCTGCCACGCCCAGGTACCAGCTTCAGCCCGGCTCTGATGGCCGCGGGTTCTGACCCGTGTGCAAAGTTTCAAGAGTTTTCGAGCACGTTAAGGGCCCCAAAAGTGCCCAAAAGGTAGTAAAATAATAATTATTATAATAATAGAGAAGAAAAATAATCGCAAGGAAAACAATAGGGCCTTCGCCCTTTCAGGGCTTGGGCCCTAAAAATACAACATCTTGCACTTGTTTTTAACATTTCAAAGGTCCATGTAACCACAGAAATGTTGGGGCCCTTACTCCTTGTAAGAGTAAATGTTTCTGACACAGTACATGGCTGAATATGAAACGTCTCTGCAGCTGGAGTCATGCCTCCTCTGATGCAGTTTGTGAAGGTCATCGAGTCCCATATGAAGCCCTGCTGTAAACTTTAAATGCCTGCTGGCACAAAAGTGCTGGAAAGCCTGCAGATCCATTCTATGACCAGCCAGTATGCTGAAATTAATATCCTAGGGTTTATCTCAATTTAGCCCTTTAAAAGCTGAGACTTTCACAAAGATGCTTTAAAAACATGTAAAGTCAGTGAGTCTAAGTGGCGAATTAAACACATGAAAGTGTGCGGCATGAGTTGAAGGCAGCGGATTAAAGAGATTGTGGATCGACAGATGTGCTATCAAATTACTCAACCATATTTAAACGCACCCACATTCAAAGACTCGGATGATGCAGACAAATATGATCATATTTGGGACCCTCTACAGTGGATTAGGAGCAATTCATAACAGTAAGGTCATTTTTTACTCTCTGAAATATGAGTGAACATGAAGTGCGTCCTGTGAATTCTTAACTAAGATCTGAAATCTTAGAAATCAGTATCTGCTTGACTTCTTAGCTTAATGAAAAGATTCACTGCATCTTATCACGTTTCATTTATTATTTGATTATGGGTGAAACGTGTAGGCTAATCTGTGGACTTGACTTACCTACGGCCTCCAGTGAGTCTGAGCTTCATTGTGCGCCCTCTTTTGAGTTCTTCTGGTACTGCATGAGCACACCAGACCAAGGAGGTTTATAATAGCTGGTGAAAGCTACATGTGTGTGTTGGAGCAGGGGTGCAAGTAAATGCTGCTGGGCTTTGGCCCTCCAGGAATTTTGCACCCGATGATCTAAACGAAATTTGTGATTTATAGCATGCCACTTATAAAACCTGCAAGTGCCACCAAGGGAACATAAGGTCTGAATTATTTCTTTCAAATTGTAATTTTTCTGAAAAGTGTTGTCTTATTTTTTATCAAGGTATATCTGAATCTAATGTTACAAATATACTAGCAAAATAAAAGACCATACATTTTTACTATACAAAAGCAGTGTGTGTGTGTGTGTGTGTGTGTGTGTGTGTGTGTAATGTCCTGTGCAAAAGTCTTAGGCAAGTTAGCATTTACACCCCAATACAATGTATTTAATTCAGTTATTTATATATTTTGCTGTAGTGTATCAGTAGAAAATATCAGTTTATATTTCCAAACATTCACTTTGCCATTAGTTGTAATAATCCAATTAAACGTTTAAGGCACTTGTGTAAAATAAAGCAGTAAAGTGCATGCTTTCAAAAATGTCATAAATAGATTTTATTTTTCAATTAAATTATATTAACTAAACCAAAAGTATATTTGGTGTGACCACCATTTGCATTTAAAATATCTTTTGCTCAGGTACACTTGCACATAGTTTTCGGTTTTCAGGTAGCTTCTTCAAGCATTTTTGGAGATTATCTGGATTTAGTCAATGGACTGGGGAAAATGATACATTAGAACAGACTGGGGAAGATGACTTACTGGAACAAACTGAGGAAGATGACTCACTGGAACAGACTGGGGAAGATGACTCAATGAAAGAGACTGGGGAGTGTCTCTCACTGGAACAGACTGGAGAAGATGCCACACTGGAACAGACTTGGGAAGATTGCCTCACTGGAACAGACTTGGGAGTTTCTCTAACAGGAACAGACTGTAGAAGATGACTCACTGGAACAAACTGGGGAGTTTCTTTCACTGGAACAGACCAATGAAGATGACTCACTGGAATAGATGGGGAAGAGACTGAAAAATATGACTCACTAGAAATGACAGGGGAGTTTCTCTCACTGGAACAGATCGTGGCATTTATCTCACTGCAAGAGACTGGGGAAGATGACCCTGAGTCTCAGGGGAGGACCGAACTCCGCAATGTCTCTCACTGGAACAGACTGGCGAGTTTCTCTCACTGCAACAGACTGGGGAATTTTTCTCACTGCAAATGACGGGGGAAGATGACTCACTGGAACAGACTGCAAAAAGATTACTCACTGGTAAAGACTGAGTAGTTTCTCTCAATGGAAAAGCCTGGAGAAGATGCCTCACTGGAACAGACTGGATTTCTGGAGTCAACTCATAGGAAGGAGCAGGCTTTGGAGCAGACTCATTGATTAGAGTTGACTCTAGTGCAGGCTCAGGGGTTATAGAGGGAATGCGTGTGACGTCACCGCCTGCAGTTCCTCACAGTGAGTGGCAAAAAGACTGAGCGGCTGTATATGTGTTCAGCGTGAATGCCGCGAAAAACAAACACAACACACACAAATAAAGTGGGAAAGACCTTTGCAATTGACTGTAGGCCTACAACTAGATTTGACAAAACATCGGAGGTATATTTTTACAGAGAAAGAGGAGAAAATGGATCGCAGCAATTCACAGAAACAACTGGACTCCAGTCAGCGAAAGGTGGGATTTGCAGTTATAATTTTGTGTCAATATGCTGAATTTAGCTGTAAAACCATACCCATATATTTTGTATTGTTATATAACGTTACCTTAACAACTCATCAATTAAATATCTATCATTGCATATTCTGCATTTTGGATGTTTTTTTAATAAACACTGACCAAAAAAACGTATAAAGTTTTAGGGCTGGACGATATGATATATATATATATACTGTATAACACTGATAAGTGATCACCCGGATTTAGACCTACCTACATATTAAAGCATTCACAGGCAAATTTGCTTTATGTTTAGGTCTATATTGCTTTTCAGTGTTGGGAGTAATCCATTACAAAAGTAATACATTACAGTAACATATTACTTTTTGCTGTAACGCAGTAGTGTACGGCATTACTAATCAATTTTCAGTAATATTTTACTCGTTACATGTTCAATGAGGCTTGTATTACAGTTGTATTACAGTGTATTGTCTGCTTTTACTTCTTAAAGGCAACAGACTATGTGAAAGTTTTAAAGCAGTCTTTTAGTGCCAGTTCAGAGCGGTCGCGTCTGTAACATTGTTTTTTCCTCATAAATGCGAACATGAAAACTAAAATAAAATGAATATTTTAAGTTCTATGGAGATTAGAGAGCCAACCCTTCCTCATCCGATTTGCGCAGTGTAATTAACAGAATTACAAAAAATATATTTTGCCTCCTATTTTTTTTTTTGTCACACATGAATGTGTCTCTTTTCCCAAATATTAAAAATAAAACATAGACTGATATTTGTCTAATGTCTGAAGTCCTTTAAGGAAGTAGCCTATATACGTTTCAATACATGAATTTTCTGAGAATTTTTATTTCAAGTTTTGACTGCAAATGTCATGTCCATAATGCTGGACTTCCCCAATTTTAAATAATTTATCCTTAACTAGTTTTGTGGTGTAGGTCTACGTATTTTATAATAATACTAATAATACTAATAGCCTAATTTAAAGATAAGGCAGCATTGTATATGGACGGTAAGGAGAATAACGCTGGACTTGGAAGAGGTGTGTCGTGATTCTGTAGGTTCGTGGATCTGAGTCGTGTGGCGAATCGCGATTTCGGTTTCATATTGCATATCGTTACAGCCCAAAAGTTAAGTTCTACTTAGTTATTTTGGTGAAAGTAACTCAAAAGTAATACATGAGTAATGTAACGCATTACAATTCTGGGACAGTAATATTGTAAGGTAATGAATTACTTTTAAATAACAGTAACAAGTAATACCTAATGTATTACAGTTTGGAAGTAACTTGCACAACACTGTTGCTTTTATTTCCCCGGTGTCGAAATCAGGCAAACATAAATGTCAGGCAACACGATTCCTGGCTGCATGTCAATATCCATGGATCACTGGATCTTTAGTAAGTTGTAAGGAACACTATATTGAGTCCAACATTTAGTTTAAAGGGCACCTATTATGGAAAATTCACTTTTACATGGTGTTTGAGTTTGAACATAAGGTGTGTTGGCAGTGAGTGAGCAAAACCACCCTAGAATGATAAAAATCCACTCAGTGTTTTTTTTACAATCTCAATAAATCATAAGCACTGTCTCAGAACGAGCTGTTCTAAGATTCAGCTCTTTGTGACGTAAAATTGAGCAAGAGGTTTGATTAACAGTGTGGTTGTGGCCTAGACCCCGCCCTCAGTGATCTGTACACCATCCTCCATTGTTTCAACGACAGCCGGTAATGTCTCTTGGAAACATAAGTGTTCTGTTGTGGACTCGTGGGTTAATCCTGTTGTTGTGGCTTAAAAGTTAATCCTCAAGTGTGGATCGTCGTCTACTGTTTGCGATCCAACGTCACCTCCAGTAAGTGTATTTTATGATTTTTGAGCAAATAGTTATTTCAGTCTGTCAGCCAATTCATTAACAAATGCATCTTAAGTTGTCGTCGTCGACGTAGGATGTCTGTGTATATAATTTAAACATTGTTTGTATAGTGTGCAACCACACGTTTATAAATATATTTTTAAAGATATTGTATTAAAAACTGCATATATGTTGTTCTGTAAGTTAGCCATATCCTCACATTTGCCACAGAAGCACCCGTATGACAAGTAAACATGACGCCACAGGTCCCTCGCATAAATGTAATTTTGCTTACGTAGCAAACTTTATCACAGAATGTGTATGTAGTTTCAAAAAATTGCGTTAGTGTTTGTGTGTATCTGTGTGTGTGTTGCACACCCATACTTGCAAAAAGACGCGATTACAACTCTATAAGTACATAAATGTATTAAATAACCATACCGAGACGTACTGGTCCATTCTCATTTGTGTTTATTCTGCCGGAGTCTCATCGCACTATTTATATATTCCGATTCAAATGTACGCTGAATGACAGACAAAACAGCGTGTCTCTCACTCTCTCAGTACCGACTGCCATTGGTATCGAGTTACGCCCTCATTCAAAGGCAGGGCGGGGATATGCAGCTCATTTGCATTAAGGTGGCATACACCCAAAACAGCTAATTTTTAATCAGGCCCCAAAATGACATTTTCAAATGGTTATAATAAATTAACTATGGGGTATTTTGAGCTGAAACTTAACAAATACATTCTGGGGACACCCGAGACCAATATTACATCTTGTAAAAAGGGGCATAATATGTGCCCTTTAAATTGATAAAATTGTTCGATTTAGTCGCATTTCCGCAGTTTTCCCTATTAAATCCAGTCACGCAGCCGATCTTTTACCACTCGGTCAGGCTAAGGGCGGTTGTTCCGGCGGGAAAGTCACGTGTCAATGCATTCCCTCTATAGTGGGCTACGAAACAGGCTCAGGGTTAGAGTGAACTCCAATGCAGATTCAGGAGCTGGAACAGACTCGTCACTGAGCTCAAGGGACTCCTGAGTCTCAGGGGAGGAACGAACTCAGGAATTTCTCTCACTGGAACAGACTGAGGAAGATGACTCCCTGGAAAAGACTGGGCAAGATGACTCACTGGAAGAGACTGGTGAGTTTCTCTCAATGGAACAGACTGGAGAAGATGCCACACTGGAACAGACTTGGGAAGATGGCTCACTGGAACAGCATTGGGAGTTTCTCTCACAGGAACAGACTGGGGAAGATGACTCACTGGAATAGACTGTGGAGTTTCTCTCACTGGAACAGATGGGGAAGATGACTCACTGGAAGAGACTGAAAAAGATGACTCAATAGAAATGAGTGGGGACTTTCTCTCACTGGAACAGATTGTGGAATTTATCTCACTGCAAGAGACTGGGGAAGACGACCCTGAGTCTCAGGGGAGGAACGAACTCCGCAATTTCTCTCACTGGAACAGACTGGCGAGTTTCTCTCACTGGAACAGAATGGGGAATTTATCTCACTGCAAAAGATGGGGGAAGATGACTCACTGGAACAGACTGTAAAAGATGACTCACTTGTAAAAACTGGGGAGTTTCTCTCACTGGAACAGACTAGGGAAGATGCCTCACTGGAACAGACCTGGGAGTTTCTCTCACTGGAACAGACTAGAAAAGATGACTCACTGGAACATACTGGACATTAGGGACAAAGGCGGGAAATGTTCTAAAGAGCTGGCTTGATAGCCATGATAGGTGGGTCCACTAGCTTTCTCATTATGTCTGCACAGTTTAAGACAGCTTTCCTTGCCTGAAGAAAAAAAACTGAGCACTTACCATGATGGTATTGAAATTCGCCATTGCATAGTCGTGAGGAGGGAAGCTGGCATTGGTTTCACCCACAGTGAAGGACAAACCTAGCAAAGCAACCAAGCAAAAGTACATAATCAAGAGAGCGCTCCAGGGAACAGGTGGTAGCTAATGTCGGCATCTGTTGAAAAAGATGATCTTCTAATCCGCCCCATAGATTGTCTTCAAGGTTCCATTATACCAGGTTGGAAAGATTCAGAAATTCCTCAACAAAATCTTCAATTGGACGTCCATCTTTTGAAATGAAGAGGATGATATTCTCTGGGTCAAAAGATATGATGTCCATGGTTGATTTTATTGGTTAAAGGGGGGTTGACTGCTTTTTTTCTTTGCATGATTGTGTTTATGGGGTGCAATATAACATGTATTCGTGGTTTTTCTTTTTTAAAAAGTCTTATTTTTCATAAACTTCACCTTTAATTGTCAGCCGCGCTCTCCTCTGTCCTCGAACGACCGGTTGACTTCCTGAGTCTATGAAACCACTCCCTCAGAAACAGGCAGTGGGCTCAGATTGGTTAGTTTGGGCCGGTCTGTTGTGATTGGCTAAACTGTCGCTCGCGTTTTCTGGAAGGTTAACGCCCATTACCTTTACGGGTGAAACGTGCATGTCATGAGCTTCGGTCCAGATGTAAATAAGGTAAATAATGGTGTCGAACTGCAGTATCAGGTTGAGGCAGAATCAGACCGAGAAAGCCGCAATGAAGAGAGTCAAGCAGAAACAAGCAGAAAATAAAAAAATACAAGGCTACGTTTGGAATTATACATGCAAATACATTTAAAATGATTAAGTCTTAGCCGACTTACAGGTTGTGGCCCAAAAACTGCTGCGTCTGGTTTTAAAGTTGGAACTGCTTCATGTTTTAGTAACAGTTTCTTGTTGAATCCGGTGTTGAATTCGTGGAAGTACAGCATCCGAACACAGAAGACCTGACAGCCCCCCCACTCCGTCCCGTTTAAGATCTGGTCTTCTATCACGAAACATAAGAATGCAAGCACAGATAAATTCTAAAAAGAGTTTATTGAGTGACATAAGGGACTTCAGCTTGTGAGTAACTGGATTGCTGATCAATATGGTAATAATGGCAGAAATGTGACGGTTCTTATCTGTTGCATCCAGTGATGATGAATGAGAGGAAAACCAGAAGATGAGATGATCACAGAAGATGGATGAAGACTGAATATTTGACAATTCAGGAAAGGATCGCACAGGTCAAATCACCTTTATTTATATTTATAATATATTTTTACAATACAGATTTTTTCAAAGCATGAGATAAATGAGAGATTCACTCTGCAGTGCAGATAACTTCAGTGTTTATGAAAACAGTTTTAGGGAGAGTGCAGAACGCAGTACGTGATGGCTTAATAGGAGCGCTATTGACAATCAAAATAATAATTTTGTTTTTCATGCTTCTAGAGCACCAGTGGTTCACAGTGTAAATTAAACAGAGTGATAAGTGCATTTAAATGTGGGAGTAAATCCGCTACATTCTAGTTGTGAGTCATGAAATTGCGATGATTGACAGTAACCATAGAAACATGTGACCGATAAACATAGCATTAGCAACATTTTGGCAACTAATAATTGTATGATTTTTGTTAGATTTACACTTTAGTCATAAGTTTACATTCACTTTTCAGAATCTCCAAAATGTATTTTTTTCTTTTTAAAAAAAATAATAATATGGATCATAAAAACATTGTTTCTATTCAGTACTGCACTGAAAAAAGCTTTTTTTACATAACAGATGTTTAATGGCCTAGTCCACAAGACAAAATACAAACACAAAATACAAGACAAATTTCTTGATTTTAAAGAGCCCCTATCATAGCATTTGAAATGTTCCTATTTTTGTTTTGGGAGTTCCCCAAAACAGTTTAACGTGCATGCAAGGATAAAAAACACTTTATTTGTCTTATAATATGCATTTATTTTTACCCGATTTGCTCAACGACTCCCAAATGATTAGTTCGATGATTCATTTTCCCAAACACCTCCTTTGAGTGACGCGAATCTGCGGCGATTGGTCAAATGACCCAGTCAGTTGTTATTGGTAAACCGTAGGCAGAGATTGTCGGCAACGGAACGCCCATAACCAGGATTATAGCTTGTCAAGTGTAGAAAATTGTATATAGTGTTTGAACAAACGTGTCAGAAAAAGTGCACTTTCCACACGGTCCCTTACTTGCGTCTCCATCAAGAGCGAGCTTTCCCGGCGAAACTCACATTGCGGCGGCTTTTGAGGGACAGTGCTTATTATATAGAGCGAAGTCATATTTGGCTAAGTCGTTTAGGAGATAATTGCCATTTTTCAATGAATGTCTGGTGAATATCAAAAACAAAACTAACTTTACCCCCTTAGAAGCTGCGCGGAGTGTACACAACACACACAACACAATATAACTATATTGTGCATGCTACAGAAAATATAACAGCAAACATTGTAAATAATACTTACAGATTGTGATTCGGAGGAGGACGAACCTGATCCATATACACTGGATACTGAGCCCTCCTTCGGGAACAACCGGCTTGCGAATCCACATTTGAATTCATTTATGTTTTTGAATGATTCCTCATTAAAATGATGAGAACACAAGGTTCGGACTATACTGTTGTGGTGTCGTTGCAAATATGAACTCTAACCACTGATTTCTTCACATGCTTGTCCAGCCCGTTCTCATCCTTTAACGTCATATAGAACGCTATATGACAAAACGGCGCTATACTACGCACATGGCACCCTTTATCGTTAATATAACACGCGAACCCAAGACGTTATAAATCCTTTAGCGTGAATATATGACACGCACACCCTACCCCACACCTAAACTTAGCCCTCATAGCACGTGTTATATTAACGATAACGGGTGCCATGTGCGTAGTATAGCGCCGTTTTGTCATATAGCGTTCTATATGCCGTTAAAGGATGAGAATGCGTTGGCTTGTCCCTGGGCAATGAAAACAAGTGGCTGAACTGTCTTTGCAATGTAGAACACAGCGTCTTCTCGACATGACGCTATTCAGCTGAAGTTTTTGAATGTGTTCTTGACTAGACTTCAAGTTTACACTCCCATCTGCGCGCACAGTTGTTGGGAGCGGCCAATGAGCTAATGTTTTGTATCTACGTCATGATGAAACAGCTAATGACTCGTTTCAAATACAATTCATTTCATAGACTCAGAGTCGACTCTCACTTTTGAAAGACAATAACTTTATATACGGTGCACTTTCAGATATAAATCTTTGCAGGATGTTTTCATTCCTTTGGAGCTATATTCCACACTACATGAACAGTCATTTTCAAAAATCCATGATAGGTGCTCTTTAATATTGTGTATCATTACCTGAATGATCCACAACTGTTTTTTATTTATTTTATTTTTTTGGTAATGGTTGTTCATGAGGAAAAATCCTCCAGCTCCGGCACATTCTTTGCTTTTCCAGGCTCTTCTGCATATTTGACTCCTTTCTAGCAGTGACAGTGAGATCCATCTTTTCGCACTGGAGACAAGTGAGGGACTCATGCACAATCATTACAAACCCTGCAAATATTTAGTGATGTTCAAGAAGGAAGCATCCGTTAAGGATTGAACTGGATGTAAATTGGTGTAAATTGTTCAAAAATTAATTAATTAATTTAGTCCTGCCCTTCAGGGGCTTAAAAGGATATTAGCATGTGAAACAAAATAATAAAAATTTAAACATCACCATCATCTTGCTCAAAAGTGTTCCCCTGGCTCTGTCTCAGCAGGGCTGCCCTTTGTCGCCGGTTCTGTTCATAATTTTTATGGACAGGATTTCTCAGCGCAGCCAGGTGGCCGGAGGGTGTCAGGTTTGGGGACCACAAGATTTCGTCTCTGCTCTTTGTGGATGATGTTGTTCTGTGGGCCCCTTCAGACCAGGTCCTTCCGCATGCACTGGGACGGTTTGCAGCCGAGTGTGAAGCGACTGGGATGAAGATCAGCACCTCCAAATCCGAAGCCATGGTCCTCAGTCAGAAAAGGGTGGCTTGCACACTTCAGGTTGGTGGAGAGATCCTTCCTCAAGTGGAGGAGTTTAAGTATCTTGGGGTTTGGTTCACAAGTGAAGGAAGGATGGAACGGGAGATTGACAGATGGATCGGAGAAGCTTCTGCAGTAATGCGGTCGATGTACCGGTCTGTTGTGGTAAAGAAGGAGGTAAGCCGCAAGGCAAAGCTCTTGATTTACCAGTCAATATACGTTCCTACTCTCTCCTATGGTTATGGGCATTAGGTCATGACCAAAAGGACAAGATCCCAGATACAGGTGGCCAAAATGAGCTTTCTCCGCAGGGTGGCTGGGCGATCCCTTAGAGATAGGGTGAGAAGCTCAGTCACTTGGGAGGAGCTCAGTGTAGAGCCGCTGCTCCTCCACATCGAGAGTTGTCAGCTGAGGTGGCTTGGGCATCTGTTCCGGATGCCTCCTGGACGCCTTCCCGGGAGGAGACCCCGGGGAAGACCTAGGACACGCTGGAGGGACTATGTCTCCAGGCTGGCCTGGGAACGCCTCAGTGTCCACCCAGAAGATCTGGAGGAAGTGTCTAGGGAGAGGGAAGTCTGGGTATCTCTGCTTGGACTGCTGCCCCCGCAACCCAGCCCCGGAAGTGGGAGAAAATGGATGGATGGATGGATGGATGGATGGATGATACACTGATATTGTGAAATATAGCTGGCTATTTTCTGTTTTAATAAAATTAAAATGTAAGTCCTGTGATGTCAAAGCTGAATTTTCTGTATCATTACTTGACTACACGTCACAAGATTCTTCAGAAAGTAAAATGCTGATTGATCAATTATTATTGATGCTCAGTTAAGAAAGGTTCTTATTTTTATCAATGTTGAATGGGCTACCCATAGCGTGGGTTTTGAATGCTTAATATGTGTATGGAAACCGTGATCATTTTTTTCACTTTTTATTAGGCCTATTTAATGCATCCTTGCTAAATGAAAGTAGTATTTTTTAAATACATTACTTAACCAAAAACTTTGAATGGTTGTATCTTGGTTTTCAGAAGAAGAAAAAAGAACAATATTAAGCATCACAACTGTTTTCAACAACATCGATAATGATCGGAAATATTTCTTGAGCATCAGGTTGCTACAGTGTATGCGCGTTGTTCACACTCTGTATTATGGCCAAGCATGTGTGCTTAAAGGGGTGGTAAAATGTCATTTTCACAAGATGTAAAATAAATCTCTGATGTCCCCAGAGTGTTTGTGTGTGTGTGGGTGTGTGAGAGATAGAGAAGTTTTAGCACAAAATACTCCACAGATATTTTTAAATAGCATGTTAAAGTTGTCACTTTTTATTTTGTGCCTGGCCCTTTAAATGCAAATGAGCTGCTACAGAGGGCGGGGTTTCAAAAGGTCATGTGTGTTAGCAGCTGCAATTTCACATTAAAATGACAGAACCTGTTCTCCCTTTAATGTTAAAACGGAGTCAGTCAAAGATGGAGAGACTCAAGAAGAAGTGACAGAATGTTGTAGAATACAACAGGACGTCTCTGAATGGTTAGTTGTTGCATTTATGTTGCTGATGTGGGGTGGGGGTGGGGTACGCCTGGTAAATGCACTTCGTTGAGTGTTCCTTCGGGTGAACAAGTTTGTTATTTTAAACAAACAGCATCTTGACACAACGAATAAACAAATGTTACAGTATGAATTACTGAATGTGAAAAACATGAACTATTGTAATATGTAGTTAAGCCTTCTTTATTCGTTATATTTAAGTACGTGCATTAGATATCATCGTCAGCTTTTTACTATAAATGTTCATCTGTCTATATAATAAAGTACACAACCAGACAATGAAAAAAAGCTTGTAATTTAAAGGGTACCTATTATGGATTTTTGAAAATTGCCCTTCATGTAGTGTTTAACATAGATCTAAGTGAACGAAAACATCCTGCAAAGTTTTAAACATGAAAGTTCATCGTATACAAAGTTATTGTCTCTCAAAAGTAAGAGTCAACTCTGAGTCGCTGATATGAATCGTTCGAAGAACGTCTAGTTGACGTCAACTTGACAAGTTATTTGAATAAGAAACGCCCACTTATTGCGCTCGGAGACGCCAGGGAAAACCGGAAAACAATCATGTCGACGAGACGCGGTGTTTTGAAGTGCGACGCAAAAGCGAACTTTTTTCACCTGCCAAGTGAGGAGCATTTGAAGACTTAAGTGGCTGCCTGCAGTTCATATATACAAGTATACCACACAAGTATAGCCCAAACCTTGTTCTGTGTTCGCGTCATTTTGAAGATGATTGCTTCACAAACCTAAACGTTTATATATAAAGTATGGATTCGCGAGCTGGCTCTAACGAGCTGAGGATCTGAATCAGGTGTGTTAAATAAGGGAGACATAATGCTGCGTCCCAATTCGCTTACTTATACTACGCCCTAAAAGTATGTACTCTTTTTGTGAGGAAAAAGTACATACTTTTGAGTGTGTAGCAAAAGAGTAGGCAAGCTTTGGGACATACTATCACGTCATCTTTAAGCTCTGTCGCGTGCTGCGTGCATCCTGTCACCGTAAACTGCCCTGTCAATCATCTTGTCACAGTTAAAATCCTCCATTCTATCTAATTTTATTTCCTACCGTTTCGGAGAGCACGTTCATCTGCCAGTTGTGGGTCTTTCATGCTCTCCTCGTGTTTGCAATTTGAATATAATGATGTATTTAAAGTGTAATGGCTAAACGTGTCTTTACAAAAGTTCACAATGCTGCTGCAAATGCAATATAATGTGGACAACATTGAATAAATTCATTTTCGTCAGGTTAGATACTGATAATTAATCACTCAAAGCTCTTTATCTAAACCACCGCGGGGACTCGCGCGTCCTCCGTATCGACTGCGTGTCTGTAGTTTTTTTAACACTTTTTACTCGTGTTTGTAGTTCTAACCGAATCCTCGTCCAACGCGCAATGGTTTGTGGGCAATATCAGCCGTTAGAGTGTGCATCGATCTACACTTCGGATTCTGACCGGAAAAAGTAGACCATCCGGGTGTCTTTGAAACACTCATTTCAACATACTACGATTTGGGACGTACTAATTCCATTTTCGAATACTATTTAGGACGGATAGTATGCGAATTGGGACGCAGGGATACACAATATGCAGAGCAGTGGGTCGCGAGGACTGGAGTTGAGAACGCATTTAAGGTGATAGGCGTTCCGTTTTCGACAATCTCTGCACAGAGAATACCAATCACAACTGACTAGGTCATCTGACCAATCACCGCAGATTAGCGTCACGCAAAGGCGGGTTTTGGAAAAAGGACTCGCTAAACGATTCATATGGGAGTCGGTGAGCAAATCAGGTAAAAATAAATGCATATTATAAGACAACAAAAGTGTTTTTTGTCATTGCATGCTTGTAAAACTGTTGTTGGGGACTCCCAGAACAATATTAGGAACATTTTAAATGCCATAATAGGTACCCTTTAAGACTGTAACATTTTCTTACCTGTTGAGAAGAAAGCAGGACAATTCCGACATTAACTTGTGTTTTTTGTAATCTCCGGTCACGTTTCCTTTGACGATCTATTGGACTTTTTTATGTGACAAGGATTTGCAATGCAGCCTTTTAAATTTGCCAGTGACAAGCGCCTCTCACCGCTCTGCTCCTCCGCTTCTGCTGCGTTCAGTCACGTCACGCTGGCTCTGAAGGAAAGCGTGTTGTGGAAATGCATTTATGTCCCTCTCTGTTATTATAGTTTTTCAAGATGGCGGAACTACATGGAAGCCTCTGTGGAATTACCCGTCCCATTATATAAAGATAATAAATTCTTCGTTTATGAGGATTAAGTCAGATAATTGGCAGAGGTATTTGTACACCATTGAGGACATATTTAGGAATAAAAATATTGATTTTAAATAATACATTTCATAAAAAGTTACACATAGTCCCTTTAAAGACCTCATTTTCACATGCACTTCCGTCATTATCATCAATACTTGTACAGCCAGTACTGAACAAAAGTGCAGATACACATAAAATAGTTATTCCCTAAAAGGTCTTAACCATGTGCTAATGTCTCTTTGCCTTCCTTGTGCCAAAAAAAAAAAAAAAAAATCAAATGAAAAATAGATTTAAATTTTATTTACTCAACAATACTATTGTGTCTTTAATGCAATTTGACAATTTCCCATAGAGGGTTAAAAGACTATTATAAGATTAACTACAAGGGGGTTATAAGAGGGTTATAAGAGATTAACTACAGTACAGCTCTATCTTTTGATTTTACAAATGTTTCATTAAATGTATACAAATTTATTAAATTGATCCGAGATCAGGTAAAAACCACAAAGACACAGGTTTGACAGAGATCATCGGCCCCTTAGTGGTGAACCATTGCAATTTCGAAATATTTTGAAACAGTTATGACTTAAAGTGTTTATGAACAGAGAAATCAAATTTTCCTTAAGATTTTGACATCCAAGAGGTCATATTATTAGAATATCCTGTAAGATTCAGAACTGAAAACAACCTTGTTAGTCCAATAAAAGCTTTTATTGACACCAGCCTCTGCAAGCGACTTGTTTTTCAAAGTGGGGAACTATGACGTTAAAGAGGATAACCACACACACCCCCCCCCCCCCCCCCCCCAGAAGAAGATCAACGCCTACTTCAAAAGGTAGTTGAATAGGTAATTAGCATGCAATGACGTTCCAACTGATGAGAGTAAAACATTGTCTGTTCGCTTCATTTCACTGAGGATTGTTTTGTAAACAAGACTGGATTTGGAGACCGATTAATATTAAAGAATGGTGCTGTGCCGACTATATTGGATCTGGAAGGAATGGTGCAACCAAGGTTATTATAGTTTTGCATTTTTCATTAGTTTTTATTTTTATTTCGTTTTGAATTTTTGTTTTCAAATTCAGTTTAGTTTTAATTAGTTTTAAAAGTGGGTTTGCTAGTTTAGTTTAGTTTCTATTTTTTGAAAATGCTTAGTTTTAGTTTAGTTTTTATTAGTTTTAGTGTTAGTTTTAGTCTTTTTTTTTGTAGTTTGGGTTATTTGTCAGGGGCAAGGTTGAAAAAGGTCAGAAAAAGAATTGTGTAACAATAACTCAACAAAAACATCATACAATTTTAGAAATATCTATTCAACATTAAAACCAGTACATAAAATGAAGCCTACAATGTGAAAATCCTTTACCGTAACAATCTAGATATCTTCTATAAAAAAATCCCACAGCTTTACAATTTCCACACCTTATACTAAATTTACCCTATACAACACTAATCTGGACAGAAGCAGCAAACAGTCAGTGTAAGAGTAAAATAATGACATAACATTATTTAATATTTGAATCACAGCTTGTAGAGTTTTGACACCGACAACCAAGCAGCAAGGCTGCAACCAGGGTCTGAAAACTAGTGAGGTAATGATGGTTAATAATTACCTCACAATAATTAGTAATATAATAATGGTTAGGCTATTGGACCCACATTTCCCCATGGACATGAAGGGATTTTTTAAAGGAATTTACCATATATATATATATATATATATATATATATATATATATATATATTATATATTATATATTATATATTAACTATTAAATGGCACTTTCTGGACAGTTTTGTGCAAAGAAACAGAATAAAAGTAGGTCTAAATAAATTGCTAGTTGAATAGATTGCTAGTTGAGAAACACTACTTTAATTATTGCATTTATGATGACTATGTGAAACGTTAACAAAGCATGAGCTGTCTTCCAGCTGGCCAGTAAGGTTATTTTGGCAAATTTTATTCTGTAACATACAGATCTGTAGCCTGGCTGCGCCCGCCTACGCACTTCCGCTCAATTTCATTTTAACCAGGCTAACAGATCTGTATTATGCTATTGTTTTTACAGATAATCACAATGATCATTGCGTTTGGTGTGGTTGCCTTATGCAATTGCAGTTTGTCTATAAGCTTTTTTTATTAACGCAGACAGTAAAATGTTGCCAGATATTGCTACGAAAAAAAAGCAAATAATATAATAACAATTCGAAATTACTTCAAAGCTTGTGTTTTGGAAATAAGATTAATATATCACTAACACTAACATGCAATTTTCCACTATAATAACTTCCTAAAGTGTCACAAAAAATCCGAAAAACAGGTCCAGAAGATTACCGCACCATTCGATTAGGTGGATCTGGCAACACAGAGGCTACACTAGCGCCCTCATTCACAATGCGTTCTCAAGCCCCCTTCACTGCGCTAGCTTCTCGCTGCAACATGAATTGCAAACACACAGGTGGTCTAAACATGGCTAATTAATCATTCACATAATCATTCAATCATGCCATTCCATTTTTGAATGTAAAAAAAAAATGGCCGAGGTCCGGACTGGTTAGCCACGGCCATGCCCACTGCCCAGCAGCATTTTACCTCAAAATTGCAACTAAGTCAGTAACTTTCTAACGAAGGCTCAATCGCTTCTCGGGTTGACATTAACACACTTACAGAATTGTATTAAGAATTTAACATATTTTTACACCACCTTTTAATGTGTGATTGTGTAAAATGTTCATCATGAGATACCAACCTTTCGCGAACTTGCTTTTAACATTGATCGAACCCTCGTTTTCATAGAGACGCGGTGTGCATTGCACGGAGGGGAGGGGCTGTGTGTGTGTGCGTGCATTTGAGAGGGAGACGGAGGGAGAGACAGAGCGTTACAGGGAAATGAAATGCAACGAATACACTGCGTGTTTTAAATAGTGTTAAAGACGAAAACTAAGGACATTTGCTCTATAATTTTATTTTATTTTAGTTAGTTTTGCAAACACACATTACAGTTTTAGTTAGTTATAGTTTTTTTGTAATGGCTCGTTTTTATTTTTATTTCAGTTAACGACAATGTTTTTTCCCATCTAGTTTTCGTTTTTTCGTTAGTTTTCGTTAACGATTATAACCTTGGGTGCAACACACGGACATGTATGGGCGAATCATTCCGTTTGCCATTTTACAACATTGGACGTTTTCAAAACTGTTCACCCTTGTGCACCTACGAGGTGAGTTGAAACTCATTATAATATACAAAACTGTTATCCACTCACAGCAGTGGGCGTTTACTTCCAAGTCTTCAATGCAAGACACCCATAAAAACCAAGCGTTTTGGAGCTAGGCTCAAAACTAGGGTACAAAATAGCCTATCACTTATTCATTTTGATGTTTTTGAATGCAAAAACCAAGTGAATGTCATAAGTTGACCTCAGACAACAATATAATAAAATTTAAAAAGCCAGTTCATGACCCCTTTAACATAGCTGCATTTACTAAAATCACATGACTTTAGCAGTTTGATATGCACTCCGAATTACTGGTTTCAAACGAATAATTCTCAAAGGTTTAAATTTTTTCAAGCGTGTTTCGATAGCGCCCAACACTACTTTCAAGGTGGCTTGATCTTCCCCAGTCCGTGCTTTGCATTCTTAGAAATAAGAAATGGCAAATATTTTGAAAGCGTCGGACAGGAAAATAAAATAAAAGTGACACCACATCATTAAAAAAACTCACAGTACCTGTTTTCTGTTCTGCTAAAGTTGAGTAGTACAATGGCAAACCAAGAGTTTAATATGACACATTCCCATGCAGCAGAGATTCAAGGAAAAGATGAGTCAGTCCTCTGCACACACATCATGAACAGACAAATCCAATTACCGGATGATTCTAGCGGCTTGAACAGATTACATTAGCCTTCCTCATATGAGCATGAGAGGAGAGTGAGTGTGGGCCGGCCAGCACTGGCCACACTATTAGATTAAGCAGCACTGTGTGGTGGTACGGCACTCTGTCACCATCAGCTAGAGGGAGAGAGCTACTGGCAAATCGTTCGAAGGTCATCAGAAAGTCTTAAGCCATCACAGCTGGGGTCACAAAGGGTCTGAGCGGTTATTTTGCTCCATCAGGCACTTTCTTTTATTGACTGGTAGATCAGAAAAGATGGTTATGGTTGTAGAGAATTTATGCATGAAAATTTAATTGCTTAAGAAAATCTGTGCTGTGGAATTATAAGAAATAGAAAAATGTGTTGATGATGAAGCTGGACATACAGAAAAAAATTGTCTAAATGACATACTGAACAAACAGCCAAACACATTACCATTGGCACATGTGTGTCCTACAGGACCAAATGGAATAAACACTCTGAATCTGAAACTGTTTAAAAAGGAAAAAACTGGAATTATGTCTGTGCTTTTTCAGCAGCCTATATTCACCCACAAGACCTATGCTGGGATCTTTTGGATGTGACAAATTGACTAAACAATATACTTTTTTTGTTGAGAAAAGTTAATAATCAAGGCAACAGGGAGCCCAGATAGCAAACTGACATTGAATCAACGTGGAAATATGACATCGAAACAACGTTGATCTGACATTGTTTTGCTCATCGAATTAACGTTGAACCAACGTCAGACGCGTCATTCTTTCAAAACTAACGGAAAATCAACTTGAAATCAACGCGTTGTTTCAACGTTATGAAAGCAAACCAATTTTCGATTTTCATTTAGCTTTGAAGAATGCCGCGTCTGACGTTGGTTCAACGTTAATTCGATGAGCAAAATCAACGTTGTTTCAATGTCATGAGAGACGTCGTTTCCACGTTGATTCAATGTCAGTTTGCTATCTGGGAGAGGAATTGACAGCTATCATTATATTTTATAACCACATATTCAGGATTCAGTTGGTTTTCCACTATTGGGGGTGAAGTCTGACTCAATGTCTATTTAGGCTTATGACCCGGCCCCATCAAATGTAAATGTCCAACGCATTCTCATCCTTTAAAGGTGCAATGTGTAAAAAAGTTGAGTATCTATTAACAGAAATGCAATATGACATCCATAACTATGTTTTCAGTGGTGTATAAAGAACTTACTTAATTAACCGTAATGTTTTTATTACCTTAGAATGAGACATTAATAGCTCCATAACCGCGGGAATCCCCTTCTATGAAGGTCGCCATGTTGTGACGTCATATTCCTACCGTAGCCGAACGCGAACAAACAGCGCTACAGAACGCGTTTCATCACTACCTTGAAAGAGAAGTAGCGGAAAGCTGGAAGCTAGCCTTACACTCCGTGAGTAGTGACTTTTCCCTTGTGAGTGGTGTAAAATATGTAGTTGGGATTGTTTCATGTAACTTAGTTCTCCCTCGCTGTGTTATGGGTTTGTTATGGTGGGTGGGATAGATGTGCTGTTACGTTCGTGAGACAGCTAATGATTAGTATTCATGTCATTGACCGTAAAACAGTACGTTACAGGAATCACTAAGCCGTCGATAGAGACTTTTAGATCACTAAAGTCGATCACGAAGAGTTTTCAAAATCAGAGAAAAAAGCCTATTGTGTGTAGTAAATTGTATCTATGGGATGCGGAGATGACATGATTGTAACAGCGCGCGCACTTCCGACCTTTGGACTCATGCGATGCGGACGCGTCCCAGCTCAGCCACAGTAACAGCTCATATTAGCCAGCTAAACTATTACTACCCTGTTAGAAAAAATATATAGCTGCTCCCTCGCTGTATTATGGGTTTGCTACAGTATGTGTGGAGAAATGTGCTGCTGGTTACGTTTGTGAGACAATCAGCTGATTAATATTATTATATTAAATTATATATCAAAACCCTTGATCCTCACCTGACTATGGCTTTGTAAACAGTATCCATGATGTGGTTTATAATGGACTGTGGTACAGAAACAGTGACAATGTTACACACTCTTGGCTTTCTCTGGCTATTCTCTGCTGTCTCAGCTGATGAGATGTTTGTCCCGTTTTAGCAACGGGGTGAGCAGTGGGCTGAGCCCTTAGTGCAAACCTGGTGCAAACTCGCAACCGAACCACTAGATGTCGCTAAAAATCACACATTGCTCCTTTAACGTCATATAGAACGCTATGTGACAAAACGGCGCTATACTACGCACATGGCACCCGTTATCGTTAATATAACACGCGCTGTGAGGGCTAAGTTTAGGTGTGGGGTAGGGTGTGCGTGTCATAGTCACGCTAAAGGATTTATAACGTCTTGGGTTCGCGTGTTATATTAACGATAAAGGGTGCCATGTGCGTAGTATAGCGCCGTTTTGTCATGTCAAATATTTCAATATTTGGTTAAACTTTATTTTGAAAGTCAATTTAGACATTCTACTAACTATAAGTAACTTTTCAACTACATGACAACTAACTCTCATTAGAGTATTAGTATATTATAGTTGACTGCTAGTAGACTGTTAGGTTATGGTTAGGCTTTGGGTTAGGAGAATAAGTTTACTTGTAGCTGCCAAGTTACTTATAGTCAGTTGAATGTCTGTTGGGGGACCAACAAAATAAAGTGTTAGCAGATATTAAGCTGACAGTCTACTAATACTCTAATGACAGTTAGTTGACATGTAGTTGAAAAGTAATTTATAGTTAGTAGAATGTCTAAAGTGGACTATCGAAATAAAGTGTTACCCAATATTTTAATACTTTAAAAACAAATGAAACCATACCTTAATGGGTCAATATGAATTGTTAATTCACAAACATAATTGATTTAACCTATGAATTCTTGTTCTACGGAGTGCTAGAAAGCAGGAACACCCTCGGTTGAAGCCGTAATAACAGTATATTGGCAAAACAGATTCAGCAAATGATCCAGTGCATAATTGTGCTTCTATTTACAAAGTTTTTTTGCAGCATTGAGGAATAGCCAATCACAGAAATATCTGTTGATTTCTTGAATGCAGAGGCCAATCAGAGACGTTTAAGTTAGAATCCCCTCAATGATAATTCTGCACGCTCACGAATCATCTTGTCATAACAAACAAAAGTGTAGACATGATGTACTGTGAATAAGATATTTATTTTGCAGTGTAGCTTTATTGATTATAACACAACTTTGTGAGATCGCGATGAACTAAGATTAGCAACAGCTTTTTTAGTGATTATAAAGAGAGCAATGGATGAGACAAAAACAATGGATGAGACATTCAAACTAAATGTCATTTAAAGGACAAGTTCTGTATTTTACACTTAAAGCCCTGATTTAAGATCGTTTCTGGTGAAATAGAACGGTGAAGATTGAAATTTGGACACATGCTGCTGTCCCGAGAATTTTCGGTTTCAGGTGCACAGGTCTGGGTTGTTCATTGATATCCTCACACAAAAATCACTGCAAAAGATGCTTTCCAACAGGTTTTATCATAGTTTTTGTCAAATGGAAACTTGTCCTTTAAGGAGCACCCTAACCATTTTGCAGAAGCACCCTTAGTGGTTTGATGCCGGAACTGGGCCTGAATTCTTCTCAGGACAGGAAAATTTATTGTTGAACAGAATATAAAGTAGCAATTTAGCAATTTGTTTGGCAAATTTTATTTTTCATTTTTTAACACGTTTATAAAATGAACTCCACAATCTTTGCCTCAAGAGAACATCTGGTAAGGCAAATCTTAAATGCAGTAATTTATATAGAAGCATATGGACCTAAACACACAAGCAGTGACAATCAACAAACATCATTAAGTTAAAAGATGAGCTCTCAACATTGCCACCACACATCAGATAATGAATAACAATTGCACAAACTAAAGTAAGCAAACAGCTAAACAATGAGCCTGTAACATTATTTATTCATCCAGTGATCAGAAATGTACTGCAACTTATGTGTAATAATTCAATAGAAATGTTTTTACTAAACTAAAACTATCAATTTAAATATTGTAATAATTGTATAAATTAATAGAATTTAACTATATGATTTTCACGTTTATGATTTTATATTAGTTCATGTTTAGAGTTTGTCTTTGATCTCTTTTTCTATTATTTTCATGTCTGTGTTTCCTAGTGAATTTTATAATCTGTTAATTGGCTTTATGCCCAGCTGCACTACTTCCTGAACTTCAGCCAGCTCCTTGTTTCCTGTCTGCCATTATTGGCCAAATTGATTAATTCAGGTGTGTCTGATTATTGTTGCCATGACTACTGAGGTCAGGCACACCTGGATTAATCAATTTGGCCAATAATGGCAAACAGGAAACAAGGAGCTGGCTGAAGTTCAGGAAGTAGTGCAGCTGGGCATAAAGCCAATTGGTTCAGTCTTCCTGTTTGTCTCCTTGGTTACAGATTTGATTAGAGTCCTTAGCTGAGGTGTGTCTAGTTAGTTTCTCCGTTCGTTTTCAGAGTATTTAAGCCCTGTGTTTAGTCCTGTTTAGTTGTCTGTTGTCGTTGCTATTTACTGGTTGTTCTGTCTTTGTTTTTGGTATTTCTTAAAGTCTGAGTATTTATGTTTGTTGTTTGATTTTGTTTTCAATAAAGACTGCTGATCCAGTCTAATCACTGCTGCAGCCAGCCTGTGACAATAATACAATTTAAAATAATTGAATAGTCCTACTTCAATAGATCAAATTTGAAAAAGTAAAACTAGCCTATCTGACATTTGGGGGAATGTTGTCAGTCTAATGAGCTTTTATGTAGATTCAAAGTAGTTTCTTAGTATATTTGACTTTTTAGAAAACGTAATTTGGCTAAAATGTATTATATTTTTTTTTTCCTAAAATGCAGTTTGCTTGCATAAACACAAAAATAACACAACTAAAAATTAAGCAAAGGGGTTTTCTAAAACCCTCGCAAACAGAGCGAGTGGTCCAGGATACTAAGCTGCAGGCCAAACTGACCAGGCTTTTATCCAGCGAAATGGGACCATTAATGTAAATGGAGACCCATCAGGGTCTGTAACAGAAACTCAGAACTGCATCTTTCTGTGCTATTTGAGCAATAATAGCATGGGATACAAATGTAGCATAATGGAAATAGCTGCTTCGTTCCAGGAGAGATCCATTTGGGTCGGTCTATAAGAGATGTACCGCTGAGTTCTGACTGGCATAATCATACCATCAATAGAGCACTTGATAATGCACATGTGCAGACAGATTAAGTCTATTAGTGGACTAAAGACTGCTGACGCTGTTATTCAGCCCAGTGCTTTGAGTTTTAATCTATGTATTGGACACATGCAAAATATTTCAGTTGTAAAGTTGCACATGGCAGCAAATTAAGCAAATAAAGTAATTCAAATAGATTAAATTGTCAGAACCATAACAAATTATCAAACAAATGGCATTTATTTATTTATTTATTTTTAGTTTTTTTTTTTTAATGAGAGAATATGAAAGAAGTATATGAAAGTAAATAAGATCACTTTTCATTTCATGTCGCTGCCACTGACAAAACACAAGTGGGTCACGAAACTTCAAATTAACACAGGGAATAGTATTCTATGGTAGCCTGACTTCGTCATACATTGTCCGAATATGAGTCTGAAACTGCTCCGTAAGGCTTTGATTATGAGGCGTGTCTTAACCGAACCAGGAAAAAAAAAACTCTGCACTCAAGTGGATAGTCGGTAGACCTACAACCAATCAGAGCAACGCAGTAAGTCAACTACATTGCATACAGTTGTCAATTACAGAACTTACTTATTTTAGAAGTTAAATAACGAGTGTTGCTTCTTTTACTTGGTCCTCCATGAGTGCGACCAAAGGAGAAACCACAACGACCACAGGCTTTTCATTACATCCCATCTTCTTAGCGACCGTCAGAGCCAGCTGATAAGTTACACTTTTGCCGAATCATGTTGGAAGGACGGCAAAAATATCTTTCGGATCGACAAATGCCTTGATTGCAGTTCTCAGTTCTCTACATCTCAATTCTCCAGCTGCAGTCATCTTTGAGGAAAACCAGTTAAGCGCTCTTATAACATGATTATTACGTCCCTGCAGATCATCTGTCCATCATCGTATAAAGCCCGCCCTGGCAATTTGATTGGCCCGAACATTTTTTGCCTGATTATAATTACTCCTCAATGGATCGAGTCGAGACCGAACTTCCCGACCAAAAAATGTTGTGGGCGGTGTTCGGGCTGGCATAGGCTACTTCTATGGCAGAACAGTTTTTAGACTTTTGAAAGAACAATAAAGAAACAGACGGACTGTAGCATAAAAATGTAATAAAAGTCAAATCTAAAATAAAACTGAACCTCCAGTAATGTACAGAACAATGAAACTGCCCTGACCTAGTGCTTCACATTAACGCAACACAAGCTCAGTAAAGGGGAGGAGATTGGACTACCAAGAACTATTAAAAAATAGGAAAATGGTGATATGGTGAAGTATTTATTTGTTTGGTGCACCTTTATTTCTTTATGTGTGTTACAAATGAGCTGGATAATAGCCTAAAAGTGCAGATTGTTTCAAAACAGCTTTACAGTGATAAACTGAATTCAATTTAGATGGCTGTATAGCAGCTCTAAGAATAAAACTCTGAGGATGTTGACCCTGAAATGAGGGAAATTCTGGGTTCAGAATGGGAGGTGTGTCAAACCCGAGAAAGTAGAGTCAAGTCAAGCCAGTTTCAGAAAGAGAGATAACTCTCTGAGTCAGTTGTGGTAACTGACTCTGTGAATCTAACCTGGTGAAGAGCAGATTTTCGTCAATAAACCCAGAATTCCGTTCAGTCTCCTCTCTGGGAATCTAAATTAATTGCATTTTTTTAAAATTGCATTTTACTTAAAATAAGAAAAATGATCTGCCAGTGGGGTAAGAAAATTAAACTTAATGCAACCGGAAACAATATTATTTTTTCTTAACCCACTGGTAGTTAATTTGCAAAGTAAGAAAATTCTTAAATTAGGTTTTTTTTGTTTTTTGAAAACAAAACTAAATACCTGGGGCCTGTTTCAGAAAGGAGGTTAAGTGAAAACTCTGAGTATGTTAACTCTGAAATGAGGAGAACTCTGGGTTTTCCATTTCAGAATGGGAGGTACTGTATGTCAAACCTGAGAAAGCAGGGTAAGTCAAGCCCATTTCAGAAAGAGAGGTACTCACTCTGTGAACCTAACCTGGGAGTAGGTTTTAGGTAAATCCAGAGTTTTTCTTATGTACTAAAAAACAAAAGAAAAGAGGCTAAGAAAGAAAAGCATTTTTTTGCAGTGCATTCAGCCATGGCACATTTTTCTATATAACATCGGAGATACAAAGCACATTAGTAAGGCAACGGTATCAGTAAACAGTTTCTCCATCAAAGAGGAGTTCCACAGGATTACTGGTCAGTGGTGTAGAAATCAGTTTAAATAAGGCTTATCTGATAAATGACGTTCACTTGATAACATCTTGCTACGACCTCTGGAAGTAACCTAATAATTAGAATTTCCTTTAGGATTTCCAGTGTGGTTGGCATCCACCTCGACAAGGAATGGAAGATATGGATCAGGATCAGCATGACTGAGGGTAGGAACAGTACAGAAGGACTCTTTGAGTTTTTCAAAAGCATTGGTGGCTTCAGTGGTCCAGGACAGAGTCTAGGCCTCTTTCTTAAACAGTGAGGTGATGTGTGCGCTGATTTTGTTGAAACCTTAAATGAATCTTCTTTAGAAATTGGCGAACCCCAGGAAACGTTGAATCTTATTTGTTCGTAGTTAGTGGCCAGTTGGCAATAATAATAATAATAATTCATTACATTTATATTGCGCTTTTCTCCTCAACCACCACCAGTGTGAAGCATCCACCTGGATGATGCGACGGCTGCCATATGGCGCTTTTCCACTGCATAGTACGGTACGGTTCGGCTCAGTACACTTCAACTCGGTGCGGAACAGTTCGGATCGCTTTTCGTTTCCACCGCAGTAGTACCCCTTCAAAGTGTGTGGGACTGATCGTTATTTGCGCGCGCCTCTACTGCCATGACATCATCTTAAAAGCGCCACATTTTCAAACCCACAACACAGGAACAATGGAGACTATCGAGGGGATGGTGTTCCTGATTCTCGGTATGTGGTTGTTTTTAACTGCTAGACGGAAAAATGTGTTTAAAATGAGGCTGATGGCAGCAAAACAAAAATACTGCTAAAAAAGTGTCTCGTGTCTTGTGTCGCAAATCCAATGACGCTAGTAGTGACGCAGGGAATGACGATTCTGTCTGACCAATCAGTGATCTGCAGTGTTTCACGTCACATTTTAGTACCGGTACGGTACGCTTGGAACCTCAACAGACCAGGTACCATTTAAAGCGACCTGAAGCGAACCGTACTGTACCGTACCATGCAGTGGAAAAGCACCACAAGTGAGACGTACCAAACCGAAAAGCGCCTATAGTGCGCCAGAACGCTCACCACACACCAGCTTACTGGTGGAGAGGAGACCGTGATGAAGCCAATTGGTATATATTGGGATGATTAGGAGGCCATGATGGACAGAGACCACTAGGCAAATTTGGCCAGGATGCCAGGGTTACACCCCTACTTTTTTGAAAGACATCCTGGGATTTTTAATGACCACAGAGAGTCAGGACCTCGGTTTAACGTCTCACCCGAAGGACGGTGCTCTTTGACAGTATAGTATCCCCATTACTATACTGGGGCATTAGCACCCACACAGACCACAGGGTGAGCACCCCCTGCTGGCCTCACTAACACCTCTTCCAGCAGCAACCTGGCTTTCTCCGAAGGTCTCCCATCCAGGTACTAACCAGGCTTAGCCCTGCTTAGCTTCAGTGGGCAACCAGTCTTGGGCTACTGGGTGATCTGGCTGCTGCAATGGCTTCCAACTTCCTCTGGTCCATGGAGATTCTGTGTTGATGTATCACATACCGCAGGAATTGGATGGACTCTTGATAAAATTCACATTTCTCTAGTTTGAGGAAGAGCTGATGATCGCATAGTCGCTGAAGAACCATCTTCACATGGCGGACGTGTTCAGACAAATAGGATGAGTAGTTGAGTATGTCGTCGATATAAAAGACGAGGAACAGCTGGAGGCAATCTCTGAAAATCTCATTCATAAAACCCTGAAAGACGGCTGGAGCACTGGATAAACAGAAGGGCATGACCTTGTACTCATAGTGCCCGGCAGGGGTGATGAACACCGTCTTCCACTCATCTCCCTAACGGATACGTATCAAATTGTAGGCACTGTGGAGGTCTAGTTTTGAGAAAATCTGAGCATCACGTAGTTGCTCCAAGGTGGCTAGAATCAGAGGAAGTGGGTAACAGAGCTTGAGAGTAGAAGCGTTGAGGGTCGGATAATTAATACAGGGGCGCAAGCCCCAGTCTTTTTTTTTTACGAAGAAGAAACTGGAAGCGGCAGGGTTGGATGTATTCCTGACGAAGAGCCTCCTCAATGTCATCCTTTATGGCCTTCTGTCCAGGATGGTCGATAACACAGTCCCATGGCTGATAAGGGGGAAGTTTAGTTAGCAGTTGCTTGCTGAATACATCCTGGAACACCCGTAATAGATAAAGATCTCAGGATGATGTCGGCCATGGAGCCCTCCAGTACCAGGAAAGATCATTTCTCTACATGCAAGCACCCCCCAGGAAGGGACTGCATTACCTGACGTTACAACGACCAAACAGCTTTCGCAGGATGGATTGTACATACAAATATTGATTGATGGATTTCTGGCGAGCTTGAAGTCTTTGAAGTGTAGTGAGAGAAATTAAATTGCCAATGGAGCCAGAGTCAATCAACGCTTTCGCTGAAAGAGATCGTTGAAAATAAGAAAGCAGTACTGGGATATGTTTTATGGTTGAGATGGAAAAAGGAAGATCAACTGTACTCACCGCAGGTCGTAATGGACGAACTGGACAAGCAATGAGGAGATGACCACAGTAGAGGCTGTGGAATTGTGAATGCATTGTTGTCATTCTATGAAACTTAAATGGGTCGAATCCACTTCCATGGGCTCTAGTACTGGAGGGCTGACTGTCAATACTGGGCTCGGAGGAGGCAGTGCAGGGTTATCAGACAAGCAAGCAGTACGACGCTGGGCAATATGGATGGAGCACTGAATGAGACTTTCCACACCGATGTTATCATCGTAAATTGCCAGTTGTAAACAAATGTCTTGATTGACAGGCGGTAATCAGGGCTGTTTCTTTCCACCCACTGTTAGCTGCTAGAGTGCGAAACTGCAATGCATATTCTGAAACAAAAGAATTTCCTTGTCGTAGGCAAAATAACTGATCGTGAATGATTGTGATTGATAACTGATCGTTAGGAGCTTGAGTGAAAACCTCTCTAAAATGACCAATGAAACTTGAAATAGACTGGGTGACAGTATCGTTTGCATCCCATGGCGCTCAAGACCAGAGAAGTGCTCATCCAGTGAGAAGTGAGATAACGAAAATGACCTTCACTCTTCCCGTGGTAAATTTGAATCTTTCATTTCCATGTACAGTTCGCACTGAAGCAAAAAGCCCCTGCATTCCCCGTCCTCACCAGAGTAAATCGCTGGTCGGGCCATGGGACTGACCAGCCCGTTCTCATCCTTTAACGTCATATAGAACACTATATGCAAAAACGGCGCTATACTACGCACATGGCACCCTTTATCGTTAATATAACACGCGAACCCAAGACGTCATAAATCCTTTAGCGTGAATATGACACGCACACCCTACCCCACACCTAAACTTAGCCCTCACAACGCGTGTTATATTAACGATTGCAGCCATTGTAGATATGTCCACTGCAGTATATGCATAACAGCCAAATGATAAACGTGCTGTCTTTAGCTCAGGTTTATTTTAAATTTATTTATACATTTTATTTTTAATATACACACGTGCAACCGAACTCTAGTGAGTGAGCAGACGTGATGACGAGTGCGACCTGTGATAATGAAAACTGCAAACTGCAAATGAGAGCGTGGTATTGACAACACTAATATTATTAGATTACAAATGTGGAATATCGGACTGGCGGAAACGCAAAACTTGCTTACACTTTCTACGAGCATTAAGGCGAGCTATCCGGCCCCTCTGCAGACTGCAGATCAGCCGTAATGATCAGATCGCACCACGTCATCGACATCGTGGACGCCAATTTCAACCATGATTTCAACTCAGCCATGTAGGAAGCCATGGAGAAATACTTACCTGAATGAAGTTTAATCATAGGGGACATATTAATAGTGGCTGTTGGAGGTGCGGTGCCTACCAAAACTTGAAATACGAATGGGCTTTATGCCCAGCTGCACTACTTCATGAACTTCAGCCAGCTCCTTGTTTCCTGTCTGCCATTATTGGCCAAACTCAGGTGTGCTTGACCTCAGTAGTCATGGCAACAATAACCAGACACACCTGAATTAATCAATTTGGCCAATAATGGCAGACAGGAAACAAGAAGCTGGCTAAAGTTCAGGAAGTAGTGCAGCTGGGCATAAAGCCAATTGAAAGCCTTGGAGGTGGAGTTTGAACTTGAAACCAGTGAGAGAAGATCGTCTCGTGATTTGCAGAGTTGTTTATTCATGTCGGTGGATCTGTGATTTGCTTTCTGTCGGATTATCCTGGTTTAGCTGACGCTGTTGTGGCTTTAAAATAGAACCGATGGGTTACCCGGAGTGACAGAGGCCTTAGCTGATCAAACTCTCCGAAGACCGCTGTGCCTACGGGGAGATGCGAAAAATGAGCGCGGGAACCTCAATGTGCAAACTACTTGAGGAACTCTGAAAAATTGTAAGCATATGAGCTGAAACATGTTGCCTGGCGACTGAACGAGAGCATGAATGAATGCGACAGCATCTTGTTGTCATGTCGGCATCTGCAAACTCAAACATGTGTAAGTACTGATCTTTTATACGACAAGAATAAGAACGTGATTGGAAGGTAACAAGTGACGCGGTAATTAAGTCTTCCTGGCAGAACTTATGCTAAAGCTTTCATTTCCTAGTCATAACAGCCTAGAAAAGCGCAACTTTACATTTTCAGTTTGTCTTAGTGCATGATGTAACTACTGTACAGAAGAGTCAAGTTTTAAATAGGAAAAATATCGAAACACTTTGGTAATTTTTTTGGGAGAAATGCTAATGGTCTTGTGCACTTCAATGATGTATGCAATGCTATGCTAAAAGTGGTACTGCCAGAACCGGAAATCTCAACAGTTTAACTCTGGGGGAGTTGTAAAATGAGCCTATTTCCAAAAAAAAAAAAAAAAAAAAAAAAAAAAGTGGAGTATCCCTTTAAATACAGTTTTAGCATGATTTCAGCTAAGAAAATCTATATTTATACACTACTGTTCAAAAGTTTGGAGTGAATACCCTAATATTGATTGATTGATTGATTGATTGATTGATTGATTTATTTATTAAAAGAAATGTATACTTTTACTCAGAAAGGATGCATTAAATTGGTCAAATGTGACAAATAAATACTTTTATAATGTTACAGAATAGTTCTATTTCAAATAAACATTCTTCTTTTGGACGTTTTATACTTAAAAGAATCCCCCCAAACAATATCACAGTTCACACAAAATATAAAGCAGCACAACTGTTTTCAACATTGACAATATGAATAAATATTACTTGGTAATTATTAATTATTACATGGTGTAAATCAACATTTAAACATTCAGCATTCTTTTAAGAAGGATCACATGACACTGATGACTGGAGTAATGGCTGCTGAAAATTCAGCTTTGCTATCGGGAATAATTTGTATTAAAATATATTTAAATATTAAAATATATATAAAAAATAGAACCTAGCGTTTTTAAACCGTAATTTACTGACTAGGGATATGACGTTGATATGAATGCCATTATCTCAAGAACAACAATCTTTTTCATTCTGCAGTAAATTAAATATATATTCCATTATTATAGTTATTACTTGTTGTGGCTTATTTCATTAAATATAATTCAGCATTTATTTAGCCCTGCTCTTCATTATAATGGTTGTCCGCAGCTTGTCTGCTACCGCTGTGGCAATCCAAATGTAATGTTATTGGTCATGCCAATAAAGTCCAGTGAATTGAAACTGAAACCGAGAGAAAGGAACAAAGAGAAAGAGAGAAGAAAGAGAGTGAGGGAGAGAGCTGACCATGTTTTATTCATTGTAGCACCAAGTGAAATTTGGACTCCAGGTGCACCTATTTTAGTCGTCTCTAGACACCTCACTTCCCAGGGCTCTGAGTGTTTCCATTTGTTCAGCTTGAGCAGTTCAGTTCATCAAGGCTTACACTCGTTTTTCCCCCCTCGATTTCAAGATTCGCCTTTCACTGCCTGCAATAAATAGTTTTATACTTGGAAGTTGTAAACTTGCTCTTGAGTGTTTTTTGGCAGCTACATACAGTGTGGTCAGCCCTCATAGTTTAAACTACCCTCTGAAGAAGGCCATAAAATTGATCAACATTTCAGACTGTAATTTATGAATTTAAACCGCTATTTTAAGCTAAACGGCCATTTATATGAAGCAAGCCTATGTTTTCATTTTCAGTAGATTTCAGTTCTTTAGCAAAAAAAAAAAAAAAAGGAAAATAAATTAAATCTATTTAAAGTTCCTTTATTGTAATTAACATTATAATTAGCTTTTTAACATCTATGACAGAGGCCAGATTGGCCTCCCCACAGCCCAGTCAAAGTCCAATTAGTATATGCAGTAGAATTGAAACAATAAGATAGCATTCTGTCATAGATCAGTTTGTGGCTATTATGTGACTCATTTAATAAGCACTTTTGTTAATTATGCTAATATCATAGAAATGCCCAGCAGGAATAATGGATAGATAAATACTTAGGTACCACCAGTTAATGGTACCTAACCAATTATACACATCAGTGTGTTAAAGCTGTAAAGGCAAACCAAACACCTGCGCATCTGCTTCCGAAACTTTGTGTGGGGTTTAATTAATCTAATAGCCATGTCAGAACAGTCTAGTCTTGAGGAACGCATGGATCATGTTGTTTAGGAAACCCAAAGATCAATTATATCAATTATATACCGTCTCAATGTGATGTTGATGGTTTTTATAGGTAGGCTATAAAAACCGGACTGTGATCTGGGGATTCGGTGACATGCTGTTCCACCTGGTGCTCTGATGTATGTGTGCCGTCTGTTCTTTTTGCCCTCACCCCTCTGATAGTGACTCACAAACATGCCTACAACCAAAAAAACAAGATGCAGTCATGTTTTTCAGCAGGGGAGCACTTGAAATCAGGAATATATGTTTCCTTGATTGATGTAGAAAGCTAGAGAGGAGAAAGAATAGGCTACACAAAATGGACAAATATTTCCAAAAGTGATGTTACGGTGCAATAAAACTGTGCCAGTAAGATATCAGTCTTTGGCCTCATGCTCCTACCTGAGATTGGGCTTCTTCTTTTTTTAAATAAACCAATAAAATGTTATCTGTCAGTAGACATATATCAGTGACGTATCACATGTCATTAGTGGTGGTTTATGGTTGCATCTAAATCTGTGATTCCTTCATAAAGGTTTTAGAGTTTTTAGGTCTATACTTTTTTATTATAAATACACAGTACTTTGATTTAATACTTTTTTTAAGCAAGGATGAACTTCCTACTTGTGACTCGTGTTACCGTGGGGAACTAAAGTTATGACCCCATGAAGAAACAAGCTTATAAATAATACAGATTGAGTTTTTTTGAAAATGTAAAAATGCAGAAAGTTTTCAATGATGGGAAGGTTAAGGAGTATGGGTTAGTGTAAGAGGATAGAATATACAGTTTGTACAGTATAAAAACCATTACATCCGAGTCCCCAAAAAATAGGGGAAAACTAAAAAAAAATACACTCTACATTATAACAAAGATGGCAATATCAGAAATCTCAATACAAGAACTCGCACAAGAACTGTGTGTGTGTGTGTGTGTGTGTGTGTGTGTGTGTGTGTGTGTGTGTGTGTGTGTGTGTGTGTGTGCGTGTGGCTACTTTTAAATAGCCATCAGTTTTTAAAACCAGATTACAAAGTTACAACAATGCAATATAGCCAAAATCCTTTTTGTGTGTCTATAATAAGCTTGTGTGTATCATCAATAAAAGGTTGTAACAAATGAAGGATACTTTTGAAAAAAATATGATGTAAAAATGAAATAAATGTATTTAAAAATAGCTTATTTCTGCACTTATTGCAGTCATTTCCAACGCATTCTCACCCCAATTCTCACCTTTGACCATGCTTCAATATTTGACGTTTTAGGCGCCCTTCAGCGTCACTTACATGACGCGATCCTACGGCGTCATCTAACTGACGCTAAAGGAAAGCGTTAGTTAGAGGACGCGGTTAGGTTTAGGTGTGGGGTGGGGGTAGGGTACACGCGATCCTAGGGCGTCATCTAACTGACGCTAAAGGGCGCCTAAAGCATCAGATATTGAAGCATGTCCAAATGCTTCCCAAGGCGTCAGTTAAGTGACGCCTTGGGGGTGAGAATGGGCTGATTTTCACCACAGTCACACAAACATTTCAATAAAAAAAGTAATTAATAGTCATTAATTTTGAATAATAACACCCCTAGTCCCTAGAGTGTATGTTTAACTAATTAGATAAGGCCTATTTTTCTAAATGTCAAAACAATTAACACAGTCATTATGGTAGTTTAAAATATATATGTATATTAATTAATAAATTAAGTTATCATATACTTTCACTCCTGAAATATATTATTCTGGATTGTGGGTCCTGTTTCTTCCATGGTTTAAATAATAAAGAATACATATTTTAAATGTGGTCTTAGACTTTTGGACCCATGCAGAAAGTGTGAATAAATGAATAACAGAAGAGTGGAATTTTTGGTGGAAGGGAAATGGTCCTGGGCTGTTTTTACCTACACTCTAAAAAATGCTGGGTTGTTTTAACCCAAACTTTGGGTCAAACCCAGCCATTGGGTTAATTTTTTTAATTACATTTTTATTGTCCATATTTGACCCAAAGTTGGATTAAAACAACCCAGCATTTTTAGAGTGTAACCAGGACAAAAAGAAGAAAAAGCTTCAAGGGTGATGACATCACCGGTTTGGTAGTGCAGATGTTGAAGTGCCAGTGGTGAGGAGTTAAAACAGAGCTTGATTACTCCCAGACGCATAGCTGACCAAAGACCACCTGATTAGAAACAGCAACCCGCTGGCATGCACTATAAGAGCTAATCAGAGAAGTTTAAGGAACCTAAAAGAGAACACATGGGCACACGTAGGTCAGGACCAGTGAGCCACCCCCAAGAACATCAGAAAGAGGCAGTGACCTCATTGCCATTATAAAATGCTGATTCTCAGTCACATTAATCACATCAGGCCCTATATAAAAAATAAAAAAAAAGGTTGGGTGAAATTCAGATTTGAAGAATTTCAGTACATTTGTCATAATTTGAATTAAATTAGCCGCACACTCAGAATACTACCAGAGAAACCTCAGAACCCTATACCATCTCTTTAATAAACCAATTTCACTGTTTCTGTAAGTTTATGTAGTATAATTTCTGGAATTTGAATCATAATGAGCTGGAAGAGGCATTTCAAAGTAATGTAACACAACAGTCACATAAACTTTGTGTGCCAAAACATGAATAGCATAATAATCTAATGGTAATTAGTAAAATACATTGTTTTCTTTGTTCCCTACTGTGTAAAATGCATAGATGTATTAACTAATTATAATTGAACTAAAAAGAATTGGTTGTTCTTCCATAAAGGTCCACCAAGATAATTTATTTAAATACAAAAAAATCTCCATAAATTAGATATTTAAATTTCAAACAGATTTCTGATTATAAATATTTCTGGAAATGCCCCATAAATTGTGTTTGATAACATGTTAATGAGTGATTTATAATTAAAAAATAATGTTTAAAACTGCAGATAAATATATTTGAATTTCATTCAATTTAAATTCTACTTTTCTAATTCAAATGCATCTGTATTTTAATTCTGAGGGGCACACATCAATGTTATGATAACGTGCAACTTGAAGTTAATAAAGAGTCAGTTATGTAGTATAATTTCTGGAATTTGAATCATAATGAGCTGGAAGAGGCATTTCAAAGTAATGCAACACAACAGTCACATAAACATTGTGTGCCAAAACTTGAATAGCATAATAATCTAATGGTAATTAGTAAAATACATTTTTTTTCTTTGTTCCCTACTGTGTAAAATACATAGATGTATTAACTAATTATAATTGAACTAAAAAGAATTGGTTGTTCTTCCATAAAGGTCCATCAAGATAATTTATTTAAATACAAAAAAATCTCCATAAATTAGATATTTAAATTTCAAACAGATTTCTATATATCCACAAGTTTCCTACGCCCCATGAGGCCTTGTGTCAAAAGTGGGCGTGACTTCTGGTTGGAAGTAAACAAAGCGCGATTTGACATGCTTAACACTCGTTCATTCAACAGTTGACAGTCATTCAAGTTATAGCGATCCAAACTAGCTAACAATGTGGGAACACAACCTCAACGAAATTCAAAAGGGTGAAATAACAGTACCTTTACCTCCGCAGTAGTTGATTGGGAGTATTATAATAACATTAATAATCAATACTCATCAAGACAAGGCATGGTGACAGACAGTTGTACGAGCTGACAAACAATTAAAATAAAAAATTACACTAGTCATTGTGCTTTGGAGTTTATTCAAAATTATAAATCAATGTGCTACTTGAATACATTAACTGGCACATTTGGTATTCTGTCAACACAGGCTTTGATCCTGAGTGTAACATCAGTAGCGAACAGTATAACATGCTGATAGAGTTTGTAGAATATTAAGAATTTAAACAAATATACACAGGAAGATTCGTCGTCTTTTGGGAGGTGATGGAAACTACAGTGGTTGGCAGGATGAGAGACGGGCTCTGGTAGGATCACTCAGATTTCGTTTTCAGCGTATGTTCAAAACAATCACGTTTAAGCCACTGAATTAGTTTAGTCCGGTTATACATATAACCGCGAACAGCACATGTTGTCCCTGAGCTCCGTAACAACATCTCTCATAAAGATTTGTGTCTTTAAATAGTAAAATAATTCTCCGAAAAACAGCTAGCCTCTTCGCTAACTAACACACAAAATACCATTGGAATGCTACTTCCGCCGCGTCACCGGAAGTTTCACCCACTTTATTTTTTACAGGAGCGCCCCTCGGAAACTTGTGGATAAATGTCTCTGGAAATGCCCCATAAATTGTGTTTGATAACATGTTAATGAGTGATTTATACTTAAAAATAATGTTTAAAACTGCAGATAAATATATTTGAATTTCATTCAATTTAAATTCTACTTTTCTAATTCAAATGCATCTGTATTTTAATTCTGAGGGGCACACATCAATGTTATGATAACGTGCAACTTGAAGTTAAAAAAGAGTCAGTAAAAAATACAGTCAGTATTCCAGCTGAACTAACAGCATCTTTTCAACTGAAGAATCCTACCATCTGCTTTGTGTGCTGATCAGCCTTTGTGTGCTGTTTTGGTGTTGTGATATACGTGTTTGAGAGCGTGCAGGTGATGTGTTGAGTTCTCGTGTTGCTGATGTGTTGTATCTAAAGTTGAACATTAGAGTTGGATGTGTGTGTTAAATGCTGGGTTATGACATTGATCAGCAATGAGAACTGAGTGCAAATATGTGCACTTTAACAGTAGCCAGAACACTCCACTCCACTGAGTAAAGTTTCTTCAATAGTTCTTTGTACATACTGTATAGGCAATCAGGTATCTTATATATACTGTATAGGCAATTTTAAATGGATATAGTTTTTAAATATATATATATATATATATAATTCTATAATATATAATTATTTGTTTGTTTGCAGTTTAACTTAATGGGTCTTTAACTCTAAAATGTGTATGGTAACTTTTTGCTTTAGGTCAGCATGTTTATAATAAAAATCTGAGCAAAGACATAAAAGTAGTATAATTCTGACATTACATGTAATTGATCTAGTGTATAACTTGACTTAGTCAGCTGAATTTGAATAGAGCCTTGAATAGAGTAAAATGAGCCTGCAGTTGAGACAGCACAAAGACAACTATTTCACTGAATGAGAAGGAGGAGATTCACCTAGAGATCCTTATTGGTTACATCACAGTGTGTCTCTCGGGGTACCCTGTTAAACACTCCATGTGACAGAGATAGCTGGCTTTAGGAATCAGACACATTTATCAAGCCTAAGAAGACAGCAGCCGAAGGGAGCCGGCCTGCGCCCAGCCTGTGCAGTAACTGCTGTTGACAATTTTGTCACCTTCTGGAAGATGAATAGGTGAAAGGCTTTGAGGGATGAGGGGAGAAGAGACTAGGAACGTGTGATCCTCAGGGGAGTTCTTGACAGTCTGTAATCTGCTCTTCACTAGATCTGGCCGTCACCCTTCATCGTCTCAGATGGCGACCCCTGCCAAACTTTGTGTGAGAGCCCGTTGTCTCTCAGTCTTCCCCCTGCTCTCTTTTTCTTCATCAACACATGACTTTCAGAATGAAATGTAACAAGAGGAGCTTCGAGAAAGATGTAAAGTTCCAACAAGAGGCTCATGCTGCGTTCAAGTCACCCTGGGAAGTCATAATTTCAACGTGATGTGCGTAAGGGATTTTGGACGAAACAAAATGGTCTCTTTGGACAGTTTTTCCTTTTTTTTTTCTTTTTCACTCCCAGATAATTAGCCCTATTCATATGTTAATTGTTTATTATAGTGATGTATGGCATTTTTTTAATAATTTACAGGGTTTATTCTGTGATGTCATTGCCATCCGAATGCCAAAATGCCTGTGTTTTTCTTCCACCACCCGTATAAAAATAACCTACACTTTTTTGCTGAACACCAAGGTCATGCGGTAACTGCTAAGTTTTGTGGTGGTTGGCATTTTAAGGATGTACACCTACTAAATGAGGGCAAGTATTAGCAAGAACAATATTTAATCACCGCTCCACCTCCACTGGAGCTGTTAAGATCAAAAAGAAGAAAAAGCATGTAAACATTTGGGCCATTGTGGCAGTAACAGGTATGCAATACAATTTTAAAATAGTATGTGCATTATGTTACAAATAACACAGTCTCATCCCAAGACGTCATATAACTGACGTCTTGGGACGTCTTTTGACCATACGTCAACATCCGCCGTTTTAGTGTACCCTTTAACGTCAGTTACATGACAATGGGCTCTATGCACGGCGTTATTTCCGGTGAAGGTGTGAGGATGCTCGATAACTTCCGCCGATCGTAGAGTCCAATGCAATAGCGAGAATTTATATTGAATTTTATACTCCATGGTTATACTAATGAAACGTTAGTCACAAAAACAGATAAAACAGACACCCCTCGTTGTGTTTATGCTTCTTTTTAAAATTATATTAAATAAACATAACTATATATAAAATTACATCTAAACGTATGTACGTTTCGTTTCAAAGACGGGAGGACAGTAAATATTGAAGACTCTGCCATAATCCCGTTTTCTCCGGTTTTCCTCCGCTTTAATCTACACAACCGGAAATGGACGAGCATCCTTGCGTCAAATGCGGAACTTATGCGTGCATATAGCCCATACAACATAAATTGCATGTTAAAGATTTTCTCAAAAATCCCGATTGAACTTGGAAAAATAGTTTCTCCATCCTCCAAATCTGCCGTCATGTCTTGCTCCGTCATGAATAATCATAATATGGGTGTGTCAACCTACTTCTGTACGTCAGTGAACCGTTAGCTGCAAGATGCGTGATTAAACAACAGGTGGCGGTAATGGCAAAAAATGGCTTTGTAATCTAACAAGAAGAATATCCTTGCATCGCGCTGATTCGTGCAGGCTCGACAAACACAATGTAGCTTTCTACTTGCTGCAAAAAGTAGTAAGCTACTGGAAAAGCTACACTGTTTAAAAAGCAACTGAGCTACTGCCAAGCTACTGAAAAATGTAGTTAAATTAGTGTTGCTACTTGTAGTTAAAGGATTAGTTCACTTTTGTAAAAACTTTTGCTGATAATTTACTCACCCCCATGTCATCCAAGATGTCCATGTCTGTCTTTCCTCAGTCGAAAAGAAATTTAGGTTTTTGATGAAAACATTCCAGGATTTTTCTCCATATAATGGACTTCAATGGGAACCGGATGGTTCAAGGTCCAAAAGATAGTGTTAATAACAGTTTCAGATGCAGCTTCAAATGTCTTTAAACGATATCAGACGATGAATAAGGGTCTTATCATGCGAAACGATCGGTTATTTCAAAACTTATTCCAAAAATGTAACTTTTCTAAGGACAAATGCTAGCCTTGCTATATTCTCTGAGGCGCGTTTGTAACGTCATGTATTACGAAATTACGTTCAAAAGGTCACGGGCGACGTAGCCGGAAGTACAGAATCAAAATCGTCCGACATCGTTGTTTTTCCTTTTAATTCCTTTTTTTGTAAACGGCGTTTGATTTAGTTTGCACGTTCAACCTATGCGTTCAACTTGTAAACACTGACTCTGTACTTTCGGCTACGTCGCCCGTGACCTTTTGAACGTAATTACGTAATACGTGACGTTGCAAACGCGCCTCACAGAATAGAGCAAGGCTAGCATTTGTCCTTAGAAAAGTTACATTTTTGCAATAAGTTTTGAAATAACCGATCGTTTCGCATGATAAGACCCTTATTCATCGTCTGGTGTCGTTTAAAGACATTTGAAGCTGTATCTGAAACTATTATTAACACTATCTTTTGGACCTTGAACCATCTGGTTCCCATTGAAGTCCATTATATGGAGAAAAATTCTTGGAATGTTTTCATCAAAAACCTAAATTTCTTTTCGACTGAGGAAAGAAAGACATGGACATCTTGGATGACATGGGGGTGAGTAAATTATCAGCAAAAGTTTTTTCAAAAGTGAACTAATCCTTTAACTACTCCCCAACACTGTATATATATATATATTATTTCATTTCATGATTTCATTAATTATTAGCTTTTCATCAACTCACAAACCCCTGCTGTTACCTCGGAATGGAACAACAGAAAAAAATATTGTGTATTTGTTTTGTTTTGGGTAGCTCAATATGTTCTTTCTGACTTGAATGTGTGTCTGATATTGTAAGAACAGCTGCCAAACTTGGATGTAGGAACTTCTCAGGTGGACTTAAAGGCAATATATTGTGCTACCACATAGAATCATGGGGGTTGTAGTATGGTGACACAAGCACGTCTCATCAGCCTTATGTTCATCAACGACACACAAAATGCATACTAATTAATTTGTACCACCAACATTCACAATTACAACTAAATTCTAACTCAGAAGCTCAGGGATTAAAGAAAATGCAAACTTCCCCCACTAGTTACTTGATGGCGTCATTCATGCACACTCAACTTGTAAACACGATCATTCCGACATGACTTAGACGCGACATTAATGAAGATGACAGACAAGAACACAGCGGCTCAAAGAAATCTGTCCATCACAGGCTGATTTTCAGAGAAACACAAAAGCTTGTTAGAGGTCACTTGAGAACCCATCAGGAATTAATTGGGCTGTACTTTATTGTGTTTTTGCAGGAAAAGACCCTTCCATCCAATCAAAGTGTTGAAAAGGTCCTTCAGGATTTGAATGTGATGGGAATGGCAGTGGCTCTCCAGAGGTCTAAGTAGGAAACTGGATGATAAGCGGAAAAATGCTGTCCTTTCTGCCCACTGTACACCTCACAAGTGCAACCAATTAGAGTAATTGAAAACAGGAGGCATGCCCAATTAATAGTTTGTTCAGAAAAAGCAGAAATGGTTCAGAGTGGTTTGAGGCAGGTCGAAAGCAGGAAGAAAATTGGCAATTATTTACGTCTCACATGCCAACGCCATTATCTGCCCATTCACTCTCAACAGGGATTCCGGTAAATAAACAATGGAACGGGCAAAAAAGCAAGGGGTGGCTGGTGGGCGGTGGAGGGCAGAACAGGACCACCAGGAGAAAAAGGTACTCGTGACGGGAGGCACTGAACCAGAACTTTGCATAATACCCCTTTAGGCAAAAGCGGCAAACTGACAGGGGCATCTGAACTGCGGACATGCCTAACTAGCCAATAGAGCCATTAGGAAGGCCTGGTGCGGAGTTTTGCCTTCACATGTCAAATCATGCATGCTCTCTCATCTTTTCCTCACCAGACAACACATCAAAACCTGTCCCGTTCCATTCTGCCGACACCGCACACAGCAATTTATATTGATCACTCTGACATTCCGCTTGTGAGAGCGATCATTCGACGGTGTGGCATGATTTGGGCAGCACTTACTGCTTCCAGAATATGGCAGGAGATGTGCCATAAGTAGTTTGCACGGTGGGGGGAGAGCATCTCCGCTACATTTGGCCATTTTTTATCTGCGTGATTTTGTGTGTATTATGGGATTAGCATATGAACTATTTGCTCGCTTGGTGATTTCTGCTTTGGTGCAGTCAGCCAGATCATTCCACTGACCTTTAAAAACCTAACAAAAGTCAATCTAAAACTGTCTAGAGGTAACTTTTTGTGGGGTGGGGGTGAATTAATTCCTTTATAGTTTCAACACACATACGCAAACATGGCAGCCATTAGCAAATTCTGATCTCCTACTATTATGTGGTAATTTTCAGACAACTGGGAATCTGGACCCTGCTTTAGTAATTGTACAGCAACAAACTGCAGCGTATCACGGTCAACTTAATGAAGACCCTAGGCACCACAGCAAAGGGCAGTTTGAGTCACAAACATTAATGGGTGATGGAGAAAAGGCAAGTTACATAGTTCAAAATGCAGATATATGTGTCCCAATAGATTTAGACATAAAGAGTTTAAATATATAGGGACAGATTCAGATCGTAAATGCCATGACTAATATAAAGTCACTGGGAAATAACATCCTGACAGTCCTAAAGGTGATTGTATTCAAACCCTTTATTTAGCCCCTTTTCCACCAAAGCATTTTGAGAGCCGGTTCGGAGCCGGTGCCTGCGCGCGAACCAGTTCTTTGTGTTTCGACAGCCAAAGAACCGGTTCTCGGCCAGGAGAACTGGTTCCAAAGCGGCACCAACTCTTTGCTGGACTAGAACCGTTCTTTTACCACGTCATGCTTACGTCGGGGTCTGGGGCGGGTTTAGATGTGTTCTAAACATCTTTTCTGACCATAATAAAGGATCGCAAAGCCAAGAGAAACATTTGCAGAAACACGATGGATTCCGCCTTTGTAATTGTTATGCTTGAAGTTAACGCAAGCGTTTCTATTTTTGTATTTTTTTTATTGAAGACATTATAAGCAAAGAAGAAAAGTCACAATATAGAACAAATAAATGGAAAGAAAAAAAGTCACAATTACAGGGATACATAACTTATCAGAAAAAATTACATATCAAACGAAAAGATTAAAAGACTTACATATTTCAATTGTTTTAAAGCTTTCTTGGTATACGAGTTAGAGATAATCCGAAAGTAATGTTGTATTTAAAGAGCTCTTTTCCAAAACGCTATAAATCCATTTCAATAGTTTTCAGGAAAATTACATTTTTTACCTAGACCCACACATTTTGTGAATATTCAAATTATCCTGTTTAAATGTTTTATTGGTTCAGTCTGAACATTTTGAACAATAATTATTAAATCAAACAACAATATTGTTAATGATAATTTAAAAGTTAATTTTATTTTTTTCCAAAACGCTATAAATCCATCCATTTTTTGTATCATTATTAGTAAAGTCATTTTTAGTAAAGAGTCAAACCTCAAACAAATAGTACCAATTTCAACATATGCATGAAAAAAACAAATTATTAATACCAATTTCAACATATGCATGAAAAAAACGAATTATTAAAAATGATCAATATATGATAACGATATTCAAAAAAGGGATGGGCACCCCTCCAGCACATGCACACACACACAGGCTACATAACATGTGAGCAAAGCGGAGCAGCATGACGCTTAAATATACACTCACCGGCCACTTTATTAGGTACCCCATGTTAGTAACGGGTTGGACCCCCTTTTGCCTTCAGAACTGCCTCAATTCTTCGTGGCATAGATTCAACAAGGTGCTGGAAGCATTCCTCAGGGAGTTTGGTCCATATTGACATGATGGCATCACACAGTTGCCGCAGATTTGTCGGCTGCACATCCATGATGCGAATCTCCCGTTCCACCACATCCCAAAGATGCTCTATTGGATTGAGATCTGGTGACTGTGGAGGCCATTTGAGTACAGCGAACTCATTGTCATGTTCAAGAAACCAGTCTGAGATGATTCCAGCTTTATGACATGGCGCATTATCCTGCTGAAAGTAGCCATCAGAAGTTGGGTACATTGTGGTCATAAAGGGTCCAGCATGGTCAGCAACAATACTCAGGTAGGCTGTGGCGTTGCAACGATGCTTAATTGGTACTAAGGGGCCCAAAGAGTGCCAAGAAAATATTCCCCACACCATGACACCACCACCACCAGCCTGAACCGTTGATACAAGGCAGGATGGATCCATGCTTTCATGTTGTAGACGCCAAATTCTGACCCTACCATCCGAATGTCGCAGCAGAAATCGAGACTCATCAGACCAGGCAACGTTTTTCCAATCTTCTATTGTCCAATTTCGATGAGCTTGTGCAAATTGTAGCCTCAGTTTCCTGTTCTTAGCTGAAAGGAGTGGCACCCGGTGTGGTCTTCTGCTGCTGTAGCCCATCTGCCTCAAAGTTCGACGTACTGTGCGTTCAGAGATGCTCTTCTGCCCACCTTGGTTGTAACGGGTGGTTATTTGAGTCACTGTTGCTCTTCTATCAGCTCGAACCAGTCTGGCCATTCTCCTCTGACCTCTGGCATCAACAAGGCATTTCCGCCCACAGAACTGCCGCTCACTGGATGTTTTTTCTTTTTCGGACCATTCTCTGTAAACCCTAGAGATGGTTGTGCGTGAAAATCCCAGTAGATTAGCAGTTTCTGAAATACTCAGACCAGCCCTTCTGGCACCAACAATCATGCCACGTTCAAAGTCACTCAAATCACCTTTCTTCCCCATACTGATGCTCGGTTTGAACTGCAGGAGATTGTCTTGACCATGTCTACATGCCTAAATGCACTGAGTTGCCGCCATGTGATTGGCTGCTTAGAAATTAAGTGTTAACGAGCAGTTGGACAGGTGTACCTAATAAAGTGGCCGGTGAGTGTAAGTTAAAAAAAACAACAAAAAAACAAAATAAACATTTCACATTTGTTTTTAATAATATTACATTACTTATTTTTATTATTTCATCTATGTTGAGTAGGCTATGAAAAGGGAACCGCATGAGATGAGTAAGATAGGATCAAAATTCAAAAGCTGCCCAATATCGGAAAATATTTGGAGTGCGTCAGACATGATTTTGACCACTTATTAAGTTTTGTTTTGTAGAAAGCTTGTAAATTTCGTTTCATATAAATTGTATCTTCATTTTAATAAATGTTTCATCGACAAATTGACTGGATTAATACATTAGAAGTAAATATCAGACAATATAATCAGGACACAGAGGCGCGCAGGTGAACCGGAGCGCGTCTCATAATATGAACCGAAACACCGCAATGCTTGCCTCACACAGGCCTGAGAACTAAGCTACAGAAAGCTTTAAATATCTACTTTTAAACAAAACAATTAAAAACTAAAATAAATTGGCAACTCTCTGCATATGTAGGCTAATTCGAAGTATGCGTTTCTCTATGCGCGTTCACTGCGAAGATGGCGAGTAAGCATCATCAACTTTATCTTTGTTGCTGACACTGACAGAAAACACTAGTTTATTAATAAACAATTCAAATGTTTCATGCATAATCATTACTTTTGCCGGTTCTTTGTGGCAAGCTTTATGCATACTTTGAGATGCGGAATATGCAATTAAAAACGCTCAAATGGTTTCTCTCCCATTTAATTAAATCAATATATGTGATTACTGATAATACAAATGGCTTAAACGATCTACTACTAGTCGACTAGAAAACTAGGACTCATTTTGAGGAATAAATGAACATAATAAACCTCTGTTCAGAGTGCCGCCGTGCTGGATTGTGTAGAGCGCTCATTGAATTTGAGGATTTATCGTGTTTAGGCTAAAAACAGGGCTGGCGCTTATCGCGGCTTGGAAAGAGACTGTATCTTGCAGTACATTTTAAACAAGGAAATATAGCGATTCGGCATGAAACGTTGATGGAGCAGTGAAAGGGTTCTGTCCACAGCAGAATGACACGACAAACTCATTTTTTTTTAAAATGTCGTTTAACGCGTTTTGGAAAAGAGCTCTTCATTTGCAAGCGTTTCTAGCTAAGACGTATGGCGACGTACACAGTGACGTAACGATGTCGTTCCCTGGGCGCTCTAGTCAGTGGAAAAACAAATAGGTTCTGAAGCGGTTCGCAAGTTGAACCAACTCCGAACCAACTTTGAACCAACACCAGTTCCGAACCAGTTCTTTTTTTTTGGTGGAAAAGGGGTCTTTGTGATTTATTCTCAGCTGTGACATGAAATGCAACAGTGAAAATATGTCTTAAAAAATCAGTCACTGGCCAAACATGAACTATTGAAAATATTGAAATATTTTGCTTACAAATTTTATTTTGTTAATAGAAAAAAAAAAAAAAACATGTTTAGCAAAACACTTTAAAAAAATCAAATTTGTCAAGTGTCTTGGGAAAAATGTTCTACTTCGTCTGGTACTTTTCTATAATATTCACATTTACGTATTGCTAATTTATCGATTTTTTTAAAATAAGTGAAAAAAATTAATAAACCATTTTAACAATTAATTGAATTAAGTTAAATGTTTTTGTTACATTGTTTTGTTAAAAAAAAAAATGTCAAAAAACCAAAATATGTTTGTATTTACAATACAAATAGACCAAAAGCGTTTAAAATCCAAAATTAGCCAAATTAGTACTATCTGGTGGAAATCAATGTCCGAGATCATCCACATGCAAATATTGGGGGAAATAATTACTGACTTGGAGGGTAAGTTTGGTTAGGCAGAGCAAAAACAGCAGACTTTTTCTATGTTTTATGCAACCTGTGTGGGGGGGAGCTACTTTCAAACTGTGATGGTTGGGAATGTGTGATTGGTTGACATAGGGATAATCAACAACATCAAGTTTAGGGCTCTTACAAGAAACATTAATGCTAACAGTGTAACTTTGGTATTAATATTTTTTTTTTCTTATGATTCCCTCTAACCAAACTCTGTGTGTATAGAACAGGATTGAGAACAAGTACATGACTTGAGGTACTGAGTCCTGGGGTTGCTGCACCAGTAGTAAGTTCTTAAGTTCTTTCTTAAATCGGAATGAAGTCCATACTTGCTTAGTAACAACTAGTTTGTAACTAACTCTGTACTTTATTCGGTTAAACTTTTTGTTCTTAAAGGGATAGTTCTCTAAAATGAAAATTAGCCCACGATTTACTCACCCTCAAGTCATCCTAGGGGTAGATGACATTCTTCTTTCAGACGAATACAATCAGAGTTATATTAAGAAAAAAAAAATGTCCTGGCTCTTCCGAGCTTTATAATGGCGGTGAATGTCCATTTCTGTTTTTAGCTCCATCAAAGTGCATAAAAGTGCTCCACACAAAAGGGCTCTGGTGGGTTAATAAAAGCCTTCTAAAGTGAAGCCATGTGTTTGTGTCAGAAAAATACCCAAATTTAAAACTTTATAGACTAAAATAACTAGCTAACAGCCTACACAAGTCGACTTACGCCAAACGAGTAACTTGACGATGTATGACGTAGGATATAGGAGTAGCGGTTCAAACAAACGGCAGGGCAACAAACTCAAGCTCCTCTGACATTTCTCTTGAAAAAATTGTCATTTAAGACTTCTAATTCATGACTGGTGTTTAGTTTTGCTCTATCCTCTGTGCTTCCACCTTCGTCAATGCGTCAGGGTCAAGGGTCACCGTAAATCGATGCGTACGGTCGTCTACCGAAAGCTAGTTATTTTAGTCGATAAAGTAAAATAAATAAATAAATAAATAAATAAAAGAAATGGCATTTATTGATTAGGACATATTTTATTTGACATGCACAACACAGAGCGATGGGACAGATGTTTAGGGCAGGTTCATGTTGAAGAGCCGTGAACAAAATAATCTTTACACATACCGGTAATGTTCTCTATCTTAAAATGTAAGCAGGTGTAAATGTCAGCATTATAATATATGTTTAAAGATTTGAAGTGTTTAAGCTTATTAATGCGGTTTAGTCAGTCTGCTATTTCATTCCAACCATTACTCCTGATCAGGGGCTTCCATAAATATCTAGTTTTATAGAGTTATGCATTAATGGTGCAACCCAAAAATATGTAATATTGTCCGTAAGTTGTAACTTGGTGCCCATTTTCGTCAAAGTTATAACTTATGGACAGCTGGTGCGGCCAGGTCAAAAGAAATTTGTTTCTACAGTTTCTAAAATCATTTTTATATGTATGTTTTGGTTGAGTGAATTCCATGTTTGAAAGATTCTCTTGAGAGTTTTACTAACACTCTAGTTAGGTTTCCTGAGCATAGACAAACATGTCTTGTCAGACTACAGAGAGCTAAGCTAGAGCTACCCGTGATTGACCTTGGTTTGACCTCTGTGCTGTGGAGGTGGCGATTACTCAACACCTAATTCCGTGACAAATGTTTTAAAGATCTGGATTGAGATGAGATTTTGAGCGATCAGTTTGTTCTTATCTTCAGCAGCTAATGACATTCTGAAGATCATCATCATTTCCTCTGCAAAGCCTCGGTCTTCCCGAGAGGCAGCGTTAAATGAACCTCGCTCAGGCCAAATCAGCTTAACTTCCTCTCAGCATGATAACGATACCGTCTCTTGCCCCCGGGACGATTCTCTCGGTGGGTGAGTGATGACAAACACCCCCATCTCCATCACCCACCGCATCAGTCCCAATCTTCCAGATAAACGAGGGTAACTGGAACGACGACTTGCATATCTCCATAAAAATAACAGTGGATGAGGAAGCCGTTTCCCTTATTTGGCTTCAGTGGTGGGGATACTTTACACCGTAGCTTGCCAAGTCACAAGCTGCGCATAATGTAAATTATTTTGAAAAAGTAGTTAGCTTAAGGAGCTTTAGTGCCTCGAGGGAGTTATCCATTAGGGTATCTTTTAATGAAACTTGTTGGCAACATTACAAGCTACTAAGAAAAAAAAATAAATATAACATTGTACCACAACATCATTAGCTAATACATAGATTTGCCATGGCAGAAAATGGGCTGCCTTTATAATTACTAAAAAGCTGTCAATCATCTTAGTTCATCGCAATCTCACAAAGTTCCGTTATAATCAATTAAACTGCCTGCACAATTATCTCTTATTTACATAATGTCTACACTTTGTTCTGAGAGGATGTGTGAATGTGCAGAACTCAGATCCACTCACTGCTCAAAACATGAGTTAACATGAGTTTTTGCTAGGTTTGTGGTTTGGCTCAAAGCTGCAAAAAATACATAAATAGAAACCTTCCACAAACGGACTGGATCATTTTCCAAGTATTTTGCCAATATGCTAGTATTACGGCTGTCCCTAAACCAGCAGTAATGAGAGCCTTTTCTCATTTCTTTTAATTTTTCTGGAACAAAACTATTAGGGTTTTCAATTAATTCATCTTAATTAGGGTGACAGCATTAGACTTAATTGAGCAGATCTATTTATACTAAATACAACTAGAAAACTAAAATACACTCAAATTTTTGTAACTTTGAAAAAGTGGTCGCTCTTAATAATCTGTTAAGATAATAATCTGTTTAAATGTTAATAATCCGTCATGTAGGGAGAAGAATCTGTCCAGACAAACCGATTCACTATGAACTGAACTTTCCAATGTTATGTGAGAGGGCCATTTAAGACAAATTGATTAATTACAGTGAATCAGACTGAGAGAGTGCTGTTAAGGACAAATCAATGAATCGCACTTTGCAATCTTTCATATAAGAGTTTAAAAGAGCTAAATTTTCCAAAGAAACACTTGGAAAAGAGAACCGTTTTGGACAAACATATTCAATGGAATGAATCAGATTTAAGAGAGATGACCATTTATGATGAACTGATTCACAGCGGAAAAATGTATTTAATACTGTCACTACTTTTAGTGAGCTACTCTCAATTCTATTGAGCACACTTCTGTTTTACTCTTTTTCTTTATCCCTGTCTCTCTCACTTTCTCCTCTCTCTCTCTCTCTCTCTCTCTCTGATTGATGGGCTGTGAGTTGTGGTATACCGCACTTGCTCAAAGTTCAGACAAGCTTAAAGATGTCAGTACCAGCAACCTTATGGATAAGCCATGGACACCTTCTCACTGTCTCTTCTGACAGTGTCAGCGAGAAGACGGACTGATGAGGAATGAGTCCAGGAAGATGGATGCTGTGCAAGGAGAGCAGGAAGATGGATGAATGGGAAAGGTGCGAAGAAAGATGGATAGATGTCTCAACTGTCAAACACGTTACCAGTCATGTGTGAGGGGCATCCGTCTTAACTGAGTCCAAGACTCCAAATTAAATCAATCGCAGCAGAGCATGATGCATCAATTCCTAATAATTCAATACCACGTTGTTTTTCAATCGTAGGTTCAAGTTAAGAACAAATTTGAGTGTTAAAGCTGCTATATAGTAGTTAGCACATGCACAGTAAAATCTCCAGTGTTGAAATGTTAAGGACTCTTAGGCAAGGCAAGTTTATTTATATAGCACATTTCATACATAATGGCAATTCAAAGTGCTTTACATAGAAGAAATTAAAATAATCAAAAGAAATCAGAATAATTAAAACAGTTTAGAATAAAAAAATAAGGTAACACTTTATTTTACGCCCCGCAAACAACTGTGTAAGTACACTGAAATGACGGTTATAGTCTACAATTATAGTGTACTTCCGTGTAAGTATAAGGGAACAATATGTTACGTTTTGAGTAATAAAGGGGTAACAAGCACTACTTTAATTTACAGCCCGCAGGAGTTACACTCACCCTGTAACTACACAGAACAAGGAGGTAACAAACGCTACTTACTGTGTAGCAATATGAAACAACACTATTTGCACTGTAATAATTACAGAGAAAGGTACTGTCATCAAGAAAGAAAAAAAAAGTTTTAATTACACAGTATATTTGCCCTGACATTTAAGTGTCATTGCAATTCAATGGGATAAGGTAAGTACTAATTACCACATGGTACGGTCTAAATTAAAATCATAGCAAAAACAAATTATTTTGACTTAACATTAAGTAATCTAGTAAGAAAAGCCAATAAATTTATTTTTTGTCATATATACGTGTGTGTGTTGTGTGTTTTTTTAACCAACAGATGTCAATTACCCTGTAACATTGCACAAGAACATTTCAGAAGCAATATTTTGTCAGAAATGTGATATATTTTACAAACAACAGACGTGCATTTTTTGTCTGAAATATATTAACAGAATAGGTACCTGTTATTTTTTAACTAATTAAATAATTTGTTTGTATATCTGCTTGTTACCGCTTATCACCCCAAACTTAACACTGTTCCCTTATACCTACACTGAAGTACACTATAATTACAGAAATGTACACCGTAATTTCAGTGTACTTACACAGTTATTTGCAGGTTGCATATCTGCTTGTTACCCCTTTATTACCCAAAACTTAACATATTGTTCCCTTTACACGGAAGTACACTATAGTTACAGACACTTACACCTTAATTTCAGTGTAGTTACACAGTTGTTTGCGGGTCGTAAATTAAAGTGTTACCAAAAATAAAATACAGTAAATAACTAAAACAATTTAGAATCAAAAATAAAATGAAGTGCAGTAACAGACGGACGAACAGTGGCACAGTGCTCATTCAGTAAATGCACAGCTAAACAGATGTGTTTTGAGTCTGGATTTGAATGTGACTACTGTAGGAGCACACCTGATCTCTTCTGGAAGCTGGTTCCAGCTGCGGCTGGCATAATGGCTAAAAGCAGACTCTCCATGCTTAGAGTGAACCCTTGGTATTTCTAGCTGATGTGATCCTAATGATCTGAGTGATCTGTTGGGTTTATATTCAGTTAGCATATCTGCAATATATTGAGGTCCTAACCCATTAAATGAGTTATATACCAGTAATAATACTTTAAAATCAATCCTAAATGTAACTGGCAGCCAGTGTAAAGACCTGAGGACTGGTGTGATGTGTTCATATTTTCTGGTCCTGCTCAGAATCCTGGCAGCAGCATTCTGTATGAGCTGCAACATTCTTATAGTCTTTTTAGGAAGGCCAGTGAGGAGGCCTTTACAGTAATCCACCCTGACCCTGCTGGTGATGAAAGCATGAACAAGTTTCTCAAAGTCTTGACTGGAAACAAAGCATCTAATTCTTGAAATATTTTTCAGATGATAGTAGGCTGATTTAGTTATTGCTTTGAAATAACTACTGAAACTAAGGTCTGACTCTAGAGACACACCAAGATTCCTGACTTTAGTCGTTATGGTTAAGTGCTGGTTAATTATTATAATTTGTTAATTATATGGTTAATTATGGTTAAGTTATGGTTAATTTTTAGTCGTTAGACCCCAGCGTTAAGGTATGCATTCACCTTGAGAACTTCATCTTTGTTTCCAAACGCAATGACTTCAGTTTTGTCTTTGTTTAACTGCAGAAAGTTTTGACACATCCAACTGTTTACTTCATCAATGCATTGGCACAGGGAGTCAATGGGGCTGTAGTCGTTAGGCGATGTGGTTAAGTGCTGTGTGTCGTCTGCATAGCTGTGGTAAGAGATGCGGTTCTTTCTCATTATTTGGCTCATTGGGAGCATATACAGGTTGAATAGGAGTGGCGTAAGAATCGAGCCCTGAGGGACTCCGCAAGTCATGGATGTCCACTCAGACTTATGTTCTCCTATACTCACAAAATAACCTCTCCCTTCTAAGTATGACCTAAACCATTTTAGGACTATCCCAGAAAGCCCCATCCAGTTTTCCAGCCTGTCAAGAATATGTTGTGATTGACACTATCAAATGCAGCACTGAGGTCGAGTAGTACCAGTACGGATAATTTGCCTGTATCAGTATTTAAGCGAATATCGTTTATTATCTCTGTGCTGTGATGCGATCAGAAACCAAATTGAAAATTGTCAAAGTATCCATTCTAGCTTAGGAATTTATTCAGCTGATTGAAGACAACCTTTTCAATGATCTTGCCTATGAAAGGAAGATTTGAGATTGGTCTATAGTTGCTTAAGATGGTCTTATCCAGATTGCTCTTTTTCAGGAGGGGCTTGACAACTGCAGTTTTCAGAGAGTTCGGAAAACTCTCAAAGCAAAGTGAGGCATTTACCACTTCTAGGAGATCTGCTTCTAAGCTGTGTAACACACTTTTGAAAAAAGATGTGGGAAGTGTGTCAAGGGCGCAGTTTGATGTTTTAAGGTGCTGTACGGTTTCTACCAAAATTGTGCCATCAATTTCTTCGAAAACAGACATCGTAACTACTTTCTCAGGTTGTGGTCTGATCTGCCTGACCCCAGAGCAACTCAAGGATGTGCTGATCACCTTTCTGATATTATTGATTTTCTCAGAGAAGAGCGAAGCAAACTCACTGCATTTCCTTTCTGAGAGCATTTCTATGGGAATCTGGCGCGGGTGGTTTGTCAGTCTCTCTACAGTAGCAAAAAGAGTGCGTGTGTTTATATTGCTGTTTATAATATTTGAGAAGAAAGTCTGTCTAGCTTTGCCTAGTTCCCTATTGAAACCATGTATGCTGTCTCTGTAGATGTTATAATGGACTACAAGTTTTGTCTTCCGCCACATGCGCTCTACTCTTCTGCATTGTCTTTTCATATTTTGCACTGCTGTTGAGTTTCTCCAAGGTGCTTTTTGTCTACCACTATTCTTCCTGACTTTCACAGGAGCAATATCACCAATTACACTCTTAACTTTTGAGTTAAAAGAATCAAGGAGAAAATCAACAGAGTCGGCAGATATGCTTGGTTTTAAAGATATAGCATTCATAAATTGCACACCAGTGTTTTCATTTAAGCATCTCTTCTTGACAGACACAGCTCTAGTTTCAATGACAGGAGAGATTAATATATCAAAGGAAATACAGAAATGATCAGTCAGTGCTACATCCTTAATAACAATCGATTAGATGTTTAAACCCGTACTGATAAGTAAATCTAGAGTGTGTCCACGATTGTGTGTGGGACCATGTACATGCTGAGTCAGATCAAACATTTTTAAAACAGTTATTATTTCTTTTGCCATATTGTTTTCTGCATTATCTATGTGAATGTTAAAATCTCCAGCAATGGCAAAACAGTAAAACTCAGAGGCAATTGTTAATAACAGCTTTGTAAAGTCCTCAGCAAAGGCTGGAGAATATTTTGGAGGCCTGTAAACAATGATAAGTAAAATACGTGGAGCACCTTTTAAAAAAATACCCAGATATTCGAAAGAGGGGTAATTCCCAAATGATATTTGCTTACATTGATAAACATCTTTAAAAAGAGCAGCTAAGCCGCCACCTCTTTTACCAGCTCTGCAGACACTCATATAAGTAAAGTTTAGGGGGGATGTTTCGTTTAGGACCATTGCACTACAGCTGTCTTCTAGCCAAGTTTCAGTTAGAAACATGAAATCCAGGTTCTATATGGTTATTAAGTCGTTGACTAGAAGTGATTTATTTTTAAGTGAGCAGATGTTTAAACATATTGCTAACTTATTAGTCTTACTTTTTGTCCCCACAGCAGTCTTAGTTTGGCGTGTAATAGGCACCAGACTAGATGGGTTTTCTGTATGGTTATTGAAGGCCATAGATTTTCTCATGTAATTGAACAGCAATAGAGAAGGATTCAGGCGCCCTGGGTTCCCGCTTGTTCTATAAACATTTGATAACGTTATTGTTTTCATAGCGAGGACCCGACGCATATCACTTAGAGCTGGTATCATTTGTTTTTGGTTCACCTCGAGCCGATGGAGGAGGGTGTGAGCCCTGGCGCTGTGGCAGAGGCTGAAGAGCTCTCACAGGAGGAGGAGCAGGTGGAGGGCGAGCTGTGCCCACAGGCTTTGGTGGTTGTGGGGCCTGCCGTTTTTTGGTTGGTATCTGGGGGCTTGCAGCAAAACAGTGGGATAGTTTGGTTCCAGCATACACCAGTTGTTCCATTTTCTCTGAGAAGCACAGAAGTGGATATGCTGGAGAGACGGATAACGTGTCAGGTGAGAGGGGCTGTTGCTCTGGTGTTATCGAAGGCTGTAAAAGGCTGTCCTGGTTTCCCTGGATGTTTTCCAGAAAGTCATCCTTGGCTGCTGAATCTTGGAGCAGTTCTTGTATGTCATAGTCTGAATGTGGTGAGCTCTGTGGGCAGGGCTCTGCTGAGATTGTATCCGTGAGCAGAGGTTGTTGTGGCTGAGTCGTGTTATCGTTGTCCTTATGTGATGTGTCAACAATATGTCCATTCAGGTGCTGAAGTGAAGTCCTGTGGTCATTGATACTGTATCCAGGTGTGTGTGCGCCATTCAGGTTGAATGGATTGGCACACACTGCAGAAGGATGATGGAGGGAGAAGTAGATGTTGTCCTTTAGCACTCTTGAACCAAGTTTGTTTGGGTGATGGCTGCTCTGACTCCAGAAAAGATTGAAGTTGTCAATGAAGTTGACTCCTTTTATAATGCAGGTTTTTTGCAGCCATGAGTTGAGCCCAAGCAACCGTGAAAACCTGTTTGTTCCTCTTGCTGGGAGTGGTCCACTAAAGAATGTTTCAACTTTCAGTCTTTTAAGTGTTTCAAAAAGTTCATTGAAATCCTTCTTAAGGAGATCTGACTGCTCTTTATGAATATAATTTTTCCACACATGAATGATGAGTCGATTTCCCTATTTACATCAGAAGTTGTTGCTTGTGGAGGGCAGCATGTAGTTGTATCCCTGCTACTCATGTTTCTGATTATGGAGTCGCCCACTATCAGAGTCCTGGGCCCCTCTGTGCTCTGAGCTGAGTGCCGCTGTCTGCTTGACCTTGAGCGCCGGTTAGCATCAGTGTTAGCTACAGGCTGACTCAGTCTGTGTTCGATCACATTCGTCAAATTCAGGGATTCCTCGTTCATTAATACTTCAAATCTGTTCTCAAGATGAATAGGCGGTGGTAGGAGACCAGTGTTTGCAATCCTTGTCAGAGTCAAGTCTGGGGTAGATGATGCTATTGCTGAAATATGTGGTGCTCGTGACAATCTGATGTCTCGAGTGCCTTTAGGTCTCGATTTGTAAATCGATCGATCGTTTCTCCACAGTCAGTATAGCCTGTTGAGGAGCACTAGATTCATGGGACTCACCGGCTGTGTGCTGAGGGCGTCCATGACGAAGCTCTGTTGTGTGTTCTGTCTGGTTTTTTTCTTGAAACATTTAACTTTGTTTCAAGAACTGCAATCGTTTGTAAAAGTCTGTGGCAGTTAGAGCAGCAAGTAGATTCCAGAAGAGGCATTTTCTTATCCTTATGAATGTAGGGAGTTGTGTTTTCTCTTCCCCGGAATGTAAGCAGTGAGAGGCTGGTTGAATAAAAGTGTGAAGTACTTTTAAGTAATCCAAGTGTTTGAGCACTGTGCTGATTTGCTGAAGTTAAAATTAGGTGAAAAGGAGATAAAATAGGCCTATATAAAAAATATAAAAGTGATAGAGCAAAGTGCGGAGCAGTAAGCAAGAGCGTCCGAACAGTAGCTGAGCAGGAAGTACTCTTCCTTTAGCTTTCCTTTAACTTAGAGTAAAGTGTTGATTTTCTGGTGTCGAATTTCAAGGGATTGACACTGCTAATGTAAACTGCACCCTCTGGCTGGTGAAAATATGAAGAGTAAAATCTAAATAACACAGAGAGAGTGTAACTACAGTAGTCACATCCGGGACATCTACAGCTGGGTGTGACGAAACAAGCTGAAACTTTTTTCACATAGGCCTACGGCATTTTCTTTGACTCGCGATGCAAGGCTTATGAGGAGGGAAAACATGTATTGTAAAAATACATTGTATGCATGTATTTAGTGTTTTATTGCATTTATATATGCATTTTATAACATCATAATATTTTGTACATAACAATATACATAACAATATGTATGTTCTGTTCTCAGAGGGGCATTTCCGTTGACGCGCAATGCTGAGCAGACAGCTTTTTAACAGGGAAAAGACAAAAGTAAGTGCTTTATCTAATTTACAATATGTATTTTATAATATATTGATTTATAACTCATTTCTCTGCGTGCTTAAACAAGCCGAAACTTTTCTCAAAGGTTTGCTTGTTTCATTAACAGGGAAAGTAAGTGTTTTAAACTAATTTACATGTATTTCATGCCTTTATATTGTTTTCTAACGATCTGCATCTTCTTTGACTCATGACGCAGTGCAGACACGGAGTTTGCTTTTAACAGTGAAAACAAAGAGTAAGTGTTTTAACTAATTTACAATATGTGTTTTAGAATTTGATATAGTTTTATGACAAAATTTGTGATGTGCAAAAATCGTAAAGTATGTATTTACAACGCATTCTCATCCTTTAACGTCATATAGAACGCTATATGAAAAAACGGCGCTATACTACGCACATGGCACCCTTTATCATTAATATAACACCCGCTGTGAGGGCTAAGTTTAGGTGTGGGGTAGGGTGTGCGTGTCATATATTCACGCTAAAGGATTTATGACGTCTTGGGTTCGCGTGTTATATTAACGATAAAGGGTGCCATGTGCGTAGTACAGCGCCGTTTTTGCATATAGCGTTTCTGTATGACGTTAAACGATGAGAACGGGCTGGTATTTATCCTCAAACTATATTTTACTCTAGATTCTTCAGGCGGCTGACTATTTAGTGAGATTTCTTGAGGTGCGTGTCTCAATTTATTCTTAAAGGGTTAGTTCTCCCACAAATGGAAATTCTGTCATTAATTACTTACCATCATGCCATTCCAAACATGTAAGACTTTCTTTCATCTTCACAACACAAATTAAGATATTTTTAATGAAATCTAAGAGCTTCCTGTCCCTCTGTCACGGTTTGTCTTGTCATGTCTGTCTATTAGTCTTCACAGGTGTTTCCCATTAACCACACCCCCTTGTTATCCCATCTAGATTATTTGTCCCTGTATTTAAGCCCTGTGTTTCAGTCCAATCTTTGTGAGTTCTTGTACCTGTTATGTTTGTTTCAGATTACCTGGTTTGTGGAATTAAATTGTACTTGCTTTTGGATCCTGCTTCCTCCTTTCCTGCTGCTATATAACAACCTCCATTGACAGTGCACGCAACTACCACTTTCAAGCCCCAGAAAGGTATAAAGGCACATCATTAAAGTACTCCATGCGACTCCAGTGGTCAAAAAAAAAAAAAACAATTTACCACTTAATTAATAAAATATTAGTTTCCAACATGTGTTCATGAGAACATTACAACTTGTGCATACTGTTGATGTGGGAGCAGATGTGCCGTGAACGTGCATTGAAGATTAATATTTTGTAAATAAAATGGAGTTAAAATTGTGTAATAAAGTCGTAAAATTGAGGTCAAACTACTGGAGTCACATGGATTACTTATGATTTCCTTTATACCTTTCCATGGCTTTGTAAGTGGTAGTTGAATGGGCTGACGATGAAGAGAAATTAAGAATATCTTCATTAAGTGTTCCTATGATGAGCAAAACTCTTACTGGTTTGGAACAACATGAGGGCGAATAAGAATTGATTTTTTTTGGATGAATTAAATCTTTAATTTACTTGTAAATGAGTAAATTCTTAATCTAACCAAAATAGTTTCTTGTTTGAGTCATGAAAGTCTAAGATGATTGAACTTTTTCCACCACAAACTTGTTGTATTTATAAAGCACAAATGGTATTAATTGTAATTGGTCTGGTTTTGTGTTGTCTAGGGAACCACCACACCAGGATTTTTCGAGAAAGTTGGATCTGCACTGTGCTGCGTTCCTGCTCTGTGAAACAACTATGCTCTGAACTTTACTGTTCGACGTTCAACTGCAACTGGACACAATTGATCCACTTATATCTGTTGCAAAGTCGAAGGTAGAAATGCCTTTATTGTGCCTTCATCATTTATTTTAAAAGTTAACCTGTAACGATGTAAAGGGGCTTGTTCATTTATAAAAAGCTAGTTTGTTAAACTTTACAATGAAAACAGAATTCGGCTATGATCCCAGACTAAGGTTACAATTTAACTTTCTGGATTGTTTTGAAATAAAGTTTTGAAAGAGTAACATAGAGTGATAGAGTGTTTATTTCAAAGTGAATTTATTCTTTTCAGATTAAATGATTTGTCAGTTTATTTTATAGTTCTTTAAAGTAGGTAATGCGGAACCCTAATAAGAAAAACTGGTAAATCATTCAGGATGATGTAATATTTGGGGGTTGTTGGGCTAGTTTCGCATTTCCCGCCCTCGCTTCTGTCCAGAATGTTCATTTAAATTTCAAAAAAGGAGTTTAAATGGTCAGTGGGTAATTTTTGGTACATCTAGTGGCACCAAACAGAATTGCAACCTGTGTGGCCTGACAAAGCAATTTTGTGTCAAATGAGTAGGCCCTGTTCCAAATAGCACTCTCAATGTGGAGTCAAATTGGCCAAATTTCTGTGAGATTTGATCATAGATTTCCAATAGGGTAGTTCATACAGAAGTCATTTTCGAGATGCTTTTTGATGATCAACTCGTGTAGCAAAATCAGCATGGGCAAATCTTCCGTTCTCATGCATCAATTCCAATTGAAGTGATTTCGACCATAAAAATAGTCCATCGACACCTTAGGTCAATGACACAATGCTTTTTTTTAAATATTAAACATGCAATTCATACAACTTAATACTTGAATAAACCTATTTTATCAATTAATTTAAATTAAGTAATGTGTAAATCTGATATTTTTTTTTAGTGGGTGGGCCTTTGACCTTTGAATATTTAACTTTTGAATATTTTGACTACAGAGTATGTATATTATCATTATTATTATTTTATTATATTACACTCTAAAGCCTTAAGACTGTTTTCACAGAGGACATTAGAAAAATTCACATATTAATTATAATCCTGTCTGAATATGCTAAATCTGTCTTTTTTTTTTACTCCTCTGTAAAAAAAAATCCAGAGCAAATTACCTGTTTTTCAGCAAACACAATAGTTCCCTGAAAAAATGAATCTAATCCGAAATTAAAGGTCTCCTGTGAAATGTATTTGAAAAAGATTTTTATGATAAATGAAAAATTATATAAAACAATTCATTAAAAGACCTACGGTAAAACACACTCCTGCCTCTTTAATAAACGTAGAGATGTTAGTTCAGTCTCATTTGATGCATCAAATCACAGATGTCAAAAAAGAATTTAATCTCAAACGCTGTTTTAAAAACTAGTTCTGTTTGAATAGGGCTTTGTGTCAACAATCTACTCGATTCATTCAGACTTCTTTTTGTGAGTCAATAAATCCAAGTAACTGTTCTTTAAACTTGAAAACTCCTAGAAACATTTTCCATGCAAATTTCTTGCACGACTGGCACACCTGTTGAGAGTTCATCTGTCCCATGAGTTTCACAGTTCGACCTTTATTCCTCATTTTCCGTAGGCTGGTCCTGCTTTTGTCTGGGTCGTGAGGCCAGCGTTCATCCAGTCCTCAAGTAAAGAGCACCAGAACAGCTACAGGCAAATTCCAATAGTTTTCCAGCAGGGGCTTCAATCCCCACTGAGAGTGTTGATGGCTCAGAACACAACGAGGACAGGGGTGCGTATCGACACAATCAGTCATTGAAAACATACGGAGAGCCAACAGGAGAACAGGGTCTGATAAACGCTCCGTCTGTGCACAAATCAATTAGAAGAGGGCATCTAAATGTTGGCACTGGGGTGCGTTGAAACACATGTGCACAAACACCCTCAAAAAGCATTTCAAGAAAACATAGACACATCTCTGTTGCTTTATTACATTTTCAAAACGCAGGCGGCAACAGTAGGCATAGCGCAGGGCCTCCACCGGCTTATATGAATAACTTAGAGACCACCGACGGCTGCTCCTGATAGCTGGAAAACTCATGATGGCTTTTGAGTGAGAACTCCAGGGCGGGAAGTGATCGCCACATGCATCTTTGAACTGTTGTCTAACTGCTGGTGGCAGCACAGAGCTGCTGCAGTGCCGATGGCGAGCGGGGTAGAATTGCCTCAGTCTGGGGCCGCCATCAGATGCAGAGGAAGATGGAGATGTGCAGTTAAGAGCCTCGTTTAGTGAGGACACAGATGCTCCAACTGCCTCCCATTGTGAATATGCGTGTGTGATGTTTGAGAGATAGACTGGGTTAGGATTTTCACTTGGGGGAGCCACAAGTGTTTTCCTACTTTAGGTTGTAAAAAAAAAAAAAACTTGTGGCGTAACTAAGTGCATTTTTAAGTAACCTGTTCATAGATCATTTTGTAGTTTTTCTACCAAACAACTAGCAACACATTCTCACTTCCTAACTCGTCACATAGGCCTCGTTTACATTGCAGGTCTTGATGTATCATTCTGATTTGATTCCTTTATCAGATTTTTTTGACCGTCCGTTTACACATTATTTTAACGTGACCCATATCCGATTCATGTGTTGATACTTGAAACATCGCTCATGCTTAAAGGGTTAAATTCTCTTGCACAGATAGACGAACGCGAAATAAGCTTGATGCTAGCTCTGCGATATATGCGAAGTTCGCCAAACATCACTATGATTTTGCAACGCATTCTCATCCTTTAACGTCATATAGAACGCTATATGAAAAAACGGCGCTATACTACGCACATGGCACCCTTTATCATTAATATAACACGCGCTGTGAGGGCTAAGTTTAGGTGTGGGGTAGGGTGTGCGTGTCATATTCACGCTAAAGGATTTACGTCCTTTACGATAGGACGTCTTGGGTTCGCGTGTTAAATTAACGATAAAGGGTGCCATGTGCGTAGTATAGCGTCATTTTTGCATATAGCGTTCTATATGACGTTAAAGGATGAGAACAGGCTGGATTTTGAGGTGGAGGAGGGGGAAAAATGCCATCATTGCAGCCTGCGTATGCTTCAGTTATTGTGTGCGAGAGAGATATCGAGACTGGTGGGAGAATATTGAGTTTAAAAACTGGCTTTAACGAGGAGCAGAGGGTCCGAAATTTTAGGATGAGCAAGCCAACCTTTGATTCGTTGTGTGAATGTTTGTCCACATTCCTCTCCTACAACGTTTCGTCGGGCCATTTGTCCCTTTGCAGATGCTCGTCGGGGTTTCTCTCGTCATTAAACCACGGTGACGTTATCTAATGCCTCAGAAAATCGGATCTGTCTGTTTACGCGACAGTCACATTGGCACATATCTGATTTATTTCCACATATGAATGAGGCCTGAAACTGATCTCGAAATATCCGAATGCACGAGTTCTTTTCCTGTTTACATGGTCATAGAACACATCCGATCTGTGTCACATATGAGCAAAAAATCCAAATTGTGTCACATTTCACTGACAGTGTAAACAATGGCATATTGACGCTTGTGTAGGACCTCTCTATGTCACTTTTTAATGCACAGGGTACGCCTGTCTTGTGCTTCAGACGAATTTAATGCCAAATGAATTCATTGCATTTGTAAAAGTAGAAATTATTTCATATTTATACTTTCACCTCTACCCTAAACCAGGGGTGTCAAACTTAGGTCACAGGCCTGCAAAGTTCAGCTTCAACCCTGATTTAAACACACCTGATCAAGTCATTTGGGTTTATTTAAAAACTACAGGTATGTTTGCTGGAGCTGATTGAAACTAAACTCTGCAGGAACTGAGTTTGACACCACTGCCCTTAACCTACCCAATTCTCAAAAATATAAAACCCGTAGCAGGCATATAAAAGTACTGTACAGTCTAAGGCTACGTTCACTGCAGGCTGAAACGACCTATTTCCGATTTTTTTGCCCCTATGCGACCTGTAGCTGATTTTTTCATGACAGTCTGAACGACACAGATCCGATCTTTTCAAATGCGACCCAGGCCACTTGGGTATGTGGTCCAAATCCGATATAGTATCCGATCTTTTGAAATGCGACTTCAATCTGAACGGCCAGGTCACATATATCCGACCCGCACGTCATTGCACGCACCTGTAGCTAGCCAATACACGCTAACTCCAATGCGTTTCTGGGCCGCTGCAGACGTGTCTCTTCCCCAGTGTTGTGCCTGAACACGTTCAATGAACGATAGTGCATGAACGCGTTCATTTTTTCAAATAAACGTAGCCTACTGTATTACTGCCTGATGAACATTACTGTGAACACGTTCATTCTGGTGTCTGTGAACATGCGCTCTCTGTCAGTTTAACTTCGTACAGTAGGGTGCCAGATTTATAGAGCCTTCCAAGCGAAAACCTGGCTAAAACACATGTAAATATGCCTTAAAATGTAGCGAAAAAACACCCAATCTGGCAACACCAGCCACCAGTGTCGCACCGCGGCCGCCAGCGACAAAGCATGGAGCGCCGAGGACGCGTACTATCAATTAAACAGGTTTTATGACGAGGTCGGTGAGGATCGGAAAAATCTTACATTTATGTGCAAACTTGGCCCGTCGATAAAATAATTGTTGTCTGTGTTTGTATATGGGCTGTGGCAATAATAATAATAAATATGAGAAAAAATAACTATTCCGCAAACAACAAGTGACGTCGTTGACCGTTGTTTACTCTTTTGCGCATGCGGGTCACTTCTGGGTCATTTCACGTTCACACAGGAGATCACAAAAGGTCGCATTTAATTGGAAATGTGAACGGCCTTACAAAAAAATCTAATTTTTTCAAAAAATCGGAATTGAGCATTAAGCCCTGCAGTGTGAACGTAGCCAATATTGTCACGATTCCTGTCTTGTGTTTTCCTTGTCTTGTGTGGACTTTAGTTAATTCCTGTTTCGTGCCATGTTTTTCTTGTTGATGAGTGTCCCCAGGTGTTTCTAATTAGCCCTGCCCCCTTGTTATCTTGTTTAGCTTGTGTGTCTGTGGATTGTCTCTCCGCTTCATCCTTGCCTCATCATTACAGAACGACCGACCATTAAATGAATCCAGCAGCACAAATGATGTGCCTCCGTCAAGGAGATCTGGAGCTGGCTAGAGCTGGCTCACTTGACCTGTATGGACGAGGTATGTCTTATGATCTTTTTTTCGTGGAGGACTATCCGAGCTGCTCAGCTCCTTAATGCCATTGCATGACCCTGGCGGGACTCTTGAACATTTCATGGATTTAGCATTACAGCTGAGCAGCTCTGAATTCACTGTGGGTGTCCACATCAGCCCTTCCGAGCCTGCGCTCCACGTCAGCCCTGCTGAGCCTGTGCTCCACATCAGCCCTGCCTTCTCATTTGTAAGTCGCTTTGGATAAAAGCGTCTGCTAAATGAATAAATGTAAATGTACCTGAAGTGGTGTGCATAAGACTGACATGACACGTTCATAATCATTCCATGACACATGAATATGAAGCAGATTTCATGCATGACAACTGCTATTAAGTGTCATTCGCTCAATTGTGACATTTTTAATGCAAATATGACAATGTTTGATATCTTTATGACAACTTGAGATAAACCAATACATCATAATCTGTCAGTGTATTGGTAATGACAATTCATCATTACCAAGACAACATAAATTGTCATAAATATGTCATATACATGACATAGCAGATTAATTATCAAACTTCCTAAGCTTTATAGGTTAACATTACATTAAACAGTGATGTGGTTGGTTTTCACATTGGCTGTTGTGAGGCAATTATAACTGTTTCATGAATATTTTTCTTGACCTCAACTACAGTGGTACAAATTGAATTTGTCATTAAAATGTTATAATGGCCTCATGACAGCCAATGTCAAAACCAACCACCTGACAGTTAAATGTAATGTTAAATAAGAATTTTCTAAACTCATCTTTGTCACTAGGATATATACCAAAAACTTTTAAGCTGCTTATGATTAAACCACTTGTTAAAAAAACACAACTTAAATAAATAGATAGATACTAGAAAAGGTAGTATCCTCACAACTATGCTCCTTTTTAGAAATAAATAATATCTGCAAGGATTTTCAGTCAGGATTTAGACCTGTGGTCTCAAACTCACGGCCCGCGATTTTGTGGTCCCCGACTTGACATTAAAGTTTAATGTTATTGCGGCCCGTCGTTGTGTGTGCCGTGTTTTTTTTTTTTTTTATTATTATTATTTTTTTTATTATCCCTAATAGTCTCGTGACAGCTTACGGTGGGTTTGTTGTCAATAGTTGTCATAGACAACCGCAAAGTGCGTCTGGAAAAAATGAGCGTTTCGCTTCAATTATGAGCATGCTTGCCGCGTGCCTACATTTGAAATAATGAACTTGAGTGTGTGCAAAATATGTGAGCGTGTGTGAACAGGCCCAAGGCGAGCTACCACCAATCAGGCCACGAGCTACTGGTAGCTTGTTAGCGACGTGTTGGAGATCCCTGCTCTAAAACAATGTGAGAATAATCATTTTGAGCTTGTAATAAGTGTCCAACAGGTTGATAAGAAGGTTTGCTTTGATTTGCGCAAAGTCAGTAGTTTGCCTGAGACACTATGGGCTCTATCTTGCACCCGGCGCAAATGACTTTATATACAAACGCATGTATCATTCCTATTTTGCACGCGCGCAAAGCGGGATTTTTCCCTCCACAGACGCACGTCAGTAAACTAGGAAATGAACTTGCGCTCCCTGGGCGGATCGGCGCAAAAAGGAGGCGTGTTTCGGCGCAAACATTCCCTGGTGCTATTTTACACTTCCAGAAAACAATTGCGCCACTGACCAGAAAAAAACTGGTCTAAAGTCAGTGGCGTGTTGCACGTTGTTCATAATTTTAAGCGTGCATGCTTGGCCATAATGTAGTGGGTGCACAGCGTGCATACATTTTGATTCTCTCATCAACACAGATGCAGCAGTTTTTATTTTTGCAAATCATACATTATAACAAGGAAAAATATTAAAACATGAGGGGAAATCATTGTGCTTTACATGAAGATGAAAAAACCTTATTACCCATTTTTTAAGGCTAATTGTAGTACTAAAGGATCAGACCTGTTTGCCCAATAGTGGCAAGAAACATACATATATAATGTTTAACCGACGCTGATGTGCAGGGGTTTCTCCCATCCCCATTCAACGTCACTTCTCTGTCTTTTACTGCCCTGACAAACACGTCGGTCTCATCGGCTGTGAACGCTCCTGGCGCGCGCCTGGTAAACCCGCCGTTATAATAACAATCCGTCATGCAACATGCGCACCTGTTCTTAAAGGGTATGTTGGATGGCGCTCTGATTGGTTTATTTCACGTTACACCCAAACCACACCTGTGAATAATGAAGCTACTTCAGACCAACCTCTTATAGATTTGCGCCAGGCGCAAGAGGCATTATCCCGCCGGGAAAATAGCAACAGCGCCGGGACCCGCCCACAAAGTTACTTGCGCTTTGCGCTTTGACACTTGGGTTTCAGATCGTTTAAATAGGGCCCTAAGTGTTGAAAGAATTCAATAAGATGGCAGACATGACTGCAAATATTTGTATTTCAAAAGCAATAATTGTTTTTTTAAGTATAATAAATGGAAAAGTGCATTCCAAAAAAACATTCAATATCATATGTTGTAAAAAGAAAAGAAGAAAAGAAAAAGAATGTTTGTAAAATGAAGCATCACAAAGATGTTGTGTACAAGGAAAACACAAAGAAAGTTTGTAAAATGAACTTCAACTGTCAGAAGGACAGCTTATGAAGAACCAATCATGTACAGAAAGGAATGTTCAAATTAAGAGGAACAGTTCAGAAGAAACGTTAATAATAAAGATTGAGAACATTGGATCAGTTGTGCTCCTTTTTTGGAATACTTGTTGTCTTTAATACTATTATTGTGGAATACTTAATGCAGCCCAGCCTGAGACTCTACCTCCAGTGGCCCGCAGATAAGTTGAGTTTGAGACCCCTGATTTAGACCACACCATAGTACTGAGACAGCTCTCATCAGAGTCACAAATGATTTTCTCTTATCTGATCGTGGTTGTATCTCGCTATTGGTGTTACTCGATCTTAGTGCTGCATTTGATACTATTGACCACAACATTCTTTTAAATAGACGTGAAAAATATGTTGGCATTACTGGAATTGCATTAGCATGGTTTAAATCATACTTATCGACAGTTATCAGTTTGTAGCAGTAAATGAAGAGATGTCTTATCGATCACAAGTTCAGTATGGTGTACCACAAGGCTAAGTACTAGGACCATTTCTGTTCACACATGCTACCTGCTGCTCTGTTAAGTCTTCGTCATCGGTTAGGAACCTATGTGTGCTCGTTGATACCAATGTTTTATTTGCAAATCACGTGTCTAGTATCTGTAAAACCGCATTTTTCCATCTTAAATATATCTAAATTATGCCATATGCTCACATTGACAAATGCAGAGCAATTAGTTAATGCATTCATGACATCAAGACTAGATTATTGTAATGCTGTATTGGGCTGTTGCCCTGCACGCTTAATAAACAAACTACAGCTAGTACAAAACGCAGCAGCTCGAGTTCTTACCAGAACCAGGGAATATGACAACACTGCATTAGCTGCCTATTAAATATTGTATACATTTTAAAATATTGCTTATTACTTACAAAGCACTAAATGTTTTACCTCCCCAGTACTTGAGAGAGCTCTTAAGGCATTATAACCCTTCACGCCTATTGCATTCTCGAAATTCAGTCCAGTTGATAATACATAGAATATCAAAATCGAATGGTGTCGGTAGATCCTTTTCCTATTTTGTACCAAAACTCTGCAACAATCTTCCTAACATTATCCGGGAAGCAGACACACTGTGCAAATCTTGACTAAAAACACATCTCTTTGGCCCAGCATACACATAACACACAGCCCATTCTCACCCCCAAGGCGTCACTTAACTGACGCCTTGGGAAGCATTTGGACATGCTTCAATATCTGACGCTTTAGGCGCCCTTTAGCGTCAGTTAGATGACGCCCTAGGATCGCGTGTACCCTACCCCCACCCCACACCTAAACCTAACCGCGTCCTCTAACTGACGCTTTCCTTTAGCGTCAGTTAGATGATGCCGTAGGATCGCGTCATGTAAGTGACGCTAAAGGGCGCCTAAAACGTCAAATATTGAAGCATGGTCAAAGGTGACGCCTTGGGGTGAGAATGCGTTGTAACACACTATAGACTTCCTTAATTCAAAATTAGGCTGCAAAGAACCCGGAACACGCCCCGTAAGTCCTGATATACTTGGTACATCATTAGAAGGATGGCGTCTACGCTAATATTACTCTCTGTTTATCTTAAGGGTCCCTCTATGGTGGCCATGCACCTGGACCCATCCCAACTCATCCTGAAGTGCCAGCCTCATCAATCCTGTGAAGGCCTCATCGACACGACAGCCATCGGCACTGATCCTCAACAGCTAGTCTCCATACCGGCATGATTACTTCGACTTCCAAACAGATGGAAATGGATAAATACTCAAAATGTTCCGATCCAATCTGACTTGTAATGCTCCCCGAATCATACACTGTTCCCTCGTTGACCAGAGGAGAACTGGCCCCCAACTGAGTCTGGGTTCTCCCAAGATTATTTTCTCCATTCTGTCACCTGTTTGAGTTTAGGTTCCTAGCCACTGTTGCCTTGACTTTTGACTTGCTTAGTTGGGGACAGTGTTGTAGTCGAGACCACCTCACTCGAGTCCGAGTCGACATCGAGACCAGAGAGAGTCGAGTCCGAGTCGAGTCCGAGTCCATAGAGAGTCGAGTCCGAGTCGAGTCCGAGACCAGAGACGGTCGAGTCCGAGTCGAGACCGAGACCAGTGAGGGTTGATTACCCAATTTACTTTTATTTACTTAGAGAAATCCTTTTTTTTTTTTTACTGAATTTACTTAGAGTTTAAAAAATATGATCAGTTTAGGGTAAAAAGGCCACATAGGTGGTGTTAAAAGTAATTTTATTACAATTTGTCATGCGCAGTTGCGCTCTATAAAATCACCAATCACTGGGCGTGTCAATCAATTTAAAGAAACATTTTATTAACATACATTAATAATCATGAAAAATATTTTGAATTGAACTCGAGTGGACTGGGGAATAATTCCGAGTCCTAAAAAAAAAAATGTTCGAGTACGAGTCAATTCCGAGTCCAAATGGACAAGAGTCCATGACAAGACCAAGACCATTAAAATATGGTCTCGAGACCGAGTCCGATACGAGTCCGAGTCTCGAGTACTACAACACTGGTTGGGGACATTTAATATTTAACAATATTATTGATCTGCCTTACTAAACTTTGTTGTATTATTTTTGTTGTATCTTTGATACAATCTATTGTAAAAAGCCCTATATAAAAAAGTGACTTGACTTGACTATGCTTTGTGCCACACTTATTTTAGTCTCATACTGTTTAGGATGTACATACTGTAGTATGGACATTGAGACGCAGGGTTTGAACTTTGTTGCGTGTCTTCCCAGCACTCCATTGAAAATGAATGGGATCGTGTTGCTTTATCAATGGAAGTGTGAACAAAGGCTTTAGAATGCTTCATTACAAAGTAATTTCATCAGCACTAATGACTTGTGAATTAATAGTGTTGAACTGTTAACTTATTTTTGTAAAATCTTACTTAGTTGAACAGATTAGTTTGAGTTAAATCTAATTGCTGTGAACAGAATGAAGTTTATACACTGACAAAAGAAGACAACAAGTGGTCCCACTCACAGCATGATAATGAGCAACTGAGCATTACCTGAGTCGACTAGCTCCATCATTAGGAGCCTGCTGGGGGAACTGCCTCTGGACGTCTAATTACACACACAGGATTGTGGTGTCACTCCTAAACTCTGCTGTCATCGGACACAGATGGGGTTTGATACCTTTAATTAGTGTGTGCTGCTCCCTACACACAGCTCTCGGGTGCTAATCAGAGACAACAGCGTGCAGTACATCAACATATGACCCCACTGCGGTCACACTGCACCCCTGCCGGGCCTCATATGGCAGTGGAGATGCAGGGGAATAATCTATTAAATACTCGACAGGAAATCGAAAGAGATGAGAGGAGAGATGATGGCTTGAACTGTGATCAGAAGAGCATGAAGGGAAAATGAAGGCCCACAGCTCTCTCTCTTTCTAGAATGAAGAGATTAGATATCTTAAAAAGCAGTAGGAGATGAGTGAGATGTTGGAATTGGGAAGAAGTGTGAGGCATGATTTACGAGTGTGTGCATGTGGGAGCGCACATATGAAAGGACACACTATAGGTGTGACTGGCGGACATACTCAATATTTCTTTGGTAACGCTGTGCATGTATCAGTAGGTATGTTCGACTTGATGCGGCGCTGCGTTTGACTTGAAGCAGTGCATGCCGGTTAGAAATTCTGTCTGACTTGTGAGTTGCCACCAGATTGTGGCATATGCCATCAAAGTACCACAAGAGCGATTCGAGAGCTCTGATGGCGACAAAGATCATGTGTTTCATGAGGAAATTGGTCTTGCATAGCCAGACCTTCAGACTGATGGCAGAAGGTCTGGACTGCATCACAGCTTTTCTTGGCCAAGGACCGGCCAAGAGGACATTTGACTGACATGCAACACAATCTATCACGGTACGTTTTGTTCTGCATCATGTTTAGGGGCGTGAAAATATAATGTCGATGTCCCTACAATAACAGACTGTAAATAATTAATTCAAGAAAATGTTGTACAAGTTTACTGCAAACAACTTCACATACTTTTGAAAATCCGGTAAGTTAATCCTGGTAAGCACTCATTGTCAACAGCTTTCTTCTTCCACAAGGGGTTTTGGTATCACAAGTTCACACTTCCAGATAACTCAGATAAAATAAATGGTATTTATATTTGGCATGCTGTCCGAGGCGATGGCTCTGGGCTCATTTGGCATGAACCCAGAGTACTCCCCCCGTATTCCTGGCTGTGGAAGGAACAAACCGAGGGTAAGGTGTCGGGACGGTGGAGGAATGCTGAAAAACTGTCAAGGAATGAAGGTGAGTTGACTGAGTGTCTTTCCTCTCATGCTGATGGCATAGTCATGATGATTGTTGATGAAGTAAATTGGATTGATTATTTGAATGTGCTCCTCCCGAACTTTGTTTAGTGAAGCATCATTTGTTTCCAGACGGACCGATAAAGAATGCAACACACACTCACGTCTCCCGAACATACTGTAGAATTCAGATCACGTCTTCAAAACTCCTTAAGTGTTTACAGAAAAGTGTGCCATATGCATCAGACATTCAGCCAACGGTATTGGGCGTCTGAAGCTGAAACTATGTAGAAATGTGCCCAAACCTTAAATCTGAATTTGGAAAGGCAAAGAAAATGAGTAGCGCATTCTACAGAGAATGTCCCCTACCTTTGCTGCAGTAGTCGTTTACATTAATGTACATCAGATTTCACTTATCACATGAAGAAAGTAAGGAAAGATGACTGACAGGACAATGACAGAGGACAGATCTTGAGCATCATTGAAAAATAGCAATTCAGTACTCTATTGATTTACATGCAATATAATTGCCCAACTGTATAATTGCCAATGACTCAAAAGCATAGGAATATATTTTTTCCTCACATTTCATTTTTTTTCTTCTATCACCATGTCCCTGTCCTATAGGGGATCCGTAGAATTTCCTTTCCGAACATTGTATTCGGCTTCAGGCAGATCCCTAGTTTCATGTTTATTCTGACGCATTCACCTCATTTGATGCTCACAAGTTTTGTTTTTATAAGATTAAGAGCTATTTGCATGTAACCATAGTGTTATATTGTGTAATTTATTACAAATAAAACTGATAAAAATGTAGGCCCAATATATTTATACATATACTACTGTATATATATATATATATATATATATATATATATATTATGTTTCTACATTGTCTTGAACAAGACAGTTGCAAACAAGTGGCTAAATGGGATTATAGAGGTTGTCTGCTCTGGGTTAAACGCCATCACAGCGAACAGGTAAACTCATCTACTCATTAGTGGCTTTAAGAGCCTAATTATGTTTAAATACTCAAGCTTTTGCAAACTATTCTAACTGAAATTTTCCAACTTGTAGATTTTAAATAAAGATTGAAAGAGTTGCCAGAAGCTTGGTGGTGGAGACATTGAGGTCATGTGTTGTTCATGGACTAACTTTTGCTTTTTACTTCTTAACTTAATTTGTGAAAATTGTGTAATCAAACTTTTATTGGACACTGAGATTATTTTCTGTAAGTCAGTGGAGCAGTTCTATTGCTTTTATGTTAAGGGGAACCAGAATGATGCTTACTTTCGAGTGATTCTCGCAGCAGTCAGTTCTTTAGCTGTAATTCAAATGTAATATTTTTCAAAAGTCATTCTGAGTAAAAACCCCACAACAGTTATACATAAACTCCATTAAATGATACCTTGTTTATCTTTTACTGGCTGTCTAGGACTTGGACTGACAGAGGCGTGGATGTGACATCACATAAGAACGTTTTCAGTAATAACCCAATAATTCAACACATTCTCACCCCAAGGCATCACCTTTGTAGCCTGGCTGCGCCCGCCTACGCACTTCCGCTCAATTTCATTTTCCTTCAGTACTGCGTCTGGGACCGCTCCATATCCTTAGGTTTCCAGAAATCAATTTTTTGTAGGACCAATCAGCGAATAGAGGGAGTGGCTGAGAACGATGACGTTGATGTAGTGCGTCAGTTTGAGTGCAGTAATGGCAGCGGAGAAAGACGTGAGAAAAGCTATTCGGTCCGTTGTTGGAAAAGAAACTGCCGAATATACAGAATTTAAAGCCGCATTGTTGTCGTCTCACCTCTTGTTGCACAACGGAGGACCAAGTGAAGGAGGCAGAAAGGTTGGAAGTTTGTGCTGGGCAGCTCGTGCACAATGACCGTGACATTTTGGACTTTAGCCTGGTGTTCGCGGTGTTCGGAAGCCCCGAGTCCTGGCTGCTAAACTATTGTTGAAGATCCGCTCAGGAGTCATGTCAGTCGCTCATATTCCCAACAGTAAATTTACTGATTCTTGTGATTAAATAGAACATTTTGAGCCCCTTTGTGCACTCGTACAGGAGGTTGGTGTGTCAGTTTTACATGTTGTAAATCATACAAATTGGTTGTGATTTAAAAAAAAAATTGTCATAAATAAAAATTTGAAAACCCATACTTTGGAGACAATATTTGATTTTCAGTTTTAGATGTCAATGGTTAATTTGTTTTAATAAAAAAAAACAACTAAATGCCATATAAAAATGTACAAACACATACTTTGAAGACCATAATTAAGGTAATTAAGAAACAAAAATACGTAATATGAAAAATTGTTGTTTATTACACATCTGCAGACAGACTGATCATTCACTGTAACTTACAGCATTGACTGAATAATCACTGTCCTTCATGTCAAATATACATTTCGAATTAATAATTGTTCCTAGATTAACAAAACCTGCAGCTCTCGTTGACTGAAATCCTATTGTAAAAATAATCCTCTGATCATTCGGAGTTCGGACTTGTTGTTTCTTTTACTGTCTATGGTTGTTTCCAGCCGTTTCGGCGCATGACATACGTCACTCACGACCACACATTAGCGATTGGCTATGGCAGATCCTGAGTGACTCTGGGCAGATCCAATAGATTTGAACTTTAATAGTGAACCCGCCTACAAGGAAGGAAACGTTTCTCAATTGAGGGAGGCCAGACTCTCTGTACAAATGAAATGTATGTACGAGAGTCTGGTAGAACCAGGCTATCACCTTTGACCATGCTTCAATATTTGACGTTTTAGGCGCCCTTTAGCGTCACTTACATGACGCGACCCTACGGCGTCATCTAACTGACGCTAAAGGAAAGCGTCAGTTAGAGGACGCGGTTAGGTTTAGGTATGGGGTGGGGGTAGGGTACACGCGATCCTAGGGCGTCATCTAACTGACGCTAAAGGGCGCCTAAAGCGTCAGATATTGAAGCATGGTCAAATGCTTCCCAAGGCGTCAGTTAAGTGACGCCTTGGGGGTGAGAATGGGCTGAATAATTAGATGTGACCATGTGATATTAACATGTCTGCCCCCATGAGGCCGCATTTTTCTATGTAAAATAAAACATCTTTTGTGAGGCTAATTGATTTTTAAAGATTTTTCAAAACTATTAAAAAGTTAAATGGTGAAAAAAGTGACACCCTGACAAATTCCCCAGTAACTTTTAAATTGGCCTCTCAAAGTTTCCTTACCTCTATGAACATAAAAAGTTTACATTTTTATTGTAAACTCTGCATAAAAAGTAAGGCAAGCAATAATCTCTCAGCAAATAAGACTCAGTGGCCTATTTATATCTGTTATGACTCTAAAAAGATCTGCAGAAAAAAAAAAAAAAACAGCGGCAGATTTTCACCCTCCTTTCTACAAGCCCAAATGACTTTTTCATGAGCCTAATAGGAAATTATGGGTTATTATATTCTGCCGCTTGACACCCTGATTATAAAATAGTGCAACACAAAGAACTGCAGGAGAGTGGGAGAGGAAAAAATGAGCCAAGAAAGAATGTACCACTTTATTTTGAAAAGAATCACATTCTCTAATTCATTACTCTCCCAAGAAGCAATATACACCTCATTACACTAAAATGAACAAAAAAATAATAATTTTCCCGCCTTACATTTGCTCATGACTGCGACCTAATCCTCAGGGCCTCAGGGTAACCTATTCCACACCCCCAACATCCACCCTCCGAAAAACTCATCAGCCCTCATTTGCCTCTAATTCAGCTATCTGTTCAAGTTTAACCATCCATATGCCCCTCTCAGCCGACAGTGGAGGAGACTATAGCGAAATGTATACCATGTTTTATGAGATTTACAGCAACTAAATTCTTAACTAAGAAAAAAGTGTCAAGAGTTTCTTGAGTGTTCAAACATTAAGATAAAGACTGTTAACTAGAAAACAATTATTCGCTGGCCAACCCTCAAGAGCCTCAATTCTCTCTTTCTAAACATCACAAAAGTGCCCTTTCCCCATAAAGTATGAAGTAACAACAGTTTCTGAAGTCCTGCAGGCCTTGTTGGAACAAATCATTATGTTAACACATTAAAACACAAGATAAATGGCCATGCTGCTCCAAAAGAAGAATTTTTGGCACAGTTGTGAATTTCTCCACATTTACTAGCAGTCCAGCGAGAGATGACAAATGAATTGGCTTTCTGATGACTGATGGAGCGCTTTTTTTAAAATGTAAGTGTTTGTAAATGTAAAACCACAGCTTTTGGATTTAAAGTTGTGTTTTTAGGATTGTTCTGGCACTGTTCTCAAATGAAAAGATAGGATGTGAGAGATGAGTTGATCGTTTCGAAGCAATCTGTCACAAACAGAAATGATATTTCAGGCAACTGCATTTGACAAGGATGGTTATTGTTTTTAGTAATTTTTAAATTATTTTTGGCTTGTTTGTTTGTTCGATTAAGTTTTTTTGAAAACTAGGTTGGATCATCTTTTTGACATGGATTAGCTATTACAGTAACACAGTCTCATCCCAAATCGTCATATAACTGACGTTTTGGGACGTATTTTGACCATACGTCAATATCCGCCTTTTTAGGGCCCCCTTAAACGTCGGTAGATGGCGATCCCGGGCCGTCATACAACTGACGCTTTACCTTTAACGTCAGTTAGGTGACGGGTTAGGTTTAGGGTTAAGTTTAGGTATGGGGTAGAGTTAGGATCCCATAACCTCATCTACCGACGTTTAAGGGGGCCCTAAAAAGGCGAATATTGACGTATGGTCAAAAGACGTCCCAAAACGTCAGTTATATGACGATTTGGGATGAGACCGGGTTGATTACAGAGACGTTGAAGTTACCTCAGATACAAATAGGCAAAATTAAATTCAGCACATTATTACACAACACATGATTTTGATTGGCAAACTAAATGGCAAACTGTATATTTGACCATTGTCCACAGCAACATACCGTGGAATTTTTATGTCTCTGTTATCGCTTGACTCAACCTTTTAAGGAAAGTTGTCAGCCATATTTGAAACACCTACAGTCATCTATTTGTGGAATGCAAGAACATCTCCAATCCTTTTGAATGGGGAAATACAAAATTTTCAAAAACTGATTGCTTTTTTTTTCATGTTTCAATACAACAATTAAATCTGACGACACGTCTCATAAATGTTGTTAATTGTGCTCAAAAAGTGTTAAAAACATATATTTCAGGTTGATTCAGCCAATGTCCATGTGTGTAGGCACAGATTCGTGATGTTCTACTTGGAGCTGTTCAAGTCGCCAGACTCCGAATTATTCATTTCTATGGCAACACTGTGCTTATCAAGTTGCCAGCCACTGTCAGCGATTTTGATCATTTTCATAAAAAAAAAAAAAAATTCATGAACCCGTGGAATATAAAAATTATTTTTAACAGAACCCCAGCTCTCGCGCGATTTAACACAGCAGCTTTAACATAAAGTACGTTATTAGGAATCATGATGGCAGAATCTAAGAAGTGTACCGCTAAGCGTAAATATTAAAGGACAACTCCGGCGCAAAATGAACCTTTGGTCTAATTACACATTGCTACCTAGTCAACCGTTATCTGAGATTTGTTTTCATGACTGCCGAATGTAAATAGTTTTATCTCTAAAAACAGTTTAGCCTATAACGCTAGTATAATGCTATATAGGGCATAGAGTAATGACAAATAAAAATCGCTTGTTATTACCACTAACAAGGCTCAAAATAGCCCCATACTAACACGACAGCATAATAAGGGTCCCTACATTCAAACCGAAGCATTGAGAACTTTGTCAGTGTCCATACAGTTTAATAAGAAGATATTTTATACATACAATCAACTTCGCGAATACAGGAAGAAGCCATCTTTGAAAAATAGTCTCTACCGGTCGATCTACGAACGCCGCCAGATCCCAACAGAGCCATGTTGGGATCTGGGAAAGGCCTTATAGGGCTTTGTAAAGATGATGAGTGGTTTCCTGAATTTTGGACATTTCACTGTATTATTCACATCATGAATCCTGTGTTGGAAATTGTCAATTTTATATGCACACATGCTCTCAATCCCAGGCAGTTAAAAAATCCCATTGCTGAGCTTAATGAAGATTTTCCATCTGATCTGCTTCTTCACTGTGCTGTAAGATTTTTTTTGTTGTTGTTGTATTTTTTGTTGTTTTTAGCTTTTAAATCCAGTGTCCCTCACAGAAAAACATAAGGACTATTCTGAGCTATGTGATCCCCAGTGGATTTAGGACTTGGCTTTTTTGGTCAACATACTGCATTATCTGAATGGCCTCAATGTGGATCTGCATGGGAATGTTTTCACATTCGTCAACAAACTCAAGCTGTTCAAGACTCTTCTACAAAAGTGGACAAGTAGCAGAGGACAACGGTATGCAACACTGCTTGAAAAATCTTAAACAGTTTTGAGGACAGATTCTTCAGCCTACACCAAAAAAGACAGATTACATTTCTCATTAACCCATTCACTACTGAATCAGACTGTTTCAAAGCCTCTTTAGTGGAATATAAGGCAGCATCTCAGCTTGAAATGATTGAACTTTCTGAGGATGACAGACTTAGTGTTCTGAGGGAAGGAACCGAGGAGTTTCGAAAGATTGTGCCCATTGAGAGATATCCCAATGTCCGACAGGCTGTGGTCAAACTATTTTCAATGTTTGGGTCAACTTACATGTGTGAATCACTCTTTTCAACACTAAAACAAGTGAAATCAAAGCATTGCTCTGTCCTGACTAAGTCACATGTGAAATAGTTACTACGAGTTACCACAAAAGAATACAAGATTTTGGAAACCAAGGCGTGCCAGGTGTCTTACTGAGTCAAGGAAAAGGACACAGGTACTCTGAGACAAACATTCAAATCTATGAAAACAATTGTGTGTTATGTAATTAGTAATTGTAAAAAGTAATACACTGTAATATATATATATATATATATATATATATATATATATATATATGTAAAACAGGATTATTGGTCACCCTATACTATACTATTATTACAGAAATACTAATATAAATATTATCAAATATCTCGATGCTCCGAGACCAGCAGCTCAACATTCATCTTGCCCACATGTATCTTATTTCTTCTTCACCGTATGTGTGCTCGGCAAGACCGTTTTGTGTTTGAGCGCTTTACTGTAACTTCAGAAGTACCAGACACGTGAGCAAACCCGCCAATCTCGTTTGTCGGATAGGTTTTGACACGGCTCGTCAAACCAAAAAAACGAACCCGAGGCGTTTTTTAAAAAATGACGCTTTTACGCGTGGCGTTTTTCGCATCGGTGTGAACACTCACATTGGCGCCCATTGTTTAGTCACGAGGCGTTAAACGTCGACGAACGTTAATGTTGCATTGGCAAACTCATTAGTGAATTACTCCTCGTTTGTATTTATTTCTGTTTGGTGAATTACTGCATGATACCTGGATGTTTAGTCAGGCGAAACTATCACAACACAAACGTCCGTGTGCTCGTCTGATTCAGAGATTTCCTCCAGGAGAAATTGCCATCATTTAAATTCTCTGCAGCAGACGGGCTGTGTCCGTAGGCCGTAGCACGCAGCGAGAGTACAGGCAACAGCAATCCGCCCAGCGCCAGAGACAGTGCGGGGTCCTCGACCGCGATAGGCCGCCGCCTCGGCGTCTCCTGCTCCTCCATCAGCCCTCAGATGCTCTAAACTATACTGCGACTCGTAAAAATAGCCACGAACATCGGATTCGAGCAGCAGAATTTCAAAATCCTCTTCTTCCATATCATGTTTAGTTTCTTCCGTCATTGTCATAGTTTCTTCCGTCATTGTCATAACTTCATATCTCCACAGCGCTTGTTACGTAGCTTAGCTTCCAAACAAGATGGCGGATATTGATTTCAGTTTCTGCAAGTGAAGTCCCACCCACTGATCTGTAATAGGCTTGTAGGGTGAGTGGGTCCAACACCCTGGAATAATAATGAGCTAATGCATGTAGTTCTAAAGATTTTAATGAAATATGACTTCCTGCTTATTGTGACTCAAAATGACGATTTTTACGTCACGGTAAGCAGGAAGTAAAACACTTAAATCCTTATATCTCCCATCTCAGGGGAAAATAAGGGAATAAACCATGACCAGTCAAAAATATGACTGGGTTTCTAAAGATACAAAGCTTAATGCAAATGGATGAAGTGACCCTTTAAATGTGCTATAGAAATAAACCTTTATTTACTTACTTACTCACTTACTTACTTTTTGGATTGACCTTCAATAAAACTGTTTGGATCGGAGCAGTTCATGACAATAATGTTATTATAAAATTATCCCACTTGATTGTGAAAAAGAGAAAGGTCACAAACTTTACAGTCCACCCGTTTCCCACTGTCTAACCTGTGTGAATACATGATTCTGCATAGCTTTTGTTCTGGAATCCATGAGAAAAAGCAGCAGATAAATAGAGCCTCAGAATAAAAGCAAATCTTCAATCACCTGCTTGAATTGAACTGTTGAGTGTGTTTGAATCTCTACTTCCTCAGAAGTGTCTGTCAACCTTATAGTGAACATGGTCCAATAGATGTGAGTGAAGACTGAAAGAGAGAATGTGTGTGTGTTGGGGGTGTTTAGTGAAGGATTATGCAAATTAAATTTTGAGTGAAAAAAAAATCCTGTCCAAAAATGACTCGGGCGGAACGCTTGCTCAGGCGGGGTGCTTGACTAGCATGTGTGACCGAGCCGCCAATGCCCACGCCTGCCCACAATCCAGCTTTGTTCACTGGGACGTCACCGTGAGGGTCTGTGGAGAAGAGGAAGAGCAAAAAAAAAAAAAAAAAAAAAAAAAGAAAAGAAAAAGAAAAGAAAAGAAGGAACAAAGCATGGTAGATAACTATGGAAAGATACTGGTCCATCTTTCCATCTCATTTCTATCAGATTTACTGCAGCGTAAAATACACCCTTGGGGACACAGAGCTCAACAGCTTGAACCTAAATAGAGAACAGTGTCATGATTTCCTTTCCATTAACTTCTAAAGTTTCCAATAAACTGGCGAAGCTGCAATCCAACAATCAGATGCAATTATTAAAGGGTTAGTTCACCCAAAAATGAAAATTCTGTCAGTATTTACTCACCCTCATGTTGTTCGAACCCCGTAAGACCTTCGTTCATCTTCGCAACACAAATTAAGATATTTAAGATATTAAGATCGCTCCTGCATACAGTCCGTAGGCTTCTTGAGGGACTGGCTCTTGCTGTCCCCGAAAAGTCATTAAAGACATCGTTAAAATAGTCCAAGTGACTACAGGGGCTCAATCTAAGTTTTATCAAACGACGAGAAAAACACTTTTGTGCGCAAAAACAACAACAAAAATAACGACTTTATTTCAACTATTCACTTCCTTCTCCATGAGCCTGTAAGTCAGTTAACGTAGTGTGATAGCGTAGAGCTACGTCACACGTAGGCTCACTATTGGCCGACGCTGGTCATGTGTGTGTGATGCGTGTGACGTACAATAACAGAAGCTTACGCTATTAAACTAGTAACCTGACTCGCGCAGAGGGAGAAATAAACGAATAGTTGAAATAAAGTCGTTATTTTTGTTGTTTTTTTGCGCACAAAAGTGTTCTCGTCGTTTGATAAACTTAAGATTGAGCCCCTGTAGTCACTTGGACTATTTTAACAATTTTTTTAATGACTTTTCGAGGACAGCAAGAGCCAGTCCCTCAAGAAGCCTACAGTATGCAGTATGCAGGAGCGATCTTAATATCTTAAATATCTTCATTTGTGTTCCGAAGATGAACGAAGGTCTTACGGGGTTGGAACAACATGAGGGTGAGTAAATACTGACAGAATTTTCATTTTTGGGTGAACTAACCCTTTAAAGGGGGAGATGTTTCCTAAAGGGTGGACTGGTTTTTGGAATCTTTTATAAAAATATATATACAGTGGTATGAATAAGTTTTGGCACCCATGCTAAAGTTGCCTAAAAAGAGGAATAAATAATCATCTTTTGGATATTGATCTTAATGCCTTAATGAGAAAAATTAGGAAAACTCCAACCTTTAAGGACACAAATTTTCTTTGTGAATGAATAATGTATCATAAATAAATAAATGTTTTTCCTTAAAATACAGGGTGCATAAGTCAGGGCACCCCTATGTTAAATTCCCATAGAGTCAGGCAGATTTTTATTTTTAAAAGCCAGTTATTTCATGGATCCAGGATAATATGCATCCTGATAAAGTTCCCTTGGCCTTTGGAATTAAAATATCCCCACATCATCACACACCTTCCACCACACCTAGAGATTGGCATGGTTTTACTTCAGTTAGCCTAATAGCTGGTTTGATTTGCATTAAAAGATGATCTTATGGAAAGTACCCCATGCCAATCTCTAGGTGAGGTGGAAGGTGTGTGATGATGAGGGGATATTTTAATTCCAAAGGCCAAGGGAACTTTATCAGGATGCATATTATCCTGGATCCATGAAAAAACTGGCTTTTAAAATCTGCCTGACTCTATGGGAATTTAACATAGGGGTGCCCTGACTTATGCACCCTGTATTTTAAGGAAAAACATTTATTTATTTATGATGCATTATTCATTCACAAAGAAAATTTGTGTCCTTAAAGGTTGGAGTTTTCCTCATTTTTCTAATTAAGGCATTAAGATAAATATCCAAAAGATGATTTTTTATTCCTCTTTTTAGGCAACTTTAGCATGGGTGCCAAAACTTATTCATACCACTGTATTTTTATATCAATATTGTATGTATGTACTGAGTTGATAATATCAAATATTTCATTAAAAGTATGCACATTTTTCACCGTATCACTATATATGATGGCATATTTTGCCATAGACTAAACCATTATATCCCTTCTCTAGCTGCCAGTCTCCTTAATTAAAAATAACATTATTTCAATCGTCATACAAATTTTCCTTATTGAGGGCTTTTACCTCAGTTTTTTGTCAAGCCAATAAAGAGACTGAAATTAAAAGTGTCATATGTGGAATTGACGGCATTTATTATACATACCAGCAGAAGCTGTCCCAAACTTGAAAAAGGACACGAGAAGAACTTTCATTCCACTTTTGAACTTCCTGGGTCGGGCCTCTTTGGTTAACGGGAGAGTGACCGCAGACAGAATCACCATGAACACACCACAACCCAACCAGCAGAAACATTCTCAGCATCTCTCTGACCCACAGGTGAGAATGACAGATGCCGCTGGGCTCTTTAACTGATGTCAGTCAGCAGAAGAACATAATGCCAAAGCTACAGCTTCAGCTGAAAATTGTGTGAAACTTCCAGGGGGAATATTTAATGCTTGCTGTGCAGACAATGGACAAATGGCCGAGGAGAGCCAGAGTGTCTCAGTGGGGAACCAGGAAAATCTCCACACCAGCCACCGGATTTCAGACAAAGAGGCACAAAAGGTAATTTTTTATCTGCCGAGCAGCATCTAAAAGGTATCTAGCGGGAGCTACTTTTCACGGCTGAGAGCGCAGATGGAGTGCTGAATCAAGCTGGGATGATCATCAACAACACACCACTGCTCTTCTGCCTTTCAAACAGTCCGAGCACAGCTTTTCACTAAGTTGGATTTTCTCTTCTTTCTTTTTTTTTTTGACTGAATTAATCTCTCTTCTAGCATGCTTCTTAAAATTGGAATTCTATACAGAGCTTAGACACTATGTTTCCAGTATTTCTTCCTTTTTTTTCTGTTGTTGCATTTTTCCAAATTCCTGCTGTGGCGATCAATAGCATTTGTCATTTGTTCTCCTTGTTGGCTTGTCTCTCCACATTTTCAGGAGGTCGGTAAATTGGTCTCTTTTTAGAGTCAACTGGAATCATCAAAAGAGGATCCCATCACAGGACAATGAATTGTTCCAGCAGGAAAAATCTTTTGTTACTCAAAGCTTGAAAAAACCTTTCACGACAGGCCAAAAAAAATCCCAAATGTATTATGTTGTATAAATTACAGCCAAAAAAAAAAAAAAAAAAACACTTATGGCGCTTTTCCACTGCATAGTACGGTTCGGTTCGGTACGTCTCACTTGTGGTGCTTTTCCACTGCATGGTACGGTACAGTACGGTTCGCTTCGGGTCGCTTTAAATGGTACCTGGTCTGTTGAGGTTCCAAGCGTACCGTACCGGTACTAAAATGTGACGTAAAACACTGCAGATCACTGATTGGTCAGACAGAATCGTCACTACCAGCGTCACTACTAGCGTCATTGGATTTGCGACACGAGACACTTTTTTAGCAGTATTTTTGTTTTGCTGCCATCAGCCTCATTTTAAACACATTTTTCCGTCTAGCAGTTAAAAACAACCACATACCGAGAATCAGGAACACCATCCCATCGATAGTCTCCATTGTTCCTGTGTTGTGGGTTTGAAAATGTGGCGCTTTCAAAGATGATGTCATGGCAGTAGAGGCGCGCGCAAATAACGATCAGTCCCACACACTTTGAAGGGGTACTACTGCAGTGGAAACGAAAAGCGATCCGAACTGTTCCGCGCCGAGTCGAAGCGTACTGAGCCGAACCGTACCGTACTATGCAGTGGAAAAGCGCCATTAAAGGGGTACTTTACCTCTGCCAAATTGGGCTTTCTATAAAACTTGTCTGCCTATGCAGTAGAAAGGTGGGATGACAATTGAAATCAGTGCTTCCTGACCTGAGAAAAGCAAGAAAAAAGGCCATTAGTTGAAAACTACAACACCCATAATGCACTGGGCATGTTGCCATCAAAGGCCACTCCCACCAGTCTGCAATTTATAAACTTAACCAGTCAAAGACCTCCTTGCTTTAGTTTGAAATACTTCTTATCAAACTTTTAGTTATAATGGTGTCGACTTGTATTGTTCCCATGTGCATGAATTCAAGGAGTAAATGCTTTGAGTGAGTTGATTAGTAACCTAATAAATTAATAAATTGACGTTAATTACCCTGTTTCAATTTCAACCAAACCATGGGCGTGGATAAAAATACTTGGAAGTATAATAATTCATAAATATAATAATTATTCATAAATATAATAATTATTAAATATAATAATAAGTATAATTATTGATTTACATATATTACCAACGTTGTAAAAATTACAAAGCCGGTTTTATTCCCAAAATCAGTTTGTATCAAATAACCAAAGTTATTTGAATTTCTTTTTTATTTATTTATCTATTTTTTTTTTTTTTTTTTTTTTGATGTGTTAACAATTTTCCTGAAACAAGAAGTTATGGATATATAAAATGGTTAATCTCTTTTAAGAGGTCCTATAATGCCCTTTTCACAAGATTTAAAATAAGTCTCTGATGTCCTCAGTTAAGTTTTAGCTCAATACACTCCAAAGATATTTTTCTAGCATGGTGAAATTGTCATTTTTTTTAGGGTGAGCCAAAATGTGCCGTTTTGAGTATGTGACCCTTTAAATGCAACTAATCTGCATGGAGGCGGAGCTTCAAAAGCTTGTTTGTTAGCATCTTCAATTACCTCACATATACACGCACTGAAAATTTTAAAAACTTTTATTTTCAAACCAGAGTCGGACAGTGATGGAGAGACTCGGGAAGAAGTGTAGAATGCAACAGGACATTTCTGATTGATGAATATATTTAGCTGTAAATCACATTCCCGGGGGCAGGGTTCATGTAAATGTTAGGGTTAGGGATGTCACAAACCCATAAAGAAGCTCATTTTAGTACCAGCTGTTTGTTAGTCCTTAAAGAAGTAGTTCACTTTTGAAAAAAACTTTTGCTGATAATTTACTCACCCCCATGTCATCCAAGATGTCCATGTCTTTCTTTCTTCAGTTGAAAAGAAATTAAGGTTTTTAATGAAAACATTCCAGCATTTTTCTCCATATAATGGACTTCAATGGGAACCAAATGGTTCAAGGTCCAAAAGACACTTTCAGTGCAAACTGCAAACTGTTCAAAGGGCTTTAAATGATTCCAGACTATGAATAAGGGTCTCATCAAGCGAAACGATGGCTTATTTAAAAAAAAAAAAGTTTACGTTTTATAAGCTCAAATGCTCTCCTTGCTCTTCATTTTGATAATCATGATTTCGAGTTCCAACAGGAAAGTCACAAACGCGCATCGCAGTACAGAGCATTTACAAGGCGTACAACATCGCAGTACTAGGCGACCATTTGAGTTTATAAATCTTAAACTTTTTTTTTTTTAAATGAGCGATCGTTTCGCTTGATAAGACCCTTATTCATCATCTGGAATCGTTTAAAGCCCTTTGAACAGTTCGCAGTTTGCACTGAAACTGTCTTTTGGACTTTGAACCGGTTGGTTCCCATTGAAGTCCATTATATGGAAAAAAATTCTGGAATGTTTTCATCAAAAACCTTAATTTCTTTTCGACTGAAGAAAGAAAGACATGGATATCTTGGGAGAAATGGGGGTGAGTAAACAATCAGCAAAAGGTTTTTTTTTTTTTTTAAAGTGAACTACTCCTTTAAAAAGTGATTTCTTTAAAAGAAAACATCCATTTGAACTTTGAGTGTTGTAACTATGCAGATGTTGTTTATGCTCAAACAGCGACATTACACACTAACTAAAGTTAAAAAAGTGAAATCATAAACTTGATTTGAAACTTGTTTGGGTCATTGGGGGCGGGGCATTCTCATTCTTGAAACAATTTTGTTGGACAATCCCTGTAGTGCAGGATGAGTCGTCAATATTTTTGCTCTGTTTTCTCACAATATACAGACAGTAAATTTTAAAAGCATTTCTGCTAAAAGTGAGCTTTGTCAACCTGTATTACTAGAGTAGCAAATGACTGCAAAACTTTTTTTGCATTTAAAAAAAATTGTAAACTTTACTACTTTTAGGCTGTATTTTTTCAATATTGTTTTAAAAGAAATGTTATTACACATTATAAAAAAGTATTGTGCAGTAACAGAACAATGATGGTATCGGTAGTATACGATGGTACCATATTCATGTACTATAAATGGTCAACGCATTCTCATCCCAAGGCGTCATATACAACACTTTTGCAATATGGCACCCTTTAGCGTCAAATGAGATGCTTCGTTATTGTAGGTTTAGGGATGGGGTAGGGTTAGGGTTAGACCACTAGGAGGCGCCTTCTACCCCATATCTGCGTCTCATTTGACACTAAAGGGTGCCATGTGCGTTGGATGTTTACGCAAAAAAAAAGCATAGAATTGAAAAGGTGAATGACGATGAAATTATGCATGTGATATTCTATAAAATTAAAGCTTTTTGTTGTATTCAGAGTTTGATGATGGACATTGAATCATTCTGATAATCAAATAAGATGTTTTGTAGCTTTTAGACATGCTGAAAAGATTTTGAGTTTCTATTCAAACTCAATACTTCATTGAGATTCTGAAATGTGCAAGAATGTTGCTCATTATAAGCCGTGTAGATGTAAGCAGAAAATTACATAACTCATCATGTTAATGTAATATAATGATTATGTGTGTGTTTTGACCCTGAATAGCTCTATTTCTGTGCTGATTGTTCATGGTCATATGGGGCTGAATTAGGAGAATATAAACCCTTTTCTGTTGTTTCAGCATAATTATAATCTTAATTCTCTATGTTATTAAGCAGGTTTAATGGTTTGTAAGGCAGGAACGAAGCCAAACTCAACTCAACAGCTGAAAGTGCATGTGTATATGTGTGTGTGTGTGTGTGTGTGTGTGTGTGTGTGTGTGTGTGTGTGTGTGTGTGTGTGTGTGTGTGTGTGTGTGTGTGTGTGTGTGTGTGTGTGTGTGAGAGAGAGAGAGAGGTCTGTTATGAGCAAATGTCCCTACAAGGATAGTAATATCAATAATTTATAACATTGTGGAGAATTTTTATTTTTGTTTTGGTCCACATTAGGAAAACAGCATATAAATCATAGAAAATATTGTTTTTTTTGTTGTAGTTTTTTTAAAAGTAAAAATGCAGAATGTTTTCTGTGATGGTTGTTTAGCGATAGGGTATAGACAGTTTGAACAGTAATAAAATCATTATGTCCATGGAAAGCCCCCATAAAATATGGAAACCCAACGTGTATGAGTGTATGTGTGTGTTGTGTGTGTTAAGTGTGCACTGCTGTTAGATGGCGCCATCTAGTGACTGAAAACATCTAGTGACTGAAAATATCAGGTTAAAGAAACGACTATAAGTTATGAAAAGGAAGGAAAATGTTATGATTTATTAATTTTGTTATATATATATATATATATATATATATATATATATATATATAGCACCAGAGCCTATATTAGTTAGACACCAAACATTGATTTGTATTAATTTAATTTTTGCTAAAGATGTGACAACTACATAAGATTTAAGTTACAGATTTTAAAGGTGTAATGACATGAATATAGAATTATTATTTTAATGTTCCTATTTTGCACACGCACGCACGCACGCACGCACGCACACACACACACACACACACACACACACACACACACACGTGGAAAAAGGGTTATTCAACCCTCATTCTGACTCAGACCGTGTCCGAAAACCAGGATAAGGAGGGAGGAAGGTAACAAGGCACGTCTGAATCCAATGTTCGAGCCACATTTTGTCTCCTGAGATACCTTAGCGAATCTTGAAGGCAGCAAATATGGATCCTTCCGCTGCCTTTTATATCCCACAATCCTGTGCGTTCCATTCCCAGAGTGTTGAGCTAAAAAATAAAGATGGCATCTGAAATTTGAGGTTGGTGGTCAGTTTGTGTAAAATGTACATTTTGACCAACTTTTCCCACTTTGGATGATATTTCTAGTGAAAGTTTCTAGTATTGTAGTAGGCTAATTACATTTTCAATTAGTTGTCACCAAAGCTCTCTCTGTTTTGTTATCGATCATTAAATCGTTACGCTGTCAGAAGTCCGTCCGAAATCAGTTTTGTGAGGTATCTTAAAGTCCCCGTGAACCGGAAGTTGCAAAAGATTTTTCTCCAGTGCTGTGACGTATTTCCAAGTGAAACGGAATATTGAACAGAGGGCAGGGTTTTACTCTAGCGCTCCTCCTCTCCATCTTTCGCTCATAGTAAACTAACGGTTTGAGGGGAGTGGTTAAGCGTTTCCCCACCCAAGTTGTGAAACCTACGTCATCAGAAAAAGAAACCGTTCCAGACCGGAAGTAACTTTTCAGATTTTGATTAAAGATTACTAAGGTAAAACATTTTTTAAATATATTTTTACTTGCACGGATTAATTGTTCACCACAAGACTAGTAATATGCTCTAACAAAGTAAATAGGTTCAATTTTGATTTCACGGGGACTTTAACGTGTAAACGCTGCCTGCTAAGTCACTGCCTGACAGGGGGGGAAAGTATCCATGCCCCCCTCGAAATCACAGGCGAGAAAGTGCTTTGAAAACATTAATATGAAGCATTATCAAATTGTTTCATTTCGCTGCTTCGTCTTTCAACAAAAAACTCTTTTCGAACTCTGCATACTGTGCCTTGTTTATAACTCAGCACTGAACCAACATATAATCCTCCGCACAGGATCTGGGTTTAAAAAGTAAAATGAAACCTGAAAATGAAATGTTATGTTTTTTTAAGGTCCATAAAACATCATAGAAGTAATTTTCTATCCTGTTTTTGACCCTCTCTTAAACACTTATTTTGATAGGCATGCCGCATTCAAGACGTGCTAGTAAATACTCACTGCTATGATTTAGTAAAAGTTTTGCATATTAAAATAATTTAATTTAAAATAAAACATCCTTTGTATGCATGAACAGCTTTGAAAACTTCCAAAGTTGAAAAATGACAACCAGTGATATTTAGCCATGTTTTAGCCAGAGTCTTTGGTAGAGCTGATCAAGGGTATTATTGATTGGTTAATTAATTTGAATATCCCCAACTGAGCAAACAGTGGCAAGGAACTGAAAAACTCCATCAAGTGAACTAATGGTGTCCTAAAACTCCATCAGGTGACCCAATCGAGAAAAAAAAAAAAAAAAACCTTGGGAGAACCCACACTGTAAAATAAAATCCGTTAAATTTACGGGGAAACTCCGGCAGCTGTGGTTACCAGAGTTTTCCTGTTAAAAGTACGGTAGCAACATTTTAGGTTTTACAGACTTTGACCATATTTAATTTTCCAGCAATAAACCGTATTTCATTATTTGATATAATGTTAGTTTAATGACATTTTGAAATATTAATATCGGTTTTGTTCAATTGCAATACACCGACAGCCTTCAATCACAGCAATAATGAGAGTCAAATGATCAATCAAAGCTCATCATTATCAGCTCTTCCACAAGAGAGTTCATACTAGAAGCTGCGCAGTCTTCTATATAGTAGTATCATGTTATCACTGTGAAGCTGCTTTGATACAATCTATATTGTGAAAAGCGCTATTTAAATAAATGTGACTTGACTTGACAGTCTCATTCACACAAACATATTAAACACCATCATGGTAACATGTTGAAATTTTAAAAATGAAATAAGAATTAATTTAACAACGTTAAATGTAACATAAAACCCTAATGAACATAACTGATAAGAAAAAAAACTAAGAAAATTATGAATAAACAAATACATTAAATGTAAAGTGTCACAAAGGGAATTGTGGAAAGTTCACTGTAAATTATATAATGACTTCTTCTTTTTCACTTCCAAAAACTGTAAATTTAACAGTATTTTACACAGTAAAACTACATTAAATGTACCATTATATACATCACAGTTATTTACCGTATATAGTAAGGAAACTTTATGTTAACCAATTAACAGTTTTTCACTGTAGCATTTTTACAGTCTTTTACTGTTAAAACCAAGATCATTTTTTACAGTGCAGGCTCTGTCGGGGGCCAGTTTTCCTCTGGCGTTTATGAACTAGAGGCCGGATTTACAGTAACTGTAAGGTAAAAATGAGTATGAATGTCTCTAAACAGACTTACGCGAACCTGTGATAAACGCTGATGGCGTTCACATGCGCATTAAGAATTGATTCTATAGTTATGTGCGTTTGAATATAATTCCCTACAAAACCATGCCTGAACATTGTCTTGTCTATAAATTTAATACTGAATTTTGCTTTATTTTATCACTTTGGGGTAGGTGAGTGGGAAAGGGATCCTCCATAGGGAGAGGCTAGTTGGCACTTGAGCACTGCATTATCTTCAGGTCCAGACTAAGCTCCTCGTCAGATACGGCCAGGATACGGCCAGGATCTGGCAGGCTGCGGGAAAACCTCGGGATAAACAAAGACACTCAAATTAGCATAGAAGCCATTCTTCTTATGATGAGCATCGGGATTTAAGGGAAGTGTTCCCAGTTCCGGATGATAATCTATGCAGCCTAACATTGAATTATAGAAATCTATAATGTATTATATGCTAGGGCAACGAGATGCGTCTTTAATCGAGATTTGAACTGACAGAGTGTGTCTGCTTTCGAGACAATGGTAGGAAGACTATTCCACAGTTCTGGTGCTAAATAGGAAAAAGATCTACCGCCTGCAGTTGGTTTTGATATTCTAGGTATTATCAACTGGCCAGAATTTTGAGATCGAAATAAACGTGAAGGACTATAATGCGTTAAGAGCTCGCTCAGATACTGCGGAGCTAAACCATTTAGTGCTTTGTAAGTAATCAACAATATTTTTAAATGTATACCATGTTTAATAGGTAGCCAATGCAGGGTTAACAGAACCGGGCTAATATTGTCATATTCCCTTGGGTTCTGGTAAGAACTTGAGCTGCTGTGTTTTGGAGCTGAAGTTTGTTTATTAAGCATGCAGGGCAACCACCCAGTAGAGCATTACAATAATCTAGCCTTGATGTCATGAACTCATGAACTAATTGAAAATAGGTATCTTAAATTAACTTCACATATTCTTATGTATCCACTAGCTGATTTATTTAATCTTTCTTTGTTTACATGTGAATTGCCGGCGATCTGGAAATGTGCACGTATTACTCCACTTTATAAGGGAGGTGATGTACTTGATATCAATAATTACAGGCCAATATCTATTATATGTTCTATATCCAAAGTTTTCGAAAAAATAATTCATAAACAACTCTCAAATTATGTATGTATTAATAATATTCTATCACCATCTCAATCTGGTTTTAGGAGTAACCATTCTAATGCACTACTAAAGTTTACAAATGATGTGTTTTCAGCTTCAGATAACGGCAAGCTCACAGGTGCTATTTTTCTTGATTTGACTAAAGCTTTTGATTTGGTTGATCATTATTTGCTTTTAGATAAACTTTATGCTATTGGTTTTTCAAAAAATACTATTTTGTGGTTTAATTCATATCTGCACAATAGGAAACAATGTGTTGTCTTAAATGGAAACAAATCAGATTTTTTGGTCCAACAAAGTGGTGTGCCTCAAGGTTCTGTTTTGGGACCACTTCTTTTTTCCATTTATGTGAATAATATACCATTGCTTCTCAATAATTGTCAAGTGCAACTTTATGCGGATGACACTGTCATATATACTTCTAAGTCAGATCCTATACAAATTCAATTATTTCTTCAATCTGATTTTAATAGTCTACAAGACTGGCTTTTAGCTAATAAATTAGTACTGAATAAAACCAAGTCATACATTATGATCTTTGGTTCTAGACATAAACTTAACTCAAAAAACCTGTTCTTGTGCTATATCATGTAAAGACAGCACTCCTCTGCATAGAGTTGATACTATTAAGTACCTTGGTGTATGACTTGATTCTGAACTCTCCTTTAAACCTCACATTAATCATGTCTTGCGAAAAGTCAATGTTGGGATGAGTATTTTGTATCGATCTCGAAATTGCTTTACTTACAATGTTCGTAAGAAACTAGTTGCTCAATTAATATGTCCGTTTTTTGATTACTGTGATATAGTTTATCAGACGGCATTAAAATCTTATCTTGTTTTACTTAATTTAGCATATAATAGAATTTGTAGATTTGTTTTAGGATGTTCTTTTTCCACTCACCACTGTAGAAGGCAGATGCATTGGCTTCAATTTATATTTAAATGTATGAAGAGTTCAGATGCAAAAGCCTCTAAATGCCATTTGAAATTTTCTTCTTGAATGATGATTTTTATCAAACTTGTATATTCAAGTTCAGTAATTTCACTTAAATGACAATTAATAGGTAATTATCATTGCCATTTAAGTGAAATCACTGAACTTACATATACAAGCTTGATAAAAATGATCATTCTAGAAGAAAATTTCAAATGGCACTTAGAGGCTTTTGCATCTGAACTCTTCATATTTACTTTGATTACCCTTGTTATTTACAACAATATTTTGTACTCTTTTCCTCAAACTATCAAATTAGGCATTCCGTCCAGACTTACTTTTTTGTTCCTCGTGTTAAAAGAACAATTGGTAAGAGAGCATTTATGTTTAAAGCTCCATGCATTAGACTGGAATAATTTACCTACAGGTATTAGATCCATTACTTCACTTCGGTTGTTTAAACAATCTTTATTACTTTATTTAAAAGTAGACTGCTCATGTTATTATTGAAACTGGTGTTGTAGCTTTGTGTATTGTTGTTGTGTATTGTTGCTTATATGTATATGTGTGTGCATATATGTATGTATATGTATACATTGTTTTCTTCTTTTTTTTGTATTGTTGGTGTCTTGTTTGATGTATTGTAAATTGTAATTTTGTTATGTTTTTGTTAGTTCTAATTGTTTCACTGTAAGGACCCCCTCGAAAACGAGATGATACATCTCAAGGGGTTAATCCTAATAAATTCTAATAATAATTGTTCCACATATGTCAATGAGAGCATTTGACGTAGTTTAGAAATATTTTTAAGATGGAAAAATGCGGTTGTACAGATACTAGACACGTGACTTTCAAAAGAAAGACGACAAAGACTTAACAGAGCAGCCATCAACAATGAACCTACATATCAAAACTCAACAATATTAATGATTTGACTGCATTGACACTATTGGACAAGAACTGAACTGGATCATGACATCACTGTTTTCTGCAGAACTGCCTTATAGATTAAATAAACTAATTTAATAATAGATGATCTCCACAACTGAACTGACTTGAATGACACTTTTCTTCTGCTGTTCATTGAATAATTATCCTGTTATTTCTTAAAAGCTGCTTTAAAACAATCTGTATTGTATAAAGCGCTATATAAATAAAGGTGGCCTGAAGATGTTTTTAAGCAATTTAACACACAGGATGTTTTTAAAGATCTCTTGTGTGTCAAATGATTTCTCATGTGATGACCTCTATAAACTGCTTCAGTTTCTACATAATGTTTTAATGAAAATTTAAAACGTCAATGTTTTTGTTTAAAGCCAAAGTAGACCAATAACTTTCAGAATGATAAAAATAGAGCAAAGAGAAATAGGAGAAAATATAGAATAGAATTTAATTACAAAAAAGCCCAAAAACACATCCAATCAAATGCACTTTCAAAAAGGTGATGAATTCAAGGCACGCTTCAGGAATCATTAGAATTATGTACATTAAATATTGATAGAGCAATACTTTATGCATTTAAATTTGACAGTATTGGACAGAATTGACAAGTAAGTTTATTTATAACCATGTGATTGCCATCATTTACACTTCTGTGGTTTGATCCATATACCTGAAGATGGCTTGCTGTTTTGACAGCACAATCATTTGTCATTGGGTGTGTTAATTAAAGTTGACCTGTGAAAGTTACATTCTTTTTTTCAATGGGTGTGGTTTTGCAAATACGTAAAGCTATTTAATTGCAAAACCACATCCATTAAAATATATATATATATATATATATATATATATGACTTTCACAAGTCAACCTTAACACACCCAATGACTTTGAAAGCAGAACTGAGCACAAAGCACATCTACGTTTGGACCCAAAATGTTTAGTCTTTAAAAATACAACTCATTTTATTTATCAAACCAACCTTGCAATGGTACAAAGACGGTCAGGGTGCTGTCATGGCATAAAATATCATGACTGGCTGCTTTACTTTCTAAACCCTAAAAATTAAAGTGCATCCCTTACATATGCTGGTATTTGGCATATTCATACACATTTTTTTTAAATCTGAAATGAAGTCAGTATATAGAAATAGCCCCAGTAAAGGAAGTATGAAAGAAAGGAAGTATGAAAGAAAGAACGAAAGAATGAATTTAAAAAAAGCAAAATATCTATCATATTATGATGGTACATCTAAAACGAAAAATTCACATAGTCCAAACAATGTAATGATCTAATAAATTAGCAAACAACTTTCAGGACTGTTAGTGTGTGTTTTATATTAATTAACACACATTGACTCATACTCAGATTTATACCCCCACAACAAATGATACATAAGTAACTTTGGCACAAAACAGTTTTGATGCAGAAAGAAATCTGATAACTAACTTTCCACACAAAAAAAAAAAAAAAAAAAAAAAAAAAAGAAAAGAAAAAAGTACGACCTTCCAAGAAATTTCCAAAAAGATCAATTTGGTCATGTCAGTCCAAAATGTAGCTATCTAGTTTAAAGCCACACTTTAATATCCACATAATTCTTGGAACAAAAGCATCCAAGCGTCGTGACTAGATCCTCTCATGGTTGTTGAAAACGACAACAAAATCATTCAACAACCATTTTGGTGGAGAGAATGGGATTGTCTTCATTACATTCTTTTTCTGGCAGTGTTCACACATCCCCCCGAGATTCATCTGTTAAAAGAAGCAGGGCAGAAAAGCTGTTAAAAAGCAGGTCAAACGAGATCATATCTGAGGTATAGATTTCCGACATCACAGTCCACAGTCTACAGTTGAGCAGAGACTGAGTGATACTTGTGTCAATATTTGAGGGATCTGGCAGAATAATCTAGTGTTTGACTACCTTCTCAACGATTTGGCTTCATAAACAGTGTTATCGTCCTCATCGCTTTCCAGGTGGGCCATCTCCATTGTGTCGTCATGGTTTGAAAGGAGCCCGTATTTCTTCCTCTGAACACCTTTTTTTTTCAGACTTGAACGAGAGCACAAAAAATCATTTAACACTTGAAGGAACAGTTCAAACAAACATACACACACACATAAATACATAAAAATATATGAAGAGTTCAGATGCAAAAGCCTCTAAATGCCATTTGAAATTTTCTTCTTTAATGATGATTTTTATCAAACTTGTATATTTAAGTTCAGTAATTTCACTTAAATAACAATTAATATGTAATTATCATTGCCATTTAAGTGAAATCACTGAACTTACATATACAAGCTTGATAAAAATGATCATTCTAGAAGAAAATTTCAAATGGCACTTAGAGGCTTTTGCATCTGAACTCTTCATATATATATATATATATTTTTTTTTTTCAAAACTCTTCACTCAGTCTGCATTACCAAACAGTAAATCTCACCTTCAAAACTCACACAGACCAACAAAACACTGCATATATGTCTCAAGATAAGCTTGTTCCTGGCAACAATTCTCATTCATAAAAAACATTCACTTCATTCATAACACACCGACCTGAAAAAAAAAACACTAACAGGGAGATTTACATAAATGGTGAACTCTAATTTTTAAAGTTTGAATGATTATTTTTCACATAAATATTAATTACTTGATAAAAATATTATTATAAAAATACATTTTCGTATTATACTGACTGCATAATATGGATATTTTCAGTTTACTGACTGCATTACAGCCTAAAGAATGAATGAGAAATGCTGCAATATCTTTTTTCTAAAACTTTACATAGAGTAATTTAGATGCAAAAAAAATAATAAAATAAAAGTTCAAACAACAACAACAGCCAAAATAAATGAATAAATAAATAAAACCACCAACACTGTGTCTAGTATAATGGGATATATGCAGTATTGGAGACACAACGATGTTCTGTGTGTGAACATTGGTTTCCTCTGGGTTTACCACACAATCCAAAGACCAGTGTTGGGAGTAACGCATTACAAAAGTAATACATTACAGTAACATATTACTTTTTGCTGTAATGCAGTAGTGTAAGGCATTACTAACCAATTTTCAGTAATATTTTACTCGTTACATGTTCAGTGAGGCTTGTATTACAGGCAACAGACTATGTGAAAGTTTTAAAGCAGTCTTTTAGTGCCAGTTCAGAGCGGTCGCGTCTGTAACATTGTTTTTTCCTCATAAATGCGAACACGAAAACTAAAATAAAATGAATATTTTAAGTTCTATGGAGACTGGAGAGCCAACCCTTCCTCATCCGATTTGCGCAGTGTAATTAACAGAATTACAAAAAATATATTTTGCCTCCTATTTTTTTGTCACGCATGAATGTGTGTCTTTTCCCTAATATTAAAAATAAAACAGACTGATATTTGTCTAATGTCTGGAGTCCTTTAAAGAAGTAGCCTATACGTTTCAATACATTTTCTGAGAATTTTTATTTCAAGTTTTGACTGCAAATGTCATGTCCATAATGCTGGACCCAATTTTAAATAATTTATCCTTAACTAGTTTTGTGGTGTAGGTCTACGTATTTTATAATGATAACTTCAAATAATACTAATAGCCTAATTTAAAGATAAGGCAGCATTGGATCTGGACGGTAAGGAGAATAACGCTGGGAGTTGGAAGAGGTGTGTCGCGATTCTGTAGGTTCGTTGATCTGAGTCGTGTGGCGAATCGCGATTTCGGTTTCATATTGCATATCGTTACAGCCCCAAAGTAAAGTTCTACTTAGTTATTTTGGTGAAAGTAACTCAAAAGTAATACATGACTAATGTAACGCATTACAATTCTGAGACAGTAATATTGTAAGGTAATGAATTACTTTTAAATAACAGTAACAAGTAATACCTAATGTATTACAGTTTGGAAGTAACTTGCACAACACTGCCAAAGACATACAGTACAGGTGAGCGTGTGAATATGAATGTGTGCGAGTGTGTCATCCCTGTGATGGGCATTCCCAGACTGTCCAGGGTGTTTTCCTGCCTACGACCCGAGACGCTGGGAAGATTCCAGTCTCCCCACGACACAGCCCTAACAGTCCAAGCGCTTTGGAAGCTTGTATGGAATACATGGGTGGATGGATGGATGGATTTACAGTACTGTGAGGTTTCTAGTCCTCCTCCTCTCTGCCAATCTTCCTCCCTCACTCTACCAATTTTCTTTCCTCGTCTATGTGTCTTCCTTGATCCATGTTTCAAAATTACTCTAAAGCCATCCCAATTCCCAAAGAGAACCGTAAAAAAAAATAGTACTGTAATAGAGACTAAAACATGACATCTGGTTGTAAAACTGGCCATTAGTTGTATTTGTAATAATTATTATTTAATTTCATTGTAAATATTCTGCGAAGACTTTAGATTTAAATATAATTCCTGCAGAAATGCACGGAGTTTGTCATCATTCTGATTTGAATGTGCTTTTGTCAGTTTTGAAAGCAGTGTGTTGTTAGCATTCGAAAAATGTGCTGCAAATATATAGTGTTTTGCAGATAAGTTTCAATGACAAAAGTGTTTACGGGTTTTGGAAAATATGGTCATTGAATACATTTTGCGTAAAAGCAATGAAAAATGATTCACAGTTTGGTTCAGTTTGGTTGGTAATGACCAAATACATCATCAATCCATCTTCCAAAGCGTGTTTTTGCCTGATTCACTATTATAAGTGTTTATATTTTAGACCAGGTGGAATGGTTTTCACAGGAAATTGTGTACACATGTCACTTGCCCATCCATGCCTTCGTAAATAGAGAAAAGTTGCTCAGGCTACTTTGGATGACTGTAGGATATAAGAGTGCCATAACTTCGATGTCAAAAAGAGCGAGAAAGGTTGACATTTAGCAGCTAAATCTCAAACCTCTAATCACGCGTTTAAAAAATAATAATAATAAAAAAAATCTGAACAGAAGAAAGTCTGTTCAAGTCTGGCAAAAAAAGAATGCGAAACAAGAATCAACATTAGCTTGACTTTTCAGAGATGATGAAAACACGGATTTGAAATGTTGTAATAGATAAGCTGCTTTTGTTACTCAACAGGCGAATGTATTTTATTGAACAGAAAAAAAATGCTGTATGTAGCTCTATATAGACCATTTCACAAGATGTAAACAACACTGGTCCAGAAGCACTTCCTGTTTCCGTTTTCAGTGTAAAGAAAACATCTTAAAGATGTTTGTTTAACTTTTTGATTCAGTTTTAAATGTTCTGTTGGTTGTATTTTATCCCAGCTTTTATGTAGTGTTAAAAAACTGAAACAGGAAGTGCTTCTGGACCAGTGTTGTTTACATCTTGTAAAATGGTCTATAACAGGGTTCATTGTAAAGCATTATTTGTTGTGAAGGATCCATACATTATGAACACACATAGTGTAAAAAAGCACAATAAAAGCAGCCCACATAGCTGTTGTACTTCGTTTATCAGTTTTAGTGGACTTAGGGAATAATTCGGTCTGTAAAGTAAAGGGGCCATGAGGGGGCGACTCGATCCATGTAGATTAATTTCAACAGCCTTTTCTACAAGATGCGTTTGGGTGGAATCTTCTTGTAACCATTTTATTCTTAAAATTTCTCAAAAATGCTTTTTATTTGTATAAAAGTTTTTAGAATAGCAATATCATGTAAAAAAAAAAAAAAGTTAATATGTTTTTGTGCATCTCTCTCTCTCCAGCTCAATAAGAGAAGCCCATCACACAACTGCAAATTTTCTTACCATAAAAGCACGTTTGCAATCTAATCGCTGTGTATACTGTCTAGTATTATAGTATGTACACTTAACACTGTTTGGATGAGGGCATTTTAATACAAAACCTAATTTTCAAGATCACTTACCGGACAGCTCTGACTAAGAAATACAGAACTCCGATGGCCGTGATCCCGATAAGAACATACAGTGCCCGGTTAATCATCGCGCCGTCCAGATCGAAGCCCATTTTCTTGACGCTGCTTGTGGTGTTTTTATCAGACCCATCGGTACTGATGCTGATGTTTGAAGTGCTCTTGAGTACGGGTAATTGTTTTGCAGTGGTAATGGGCTTCTGCCCATTATTCGCGTCGTCGGCATGAGAAACAGCCCACAGCAGCAGAGGCAGAAGAAATAAATGTTTCATAGTAAGTTAGTGTATTTTAAAGGCAACAGAAGATACACACACAAATATGAAGTTCTCTTTTACGACTGAGTCCAGTTCCTCTTCCTGATTTAAGACGTGACGACACAGCACACACGTAACGTGAGTGTTACGGTAAATTGTGTCCTGAGGGGAATCAACAAGGAGACCGCCAGGTTCTTTTGAGAGACCATTACCACGTTCTATTCATAGACCTTTTCATTATTTACAGTGTTCAAATAATTAATAATGTAGTATTTTGATGGACTGTGGTTAATTGTGAGAATTGTTGTTGCCTGAATCATATTCTACGCAAATACGTCAAGTCCGAGTATTTCTACGGCGTTTACGCAAGAGGTTTGAGAAAAAAAAAAAAAAAAACTTTTGCTGATAATTTACTCACCCCCATGTCATCCAAGATATCCATGTCATTCTTTCTTCAGTCGAAAATAAATGAAGGTTTTTGATGAAAACTTTCCAGGATTTTTCTCACGCACATCACAGAACAGAGAAAGGCGACCATTTGAGCTTACAAACTTACCCATTGTTATTTATTTATTTATTTTTAAATGAGCGATTGTTTCACTTGATAAGACCCTTATTCATCGTCTGGGATCATTTAAAGCCCTTTGAAAAGTTTGCACTGAAACTGTCTTTTCGACCTTGAACCGTTTGGTTCCCATTGAAATCCATTATATGGAGAAAAATCCTAGAATGTTTTCATCAAAAAAACTTAATTTCTTTTTGACTGAAGAAAGAACAACATGGATATCTTGGATGACATGGGGGTGAGTAAATTATCAGCAAAAGTTTTTTTTTTTTTTTTTTTAAGTGAACTACTCCTTTAACTTTTCCAAGCTCTTGCATGAGTTTATGTGATCTTCTGTAATGTAGTACCTCGTAAAAGACAAAGTAGCTGTCTATTTGTTGGCCCATGAATGATCGTGGCTACACAGACTGGAGTAAGAAATTTATTGAAGGCAAAAAGTACAACTAGGAATGCCATGAAGAACAAGATAAAGACTGAAAACAGTGTAATCCTGATTTTTACCGTTTTATATTGAACTATATTTTTCCATGATGATGGTCCATAACTGTAATCAAAATATACACGTTTTTAGGTAATATAAAAACCCATAACTTTTAACATTGAGATACAAAAATAGTATTTACACCTCATCTGTCCATTATAAGAAAAGCACTTTATCTAAGGCAGATGTTGTAAAATGAGGGTTTTAAAGTTGTGCAAGGATGCATAATCAGGTTTTATCCAGCCACTGAAAAATAAATGTTTTCAAAAATGCTAAAGCAATTATTTTTTTCTACATCCAAGGAGCATTTGCATTTTTTTAAGCATCGCCTTATTTTTCTTAGATTGGTCCCACACAATTTGTATAACATACAACAAATGGAAAAAAAAAAAAAAACAGACAGAAACTAATGCAAAATTTCAAAATAGTAAAGCAAAATAACTTGATCAATTATGAAACATTGCCAAGAATATAATATAAACAGAGAAGATTACATTTTCTGGTCCGAGTGTCAAATTTGGGCCACCACAATCAAGCCTTTTGTTAAACATCTTCTGAAAGTTAATGCAGCTGGATGTCCCCAGGATAGACTGCTATGAATCAACCAAGACATTTTAAAAAGGCACTTGTCATTTCAAAGACCAAAACTCAAACTTTACAGAGGTCACGGAAGGCCATTGTGTCTGATCTGAGAGTTATGTGATGCACCTTTTATCCAGTTCACTTTAACTGTTTCCATCACAGATCCCACAGTACTGTTCTTTACAAAGAATGGGGAAGCATTAAGCCCCTCAGAGAGGCCACATGCCGTTTACCATGAGGCTACAGGGTGCCCTTGGAAGGTACATGGAGGAAAGGCTTTGGTATCAAGCTGTAGTGTACACACAGGTACATGAATACATAAAATAAATGGGGCATTGAAGTAGAATATCATAAATAATCTACATCACACAATAACATGAAGCCAGACACTGAACATCTACGCAAAGTACAGGACAAACAGTAAACGTACAGCAGTTAATGATCCGCTGACCACAGCCAACATGCAATGGCCCACAGTATAAAAACAATACAAATCTTGAAAATACTATATTCAAAAAAATGATTGCATTAACTTGAAGGAAAAAAAATGACTGTAAACATTCTATGTCTAAAATACAGTATAAATGCTGAAGCGAGAGGATATGATGTCAACAAACCTATTGGGAAATACAGAACACAGAGGCGCAGAGTTTAAGGCCTGTACCATCAGCCTGATGAAACTACCCATGTCTCATAGGAGCATCAATGCTTGGCCCTGAGGCCATGAAATGGACTGTTACCCATAGATTTGCAAACATTGCAGAAGTTTGACTGAGGTTCTAGAAATCTGAAGGCACAAATGGAATCAAAGGCCTGAAGTGGTTTGTCTCTGTTTCTATAGAAATCATTTTACCAGCCTTAACTAGCCTGAAACTAATAGATGGAGTGATACATACAGTTAATTAACTTTTCAGGGGAAACTAATAATACATCTGTTCTAAAAAAATTGACTAAAATAAAAAGTACATCTGTAAATGTCCACTAAAATGCCTCTTAAATAAAATAATGGAATGATGGAAGTGAGCTTTGTGATTAAGACTCATTAAGGTTTACAATGACTGGCCACTCCCACCCATTCTAGAGAATATTTCTCTCAAATGGTGGACTTGGAGAAGGAAACCCTAAGATGGTGATTTTCTCCAAGATCATGGTTGTGGAACTGGATAAGGCACTCGATTGCTTCCTCCACGGAACCCATCTGAATCAGAGCCATCTTGCGATCCTTCCTGAAAGTTGAAGAATTTGTAAGCATTTCTTATGGATAAACTGACAGAGAATTTATGTGCTGAAGATAATAATAATAATTAGATTGTTGCTGCCAAAAACTGCATTTTAACTGAAAATAACCAGGTAGCAAATAATTAAAACCATTCACTATGTACTTAAACTAATACAAACTAAACTAACTAAATAATACATTTTGTATTGCATATAGGTGATCAGTGTGTTCTTACCATTTAACTTGCTGAAGTGTTTTAATTTTAAATAATAGTAATAATAATCATAAAAAGGCAGGAATTATAATGAGAAACGACAAGCCAATGTGTCTAGAAATTGTATTATTCAATAAAGAAACACAATTTAAATATAGAATGTCTGCCTGATAAAATATTTGTAAAAATTAGGGCTAATAACAAGCTTATATTTAATACAGAAGTAATAAAATAATTAAATATTAAAGTAATTTTAATTGATAGGCTACTGCATGCAACAGCTGCAAAGACTTACTGAAAGAACTTGAAGTTCTTGACGAGACCACCACTGCTACCAAAGAGCATCTTCAGGTCATCTTCAACAACGGCGGGTCTAAAACACAGAAACAAAGTTACAGATGAGATCTGGTTTTTAAATTCATATAAAAAACAAGAAGCTGATAAACTCACGGGATGTTAGACAGGTGCAGGGTAGATGAGGGAGGGAAGATGTTGGAGTAGTTTTTGGAGCCTGGCTTCTTGAAGCGATGGAGAGGAGAGTTGCTGTAGTCTTTGGTGAGACCCTGGTCTTCATGACCCTCCCGTGGCATCTGGACAGTCGTGTGTTTGGACAGTGTTATGCGCAGGGGTCTGCCGTATAACTTCTGTCCACTTAGATGGCTCATTGCTGAAATATAAAAGTGTACAATGTATACACTAAAATTGAAAACTAACAAAATATACAGAGGGTGTATCATTCTGACCCTAGTTAGCCATGATGTGAACCAGTATACTGCAAAAAACAATTTTAGCACTACCATAACATTTTTGGATTCTTGACGAATGAGAATGGAGCTGCCGTTTCAGTTTCAGTTTCAGTTTCACTTTCAATAAATTAATTTTGGCTTGACATTTGTATGTTAAAGAATGCCACTATAGCCTAATTTGTGTTCTGTTATATATAATTTATAGCTAGCCTACTTATTTGTCATTGTTAGTTCTGAATACCATTACATTTAAAGGATTTTTTTATGGAGTGAGGGGACAATAGTGCTTATAATGTTTTGTTTTATTTACAGATATTTAATATATAAATTAATGTAATTGCTTGCAATTATGAGGTTAACAGGTGTTTTTGGAGTAAGATCAATTTCTCTTTCATGTGATTACTTGCTCTTCTTGGCCAGGATGTGTTTCTCTATAGGGCAAGGCTCCTTAACTGTATTAAGGCAAGTGATATTTAAAGTTATATCTGGGCACTGTGGATAGACGGTGTGTATACGGTCATAGAAAACAATGTGTTTGAATTTTAAAGATGTGGCACTGCACAGCTCCTTTTAGGGCAAGGGCTCTGATAGTAATGCCATGCAAAGCGATATGACATTTATTTGTAACACGCCAAATTGGCTCATGTTTTATGCGTTACTCATTACCTGCATTTGGTGGGCATTCATTTTAAACCATGTGAATATTATATGTATGCATGTATTATAAAAATAGTCTGCTCCTTCTCTACGCAAAAAACCCATAATATTAAGAGAGTTTACCGAGTTGGGCCTGTGTCCCATCAGACATCTGTATGAGAGCGTTCTCCTTTTTGTTGAACATGATTTTTACTCTCATTACATCCCCATATACACCTACAAAAAGACAGGATCATGTCACATACAAATATGCAATTAGTTATGATCAGACACACCTTTATCAAAACCAGTCTGAGCTATAAAACAACTTTAGTTCACAATCAAGATACTCCAATATATCACACCATCACATGCTTTTCAGGGTACAAAAAAAAATGTATATATATATATAAAATGACTAGCGTATAATAGCAATTTTATCAGGGCTTTAAGTGAAAAAGGACAAAGTAACTTATTATTCTTAGTTAAGAAAAAAAAAATATTTAAGAGTAGAGTAGTGGATCTGCAAATCTTCGATCTCATGAGGAACAGATTTAAACTGACCGATTGAGATAAGAATCGTTCAAGACTTGAAAGATAAAAAAGTTTTGAGGGAGATGAAAATGCTTTCTAACCCAAAAAAGAATGAACATATAAAACAGCAGGAGTCTTGACTATTAAACCAAGTATTTTAAACAGCTTTTCTCCAAAAGACATGCAATAAAAAAGGTGAAACGAACAGTTTTCAAAAGCATGCAACATTTTTACAAGAAGCCAATTTGCTTTGTTCCGTCATAAAAAGCGGCAGCCTCCCGTCAGCATTCAAAGGAAGTGCTGTCGTTTCGGGAAAGCTGCAGCTTTTCATGACGCGTCTCATCTCACCACACCAAATACTGCAGAAAACAAGCGAGGCACTCAAAGAATTGGGCCTCACATATTCCTTGTGAGGAAATAAAACCAAATTAAAAGAACAGAATAAATGAGTGACAAAAAAAGATGCTAAAGGATGACATACCGAAGAGAATAAAGAGGCAGTGGGGCGTAACTCTCTTTAAAGGACAGCAGAGGGGGGCAGCGGAGGAGGAAGAGACAGGTAAAGATCGGAGGCAGAGTGGAGGTTCAACATATCCGAGGCAGCGAGGCAGTTCCACAGGAAATGGCGAAAAACGATGGTTGGATCATGAAGATGGTTAATGGTTTGGGAACAGAGAGAGGGGTGGGAGTGGGGGGGGAGGGGGATAGAAGAGAAAGAAATGTTTGTGTGTTTGAAGTCATGTTGGTGTGTGTGTGTGTGTGATTGTGGGATGATGTGGAATTGTTCGTACAGATCAGATGAGTAGAGAGACATATGGTGCGTGCAGCCAGATGGCAAAGGAGAACGATGTTTCAAAAACAAAAAAAGAGCAATGGGATGAGGGGAACGGGGAGGGAGAGAAATAGGAGAAAAAAAAAGGAGGTAAAAAAACAAGGTCAGTATACATAAAGAAATACAAAATATAGTGCTAAATTTAACAAAGAAACTTTACCAGCAAAACATGCTAATCTTTAGAAATTAGTTACTGTAGTAAACAATGTGCTTCTTTGATACATGTGTAAATGCACTTTCCAATGGTCTGTTTAACAAAACAGTACAAATGAATTTCAGAGAACAGACCAACAGAAAATACAATTTCACAATTTTACTGTTGTATAATATTTGGAGGAGATGAGTGGAATATGAAATAAAGCAGCAACATATTCAAATGGAAGCAACAAGAAGAATGGATTTTTTTAACACAAAACCTGAGGATGTTAGAGGAAGAAATGACAATGCATTATAGAAGGGGTGAGGACACTTGAGCGAATAAAGGGCAGAGCTTCGGTTAATGGAAACACTAAACAACAGGCTTTATGCCCTGGCCTGTACACTACACTAACTGAGCGACAATAGATCATAAACGCACTAAAATTAAAGAAACATTCAGCAGTAGTAACAACATCCACTGTACCGTTAATTTAATTCAGTTAATACAGTGAAAAGGTTACATGCCATTGTTTTAATTGAAATATACCAATATTTGTATTAAAAAATATTTGGGGTGTGACCATTCACTTGATGAGACGATATATGATATTGTTTTCACAAGAACGAGACAAGACTATATTATCACGCTGTTTTTAAGAAAATTTCAATGATGAAATTATGACTATTAAAAATAGTGTTTCATTCACCAAAATACAAATACTAGGTGCATTTTGAAATGTCTTTACTTATGTTGTAATGAATGGTGTACATCCATTAATCATCATATGATGGCAGAACAATGACAAACTCAACTCCGTCATGCTGATTTCACAAGACAGCTTTTCACATCAACGAGAAATAGTGTCTCGGTTTAATACTGCGAGATCTCGTCACACCCTTACAAGACATAATATATATTTTTTAAAAGGTGGCCATGTAGTAACTATGTGACCATTGTTTTACCATTATTTTCACATTATAACATACAAAAAAAAAAATCACATTTTGTTTTAAAATAAAAATGTACCATCACTGAACTATATGAATGACAGGATTGCTCATGACATCATAAAATGTGAAGCCACCACACATTGTTTAGAATGAATAGAAAATCATCTGCTTTTAATGGAAAGCATTACCTAACAAGTCAGTTTTTATATCTGAAGTCTTCCTGTACATTCTCACAATGCAAACGTACAAAACATTTAAATGGTTATTTCATTTATTCTACTTATTAAAAATTATGCTGATCTTCATTTTAGTATCGAAAATCAGATCAGCTGACAGACAAGACACCTCAACATTTGTATTACAAATGTCAAAATAATTCTTCAGAAATCTGAATTAGAGCTGCACGCTGCGATTCCGGCAAAATTTCAAACGCTGCAGTCTAAGTAAATTTTTGAACGAATCGTTTGAATGATTCAATGACAAACACATTTTTAACAGTCACTTTTTGCCTCTTGGTGGCATAATGCAATCGATGCAATCATTATTTAAAGCGTCAAAAAGTGATTTGCTCTATTTCGATCGCTTCTGTAGACAGTGTTTATATCTGAATATTCCACAATCTTATAACGATCAATCATGCAACTCTAATCTGAATACAGCTTTATGCTTGACATGCACATACAACTTAAAGGAGTAGTTCACTTTTAAATAAACTTTTGCTGATAATTTACTCACCCCCATGTAATCCAAGATGTCCATGTCTTTCTTTCTTCAGTCGAACAGATCTTAAGGTTTTTGATGAAAACATTCCAGGATTTTTCTCCATATAATGCACTTCACTGGGAACCAAATGGTTCAAGGTCCAAAAGACACTTTCACTCCAAACTGCAAACTGTTCAAAGGGCTTTCTTTATTCATTCGTTGAATCAACCAACTGACTCGGAAAAAGATTTGTTCATTTTGATGAACGAGTTCGAACAGGAGAGTCACAAACGTGCGTCACGGAAAAAAGCAAGGCGAGCATTTGAGCTTATAAAACTTAAACTTTGTTATTTATTTATTAAATGAGCGATTGATATTCACTTGATAAGACTCTTATTCATCATCTGGAAACATTTAAAGCCCTTTGAACAGTTTGCACTGAAAGTGTCTTTTGGACATTGAACTGTTTGGTTCCCAGTGAAGTGCATTATATGGAGAAAAATGCAGGAATGTTTTCATCAAAAACCTTAATTTCTTTTCGACTGAAGAAAGAATGACATGGATATCTTGGATGACATGGGGGTGAGTAAATTTTTAGCAAAAGATTTTTTTAAAGTGAACTCCTTTAATTTGGCATGTACACAGACAACTTTAATGTGGTTATGTAATTTTATTCATACAACTAACATTTTCAACAGTGTTTTCATTTAAAAAAAATCTAAAAAATTTTTTTTTTACATTAATATTTAGCTCAACATTATATACAAATAAAACTTGAAGCACACTGGTGAAGCTGGGATTTTAATACAATTATAGTGCAATCTTGAATTAGGGTAATGTGTTGTATTGTAACATTTATTGTACATTCCAAATCAATTTCTGCTAATATTCCCAGATAAATGTTCATGCTTATGCTTAAAGCTGTGTGTAACTATTTTTAGGGGAAGCCCTGAAAGGGCGAAGGCCCTATTGTTTTTGTTAGGATTATTTTTTTCTATTATTATTTTTTTTTTCTTAAGAATATTCGGGCACTTTTGGGGCCCTTAACATGCTCGAAAACTCTTGAAACTTTGCACACGGGTCAGAACCGAGTCATACGTAGTGCTATACTGCCCTCTTGTGTTCAATATCAGGTAGGCCTATTGTGTATATTCCCACCGGTTAATCAACGTGTGACTCCGCTGGGACTCGGGAGCTTTTAAATCGCTTATAATGTGTATAAAATATAATGTGCTCATTAATGTATATTTACTTTGTTCAATTAATAAAGTATTCTCGTGAGTGTATAATATGCCATTGAAAATACATACGGGTAAGGGGTTCTAATGTCGGTCGGCATGTTGCCCCTCCATCTTGAAAGTACATTAGCCAAAGAGACACATACCCGTTAATTCAAGCTTCGCCTTTCGCGTTTACGTTTGAGTTAACACTCATGGACGAGGTCGAACTGGAAGCCATGTTAATCTTGGACTACATTGGCCACCGTAGGAGTTAAAACGAAATCGGAATTGAGAGGAAAAGAAACTAGTTTTCATTGGATGGTCATATACCTTTTCACCGCAAGATGGGGGTAAAAATCACACAGTGTAGCTTTAATATTTCCTGCATAATTACGTATGTAATGAAATCTATTTTGTGTTAGGTGAGTTCCCTGTGTCGGCAGTGTGCAGTACACCCATCTTAAAGATTTCTATGTATCGCTTATCCTGCCGAAAAGACCATAAACATTACAGATAACATCTAAGGTACCAATTAATTTACACAGATATATCCTAAAAACGAATCCTTCACCACCTGACGGCAGTTTAGAACACAATGAGCAATCCAGACAATTATACAGACCAGTGATGTATAACAGGACCAGGTTTTTGCTGACGTACCATTTAAATTATGACTATTTATTCTATTATATATTACATTTCGTTTAAAATGAATGTTCCACTAAGCTTTTGCTGTAATGCCATTATGATTGTTTTAATTTAATTGATTAATATTTATGCATTACAATATTTGAAATATAAAATTAAATGTAAAAAAATAATAATAACAATGAAAGTGTTCTGCTGTTTTTGGAGAGATATTTTAGCATTGTGACAGCTTTACAAATAATGCATTTCTCATTCATTATAAAATTAAATATGAGAGAAAATCAAATTTAAGGCTCATTAGGAACAGTAAGCTACGGCACAATAAAAGTCCCTGAGCTTGCTCGAAGACCTGACATTTAAATAGACATTTTGAGCACGTCCAGATCCATGAGATACTACGAACTACTAACCTCTGGGTTCAGGTTGCTGACCAGCATGACGCAGTGGGTTCCAGGGAGGGAGGGGAAGCCCATTCTGCTTGCAGCCGCAGCGGCCGCTGCTGCCCCAGGCATGGCCAGTGAGGCCAGGGCTCCATGAACCCCAGGTATTGTCAACCCTGATCAAGACAGTCTCAATTTACGTGACAAATCACAACACATAATAATTTGGAAAATATAAAATGGAGAAGGCTTTAGACTCAAGCTGTGTGCCGTCATACCTGCAGCCTGCTGTATAGCAAAATGCGGAGGGAAGGCGTGTGCTCCCGCATATGGTGAGGCAGAGATGATCCCGGGAGTAGCTGCAAAATATGAGAACTTTTAGAAATTTCGAAAAGAGGCAGAAAGGAACTGTGTTTAAGAAGAGCGTGTGCTGGGCATTTGTACCGAAAGCAGCCATATGGTGATGTTCAAGAGTAGGCTGGCTGTCCCCAGTAGGCAGGTCGGGGCGAGTGTAGTCACGGCTCTTGTCGTTATTGTATTTGACATTTAAGCTGGTAAGTTTGGAAAAGCTAATGCGCAGGGTACAGCAGCCATTGTAGATGTTCTGGCCATCTAGAGCCTGAGGAAAGAGATTTAAGTCAAAACTATGCCACAAACATCCTGCCAAAATCTAGACTTTCAAATTCTTTCACAGTATGTGAGCTGGCATAAAACCAAGTTTTAATATTTGTCATTACATAAGATGGCTGATAGATGGCACCACTCACCAGCTTGGCATGTTGTGCTGTCAGGCCATCAGCAAACTGGAGTAGAGCTTGAAACTGATTGTTTTTGGTGAATGTGATCACTTTCAGCACTGTGCCAAACTTGGAGAAGATCTGTTTAGGACCCGAAGAGATTTTAGTATCTATCAAACAATCACAACTGCCAACAGTTCATTCAGAAAAGATTTAAGTCAGAAAGTCAATTTCAGAGTACTAGACTACAGGAAGTGTATACCTGGTGCAGGACATCTAAGGTCACGGTGTAGAATAGACTAGAGGAAGTGTATACCTGGTGAAGGACATCTAAGGTCACAGGGTAGAATAGGTTTTCAACGATGACTCTCAGGACGGGGCTGGGGCCAGTCATACCGGATGGGTCAACAGCACCTAGAGTCATGCTACCTGTCTGGACAGCATTTACTGCCTGCAGTGCTGCCTGTGCCCTCTGTAGACACCAAACAATGGCAAAGATTAAATGAAATTTCAATAAGGTTTAAAAGAAAAGAAAATCGAAAAGAAGTCAATTTATAGATGGCTTATTCTGAACAAATCGAGTATGGAGTAAACACTGTTAGTAGGTCAAACAGAAAAAGCAAAACAAATTAAGCTATCGTCCAAATGAGCGCTGATGGGCTGCAGCTGTGGAATTCACTGCTAAAGCCTTTAGCGGCATATAAACTGTGTTTAGAAAAGGGAAACGGGCAGTGTGGAAAATGCGGGGGAAAAAACAAGGAGCGTAGAAGACAGCAAACCAGGCCCTCTGCTTGTATCAATCATCAAGCAAACATCAGCTGCAAATACATTTTAATTATAAATGTATACGTTTTCAAATGATCGACTATGTAGAAAAGTGGAATGAAGCTTCCCAAAGCCTGCGGACGTAACAAAAAAAAAAAAACAAAAAAAAAAAGGATTTTGAAGCACATACCACTTGGTTTGGTGAGTTGTCTGTTTTCAGCTCTTTGTGGTTGGAGTATTGCATGAAGATGGGATGATTTCTGATGACGGGTGTTACGGAGGAGTAGTAAGTAACCATTGTCTGTGCTGCTTCTTCAGTATTCATTTCCAAGAAAGCCTGCACAATAATGCAATCATGCATTTTCCTTTAAGTCCGAAAAATGCTCTATGCAAGCACATGAATGCAAAAACTTCTAGCAAAACAAGCTAAATGTCACATACACTACTTTTCAAAAGTTTGAGGGCGGCAAGGTTCTTTTGATTAAATATATAGTAAAACAGTAATATTGTGAAATTCAATATTTTTGGAGAAACAAGATACTTTTTTTAGGCTTCTTTGATAAATAGAAAGTTCACTAGAACAACAATTACTTGAAATAGAAATCGTTGGTAATCTATATGCCTTGGCCACATCCTTGCTGAATTCTATTATATTTAATTAATTTGTCAAGATTCTCAACAATACACTCACAAACAATTCCTAGTAATTAAGTCTGATGTTAACATTGCTAATGCTTAATATGCGAAACAAACAAATCTAGAAAACACTAGTATTGGTGACGGCACTAATACTAATCTAAGAAGAGATTATTTACTGCATAAATGAAAAATCCACATTTTTTAGGAGACAAGCTTTGGTCGAGTCAACCTTTTATGCTACTCTGAGCTAATGCTAAGAATGTCATAACAGGAGAGGCAATAGTACCTGGTTCTTTCCCTTTAGCATGAGCAGATTGGTGACTTTGCCAAACGGAAGGCCGAGGGAGATGACCTCTGCTTCGTTGATGTCATTGGGAAGCTTCCGGACATGTATAACTCTGGACGGGGCGGCAGGACTTCTGATTTCACCTTTGAACTTCTTGCTGTCGTTGCCGTTGGCTACATTGAGAGCAGATGATCAGCATGGAATGCTGGGACAACACATCTGAGAAAGAAACAATAAAAGTATAGAGCATAAAAATACTACCTGCTGAGCTCATGATATAAGGCCCACTGGAAACACAGGAGAACAGCTCGTCAGATCCTCTCTGAAAGAAAAAGAAAAAAACTTATCATTTGTATGAGGTTTAGACAGTTTAGGTCAGTTCTGAGGTTTACAAACTTATAAACAGGACACTTGAAGGAAAGAGGAAGAACATAATGATAGATGAACCCAGCCTTAGCCTGAATGGTAACAAGAAGTAGTAAAGGAAACAATGATAGTGGGATGTCCAAAAAAGGACAAGTTTACATCAGAAACTCTGAACGCAGGAAATGGGCAATGCTACATTCAGCCTTCCCGTACAAAAAGCAGAGCCTTAAGGGCGGGCGGGGTCAGAGATCAACCACAAGACATCCCCCACTACAAACCTATGAAGAAGATCTCTGTAGTAGACTATGGGGAGAGGGGGTGGTTTTACATTTCCAGGTCGTCGACCAAGAGGAACGCCTGTCCAGCCCAGACTGAATTTTGCATTTGCTCCATCACAATTTTCTTTGTTAAAGAAGGACAGAACAAGTCTAAGACCTCTTAACCTCTGCGCTTGGTATCAAACAGCCCATTTCCAACACATTCTAAGCCAAGATTTAATACACATGACTTAAGACATGCGATTAACACTAGCAATAAATCACAGTTCTGCAAATAACGGTCTTTGTCCCGTTTAATTCGGACAATTGAAAGCAAATGTTTGTTCTGGTTGTCCATTATCCGTGTGCAGACATTTGAGACAAAGAAAGTAACAGTATTTTGGATGAAATATACTATAGTCTGATTGTCCAATCACAGCGCATGACTAAAGAAAGAGAGTGATATATGTGTATTCAGCAGAAACTACTAAGCCCATGTAACCGCACAGGCCTGCCCACCACATATTAAAATTCCACAGTCAAACGACTCAATGAGAACCACATGTAACCCAGAGGGGGGTGGCTACACAAAATACATCTGCTATGACACACTAAGCTAAAAAAAACAAAACAAAAGGTTAAATAGTTACTGAAAAACACGCTAATCTTTACACTTTTACAGAAACCTTCTTTATAGCTCTATTCAGTTGCTTGTTACCCTGGCCTAAACCATTCCGGTTTCTAGCAAAACGAACAATGAACTTACAACATGCTTGCAACACTTAACAATAAAGCACTGCGTGTTTGCGTTAATTATTTCTGAAAGGGATTTCTAAATTGTCCTTTTAGAAGTAGAACTACTATTCATTCAAATTCACTTCTAGTTTTGGGTTAAGGACAGCGTTTTATGGAGTTTGCTTTGCTCCACGTAGCCGGTACGTTGTGAATTGTCTCATTTTAAATGTATATTATTTACCCTGTTTTTATTTTACTTCCCCTTGTTGTCATCGAACACTTACTTAAAATTGCTCTTAAAAACAGTAGCAACACAGTTGACCGTGATCTTTATAAAAATTACAAAAACATAAAATTGGATGTTCCCACAACTTCCCTCATTTTAATTAAATCCATATTAAGTCCATATTGTACTAAAATGAACCACTTTCAGTGGTTTCTATTACATAGCTACACCGTTAACTTGAGCTGAATCCAGAACATTCCTTCAAAGCTTCTAGATGCTGTCAGATAGTACTATCTCTGTGCATTCAATGAAGTTAATTAAGCATGACAAACAAACATTCGATGTGTTAACTTTTTGTTGGGTGTGCCATGATGGGATACTTGCTTTAGATTAGGGGGTGTGAATGACGGGGGGAGGGGCGAAGAAGACAGCAACAATTCACAAGAACAAAAAACGGGCCGTTACCACGGCTCCGATTGTAATGCGCTCACCATGGAAACCTAGTGCTGCAGGTAACTGAAACCCAACCCAGAACTGAATACACAAGACCCATTATCTCCATTCGCCCAGGTGTGCCTTCTAACTTGAGCCATTTCCTACACTAACCATACAGGTTATAAGCACAGTTCCAGACCTTTTTACATTGGAAAGTGCAATTGTAGCAACGGCCAATCAGAAATTGTCCCTGTGGAGAGTCGATACACATTGCACTGCACTTTTTTTGACAGATAAATACCAGGTTGTGCACACAGAGACCATAAAAACAACATCACGATTTTAGCGAGTTAAAACATGCTGAGAGTATTGTGGATTGCTAGCTCGCTGTAATCAGCACCTGTGACCCACAAGCTTTCAACTTGCATTCTTTATGAGATACCGAGAACAAGAGAGACTGATAGCATCAAGCGAACCCCCATGTGACCCATTAGCACCTCCCCCAGCCATCTTTCCTCTGATCAGCCCTGCTGAACAAACACAAGAGCTACATGTGTGTGCTGAGTGATGAGGCAAACATATTTGCATTTGATGAATAGACTGCATTCATCTCATCATATCAACAGCCAAAACCAATCTCCGAGGAATGTCTCTGAAATGGGTTCAATCATTAGGCCGAGGTAAAAACCTCAATAAAATGCTTGCCACCTGTGTTCGCGAAGACAAATACAGTCATCTGAAGACCATCTAAACAACAAGAACATTCAACGATCAATTTAAAAACATTAAATTACAATTGATCATATACTTTTCTTAATGAATGTCTTTGACCTTATTGTGCATAAATTTAATGCATTTTAAATAAAGAAAACCTGTTTTGTGCTGACACCAAAGGTTTTGTGGGTAATGGGTATAGAAAAATAAAGTCAAACAATAATATGGGCCGGTGTTCATGATAAACATCAAGTTTCTCCCTACATAATTTCCTACTGTATAATTGGTTTCTGCAGTTTACTTTAGCCCATAGCTTGTTCCCAGTTAATATTGACAGTTTTACAGATTCGATGGTCTTATTTTTTAGTGAATGATTGGTGTATGCTATTCCACCATTTAAATACTTTCCTAGTCTGATGACATCACTTAGACCACATTAATGCTAACCAATAGCCAAATAGCAATTTAGAATAGCCACTTGCATTCAACCTAGCTCAATTCTTGTTATCTAATTGTCAATCAAATTAGTTTACAATTAATAAAATCGAGCCCTATTTTACACTTTTTTCCCAATATCCTGTTTCATCCAGAAATGTCACATTACAGAAGTAAAACGGCTTCCGAATGAGGTTTCACATTGACCAAGACCAAGTAACTTTTCCTCTGCGGTCACCCTACAGGTTGGAAGCAGAATTGTCCATTACCGCTGTTGTAAATAATTTAGCCTACAGCAGCATACGGTCGCATTTACGCTCGTTGCTTAGCTAGCACCGGTTTTGGAATGCATGGTAGCAGTAGAGTATGTTGCATGATTTCATGAAAGTATGATGTATTGCAACATCAGAAACGAAGAACTAAATAAATAATGACTACTGTAACGCTTGACGTAAAGCAAGTCAAATTTGTAGTTTTCTTACATATCATTGGAACTACAGAAATGCGACCTGATCTGGCAATCTTACATAGTGTGGTTATAGCAGATATAGGACCCCAAAGCGGTTACGACTTAATGAACCACTGAAACGATTTTGGAAACATTATTTTAAGGTAAAGAAATCTTACTTAGTGTTGCTTTAAATGTTGTAAATTATTTTTTATTATTATTTATAAGTTTTTATTATAATTTAAGACAAACCATGAGCAAATTTACAAGTCAATACCATAGCTAGTATATTCTCTTCAAAACTGCACTCAACCAAAGACTCTCATAAGACTTTCTTTTTTTTAAGGAATAAAAGTTGAAATATGTAATTTCAAAGATGAGTTTTGAGGAATAAAATTGACTACAGGGGGATTTAACATTTAGGGTAATTGATCGGAACATGATGAGACATAATGCCCTTACAATTATTTTAACTCAAAAACTAGGAAACATCTCATATAATTTCAGAACCAACTTTTGCAATTATCAAAACACTCTTAAAACAGTGCCTACCCCTATACCATAGTAATCCTCAGATAAATACAGTGCCGGTACATTTTAATGCGACATAAGTTACTGCATGACCTGAAGCGTGTAAGTAACTAACCTAAATGAACCTCATGAATCAGCCTTTGTTTCACATCCTGTAGGCCCCTCCTCACTAGCCACATACCACAGGAAATAATCTTTAATGAGAAAATGAGCGGGGGAGTGTTCATGTTGTTGCCTCGTAAAGGCTGATCCAGGCAGCAAGTTTGGGATTTCTTAACAACGCATTTCACAATAATCAAATATTATGACAAATGATCCAGCATTCATTTTTTAAAGTTAAATGATAAATCTGCTTTCATAGAAAGTTGAGAAAGCACAAAGTGGAATGGCCCAATGCCACAGTGCTTGTTCTAACAAATCTTTTTTGCTTCAAAATGATTCACCTTCTTGACAGAGTGATAGCACAAGGTGTGGAAGTCACAAAGGCCATGTGGGAGTCATGGCACACACACAGGATGATGAAGTGAAAAAATCTGTTCTTATTGAACCAATTCAAGCTGTATAGCAAGTGTCATCTACCATTGTGACCCGGGCCGAAGGACCAAATATAAAATTCTTACCTTTGTGCCAACTGCAATATCGTGAACAAGGCTGTAAAAGAAAAGAGAAACGAAAGGGAAAAAAATCAGATCAGGAAAACAGAAGCAACATTAGAAAAGAACAGAGGAACCATTCTGACCCCATGCATTTGTATTAAGTCCCAATGAAACAAAAGGTACAGAAAAAAAAATGTTTTATGCACAGGACAGTATGTCTAATGTGTAATTTTCAGAATGCATCCCATTTCTGCAAGCCAAAAGGTGAAATTAAAATCCTCAACCAAAATAAGAAATGTGATTCATATTTAAGTGGGTCTAATGAGTCTAATATTTCATTTGGTTCATGTTGGTCAGATGTTTTTCCCATTAAAGGAATAAGCAGATTGTGAATAGACTGTGTAATCTAGTTCCTTCCCACAGATCTCCCTTAGAGCAAGAAAAATGAGTGGTATTTTGGGTCAGTCTATGGTTGAAGATTAACCCCCACATCCTGTTTCACATGAACTCGAATAGTAAACGCAATACCAGAATCTCCCCTTTGGATCAGGTCTTCAAAAAGTCCTCATATCTACAAAGCACAGCTTTAAGGCTTTTATGTTTGAAACAATGAATCGAAAAAGAAATAGACTGTGCCAAACAAATACGGATACCTCTTTCCCAAGAGGGAAAAACATTTATGCAAATGAGAGCTCAAACAAGAGGGGCCTGATGACTGGGGTCATTTTTTTCACAATAGCCTACCTGGGGTGTGGTTTTAGTTTCTGTGTATCATCTTACATGGTACATGTGCAGTGTGTCTGTCTGGTTCATCCAGGTCTATCAGACTCATTTACCATAGGAACCACAATTTCTTCCACATTACAGTAGTTACAACAGTAATTGTTCCTGCTATGTGGCATTAACCACCACTAGGTTACTATTCAACAAATGGAGTTTCTTGTTCCAACAAAGATTATGAAATGAGTCTCAGAAAATGTTGATTACAAACCTCAAGAAGTTGAACTAAATTTTCTATACACTATATTGTGGTTGCTTTTTAACCCAGTTTAAAACTATTTTTTTTGCACTGTTCAAAAAATAAACAAAAAGCAAATAAAAATAAAAAAAATAGTCAACTGGGAATTTAAAATGGCAAAGTAACTTGTTTTGTGGAATCTGGCAACTATGGAGCATTTTGTAAAAGAAACCCTGTGGGCACACTGATATTCCTCTAATAAAACTACTTAATAAAAATGCAATCTCTGGGAGGCAAAAATAAATAAATAAAATAAACACCAATTCTGAGCTATAATATTTCAGGTTGACTTACTCTAATTCTGCGTAACTTGATCCCATAGGATACAATTCAGTCTCTAGGCGGCTGCACAGGGAAAAAGATGTCAATGCCATCACACAATCTAACTAATCAAGTTACACTTACTCACGTTACTAATCATTTTCTGGTTAGAAAGAATAACTTTTAATGCCTGCTTTCCCCATTAAAGCGTTTTAAAGAATGTTATGGTTTACTTTTAACTTAAACTTTTATAACTGCATTCGATGCAACAAGTCCTCTCGGTGGAAATAGAAATGTTTTTGCAGAAAACAAACTCAATTAGGCTGCAAACAATGATAGTTTATAAAAAAAAATAAAACAGGCAAACCAGGGGGAAAAAGCTAAATGTGCCAAACAAAATAGCGAGCATCATGCAGAAGCCTGGCGTACGGAAACCTACGGGTTTGTTTAATCGAAACTGGTGATGATAAGAGCGCTCGCGGTGTCCAAAAAATATATATAGTCTACATTACAGTTGATACACGTAAGGCTATACCAGTGCAATGTTTAACATCAGGCAGGTCCAACTTATTTTCCATTCATAACAACGTAGCATCACTTACCCGTCCATTGCATACAGAAGAACAGCAGCTCTGATCCGCAACTTTGTTGCTTGGCTGAGTTTTCTTAAAGCGCTACAAAATGGCGGAGTGCGTTGAGTGAAGCCTCAGCGATGAGCTTGGTGATTGGCCAACTCTAGTAAATAGTGGGAGTATAAGACACGAGGAGGATTGTGATTGGATAAGACGAGTTGAAAGCAAAGGGCGGTTACAGTTGAGGAAGGAGAAATTGCGTGTCGTGCATCCTAGTATTGTTCTGACTGCGTGTTTGAATAATGAAGTAGCCTATTCACTAATGGAATAAGTTTTATTTTATTCAATAAACGGGTCAACCTGTTATTTTGCCAGCGTAATAGTAACCTTACTAGATACAATTGATTATGTCTTTAGTGATATCAATTATTTTAACATAATAGAATACACGTGATCACTCTTGTACACAGTTTTTAATAATTCTAAACAGCCAATGGTAGACTGGACACAACAGTAGACTGAAAGCTAATATAAACGGTTACATGAATATTTAAGTTTTCAACTGCAGTCTTATACTAGGTTCCAGCATCACATTTACTGGCCAAAGTAGGACTATGAAGAAGGGTCTAGTCTCTTTTAGATAAAACACTGTAACTGGCCTTTGATCAGTCACACCGTCTTATGAACAGAATCTTATTTAGTTGGATTGCTGTCAGTTAGATTTAAGCGCCTCAGATATCAAATGCTCCATGATCTCATTGATGTCTCAGAGCCTCTGCAGTGAATCTTTTGCGACCACCTGGCTGAGGGGTCTTTGTTATTTCCCTCTTTTCACAGACCAACATGAACATAAAACAAGCTGATAAAAACAGTTTTGGTTTGATGGAACCATCTTGTATTCAAGGAAATGTAAAAGCCCTACATTAAAAAAAATCTTGGTGATTTCACTTCTGATCTAAAATAAAAGTTTAAATTTGACCTGCAAAATGGTTTACAAGCTTTAAATGTCGTGTCCAGAAGGACTATGGGACAAAAAGAGCTGTGGCTGGCATCAAGTATCATCATCAATAATTACCTGTTTGTCACACTCAGGAAATTACTTTTCCCCCTGTGCCGAAGGAGACGCACCTGCTTAAAGGTAAATAATAGATGGGGGTCTGCAACAGAAACTGAGACTCATTGTCTCCATGGTAGCTAAATGAATCATCATATGATCTGGACAGGTAAAAAATAGGCCAGAGCAGAGGCCTAACATTTGGTAAGGCCTTTACATTACAGTGGTGTACAAGAGAAGCTTTATATTTATAGAAACATGTATTTATATTTACATGTTTACAGAAAAGTTAAAGGAGTAGTTCACTTTTGAAAAAAAAAAAAACTTTTGCTGATAATTTACTCCCCCCCATGTCATCCAAGATATCCATGTCATTCTTTCTTCAGTCGAAAAGAAATTAAGGTTTTTGATGAAAACATTCCAGGATTTTCCTCCATATAATGGACTTCAATGGGAACCAAATGGTTCAAGGTCCAAAAGACATTTTCAGTGCAAACAAAGGGCTTTAAACGATTTCAGACGATGAATAAGGGTCTTATCAAGCGAACAATCACTCAACAAGTTTCTAATCTGATTTCTAACAAAGTTAAACTCATTTCTAACAAAGTTTAAGTTTTATAAGCACAAATGGTCGCCTTGCTCTGTTAGGGTTAGGGTGTGATGCGCGCAACCATTTGAGCTTATAAAAATTAAACTTTGTTAATTTTTTTTTTTTAAATGAGTAATCATTCCGCTTGATAAAACCCTTATTCATTTTTATCCTTATTCACTTATTATTTTTTTTTAAAGTGAACTACTCCTTTAAAGTGATAGTTGACCCAGAGTTGAAAAGTCAGTTGGTGGGCCACATTTACTTCCATATTATTTAAATTTTTTTTTGTCCATACTTTGGAAGTCAATGTGGTCCCATAAACATTTTGGTAACCCATTTTCTTCAAAATGTATTTATTTATATTAACATATTTACATTACAGTGGTGTACAGGACACACATTAAAGTTATTTACATCGATGAAGTGTTTCTGTAAACATAAATAACTTTATAGCTTTTCCTGTAAACATGTACATATACAAATACCTTTGATACCATGTCTTTGTATTTAATTTATTTATATTAACATGTTTCCATTTCAGTGGTGTAAAGGAAATTCATTATAATGTTATTTATAGGTTTTAAGAAACATTGCATAAAAGTTATATATGTTGCATTTACATTGTTTCTGTAAAAATGCTTTTTATCCAGTTTAACAATTTTATACAGCTTTTCCGTACACCACTGTAAAGGTGTAAATAACCATGACACTGTGTTTCTATATTTACGTTATTTGTACATGTTTACATTATAGTGATGTGCCGGTACAGGAAAGGCTTTACAAGGCTATTCATACGGTTACAGAAACACTGTAAATTTATTAATATTAACACGTTACATTATAATTTTTTTTACTTGCCACTGTTTAGTCGTTTAGGTTTAACATTATGAAAATTATTTATTTACATGCTTACAGAAACACTGTATCAGATTTATATATATATTTACATGTTTAAACTTTACATTTATCTACACAGTTCCATTAATCCGTTGATCTAAACCCCAACACCAAGTGTCTAGTCTTTAATCTTTGTATTTTAATCTAGTCTTTAGTCTTTAATCCTTTGCCCATGCTTGTAACAAAGGGCCATTCTGGTAGTTTGTAAGGAGGCAAGCAACAGTGTGTAGCTGGTTGATGGTCCTGATGTTGGAGAGAGGGATGACTGTACGATCAAACAGCTGGTGTTGCCTCACTCTGCAGATGAGGAGCTCAATGTGGGCCCTCAGCCGAGCAATGGAGTGAGTCTCCTTCACCTCATTAGCTGGAAACACTTCCTGCTTGAACAGGTAAGCAGGTCTGTAAACTTTGCATGGTACACAGTCATCTACTAAAAAACCTTTGTCGACCATAATGGCCATTCCAGGTTTCAGGAGCGACACAATCCCAGACTGCAGCAGAAGTTCCTTGTCACTGACAGATCCTGCACACAAGGATGACACAAAAGTGACTGCACCATGCGGTGCTATGCCAATTAAACCCTTGAAAGAGCAATGGGACTCTTCGCCTTGAAGCCGGAGAGAGGATGGTGTTCGGCAACGCAGCTCTGTGCAGTCAATCACTACTTGTGTGTCTGGGTAGTCTTTGAATTCCTTTGGCATTTGAGCCTTGACCGCCTCCTCAGGCATCCAGACGCGCACAGATCCAAGAATGGTGTACAGAAAATGGGCCCATTTTCTAATTATTTGACTTGCAGTGGACTGATGGATGTTGAATCTGTGGCCCAGATCCCTCTTTACTAGCCCAATCGAGAGATGGACCATGAAGAGAAAAAACTCATCTATGGGCTGCAGGGACTGAAACTGTAAAAAGAACAAAATTGGAGAAGTGTATGTTAATATAGAGAAAGTAAGTCTAATTTCTTTCTATTTCAACTTTCTATTCTCACATAAATGATAGATTATAAATTAGAATTGTAGATTTACAGATGCTCCGTCTTCACTCTTTGTTGTTGCTCTGGTCAAACGAAGCATGTTGAGAGATGCAGGCTCTATCAGTCTCCAGAACGCCATCAAGTGGTTGTAAGTCGCAAACCTACAAGATGTGGGACATGTTTGAGATAATATAGCCTACACCAACAAATGTAATGCACAACCTTGAGTTGTAGCTTATACTTTTTGTTAAGAGAAAAATATAAGGCTATATGAACTATAAATCCTTGTAAAAACTAAGTATTTGTATAACAGAAATAATAGACTATACTTTAAAAGAATATACTTGCACACAAACTGAAATAATAGACTATACTTTAATAGAATATACTTGCACACAAACTGATTGAATGTAATGTTTCCTGTCATGTATTTTTAAATATAGGCTATTTGAAATTGCACATTTGTAATGTTGCAATTTAATATATATATTAACTTTAAATGTAATATCAAATAACCACACTACAGTTAATTAATTTATAAATTATGTTTTAATGTATAGTGCTTTAAATGTGCTCAACTATGTTTGTCAACACATCAAAATAAATCTTTAAAGTAAAAAAAAAACAAAAAAAAAAACCCAAAGGTTTTTTGTGCTGTGTACGTAAAGTGGTTTCAGAAACATGTCATCAGTTTTGGGTAAATTACTCCAAAAAAAAAAAAAAAGTAATTAATTTCAGCTACTTTATCTTCAACAGTGAGACCAATACAAGGGTACAATTGAAAAATACAGGAGTAGACATGAAACTGCTCTTTTAATGTTTTCAAATAAATAATATAAAATTGCAAATAAATTATTCTTGAACTGACCAAAGTATATAAAGTGAGAAGGTTACATTAAAAACAAACATTTTAACATTAGGATTTATATTTTCATGTTAATCCACTATTGTGTTATATAGAGGAAAAATATAGTCTTCACAGTATTTAATGCATCAAAACTGTCAATTACAGAAAAAAATGAAGGGCAATCCCTTACTTTACTTGTATCAAGGGATAAGTAATTAAATTACAGTGATTAATTGATGCATTACACTCAACACCTATGTCATGAAAGAGTAGGCTACTCTTTAAGAAAAGTTAAGTGGCATATTTTTGTAACATTATGCAAGTAGTTTTTATTTATTTTTTTTGTAGTGCAAGTGCAAATTCAATACAATTAAAATAACTTCTTTTAACAAATGTATTATTACAAGTTTTAGTTTCAGACGACCAATGTGTATGTTATACTGTTTACGTTTTAGAGCTTACCTTGTGTAAAACCGTATGTCATCATCAGATGCAGCAAATCGCCCCAAACAAAATCGCTGAAGGAGTGTCAACTCTGCCACCTGTTTCATCAGGCTCTCCACTTGCTTTCGGAGATCTTCGGTCTGCTTCACAGCCAGATTAACCTGGACTGGAGATGAGCAATAATCATGATCCTGATGTGGGAAGTCCGTAGGCACGCGATCTTCTTTGAAAACTTGAGTGAAAACTTTCCTTTTGCGCTTAGGTGCTGGAGTGGATTCGTCCCTCGGGAACACCGTGGGCACAGCACCCTTCTTCAGTAGCCGGCGCGCTGTAGGAGTCGATGGCTCAATCAAATCATCACTCGTGAAGTGACGACTGCAGACTCTTGTATTAGGAGTAACGTTTAAATCCTCACGCCCGACATTGAAAAGCCACTTTTCCCGCATTCCGTCATCCAAAGGGAAACTATGGAAACTTATCACAGAATTAAACCTTGAGGACATTTTACAGAACGGGACACAACAATATCGAGACGAAGCACCACCTTCACGCCGAAGGTATTTAAAGCTTTTGGAGCTCATTAATAAAACCTTAGATTTTACATAATAGGCTATATTTAAAGTGCATGTTAAGAATTTATGTATGTAATGATATATGCATTTGTTTGTGATCGATATTAACTGAAATATGTCAGAAAGAGTTTACTACCACCGTGTGTTATGAGTGAATACCGGAAGCTCGAGTAGACACTGAAAGTTTAGCGGAAATACGTAGGCATATGGCAAGCCGATTTAGCATTTAACCCATTTAATCCCATTTTCCCAGATAGGCTATATGAATTTTTATGATAATGTAAATGAAACAATCAGTGTAAATTATGTAAAAATAGCCTAATAATAACTGAAAAGTAGACCATTTTGCAAGATGTAAAATGTTCCTGTTTCAGTTTGTAACTGTTTTCTTTATTTCACATGTAAAACATCTTAAAGATGTTTGTTTAACTTTTTGATTCAGTTTTATATGTTCTGTTGGTTGTATTTTATTCCAGCTGTTATGTAGTGTTAAAAACTGAAACAGGAAGTGCTTCTGGACCAGTGTTGTTTACATCTTGCAAAATGGTTTATACACAATGCTGTTCACACAAGAAAGGACATTCTGGCTTTTTACAGGTAAGACTTACTTTAGCACCAAAATACCAGGTAAATTCTGTGATGTGTCAGTCATTTTAAGAACTTTGTGATTGGCCCAAAGCAGACTTTTACATCAGCGCCATCTGACTCAGTATGCGCTTTCTGGTAATATTCATTCTGCATTCACACATTCAACTTTCCTTACTGGTAAATTGCCATATGGCATGTTTGTTTACACTCACAGTAGGAGTGACAGAAGCAATATGAGCAGACTCACAAGAAGTTCAATCAGAAAAGTTACTTTCTATTCTGTTTCAACGATATCCTCGTTTTCTTTGTTAAAGAAAAAAATACGACTCATCTGTCTGTCATTACAGTCCATCCGGTTTAATCCATCTTGGTGAACCAACAGTGGGTGACTATAACCCAGCAGACTGTGATTAGGTGCATTATTCTTTCTTTTGATGGGGTTGGGAAGTGTATTTGATTAAAGATTACAAGGGCACATGAATAAAAAAAGAATTATGTGCACGGATAAATTACAATAAACACTGACAGCTATAAAAATATTTATATATTTTTTTATTTGAATCATCTCACAGTAGGATTACAGAGATATATATATATCATTCTGACGTCAAATTATAAATATTACTCATCAAAACAAAATTTAAACTAAAATATAGCCATGAATAAAATCAAACCAAAGTTTTCTATACTAATTCTGCTTAGTAGGTCATGCACAGATGATTTGTGACACCATGTGGCAGCTGTTGGACATTACAAATAAAACAGACTTGAACCAAAACATTAAATTGATTTGGTGAAAAACGTCTCTGGTTACTGGTGTAACCTATGTTCTCTGAATAGGGAACGAGACGCTGGTTAGCTTATGACGCAGTGGGAACGCCCTCTGGGTGTGCCGATTGTCTGAAGCCCTTATAGAATCACGCCAATCCTATTGGCTGATGGCGCAGCCGCGCCCTTTGACGCCTATGCGTCATCATATTATAATAGCGCGCGCCATCTGCTCCTCAGATTTCTCTGCTGAAAAGGAACCTGTCGGCAGTGCAAGGAGCTTGGCAGCGAACGCAACGTCTCGTTCCCTATTCAGAGAACATAGGTTACACCAGTAACCAGAGATGTTCTCTTTCATAGGTTCACTTTATATATACATGGAACTTCAAAAGCAGCAGTGGCTGCCAAACTTACAAAGGCTATGTTTAAAATTAGTGAATGGTTAAACCATTGTAGCCTTCAGTTAAATCTCTCCAAAACAGTGGGTATGTTTTTTAGTAAAACCACCAACTCTGCAGTTGATCCGGACATTTTTATTAACGATGAGAAAATTCAAATTGTTTCAGAATTTAAATATCTTGGTATTATCATTGAGTCCAATCTTAAGTTTAATTCCCAGATTTCAAATACTGAACAGTATATTATATTCTTAACATTAAGAAAATAAAATACAATTTATCTAATTTTCATTATATCAGGAATTCAATGTCTACCCAAGCTCAGGTCTCAGGCCAACCACTCCGCCTTGCTACCAATACAATCTCTGTATAAACAAACGCTAAAATGTTTTGATAAGAAACCACGTCATTTTCATCATTGTAAAATTCTATCAAAATATAATTTGTTGAGTTGGGAAAACTTTGTTAAGTTTTCAAATGGCTGTTTAGTTTATAAAATTCTTAATGGCTTGGCCCCACCACCTCTTAGTGAGTTTGTGAGTTTAAGGTCGGATAACAGTCGTCTCACTAGAGGTTCACTTAGAAGGGACTGTGTTATTAATTTTAGGAAAACTGCTTTTAGTCAATCTGCCTTCTCAATTAAAGGGTTAGTTCACCCAAAAATAAAAATTAAGTCATTAATTACTCACCCCCATGCTGTACCAACCCCGTAAGACCTTCGTTCATCTTCGGAACATAAATGAAGATATTTTTGATTAAATTTGAGAGCTGGATCACTCCTCCATAGACTTCCTAAGGGACTAGCACTTGACGGCCCATAAAGTCATTAAAGAAAATGTTTAAATATTCCATGGGCCTACAGCGGCTCAATTATAAGTTTATCAAGCGACGAGAATACTTTTTATGCGAAAAAAAAAAAACATAAATAACGACTTTTTTCGACTATTCCATTAGTTCCTTATGGGCCTTGAGACGAGAATTGAAGAGATTTCCAGAACGCAGGCGCGAGAACTGAGATGAGGACGTTCTTCTTCGACTACTTCTTGTTACCGGCTGCTCACCGCTAGTATTACCGCCCCCTATCGTATATAAGATGAAGTGCTGATATAGCTGGAAGCGCAAAACTTTCTATTTACAAGCAGAGGAAGACGCACGCTGTACATACGCGTTTCAATTACCGTATTTTCCGCACTATAAGGTGCACTTAAAAGCCTTTAATCTTCTCAAATACAACAGTGCTGTGCGCCTTACAATCCGGAGCGCCTTATATATGGATCATCATCTTATACGGTAGGCGGTAATACTCCTAAGCGGTGAGCAGCCGGTAACAAGAAGTAGTCAAAGAAGAATGTCCTCAGCTCAGTTCTCGCGCATGCGTTCTGGAAATCTCTTCAATTCTCGTCTCAAGGCCCATAAGGAAGTAATGGAATTTTCTCGTCGCTTGATAAACTTATAATTGAGCCGCTGTAAGCACATGGAATATTTAAACATTTTCTTTAATGACTTTATGGGCTGTCAAGTGCTAGTCTCTTAGGAAGTCTATGGAGGAGGGATCCAGCTCTCAAATTTAAATTAAAAATATCTTCATTTGTGTTCCGAAGATGGACAAAGGTCTTACGGGGTTGGTACAGCATGGGGGTGAGTAATTAATGACTTAATTTTCATTTTTGGGTGAACTAACCATTTAAAGCCTCAAAAGAATGGAATGACATCCCAACGTCTGTTAGAGAATTAAATAGTTATAATGAATTTCGTTCTTCTTTTAAAACGTGGCTTCTTAGCATGCAAATATGTCAACATTGATTTTTTTTTATTTTATTATATATTTTTTTTGGTTTGTTATGTTTTAATTATATTTGTTGTATTTACATTGTATTTTTAGGTTGCCTATTGTACATCTGGCCCAGTACTGCAGATGAAAACTAGCATTTTGGCTTACTCTGGCATATTTTGACTTGTCATGTTAATATGCACTGTCCTTGTAATAAATAAATAAATAAAAAAACTCAACGCTGCGTATAGCTTATGACGCAGTGGGAACGATATACCAAACTCGCCAAGCTACAGTGCTGCCGAAACTAAAAACAATAATAGAAAACACGTATGACTGGTTCAAGCAGACAAAACCTGGGAACCTGGAGCCGTATTGAGATCCAAATTGTAGAATTTGACAAAGTGTGCAGAGAGGACCATCCTGCCACCATACAAATGTCCTCCAGGAGAGCACCTATAAAAAGGGCTTGAGAGGAAGCCACGCCCCTGGTGGAATGTGCATGATTCGCTAATGGAAAAGGCCTGCAGATCTCCAACTCGCTTCAAGGAAGCTAAAGCTAACAAGAGAACAACCTTGACTCCAAGGGCTCAAAGGGATCCTCTGTTGAGCCCTCCAGAACGATAGAGAGGTCCCAGGAGGGAATACCCAGGGAACGTACTAGTTTCAGGCGTCTAACCCCACACATAAAAGCAGAAACTAATCTTACTTTGCCCATAGGAATCTCATCCGATTCTCTGTGAGCAGCAATAGCGGCAACATAATATCTCAAGGTAGTAGCCACCGCCCCCGAGGCAAACTTTTTCCGTAAGAATTCCAGCACTGAACCAACTGGGCAGTTGACTGGGTCCATAGAGTGTACTGATCACCAAGAAACAAAAAACCCCCACTTACAACTTTCTCGTGGAGGGGGCCCTAGCATTTGCAATGGTCTCCTGGACATCAGCGGGAAGACCAAAGTCCAAAGCTAACAGCCTCTGATGGGCCACATGTACAGCTTCCAAATCTCGGGACGAAGAGGCCATATCCTGCCCTGAAGTTGGAACAACAGATCCTCCCTGACCGGAATCTCCCAAGGGGGGAGTTCCAAGAGGGCAATCAGCTCTGAAAACCACGGCTGGGAGGGCCAGAATGGGGCTATCAGGAGGAGACGAATTCCGCTCTCTCTCTCACCCTAGAAAGAACTGCCTGGATAAGCTTGACCGGCGGGAAAGGATAAAGTCTCTGACTCGGCCAAGGGTGGGCGAATGCATCTATCCCCAGAGATGCTGGGGGGATCAAGGAGAACCAAAGAGGACACTGGGTCGACTCCTGGGATGCAAAGAGGTCCACCTCCGCCTCTCCGAACACCTTCCAAATTAAAGCTACTGTCTGACGGTTAAACGCCCATTCCCCCGACCTGAGATTCTGCCTCGACAGAAAATCTGCTGCGAGGTTCAGGGCTCCCGGAACATGGACTACCCTCAGTGACAGGAATCTATCCTGAGACCAAAGGAGAAGGCAGTGTGCATGCCTGTCCAGGGTGTGCGACCGCGAGCCCCTTTGCCGATTTATATGAGACACCACCGCCATATTGTCTGTTCTGACAATGACGTGATGCCCTCTGAGAAAGGGGATAAAGTGAAGAAGGGCCAGGGAAACAGCTCTCAGCTCCAAGCTGTTTATGTGCCAATCGAGAGTCTCTCCAGTCCAAACACCGCTTGCTGGTCTGCCCTCGAAAACCGCACCCCATCCGGTTAGAGAAGCATCCGTCGTGATAATTTGGCGACGGAAAACTGCACCTATGCTGACCCCTTTCTGAAGGAAAAGAGGGTCCCGCCAAATTGAGAGCGCGGAGGCAGCTGCGCGACACCTTCAATAGGCGAAAAGCCGGTCCTGTGGACCGGGCACCTGAGAGTTTCATCCACCAGAGGAACAGCCTCATGTGGAGTAACCCAAGGGGAAGCACCAGGGATGCTGCGGCCATGGGGCCCACAGAAACATGATGACCGAGTGAAAAACGGGCCAAACATGTCAGAAGGCTGGAAATTCGGGCAGGAGCCAACCGGGCCTGCATCAGAACCGAATCCAAGCGCAGTCTTCCTAGGGGCACACCCAGAGGGCGTTCCCACTGCGTCATAAGCTACGCAGCGTTGAGTGAACCTATGAAAGAGAACCTTTATTTGTGAACTGCAGAACACCATAATCATGCTGTTACGATATAGCCAACTTGGAAACAGCATGACTGAGCAGCCAACCAACGAGCATCAAGCTCTTTAAATGAGGTTTATTGAGAATAACCTATACAGGAAGCACAGACTATTTATGGTATATTTACAATATACTCCATCTGTAATGTTGTTCTCTATCAATAAAATAATTTAATTAACAATATAGATATTCAATAGAAATATATGGAGGGTTATAATATAAAGTGTTGGTTCACCCTAAAATGAAAATTAAGTCATCATTTTTTGATCCTAGTTACGTTCTAATACCGAATACCCTTATTTCTTTGCCGGACCGCAAAAGGCTTGTGCTCGTGGCATATAATGACAGTGAATAGTGACCAGGAAAAGAAGTTATTGCGTTCACATCTGGCAACTGTCATTCACATCTGACAACTGGAGTTCCGGTCTGGAGATATTCAACTCACAGTTAAGAAAGTACACAGATAATTTGTTGGGATTTCTAGGCATTGTATTTCAGTCGTGGTTTTTTTTATTCGTCTTAATTTCTGTTTTAATTTAACCTTTGTGCTTTTTCTGGGCGAGTCAGATTGAACTGTGGCACTAATAGTGTCTCATGAACGCACACGTCACATTATAGCTTTGCACAGAAGAGCAAAGGCCAAGGTCAGGATTTTTGTTAAATAATACCTTTATTTATTTTATTATTATTATTTTTTTTACCAAACCATATTGTATACCCCCAAAACCGTGTTAGATTTACAACATGTTGCATGGTATCATTCTTTTGCATATTTTATTAAAGGTTGATGCTGATCCCTCACATATGGAAGAGCACGAGTGGGACATTTTCATTTTTTAAATATCTCATTTTGTGGTCTTAAAAAGTATGAACAGCATACAGAATAAGAACAACACCAGGTTGAGTAAATTATGACTTAAAGGAATTGTTCTCTTAAAAGTGAACAGTTTGTGTGACAGTTAACGAAGCCCATTGACTTCCATAGTATTTATTTTTTTCCGATGGAAGTTAATGAGCCCCATCAATTGTCTGGTTAACGACATTCTTCAAATTATTTTCCTATATTCCTTCCGTTCTTCAGCAGAAGAAAGAAATTCATACAGGATTGAACCAACTTGAGGGTGAGTAAATGATAACATCATTTTTATTGTCAAGTGAAATATTCCTTTAATTTTCGTTTTAGGTACAATCCCTTTAAGGCACATGGTGATGGGGAAAAATGACATATGAAGAAAAATTGTATTTTCAATGCTCTTGCCCTCACTTGCAAAACTTTTGTGAATATTTCAGTGCTTTTGCAAGTGAACCCTAAGTTTAATGGGGATGCAAAACTTTGGTGAGAGAACGCAAAGGGTCTGTGAAAAAAACAACGTTTCTTGGGGAATGTAATACTTTTGAAAGAGAACACAAAATTTTGTGAATGAATGCAAAGTGTCTCATGAAATGCAAACGCATTGAAATATAATTTGATCATATATTTTCAATCACCATATCTCATTAGCAGCTCAAAAAGAATTGCAACAGACACATTTTCATGTTCTCAGGTTCCATGTTCTCTGCCACTTAGATAACTGAAAAACAAAATAAGTAGCTGTTACTACGCATGATCTGAGAAGAAACCAAAAAAACGTTTACTGTTGTTGTTGTTGTTTTTGTTTTTACGGTTGATTTACTTACATGATCGGGACGACACTAATGTAACTAATGGCACAGGAGAGGAGGAAGCAGAAGCCACTGAACCAGCCGAGAGTTAGTGGATAAATGGAGGTGAAAAAGACATTAGACAAGAGGTCAGTCACAGCCAGAACCAGCTGGAGCAGCCCAAATACTCGCCCTGCCAAGAGAAACAGTGGAGGACTCTCATGAAGTATCAAATAGCATGCATCATGACCTCAAATATATGACTTGTACTTAGATGAAGCACATTCTAAGAGACTTCCATATATGGCCTGCTACAATAGTTTCTTCTCTGTCTAGTTTTTGTTTCTGTGCAGTTGGGAATTTACCATATTGCTGAGGAGGCAGATTCTTGGACAGCATTGCTCGCAGAGTTGGCATGGGAACACAGGCGAACATCATGATTCCTCTAGCTGTATAATACAACATAGCTCAATGCAGAAACTCACAAAAACCAAAACAGCTTAACAATGATGATTTTTTAAATTGCACAGTATATCAGTCGTGTTGGACTTATGACCCCTATTAGTATAAACAGATCCTTAAACTCCTAGTTAACTGTATTATTGTTGTTAACTGGATAAAATATTTTAGAGCTTGGCATAACTAAAAATGTATATTCAGTATAAAAATGCTCGTGGAGTTATAAGATTTTAATAATTTACATGACAACATGGAAATGTAGAAGAACACCATTGACTTCCATAATATTTTCCCCCCTTCATAGTATGGGAGTAAATGGGGCCAATCAACTGTTTGGTTACTGAGATTCTTCTAAATATCTTCTTTTGTGAAATAAATAAATGAAGGTTTGGAACCACTTAAAGGAGTAGTTCACTTTTAAAAAAACGTTTGCTGATAATTTACTCACCCCCATGTCATCCAAGATGTCCATGTCATTCTTTCTTCAGTCGAAAAGAAATTAAGGTTTTTGACGAAAACATTCCAGGATTTTTTTTCCATACAATGGAATTGTCATGATTCTGCCCTCTTGTCCTTGATTTTCTCTAGTCGTGAGGCAGGATCATGTCAGAATCATGTTTTGTGTACAAGTGCATGGCCTGTTTGGGCCATGTGCTTGTGTTGTCTCGTTACGTTACCCCGCCCCCTTGTTATCCTTGTCTTGTATGTCTTGTATTTGCTGTTTGTTAATAGACTAGTAGTTTTTGTCAAGTGGTATCTAGTTTAGTTATCCCTCGTTCGTATTGTCTCTGTTTTAGCCCCTCGTGGGTTTTGTTTTCTCCTGTATTCTGTTATAATAAACCTTGTGTGTTAGCATACTGTCTGCGTTTGGGTTCATCTGCTATCTTCATAACAGGAATTCAATGGGAACCAAACGGTTCAAGGTCCAAAAGACAGTTTGAGTGCAAACTGCAAACTGTTGAAAGGGCTTTAAACGATTCCGGACGATGAATAAGGGTCTTATCAAGCGAAACGATCGCTCATTTAAAAAAAAAAAAAAAAAAAAAAACAAAGTTTAATCCCTTAACTGTCACCGTCCCGGGTACCGGTACACCTACATTTACTTCACTATATTTCTATTAAATATAATTATGACAAATTATATATTGTTGGAAAGGTGCAAGACTTCTAAATAAATATTCTACCCCTGTTTTGTGTTACAAATTATGTAGAAGAGTAATTGACGAATTTATGACAAGAGTGCGCCTCAAAAAATCTGCATCATAACAGGAGTTTTGACCTTTGTCACAAAAAGTCGATGCACCCACTTTTAATCATTGAAACTTCTGTTTTTATGCTAAAAGTTTATAATATTAAAAAAATATATATATAATAAAATATCTGTTATATATATATATATATGAAGAGTTCAGATGCAAAAGCCTCCAAATGCCATTTGAAATTTTCTCCTTGAATGATGATTTTTTTCAAACTTGTATATTTAAAGTTAGTAATTTCACTTAAATAACAATTAATAGGTAATCATCATTGCCATTTAAGTGAGATCACTGAACTTAAATATACAAGTTTGATAAAAATCATCATTCAAGAAGAAAATTTCAAATGGCATTTAGAGGCTTTTGCATCTGAACTCTTCATATATATATATATATATATATATATATATATACACATATTATCCTCTAAAATATAATATAATTTTTTATCGCCTTTTTCATTATATCATATTTTAGTAGTTATCATAAATTAGGTATCATTTGAAAGCTTATAAACTCAGAATTCATCCTGTGAAAACCATTTTATAATTGAACGTTGCGTTACCATAGAAATGGTACTTATTTTATCAGGCTCCTCCCCATCATTATATTTAATAATTTATGATCAAAACCTTTTCTATCTTGACAAAACACATATTGTCAGAAAGGTCTGCGTCTCAAGGTTCCAAATTTTGTGACAAAATTGATATTTGGACAGAAATGTATTAATTTGTTAAGGCATTGTATACAACTATATTCAACGGAATTCAATGGCACCCAGTGGCTATTTTTGGTACTACGCCTAAACAAAATCTCATGGGAACTTCAATTTTTGTGATATCAACTTCAAATTTGGAACATAACTTGGTTAGATTTATGGTTTTGATTTTATAGTAATTTTAGAGTAAAAAATATTTTGTAACATATATATTTTATATAAAATAAAAAAATATATATAGTACAGTATATTTGATTTACTGTGAATTTAAACTTCCATAACTTTTTCATACTTTATTTTTTGAAGTGCTGAGTGTTTTTCGTTAAAACAAGACCAAACTTGGGTATATATTCCAAACCATTCTTGAATTACAACCATTTATGTGTGAATAGTGCATTTTAACCCCCATTCTCAAAAAGGGGGGTGACAGGTAAGGGGTTTTATAAGCTCAAATGGTCACCTTGCTCTGTTCTGTGATGCGCATTCGTGACTCTCCTGTTCGAACTCGTTCATCAAAATGAATGAATCTTTTTCCAAGTCAATTCGTTCATTTCGTTCGTTGAATCAACCAAATGACACGAAAAAAGATTTGTTCATTTTGATGAACAAGTTTGAACAGGACAGTCACGAATGTGCATCACAGAACAGATCACGGTGACCATTTGAGCTTATAAAACTTAAACTTTGTTTTTTGTTTTTTAAATGAGCGATCGTTTCGCTTGATAAGACCCTTATTCATCGTCTTGAATCATTTAAAGCCCTTTGAACAGTTGGCAGTTTGCACTGAAACTGTGTTTTGGACCTTGAACCATTTGGTTCCCATTGAAGTCCATTATATGGAGAAAAATCCTGTAATCTTTTCATCAAAAACCTTAATTTCTTTTCAACTGAAGAAAGAATGACATGGATATCTTGGATGACATGGGGGTGAGTAAATTATCAGCAAAAGTTGTTTTTTTAAGTAAACTACTCCGTTAAGGGTGAGTAAATTATTTTCATTTGAAATTTCAATTTTTGGGTGAACTACCCCTTTTAATACCAACTTACCCAGGAAGTAGACCCAGCTTTCTAATGCAAATGTCATGATTGCCATCCCTGTGCAGTTAGACACAATACCCAAAAGAGTGAGGGCTGTGTCTCCCAACACATTGAACAGAATCACAACCCCTAAGAAGCTACTGAGGTACATGGCACTGGTGGCGGCCCTGCCATATCCTGCCCACACCGAGTCCCAGCTCAGAGGGGGCTTCAGTACATACAGCTGGAGCACATTTTCTGCCCCGATCACACCTAACATGAACAGCACCATGGCTGTCATCAGCATCCCTACGGAGACTCGATCCATCGTGTTCCCACTTACGGATTCCCTCAGCAACGGCTCTCCCTCGGACTGAGAACATCTCAAGTCAGAGAAGGCAAACACAGTGTACAGTAGTGCTACAACGCTGACAAGAATTGCTGTCAAGAGGAGAATTGATGGTCCCATCTGGTACAGATATCCAGACAGGAGACCTCCCACAACCCCTGCGACCCCAAAACAGAAGTCCACGATGTTGAGTTTAAGAGTGCGTTTGCACTGCTCCGAACTCAGAGACGCCAGGGCAGCCACCCCGGCCCAGAACATTGGCCCGCCTCCACTCAAACCATGCAGCAAAGAGCCCAAGTACAGAAACTCCAGAGGAACATCACAGTACATGAAGATTACAAGCATAAACATGCCCAAAACTGAACCCATTTGAGAGGTCACCAGGAAGACTTTAGGTCCATGACGGTCTGCCATGCGGCTCAGGGGTATAATGGACAACATGGCCGCCACTGAGGATAACACACTCTGAATTAGAAGAAAGCGCGAGGATAACGCCTGTGCTTGATCACTGTCTCCTCGTGTTGCCCTCAGCGACTGGTTGTAAACAGTCTGTGTGAGGGCCATCTCAAAGAAGGACGTCCCCAGTTTATTGATGACAACCACTGGCTCCACTAAAGTTAGAATGACCCCCATTTGATTGGCAGACCTTGAAGACAAAAGATAAGCATTATATATAATAGTGCTGTCAATCGATTATAAAAATTAAGGGAGCTGTATGTAATAAATTTATTTCAAATAATAAAATGGCCCTGATGTGTCACTAGACATTAAGCAATCATGTTCATTTCAAATGCTTATATCACTGACAACAGCAGTCCGGCCAGGATATTGTCATTTAAAAAGTGTTGTTGCAGCCCTCAACTGTCATGTTGTGTTTTGGTCTGATGCTCCACCCTCCACCGATCTAATCACGAAGTCAGTAGTGTTGCGGTTGCCAGCTCTGCTCTAGTTACCACAGCTGCAGCTACAAACGTGTGGGGTAAAAAAAGTTGGATCCTGCAGCCTATCTGGCAACCTCGAGTCAAGGGGGAGGGGGAGGGGATACACCGCTCTACAGTAATTTGAAACTGATTGAAGTACCAGTTTTGGCCACAATCTTATACAGCTCATTTAACTAATTAATCACACATTTGTTCAGTGTTTCTTTTTGGGTCTCAAAATTCTGCAAATGAAATGAGCAATCATAGCAATTCAGCATTACAGTATGATTGAAAGCCATCGTTTTTAACATTAAAATAGGCTTTAAGAATACAACAACTTTCAATTTAAATTAAATTAAAACAATCGTCACATAAAACCATTATAATAAATGTCACATTTGTATTGCTTTTGTTGTTTTTGATCCATGTAACCTTAATTAAACTTAATAAATATGTTATGACATCAACATTTTACACCAGTGAAATTTCTCATTTTTTTTAAGACAAAAAAATAGTCAGTAATAAAATATGAATGCAATAACAAATTACAAGCAATAGCACAAATTAGTGGAGTATAGTTTGTGAACAAACTTTGACGTTGCTTGACGCCGTTTTCAAGTTGCTAGGGTATTCTGAATGATTGTTATGTGGTTGCTAGGGTGTTCTGGATGGTTGCTAAATGCCTCCACTCAGAAAAATGACACGTGCCATCTGACAGCGATGCTAAGTGCAAGCGCTTATATTTTTGTTATGGGCCTTGTCATGTAGGCTGGTAATTTATTTTTATATATATATATTTTTTTGAAGTAAAAAATATGACATCCTTGTAAGCGTCTGAATATTAATAGAACTTTAAAATTAAAAAAAAATTAAAAAATATATATTTTTTAATTAAATTAATTAATTTAAAATTAAAATTAAATTTAAAAAAATTTAAAATTTAAAAAAGAACTTTGAAATTTAATAGAACTTTCACTTATATTGATTAACATTAATGACACTTACTGCAGCCGGTATATTAAGATGCTGTCACTTTAAGACCTAATGCAACATGACATGACACAGATTTGACCTGTCTATGGATTTGACTTATGAGGATGCTCATCCAAAATGGGCACAAGTAAAAAGGCCCCTTTTATATTGTAAAATGTCCAACTTCAGGTTGTAGTGCATGTGTCTTTTTGCCATACAATCTTTCACGATTTTTTATTAGGGCCCAAGCCCTGAAAGGGCGAAGGCCCTATTGTTTTCCTTAGGATTATTATTAGGGCCCAAGCCCTGAAAGGGCGAAGGCCCTATTGTTTTCCTAACGATTATTAGGGCCCAAGCCCTGAAAGGGCGAAGGCCCTATTGTTTTCCTAACGATTATTAGGGCCCAAGCCCTGAAAGGGCGAAGGCCCTATTGTTTTCCTTGGGATTATTTTTCTTTAGTATTATTATTTTACTACCTTTTTGGCACTTTTGGAGCCCTTAACATGCTCAAAAACTCTTGAAACTTTGCACACGGGTCAGAACCCGCGGCCATCAGAGCCGGGCTAAAGCTGGTACCTGGGCGTGGCAGGGCGGCTCGTCAGCGCCCCCTGGAACGGGGTCCGAACACTTGGTCCATAACTCAAACACGCTTGTATGTAATAATATGAAACTCGGTACACATGTTGATCTCATCGTTTCATCTATACCTCGCGCTCTTACTTTTTACCCCAGCCCAACAGGAAGTCGGCTACTGAGGTTTGTTTGTAAAACGCTCGCAATGGAATGTCAAATACTCCTCCTAGAGCTTTGATCCAAATTCGACGAAACTCGGTCAGCGTGAAGTCAAGACATTGAGGATGAAAGTTTGCGAGGGGATTTTTGATATCTCGAACGGTTTGGCCGTGGCGAGGAAACGAAATCATGGCGAGAAACGTGAAACAGGAAGTGTGTTATAACTTCAGCATACATTAACTGATCTTGATGAAACTTCAGCAGTGTGTTCGCTGTAAGAGGACGATCACATGGATGTGACTATTGTGAGTCAAAGTTATAGCGCCACCAACTGGCAGCAGGAAGTGTGTCACTTTCAAAATGCTTTGATATCACCCTTTTATTTTTACCCGATTTGCTTCAAACTTCATATGTATAATGTAAACATACGGCAGATGTAGACCTGTGAATGGATTCTTGATATCTTTGAAACTGTTGCCGTGGTGACGCATCAAACTTTACCATTCTTTTTGGATGCTTTTGAGACCCTTAGCATGCTTGAAATTGCATGAAACTCAACAGACACATCACATTTATTAGCCAGTGGACACGTGCAAAGTTTCAGAAACGGGCGTGGTGAGGGCTCAGTAGCGCCACCTTTTGACAAAAGTGGGGTTGTTAGTTTTATCTACAGTTACAAAAATCGGTATGTATATTGTACTCCTCGAGCCGGACAACTTTCTAATTGACACTCATTAGCTAGGACCCACAGAAAGTCAGATATGTTTGTTTGAATGTAGAGAAAATCTCAGAATTTTGCCAGTGTCTCAGTGTCCCTCTGTGTGAGTGAGAGGAGGGGCGCCTGTCAGGTTAATTTTAACCCTTTATTTGCTGTGTGCGACTTCTCTGGCATTTTCGGGGGCCTTAACATCCTCGAAAACTCTTGAAACTTTGCACACGGGTCAGAACCCATGGCCATCAGAGCCGGGCTGAAGCTGGTAACCGGGCGTGGCAGGGCGGCTCGACAGCGCCCCCTGGACTGGGATTCGAACATTTGTCCATAAATCAAACACACTTGCATGAATTAATATGAAACTCGGTACAATTATAGATCACATCAGGCCAAACAACTTTCGTGCTCTAAGTTTTATGACAGTTCAAATGGAAGTTATTTATGAATTATGAATTATGGGTTGTTTGAATAATTGTCCTAGGAGAAATACATCAAATCACAATGCATGTGTTTACCAATCACAACCAAACTCGGTGTGCATGAAGTCAAGATATTGAGGATGCTAAATTCCGGACGGATTTTTGATATCTCGAACGGTCTGGCCGTGGCGAGGAAATGAATTTTATGACTAAAAAAGGACACATAAAGTGTGTTATAACTTTGCTCAATTTACCTACAGTTACAAAACTTACCACGTATATTGTTCTCACCAAGCCGATCAACTTTCCAATTTAAAGTAATTCGCTCTGAGCAACAGAAAGTCAGATATTGTAGTTTGAATGGATTTATTTCCCCTGCGATTTTCTCTCTCTCTCTCTCTCTCTCTCTCTCTCTCTCTCTCTCTCTCTCTCTCTCTCTCTCTCTCTCTCTCTCTGTGTGTGTGGGTGTGTGTGTGTCTGTGTGGGGAGGGGAGGGCTGTTGTCTGTGTTTATGTGTGTGTGTGTGTGGCTGGCTGCGATTTTTCCTACAAGTCCTTGTCTTTTTGCATAACAATATTTTTAAATGACAAAATAGGCATATAACCCCCATCTTTTAAATGTATAGTTTGCTTTAAATAAAAGTAAGATTCTATTTGTAATTGAAGTTGAATGAATTTAAAATTCATGTGCTATATTTCAATATATTTGTTTTCCTTAAGATTTTAAAACACTAACTTCATTCTTATCTGAATTACAAATATTTGTTTCTGTATAAAATAATACTCTGACTAAAAACACATTTGATGTTTTTTTTTTTTTTGGATTTTTATTTACATGTATTTATGTGTGTGTGTGTGTGCGTGTGTGTGTGTGTGCGTGTGTGTGTGTGTGTGTGTGTGTGTGTGTGTATAAAGTGCAGGGTTTTTTTTAGATAAAGTAGAATTTCTATAACTATGTGTTGAACTAATAAATCACTCTTGTGTGTGTTAAACACAATCTACTTAATACAGACAACTTCATTATAAAGATAAATAACAAATCCAAAAAATATATGATTATAATCTGACAAAAAAAAGCCATTACAAACTATATTAATGGAAAATACACATTGCTCTTTGTATTGTTGTAAAATATTCATGAAAAACAAGATAACAAAAATCAAAAAGATAAATTATTTTAGATATAGCCATGTTTTAAATGTATAGCAGAGATGTTAATTGAGGCAGCAACATACAAACTTTCTAGAACAACATGGACCTGGATAGCTGGTTTTTATGGAGGACAGTGAAGAGGAAGAGGGTGCAAATCAAACAGCTCATTCTCAGACTACACAGCAAACAGCTTAAGTTTTTAGTGCTTTGTTTGAGGTTTTTAGTGCTCTGTCCTATCTATTATCAACATATAATGGATGGAACAGAACAAGAAAGGCAATTAATAATCTGTCATTGCGTCACTGCATTATGATATGCAGTCCTTCCAGAAAAACGCGGAGTTTTTTTGTGATTGTTGCGGGCAAAAATCCTTGATTACGCGGCCCGTTTTCTTTAAAAATGCGATGGAATATGCGGGATATTTATGCAATTTTATGCGATGAAATTGCGGGAACTTGCAAAAATTGCGGGAACTTGCAAAAATTGCGGGAACTTGCAAAAACTGTGGTTTGATGAAAAAGAGAAAAAAAGTTATTCCCCCAACATCCTGTTCTCACTAGGCTACTACCTTAATGTAAAAAGTCATTTCTTATTACTTTCTATGATGTAGCAAGCATACTACATCATAGAAAGTGCTGGGAATATTTAATTTCTCATCTTGTTTTATTTTTATTAAATTTTCAAAATCACAGAGTTTGATATCAAGTTCTTGACATTTCTTTTACACATTTTCTCATAAGTATAACATCTGAGAAGTAGCCTAAAACATGAAACAATAATTTTGAAAAAAAAAAAAAGAAAAGAAAAAAAGAAAAAAAAAGATAGAGGGCATCACAAACATATTAAATTCCTTTAGCAGAGATACAGATCTTTTGGGCTTTTCGATATTTTTTTTAAATTTTAAAGACTCAAAATACATTTTAAAGGCTGTTTTGAAATGAGCAAAGTTGGGTTTTGAGTTAGGCTACTCCACTTAGTTTGATGAATATGAAATTTTCCTAATAATAGAAAAAATCGATAACATACATTTTTCTTATAGGAAAGTCAAAATCATTTGTATGAAGATGACAAATTTAAGACAAGGTTGCAATTCATTTTAAAACCTAGAAATTGAGACATCTCATTCCAAAAGATTGAAAAATAGGGACATTCAAACAATAAGTGCACAATAGACTCTTTCACAATTACAAAATCAGCAATGTTTTATTTCAGACTGTAACGAGTGTAAATAAGGTGTGGCCCCTTTAAGAGCTGCGCGCTGAACTGTCTGCAGTGTGTGCGCCTCAAACACCCCATGTCGTGTGCGGGTAATTTCTGTTTGATGCTTATTCTTTTATCTTATTTTGTTTATTAAGTAACGATGTGATGGTAGAACGTGTGACAGACAGTTATACGAGTTCGATTTGTGAGATGTCAATCGCCTCCGTGAGTCTTTCTGGCCTCTGCAATAACTTCAGCTGTGAGCTATCCCGTCGCGTAATTGCGTCACTTCATAACGTTCCCATGGAAACCGGAGGAAATGGCTGCTCTTGTATGAAGCAAACGCAACATTTTTCAACTTTCTGCGAAGATATATGTGACTTTTTTTTGCAACGAAAATACGAGGATTATGAAATCATGCAAGCCCCGCATATTTTGCGTGGAAATCGGCATTTTATGCGGCGAAAGTGCGGCCTATTCGAAAAAATGCGGCCCCCGCATAAATATGCGGACTTTGGCTGATTTTGCATTGAATTCAGCGATCGCATAATCGCGTTTTTCTGGAGGGACTGGATATGAAAGGCTCAGTACAGTGTGGCACAAAACGCTTATGCGCATCCCGAGTGGAGAATGATGCGCTTAAAGCCACATGGAGTTACAGCGCACAGCGCATCGAGTCCGCATTGATGCAAGCTCTACAATACACTTCTTTTTGATAGTCAAAGCGGGGGTTACGTTTTTACACGTCGTACAGAATAACCCTAAAGGCACCAAGGTGGCGGTGCCACCGGCTTTATATTAAATATAAATATAGATGTGAGCAGCGATAAAGGGCCAAAGCCGGCGGTACCACCATCCCGGTGCCTTTGGGTAACTAAAGGCATCGGGGTTGCGGTGCCACCGGCTTGGGCCCTTCATCGCTGCTCGCAGCTATATTTATTATTATTATTATTATTTATACGACTATTTGGGCACTTTTGGGGCCCTTAACATGCTCAAAAACTCTTGAAACTTTGCACACGGGTCAGAATCCGCGGCCATCAGGGCTGGGCTGAAGATGGTACCCGGGCGTGGCAGGGGGGCTAGACAGCGCCCCCTGGAACGGGGTCCGAAAACTTGGTCCATAACTCAAACACGCTTGCATGTAATAATATGAAACTCGGTACACATGTTGATCTCATCGTTCATATATACCTCAAACTATTACTTTTTACCCCAGCCCAACAGGAAGTCGGTTATTTAGGGTTGTTCATAAAACACTCGCAATGGAATTTGAAGTACTCCTCCTAGAGAATTCAAACACACGGCACGAAACTCGGTCAGCATGAAGTCAAGGCATTGAGGATGAAAGTTTGCGAGGGGATTTTTGATATCTCGAACGGTTTGGCCGTGGCGAGGAAACGAACTTATGGCGATAATCGTGAAACAGGAAGTGTGTCAGAACTTCAGCATACATTAACTGATCTTGATGAAACTTCAGCAGTTTGTTTGCTGTAAGAGGACGATCACATGGATGTGAATATTGTGAGTCAAAGTTATAGCGCCACCAACTGGCAGCAGGAAGTGTGTCACTTTCAAAATGCTTTGAAATCACCCTCTTATTTTTACCCGATTTGCTTCAAACTTAATCTGTATAATGTAAATACATAGCAGATGAAGACCTGTGAATGGATTCTTGATATCTTTGATACTGTTGCCGTGGCAACGCATCAAACTTTAAAATTCTTTTTTTTTGATGATTTTGAGACTCTTAGCGGCTTTTGGGGCCCTTAACGGGTTGAAAACTCTTGAAACTTTGCACACAGGTCAGATCCCACAGCCATCAGAGCCGGGCTGAAGATGGTACCTGGGTGTGGCAGGGGGGCTAGACAGCGCCCCTGGAACGGGGTCCGAACACTTGGTCCATAACTCAAACACGCTTGCATGTAATAATATGAAACTCGGTACACATGTTGATCTCATCGTTCATATATACCTCAAACTATTACTTTTTACCCCAGCCCAACAGGAAGTCGGCTATTGAGGTTTGTTTGTAAAACGCTCGCAATGGAATGTGCAATACTCCTCCTAGAGAATTCAAACACACGGCACGAAACTCGGTCAGCATGAAGTCAAGGCATTGAGGATGAAAGTTTACGAGGGGATTTTTGATATCTCGAACGGTTTGGCCGTGGCGAGGAAACGAAATTATGGCGAGAAACGTGAAACAGGAAGTGTGTTATAACTTCAGCATACATTAACTGATCTTGATGAAACTTCAGCAGTGTGTTCGCTGTAAGAGGACGATCACATGGATGTGACTATTGTGAGTCAAAGTTATAGCGCCACCAACTGGCAGCAGGAAGTGTGTCACTTTCAAAATGCTTTGAAATCACCCTTTTATTTTTACCCGATTTGCTTCAAACTTCATCTGTATAATGTAAATATACGGCAGATGTAGACCTGTGAATGGATTCTTGATATCTTTGAAACTGTTGCCGTGGCAACGCATCAAACTTTACCATTCTTTTAGGATGCTTTTGAGACCCTTAGCATGCTTCAAATCGCATGAAACTCGACAGACACATCACATTTATTAGCCAGTAGACATGTGCAAAGTTTCAGAAACGGGCGTGGTGAGGGCTCAGTAGCACCACCTTTTGACAAAAGTGGGGTTGTTAGTTTTAACTAGAGTTACAAAAATCGGTATGTATATTGTACTCCTCGAGCCGGACAACTTTCTAATTGACACTCATTAGCTAGGACCCACAGAAAGTCAGATATCTTTGTTTGAATGTAGAGAAAATCTTAGAATTTTGCCAGTCTCTCAGTGTCTCTCTGTGTGAGTGAGAGGAGGGGCGCCTGTCAGGTTAATTTTAACCCTTTATTTGCTGTGTGCGACTTCTCTGGCATTTTCGGGGGCCTTAACATCCTCTAAAACTCTTGAAACTTTGCACACGGGTCAGAACCCATGGCCATCAGGGCCGGGCTGAAGCTGGTCATCGGGCGTGGCAGGGCGGCTCGACAGCGCCCCCTGGACTGGGATTCGAACATTTGTCCATAAATCAAACACACTTGCGTGAATTAATATGAAACTCGGTACAATTATAGATCACATCAGGCCAAACAACTTCTTCGTGCTCTAAGTTTTACGACAATTAAAATGGAAGTTGAGAATTATGGGTGTTTTGAATAGTTGTCCTAGGAGAAATACATCAAATTACAACGCATGTGTTTACCAATCACAACCAAACTCGGTGTGCAAGAAGTCAAGACATTGAGGATGAAAGTTTGTGAGGGGATTTTTGATATCTCAAACGGTTTGGCCGTGGCGAGGAAACGAAATTATGGCGAGAAACGTGAAACAGGAAGTGTGTTATAACTTCAGCATACATTAACATATCTTGATGAAACTTCATCAGTGTGTTCGCTGTAAGAGGACGATCACATGGATTGGACTATTTCGAGTCAAAGTTATAGCGCCACCAACTGGCAGCAGGAAGTGTGTCACTTTCAAAATGCTTTGAAATCAACCTCTTATTTTTACCCGATTTGCTTCAAACTTCATCTGTATAATGTAAATACATGGCAGATGAAGACCTGTGAATGGATTCTTGATATCTTTGATACTGTTGCCGTGGCAACGCATCAAACTTTAAAATTCTTTTTTTTTTGATGATTTTGAGACTCTTAATGGCTTTTGAGGCCCTTATCGGGTTTGAAAACTCTTGAAACTTTGCACACAGGTCATATCCCACAGCCATCAGGCCCGGGCTGAAGATGGTACCTAGGCGTGGCAGGGGGGCTAGACAGCGCCCCTGGAACGGGGTCCGAAAACTTGGTCCATAAATCAAACACGCTTGCATGTAATAATATGAATGAAAAACTTCATCTGTATAATGTAAACAGATGAAAAACTTCATCTGTATAATGATGAAAAACAGATGAAAAACTTCATCTGTATAATGTAAACATACGGTAGATGTAGACCTGGGAATGGATTCTTGATATCTTTTAAACTGTTGCCGTGGCAAAGCTTCAAACTTTGAAATTATTTTAGGATGCTTTTGAGACTCTTAGCATGCTTGAAATTGCATGAAACTCAACAGACACATCACATTTATTAGCCAGTAGACATGTGCAAAGTTTCAGAAACGGGCATGGTGCAGGGACTAAATAGCGCCACCTTTTGACAAAAGTGGGGTTGTTATTTTTATCTACAGTTACAAAAATCGTTATATACATTGTACTCCTCAAGCCAGACAACTTTCTAATTCATAGTCATTAGCTCAGACCAAGAGGAAGTCAGATATTTTGGTTTGAATACTCTCTCTGAGCCTACGTCCGTGTATGGCAAGCCCTTTTAACATTTAAAAGCTAAGTTTGCCTATCCGGAAATTAACATTGTAGATATCAACAATGTCTTTCTGTCTAGTCGTAATTACATTTTGGATAGTTTGTATTATCATTTAAGATATCTGTAACATAATTGTGACTAGTCAAAATGACAGACTATGGCAAGCCGTTTTAACATTTAATCATGAAAGGGCCAAAGCCTTCGGCACCGCCACCCCGGTGCCTTTAGGTAACTAAAGGAGCCGGGGTTGCGGTGCCACCGGCTTGGGCCCGCCATCGCTGCTCGCAGCTATATTTATTATTATTATTATTATTTATACGACTATTTGGGCACTTTTGGGGCCCTTAACATGCTCAAAAACTCTTGAAACTTTGCACACGGGTCAGAATCCGCGGCCATCAGGGCCGGGCTGAAGATGGTACCCGGGCGTGGCAGGGGGCTAGACAGCGCCCCCTGGAACGGGGTCCGAAAACTTGGTCCATAACTCAAACACGCTTGCATGTAATAATATGAAACTCGGTACACATGTTGATCTCATCGTTCATATATACCTCAAACTATTACTTTTTACCCCAGCCCAACAGGAAGTCAGTTATTTAGGGTTGTTCATAAAACACTCGCAATGGAATTTGAAGTACTCCTCCTAGAGAATTCAAACACACGGCACGAAACTCGGTCAGCATGAAGTCAAGGCATTGAGGATGAAAGTTTGCGAGGGGATTTTTGATATCTCGAACGGTTTGGCCGTGGCGAGGAAACAAACTTATGGCGATAATCGTGAAACAGGAAGTGTGTCAGAACTTCAGCATACATTAACTGATCTTGATGAAACTTCAGCAGTTTGTTTGCTGTAAGAGGACGATCACATGGATGTGAATATTGTGAGTCAAAGTTATAGCGCCACCAACTGGCAGCAGGAAGTGTGTCACTTTCAAAATGCTTTGAAATCACCCTCTTATTTTTACCCGATTTGCTTCAAACTTAATCTGTATAATGTAAATACATAGCAGATGAAGACCTGTGAATGGATTCTTGATATCTTTGATACTGTTGCCGTGGCAACGCATCAAACTTTAAAATTCTTTTTTTTTGATGATTTTGAGACTCTTAGCGGCTTTTGGGGCCCTTAACGGGTTTGAAAACTCTTGAAACTTTGCACACAGGTCAGATCCCACAGCCATCAGAGCCGGGCTGAAGATGGTACCTGGGTGTGGCAGGGGGCTAGACAGCGCCCCCTGGAACGGGGTCCGAACACTTGGTCCATAACTCAAACACGCTTGCATGTAATAATATGAAACTCGGTACACATGTTGATCTCATCGTTCATATATACCTCAAACTATTACTTTTTACCCCAGCCCAACAGGAAGTCGGCTATTGAGGTTTGTTTGTAAAACGCTCGCAATGGAATGTGCAATACTCCTCCTAGAGAATTCAAACACACGGCACGAAACTCGGTCAGCATGAAGTCAAGGCATTGAGGATGAAAGTTTGCGAGGGGATTTTTGATATCTCGAACGGTTTGGCCGTGGCGAGGAAACGAAATTATGGCGAGAAACGTGAAACAGGAAGTGTGTTATAACTTCAGCATACATTAACTGATCTTGATGAAACTTCAGCAGTGTGTTCGCTGTAAGAGGACGATCACATGGATGTGACTATTGTGAGTCAAAGTTATAGCGCCACCAACTGGCAGCAGGAAGTGTGTCACTTTCAAAATGCTTTGAAATCACCCTTTTATTTTTACCCGATTTGCTTCAAACTTAATCTGTATAATGTAAATATACGGCAGATGTAGACCTGTGAATGGATTCTTGATATCTTTTAAACTGTTGCCGTGGCAACGCATCAAACTTTACCATTCTTTTAGGATGCTTTTGAGACCCTTAGCATGCTTCAAATCGCATGAAACTCGACAGACACATCACATTTATTAGCCAGTAGACATGTGCAAAGTTTCAGAAACGGGCGTGGTGAGGGCTCAGTAGCACCACCTTTTGACAAAAGTGGGGTTGTTAGTTTTAACTAGAGTTACAAAAATCGGTATGTATATTGTACTCCTCGAGCCGGACAACTTTCTAATTGACACTCATTAGCTAGGACCCACAGAAAGTCAGATATCTTTGTTTGAATGTAGAGAAAATCTTAGAATTTTGCCAGTCTCTCAGTGTCTCTCTGTGTGAGTGAGAGGAGGGGCGCCTGTCAGGTTAATTTTAACCCTTTATTTGCTGTGTGCGACTTCTCTGGCATTTTCGGGGGCCTTAACATCCTCTAAAACTCTTGAAACTTTGCACACGGGTCAGAACCCATGGCCATCAGGGCCGGGCTGAAGCTGGTCATCGGGCGTGGCAGGGCGGCTCGACAGCGCCCCCTGGACTGGGATTCGAACATTTGTCCATAAATCAAACACACTTGCGTGAATTAATATGAAACTCGGTACAATTATAGATCACATCAGGCCAAACAACTTTCGTGCTCTAAGTTTTACGACAATTAAAATGGAAGTTGAGAATTATGGGTTGTTTGAATAGTTGTCCTAGGAGAAATACATCAAATTACAACGCATGTGTTTACCAATCACAACCAAACTCGGTGTGCAAGAAGTCAAGACATTGAGGATGAAAGTTTGTGAGGGGATTTTTGATATCTCAAACGGTTTGGCCGTGGCGAGGAAAAAATTATGGCGAGAAACGTGAAACAGGAAGTGTGTTATAACTTCAGCATACATTAACATATCTTGATGAAACTTCATCAGTGTGTTCGCTGTAAGAGGACGATCACATGGATGTGACTATTTCGAGTCAAAGTTATAGCGCCACCAACTGGCAGCAGGAAGTGTGTCACTTTCAAAATGCTTTGAAATCAACCTCTTATTTTTACCCGATTTGCTTCAAACTTCATCTGTATAATGTAAATACATGGCAGATGAAGACCTGTGAATGGATTCTTGATATCTTTGATACTGTTGCCGTGGCAACGCATCAAACTTTAAAATTCTTTTTTTTTGATGATTTTGAGACTCTTAATGGCTTTTGAGGCCCTTAACGGGTTTGAAAACTCTTGAAACTTTGCACACAGGTCATATCCCACAGCCATCAGGCCCGGGCTGAAGATGGTACCTAGGCGTGGCAGGGGGGCTAGACAGCGCCCCCTGGAACGGGGTCCGAAAACTTGGTCCATAAATCAAACACGCTTGCATGTAATAATATGAATGAAAAACTTCATCTGTATAATGTAAACAGATGAAAAACTTCATCTGTATAATGATGAAAAACAGATGAAAAACTTCATCTGTATAATGTAAACATACGGTAGATGTAGACCTGTGAATGGATTCTTGATATCTTTTAAACTGTTGCCGTGGCAAAGCTTCAAACTTTGAAATTATTTTAGGATGCTTTTGAGACTCTTAGCATGCTTGAAATTGCATGAAACTCAACAGACACATCACATTTATTAGCCAGTAGACATGTGCAAAGTTTCAGAAACGGGCATGGTGCAGGGACTAAATAGCGCCACCTTTTGACAAAAGTGGGGTTGTTATTTTTATCTACAGTTACAAAAATCGTTATATACATTGTACTCCTCAAGCCAGACAACTTTCTAATTCATAGTCATTAGCTCAGACCAAGAGGAAGTCAGATATTTTGGTTTGAATATGGTGAGACTCTCTCTGAGCCTACGTCCGTGTATGGCAAGCCCTTTTAACATTTAAAAGCTAAGTTTGCCTATCCGGAAATTAACATTGTAGATATCAACAATGTCTTTCTGTCTAGTCGTAATTACATTTTGGATAGTTTGTATTATCATTTAAGATATCTGTAACATAATTGTGACTAGTCAAAATGACAGACTATGGCAAGCCGTTTTAACATTTAATCATGAAAGGGCCAAAGCCTTCGGCACCGCCACCCCGGTGCCTTTAGGTAACTAAAGGAGCCGGGGTTGCGGTGCCACCGGCTTGGGCCCGCCATCGCTGCTCGCAGCTATATTTATTATTATTATTATTATTATTATTATTTATACGACTATTCGGGCACTTTTGGGGCCCTTAACATGCTCAAAAACTCTTGAAACTTAGCACACGGGTCAGAACCCGCGGCCATCAGGGCCGGGCTGAAGATGGTACCCGGGCGTGGCAGGGGGGCTAGACAGCGCCCCCTGGAACGGGGTCCGAAAACTTGGTCCATAACTCAAACACGCTTGCATGTAATAATATGAAACTCGGTGCACATATAGATCTCATCGTTCATATATACCTCATACTATTACTTTTTACCCCAGCCCAACAGGAAGTCGGTTATTTAGGGTTGTTCATAAAACACTCGCAATGGAATTTGAAGTACTACTCCTAGAGAATTCAAACACACGGCACGAAACTCGGTCAGCATGAAGTCAAGGCATTGACGATGAAAGTTTGCGAGGGGATTTTTGATATCTCGAACGGTTTGGCCATGGCGAGGAAACGAAATTATGGCGAGAAACGTGAAACAGGAAGTGTGTTATAACTTCAGCATACATTAACTGATCTTGATGAAACTTCAGCAGTATGTTCGCTGTAAGAGGACGATCACATGGATGTGACTATTGTGAGTCAGAGTTATAGCGCCACCAACTGGTAGCAGGAAGTGTGTCACTTTCAAAATGCTTTGAACTCACCCTTTTATTTTTACCCGATGTGCTTCAAACTTAATCTGTATAATGTAAATACATAGCAGATGAAGACCTGTGAATGGATTCTTGATATCTTTGATACTGTTGCCGTGGCAACGCATCAAACTTTAAAATTCTTTTTTTTTATGATTTTGAGACTCTTAGCGGCTTTTGGGGCCCTTAACGGGTTTGAAAACTCTTGAAACTTTGCACACAGGTCAGATCCCACAGCCATCAGAGCCGGGCTGAAGATGGTACCTGGGTGTGGCAGGGGGGCTAGACAGCGCCCCCTGGAACGGGGTCCGAACACTTGGTCCATAAATCAAACACGCTTGCATGTAATAATATGAAACTCGGTACACATGTTGATCTCATCGTTTCATCTATACCTCACGCTCTTACTTTTTACCCCAGCCAAACAGGAAGTCGGCTATTGAGGTTTGTTTGTAAAACGCTCGCAATGGAATGTGCAATACTCCTCCTAGAGAATTCAAACACACGGCACGAAACTCGGTCAGCATGAAGTCAAGGCATTGAGGATGAAAGTTTGCGAGGGGATTTTTGATATCTCGAACGGTTTGGCCGTGGCGAGGAAACAAAATTATGGCGAGAAACGTGAAACAGGAAGTGTGTTATAACTTCAGCATACATTAACTGATCTTGATGAAACTTCAGCAGTGTGTTCACTGTAAGAGGCTGATTACATGGATGTGACTATTGTGAGTCAAAGTTATAGCGCCACCAACTGGCAGCAGGAAGTGTGTCACTTTCAAAATGCTTTGATATCACCCTCTTATTTTTAACCGATTTGCTTCAAACTTCATCTGTATAATGTAAAAATACAGCAGATGTAGACCTGTGAATGGATTCTTGATATCTTTGATACTGTTGCTGTGGCAACAAATCAAACTTTAACATTCTTTTTTGATACTTTTGGGACTCTTAGCATGCTTGAAATTGCTTGAAACAGATAGATACAGATAGCTCGACAGATACATCACATTTATTAGCCAGTAGGCATGTGCAACTTTGGCAAAAGATTAAAGTAATGTCAAAAAAGTAAACAGTAAACACTAAAAGCCTCATATCTTCTAAAAATGTAATTATACATCATTTGTTTCTAAATTAAATTATACAAATATTATAATTAAACCAGTTTTTCCCTTTTTTCATTTAAGAATTATGTTTACGTTCAAAAACAGCCAGAAAGGTTTTAAAATTCAGAAGAAGAAAAAATAATCTGAGTCATACGTAGTGCTATACTGCCCTCTTGTGTTCAATATCAGGTAGGCCTATTGTGTATATTCCCACCGGTTAATCAACGTGTGACTCCGCTGGGACTCGGGAACTTTTAAATCGCTTACTTAAAACCGAAAGTCAAAATACAGATATCCGCACAAGACATTAATGTTGTGGAGTAGAGCAAGCATTTTAAATAAATTCCTATTAAGTAGGATTGAACTAAACAGAATGAACGTTCACTCTGTTCTGCTGGTTCCTCGCTGTTGGCGCGCACAGTTATGAATGCTTGTGCAGCCATGAGTTTTAGTTTAATTTTAAAATTAGCGCAATTTCGGGATTTGTATTATTTGAATTTATTTTTAAAAAACACAATGTTGAGTTTTATTGTAACACTGTTTAATCGCGCCCACGGTTATATTTTGTATATTATATATAATTATAATGTATTTCTGTATAAAATAATACTACAATAAAAAACACATTTGTGACCGACCTGATCCAGCAAAATTAGTCACAGTGACCCAAATTTAAAAATTGAGATTTTGATATTAATGGAAAGAGGACACTGTAAGCTTTCAAATGATACCTTGGTCATACCTTGAATGGTTGTAACGATATACAGATTTGAATTCTGGTCGTCTGCCCTTTTTTTCCAATTGAAAACCTAAGAAAATCGCTTTTAAAGTTTTTTTGCCCGTTTTTTTTTTTTTTTTTTTTTTGATATCTTTCAAAATCCATAGCATTTTAAGGGATAAACTATTTATTTTATATAGCTTAATTTGACCAAATAGATTAAACATATAAATGCAATTTAACGAGGCTGAAACTCAACTTATTTTTAATTTTTTTGAAATAAATAATTAAAAAGTCACTTTTACAAAAATGTTCTAAAATCAGAAAGATTAAAGAGGAGTCAGAGAGAAATTCAGTTTTCATACGGATTAGCCCACATAAGCAGAGAGCAGTCTGTTTTCTTTCATTTTGAATGGTTGTGTTTAAAAGTAGACATTTCAATATATATGTCTGTGAGGATACCTTATACGCTGACTTTCGGTTCATGAGACAAGCTTCAGTTCACGTGCCGCGCGTCTCCGCGTCGTGATTAGGCCTAGCCTATTGTCTGCAATTTATTTCTTATTATTAAATCCTAGTAATTGGTTGATGAAACATTGATTTAAATTAAGATAATTATTTTAAAACGAAATTTACTTTAAAGAAAGGCTTTGTGCTTGCATGTTTAAGCTATGTGAAAGTTTTAGTGCTGCTTCCAGAGAACGGTCACGTTCGGATTGTTTTTCCTCATAAATGCGAACACGGAAAATAAAATAAAGATTTTATGTTCTGGAGAGAGTCAACCCTTCTTCATCCGGTGAGTATTACTTTTGGTTTGTGCAGTGTGGTTCACATAGGCCAATTTATTAAAATATTTAATTATCTGGGAATTGGATGCTGAAATTGCCCAATTTTAAAAAAAAAATAGTAATAATTTAAGTTTTGTGGTGTAAGTCTACGTATTTTATAATGTTAACTTCAAATAATACTAATAGTAATTTAAAGATGTTGTAGCTAGCATTGGGTCTGGACGTGAAGGATAACTTCGGGAGTTGAAGGGACGTGTCGGTGTCGTGATTCTGTCTTCTCACACCGCGACACAGGTTCGTGGATCTGAGTGTCGCGATCGTTACAGCCTTACATAGGCTATATTCTTCTTGCAGATAAATATACTCACGCAGTTTAGGTTAGAAGCCTCCAGTGAGTTCAACGTTTCAGGGGATACCCGGGAAATGCTCAGAGGTGACGAGGGGAGTTGAGAAGAGCAATGTTTATTTCAGCGAATTTAAAGCTTTGACAACTTTAATCGTTATTTAAATACCTTTACTCAATTATCTCGACTACGAAACCCTGTGAGATTATTTTTGAATGTCTGTTCTTTGAAATTAGCAAAAAAAAAATATATATATTTTTTTTTGTTATTTCATGGTTTTTCCACATAATCGGCCCATATCTTAAAATGGAAGGTTGCAACTTCCGACTCATTTCGCCAGAGCGGGTCACATTTGATTTTTATTTTTTAAACAATGTAATGTGTAACCTAAAAATAAACAGATTATTTGATAAATGGTATATTTAAATCTGCATATTGTAGCCTAATATCTGCAGGGCAGCCTAGTCTTAATAAATGTATGCTTCATTTTTCATTAGTAAATTTGATCAATAAATTCAATAATTTAGAATAATAAGACACTATAGGGCTGTTACCCTAGGTAAGGCTGATCAAATTAAATCGGTTACACAATAATGTTACGAGATTGGTTTAACAGGAGTCAATTAAAAATCGCTGTAAAGAACGATACTTTTAAACATAACCCTAAATCACCATAAGGTGTCGCCAGATGACCGTCTTAATGAACGAGTCATGGATTCAAAATGCTGAATCATTCAGTAATGAGAAAACACATTGCTTTGAGATGCGCGATGGGTCGCTGTGATCTTTGTTTAACTATTTTCTCTGCTGAAACAGAAAAAAGTCAATATTGCATCTAAAAAGTCAATATTGCATCTAAAATGTAAGTGACTTGACTTGTGTGTGTGACTATGTTTGTTGTAGTGATAAGAGTTGCACCCTTGTTAAAGTTTAAGGCCTTGTGTTTTGGATATATAT